>CM077034.1:222938330-223538330 GCA_039090855.1 Macrothele yani | reverse complement strand
TAAAAATCAGGAGATTCATTCAGAATTTCACGCTTGGCAGACGGGAAATCTGAAATTTGTTAAAAATGCATCAATTTTTTACATATTTTCCAAATTTGTCACTCCCTAGCAGGGCGCGATTTCATCTTTTTTGCTCACTAGCAAATTTTGCTAGTGACCAAATAGTTTGCTAGCAAAACATTTGCATGACTAGCAAGTAAAACTAAATCACATCGTAACTTATTTTCTAATAAAGTTACACAGAAATTTAAATATGTGTATAGATATTTTGACTTACCTTTTTGAATAATGAATAGAATCTTAGACAAGTTTAGTGACTATCTTTATTATTAATTTCTAACAAATTCTCATACCACATGAATATATTTCACTGACATTCTAATTCAGATTTCTTCCCATATGGTTTACGCTCAGGGTGTCTGACTTTGTCATCATACCACTTTATAACTGCTGACCGTGGATTAAAAATCTCTTCTTGTGGCCCTTCTATTTCAATTGTCATCAGAGCATTTAAAGTTTCAACAGACAAATTGTTCCTCCAATCCCCTTGTATTCTTTTTAAAAAACTGAATCCCACCTCACAACATGCAGTACTAAGTGGAAGTATCGCACAAATTTCTGCTAAACTTCTACACACTTCATATCTGCCAACTACCACCCAATGCCGTAGTTTCTACGGAATTAGTTGTGTGACTACGGAACTCACTATCAAAACTACGGATTCTACAAATTTTCATTTTGTTTCAAATTTTTCTTTTGCTATTATTTTTATGATATACACGAGATTCTTACAGGGATTCATGGAATACTGCTTTATTTTTATTTATTTTTTGTCATCAGTTAGATCATTCTAACTGATGACAAAAAAAAAGAGGGGGGGGGGGGTCGTTTTCTATCTGGAGACAAATTTCGTGCTTCAAAACTTTCGAACACAGTAGTGAAACGGAGTAAGAAAATTTTGCCGTAACCGCAAATTTTTCTCCCAATGTTGTCTTTGTGTCCGCTTTTCTTGTTAAATATCATTTTATTGCATAAATGTTTGCATTTTAACTGGAAACTGTGGAGAACAATTAGAAAAACGGAAGTTGGCTGCTGCAAAATTTTTCTGTAATCTTCAGGCAAGAGATTCTTCCGCGAATTCAAGGAATTCTGGCTTTTTTCGTTATTACTGGAATTCCGTTTTTACGAAACAAGAAAACGAAAGGTCGACGGAATTCGGATTTTTTCCTTAATGATAATTTTTTTTTCTCACGATGTTGCCTCTGTCAAGTATTATTGCTCATTAACATTATACTGGATAAATATTTGTATTTGAGCTTGAAAATACAAGAAAAATTTCCAAAACCAGAAGTCAGACGAAACAAAAGTTTCTTCCGTAATCGTTTACCCCCTCCACGAACATGTTTCGTAAAAAAGCGTCTATCTATGCCACGCAATAAGGCTAGTTACTATGGATAAGACTTTTGCCAGTGTTGGCAGGCTATTTTCCAGTAACATTTTGGTTTGCTTCTTTCGGTTTTGTCTACCATCCGAATAAGTGGAATTATTCTTGCTTATTCATCACTGATCATTAGAGCGCAGTATTTGATGTATGCACGACTATCAAGACTTGTGGAAGTAGGCGATCGCTTCGCTTAGGGTACGACTGGAGTTGAGGACAAAGTTCATGGGGCAAAAGAAGGGAGGGTGGCAGAGCAGGTGGTCAAACAACCGATCCATCCCAGAGGTCTGGGTTGCAACAGCAACCATTGCCGACGTCACGTTCAGTTTCTTTAGTTAAAGATTTTGATCCTCAAAATGCTATTCAATTGTGGTGGGCAGATACCTCTGATGGAAAGATCAGACAGAGTACATGTCAGTGGTAAACTGTACCAACATTATTAGTGCCACTTTATGTACACTACTGTGCAAAACGTAAGCAACTTTACTGATTTTGGCGTAATTCCACGAAAACTCACCTGTGAGACATGAAATTCACACTACAGAGGCACAATGCAGTACCTAAAGGATGACGAAAGCAGCGTAGCAAACAAATGAATAGAACGCATACACGAAGGCAGGCAGCAGAAAATGGTTTATTGACAGCACGGCATTCGTACACCTAACCGACAGTCCATGAGGGAGAACAACAATCCAAAGTCCCTTAGTACGGGATATGACCTCCCCGAAGTGCAATGGTTGCGTGGCACCGTCTGGCCATACTCAACACCAGATGATCCAACCGTTCTTGAGGTAACAGTTCCCTTTCCTCGATGAGCATCTGTGTCAGTTGTCTGGTGTTCTCCGGGGAAACGATCGTGCCGCCAGGCGTCTCCTCAAAACATCCCACACATGTTCGATGGGATTTAAATCAGGGGAGCACGCTGGCCACTCCATTCTGCGAATATCTTCAGAATCTAACAGGTCCTCAACTGCTTGGGACCTGTGAGCGCGAGCGTTGTCGTCCATAAAAACAAAGTCTGGACCAATGGCACCTCGGAACAGACGCACGTGGGGTCGGATGATCTCATCACAGTAACGCGCTCCGGTTGCGGAACCTGTGTCGAAAATGTGGATCTCCGTCCGACCGTTCAGCATAATGCCACCCCACACAAGTACGCCAGGATCACCCCAACGGTCTCGTTCCCCGATGTTCGCGGGAAGAAAGCGTGTCCCTACCTCTCGCCAGATCAACTGGCGCTGAGAATCGTTTGTCCGACTGAAACGACTCTCGTCAGTAAAAAGGACGTGACTCCATTGATCAGGTGTCCAGTGTGCATGTTCACGACACCACTTGTGAACGGTGCCGCCGATGGGCTGCTGTCGATGGTATGCAGCGTTCCGGCCGGCGGGCGTATAGCCCACCCTTAGGAAGGCGTCTGGCCACAGTAAACCGGGATACCTGTCGTCCGGTTGCTGTACGCAACCGCTGCGTCATGCTGCCAGCTGTCTGGCTCCGGTCTCTTTTCGCTTGCACGACGACATATCGGTCGTCACTCGCCGTTGTTTTCCTGGGGCGACCACCACCTACCTTTCGTACAGCTGTACCTGTCGTTCGGTAGGCTTTCCAAGCTCGTGACACTACACTTTTATCGATTCCAAACTCTTGGGCAACACTCATCACGGTACGCCCTTGCTCCAGCTTGCCGATCATTCTACCACGTGTAAAGGCATCCCGATGGTTTCTCCTAGCCTTATTGCACGATCGATCTCACTTTCACTTGCAGCGAATGCCTGGAAATGCCTCTGTCCGCCGTCTTTTGTAGTCGGCTGGCACTGCGCTCGCTGCATCCATACGCAGTTTACGTGCCCTCACGTCACCTCTGACGTTGAACCCCTGCTATTTGCATATGCATCACCTTTGTCATGAGTTGTTGTTCCCTTGTACAACCCGCAAATCGCCCTGTCATGAATGTATGCTGTCAAACGACGTTGTTGCTTAAGTTTTGCACACTAGTGTATATATACATATCAGGGTGGTCCTTATTTTTGAAGTTTTGAAATGTTGTTGTCTGACGTTCCTATTTTGTTCTACCATATAAAAAAATATTTTTTTTGTTAAAATTTCAGGCAGATCTGACCTGGGGTTCAGAATTTGTCCGAACCCGGGAACGAGGTTCGGGGGAAATTAAGGCAGCTCTGGGGAAATTTTTGCCCGCGGGTAAAGCAATAATAGTAGTAATAATAATAAAACGAAAAATTGGGGGGAGGGGGTCAGCGTCATTTTCTTGTAGGACTTCCGTCCACAGTGAGTAGAGTTTAGGTCCCAGCCACCTACAGCGAGATCGCCTTTTGGGCAGGACACAGAAACGGAAGGAATGAGAGCAAGTCTAGCGACTTTGACAGAACAGTTTGTAGTGAGATTAGAGTACAGTAGATGGCGCCACCGTCTTCTTGTAGGACTTCCGTCCACAGTGAGTAGAGTTTAGGTCCCAGCCACCTACAGCGAGATCGCCTTTTGGGCAGGACACAGAAACGGAAGGAATGAGAGCAAGTCTAGCGACTTTGACAGAACAGTTTGTAGTGAGATTAGAGTACAGTAGATGGCGTCACCGTCTTCTTGTAGGACTTCCGTCCACAGTGAGTAGAGTTTAGGTCCCAGCCCCCTACAGCGAGATCGGCTTTTGGGCAGGACACAGAAACGGAAGGAATGAGAGCAAGTCTAGCGACTTTGACAGAACAGTTTGTAGTGAGATTAGAGTACAGTAGATGGCGCCACCGTCTTCTTGTAGGACTTCCGTCCACAGTGAGTAGAGTTTAGGTCCCAGCCACCTACAGCGAGATCGCCTTTTGGGCAGGACACAGAAACGGAAGGAATGAGAGCAAGTCTAGCGACTTTTGACAGAACAGTTTGTAGTGAGATTAGAGTACAGTAGATGGCGCCACCGTCTTCTTGTAGGACTTCCGTCCACAGTGAGTAGAGTTTAGGTCCCAGCCCCTACAGCGAGATCGGCTTTTGGGCAGGACACAGAAACGGAAGGAATGAGAGCAAGTCTAGCGACTTTGACAGAACAGTTTGTAGTGAGATTAGAGTACAGTAGATGGCGCCACCGTCTTCTTGTAGGACTTCCGTCCACAGTGAGTAGAGTTTAGGTCCCAGCCACCTACAGCGAGATCGCCTTTCGGGCAGGACACAGAAACGGAAGGAATGAGAGCAAGTCTAGCGACTTTTGACAGAACAGTTTGTAGTGAGATTAGAGTACAGTAGATGGCGCCACCGTCTTCTTGTAGGACTTCCGTTCACAGTGAGTAGAGTTTAGGTCCCAGCCACCTACAGCGAGATCGCCTTTCGGGCAGGACACAGAAACGGAAGGAATGAGAGCAAGTCTAGCGACTTTTGACAGAACAGTTTGTAGTGAGATTAGAGTACAGTAGATGGCGCCACCGTCTTCTTGTAGGACTTCCGTCCACAGGGAGTAGAGTTTTAGGTCCCAGCCACCTACAGCGAGATCGCCTTTCGGGCAGGACACAGAAACGGAAGGAATGAGAGCAAGTCTAGCGACTTTTGACAGAACAGTTTGTAGTGAGATTAGAGTACAGTAGATGGCGCCACCGTACAAGTACGATATTGCACATAGATGGGTAAGAGAATTTCAGGGGGGGCATAGGAAAGGATACCCATTTAACCAGTGGGTCCAGCCTGGGGGCCGTCACTTTACGTGCTCGTCCGATATTCAGCGATTGTCAGTAAATCACACCACCTCTGAAAGATCAGCCCAGGCTAGAACCTGGGGACCCAGCATCGATAGCCTGAAACACTAACCACTAAGCCATCCGCGGCTCAAACGAAAAATAGACTTATTAACAACGAGTATAATGAGAAAGATAAGAGTAATTTACTGCACGGTAATCAAGTAATCATTTTGAAAAATGTCATGTTATTAATACAAGAGGTTATGAGCACAGTGATGTACTGCAGACTGCCGCTGGCATATGATTCACCAAGCCCAGACGACTTTACTAATGCCAAGGCGTAGACAGTGTGGCACGAGTAATAAGTACGGCGCAACCACTAGTCACGCTAATAGAAAATTTCCAAAACTAATGGCAGCCTATGTGTCGTAGGCGCCGATCTAAAAAATTATTAGGGGTTCCGCACGTTTTAAAGCGAATGACCCATGCATTTTTCAAAGGATTTAAGTCTAATTTAAATTTCATTCAGTAAAATAATCTGGCACAATTATACGCCTGAAATGCTAGAATGAAATAAATTATAGTTAATAATAAACAAGGATTTCGTGCCACATAGACTACTCAGGGTAAGAAACTTGCCGTTAACGCACGATGTACAAACTTGCCGAATGGTTCTAGTTCCATGCAAACTTTAATAACTAAAATCACACACACAAGTTAAAATCTATTTACATGGTTTAAAAAACAACATGAGTACTTTCGTGCTCGCTACGAGCACATCATCAGATGAAAGACAAGTTGGAGTTCCAGAAAACACATTTATGTATCGGTGCCGTTGCCAATCGTTCACATTGAGGAAAGAAATACAAGAAAGTTAACTTGCTCTAACGTAATGTGAGCAAATGGAGGCCTATAGGGTTCTATTAATGATGGGCAGAGTCTGCTATGTAAGAGGAAGAAACAGGAATCGAGGAGAGTAAAGTTTTCCAGGCCTGGGAAAAATAGTTGGGTACTTCATCGTTGCAACAAGCGTCCACTCGATGCAAAATGTGCAGACTCTCTGTAAAGAGCACCGTTTCCCTCGTAGTAGAGGTAGAAAGAATGGAGACGTCTGTCCAAGATGGGTAATGTGTACCAGCTGAAGAAAGCCTGGCTAAAGCAGTCGATGAAGAGCCATTTTTTACACTATATTGGTGTTCCTTAATTCTTCAGCTGGTACACATTGTGTTGAATTGTTGGACAAATGTGGCATCTATTCCATTTCTATGAAATCTGTCGATCCTCAAGACAAGGACCTCATATATATCGGCTCAACCCTACGGAGACTGCAAACAAGAATTAAGGAACACCAATATAGTGTAAAAAATGGCTCTTCATCGACTGCTTTAGCCAGGCTTTCTTCAGCTGGTACACATTGTGTTGAATTGTTGGACAAATGTGTTGAACTGTTGGACAAATGTGTTGAACTGTTGGACAAATGTGGCATCTATTCCATTTCTATGAAATCTGTCGATCCTCAAGACAAGGACCTGATATATATCGGCTCAACCCTAGGGAGACTGCAAACAAGAATTAAGGAACACCAATATAGTGTAAAAAATGGCTCTTCATCGACTGCTTTAGCCAGGCTTTCTTCAGCTGGTACACATTACCCATCTTGGACAGACGTCTCCATTCTTTCTACCTCTACTACGAGGGAAACAGTGCTCTTTACAGAGAGTCTGCACATTTTGCATCGAGCGGACAGTTGTTGCAACGATGAAGTACCCAGCTATTTTTCCCAGGCCTGGAAAACTTTACTGTCCTCGATTCCTGTTTCTTCCTCTTACATAGCAGACTCTGTCCATCATTAATAGAACTCTATAGGCCTCCATTTGCTCACATTACGTTAGAGCAAGTTAACTTTCTTGTATTTCTTTCCTCAGTGTGAACGATTGGCAACGGCACCGATACATAAATGTGTTTTCTGGAACTCCAACTTGTCTTTCATCTGATGATGTGCTCGTAGCGAGCACGAAAGTACTCATGTTGTTTTAAACCATGTAAATAGATTTTAACTTGTGTGTGTGATTTTAGTTATTAAAGTTTGCATGGAACTAGAACCATTCGGCAAGTTTTTACATCGTGCGTTAACGGCAAGTTTCTTACCCTGAGTAGAAATTATAGTTAATTGAAGAATTTTTTTTTAGCTGTTTATTTTTCAGCCTCTCTGCCCCACCACTGTTTTCACCTAGGCCCAAAAATGTTTCCGACATTTTGAATCTAAAATAAATATTAGGTTTGCTTTTTCTTAAAATTTTTAAGTAATAGGCTTTAAGGATTAGTTCTTAATCATCAACATATAGATCTAATACTCGCTTAAACTTGTATGAAAGTCCGCTACAGTTTTTTGGGAAATTTCGGACAGAAAAAAAAATTGCGTTCTGGGGAAATATTGGGTCCTCAAAATTTTCTGCACCCCTGGATCCGACTATAATTTAGAGGTCGCTCAAGTCAGTTGAAATATTCACTTACCGTATTATCCCCATCACCTGACTTCTCCATTTACCTTCTGTTGTCTTATTTGACTTAAGTGGCAATCAAATACTCCACATAAATATGGTAATGTCTATTTTTAGTTTTACTTCATACAGTTGGAAAATTCTGTACAGTTCCAGAAACAAGCTTGACTATATTAACCTTGAAGACAATTCGTGAGGCCGCCCTGGTGGCGCAGTGGTCTAAGCGATGGCTTCTGATCGTTCGTTCGTAAGGGGTCCGGGTTCGAATCCCGGTTAGGCATGGATGTTGTGTTTGTCTTACGGCACTGGCTCTCTCCCTTCTCTGGAACCAGTGACCCTAAATTAGGGACGGGCGACTGCTTATAGCCCATTGAGTTGCTCACGGTGGTCGTTAAACCTCCAATCAAAAAAAAAAAAAAAAAATTCGTGAGAGCTGTAGGGCTGTTGTTAAAACTGCTGTGTTTTGAGAAAAGTCCTGTATTCCCATTTGCCATGAACACGATTGTATCAAGAAATTGGAGAAACTTCATGAAAGTGGGTGAAGCTGAAAAAAAAATTCAAAAGGAAAACGAAACATGTCTACAAGTCCAAAAAAGCTGTGCTTCAGTCCCTTAATGAAAAGGGCGGGGTTGACGAACCTCTTAAACACATCAAGCCGAGTGGCAAGATTTCTAGTGATATGAAGATTTTGTGACAAAAAACACTACAAATTTCTTTAATTGCCTTAATATCCCAAGAGATTGTTTTGATCCTGAAATAGCCAGCCCGGTGGCACAGTGGTCTACCATGGCTTCTGATCATTCGTCCAAGATGGGTCCGGGTTTGAATCCCGGTGAGGCATGGATGCTGTGTTTTTCTTACGGCATTCGCTCTCTCCCTTCCCTGGAACCAGTTGCCCTAAATTAGGGACAGGTGATTGCTTATAACCCATTGAGTTGCTCACAGTAATCGTTAAACCTCCAATCAAAAAAAGAAAGAAACAGAAAATGAAGAACAAAAACAATATTTATTACAAGTTGTAGAACAACATAGGTGTCATTATCCCAACTGCAGGAGAAAAAAACTTATTCTCAGATGAGTCAAGTTACGAGGAACTCTGATTTCAGTGATTTATTCTCAGTATTTAACAATGATTATTTAAGAGGAAATAATGTTCTGTTGTCTTTGATAAGTATAAATGATTTGGAAAAGGATTTGTCTTTGGAATTTTTCAGAGTAATTAATAAATCAGTATTTTTGCACTAATTGATGTACAATATATGAAACCACAAGTAAAACTTTGAGCATATTGAGCTACCACTAAATGTTAGAAAGTTTACACACATTATTTTTTTATTCAGAGTTGAAGAAATATTCTTCTCATAATACGTGGTAAATATGTCATGTTAATTAACACAGCAGTCGGACATGGCCGAATTATTGGCTCTAATTACTGTTTCACCCGTGCATACAGCCAATTCGGCGATGTCCAATTGCTGTGTTAATTATTTTTTTACATCGAGGAACAATCGGGGGGGGGGGCAGCAGAGCATATAAGTTGTTGAAAAAAAAATTCATAGTATTTTAAGCACCACCCTAATACATATCTTAGCTTTTGTCCCTTTGTTTTAAATATTATTAAAGAAATTAGACATCTAATTTCATAGGCCTCTCGAAAATAAATTATTTATGTGTAAATTAAGATAGTAAGAGTAATAATCTTGAAAAAAAATTCATAGTATTTTAAGGACCACCCTAATACATATCTTAGCCTTTGTCCCTTTGTTTTAAATATTATTGAAGAAATTAGACATCTAATTTCATAGGCCTCTCGAAAATAAATTATTTATGTGTAAATTAAGATAGTAAGAGTAATAATCTTGAAAAAAAAATTCATAGTATTTTAAGGACCACCCTAATACATATCTTAGCTTTTGTCCCTTTGTTTTAAATATTATTAAAGAAATTAGACATCTAATTTCATAGGCCTCTCGAAAATAAATTATTTATGTGTAAATTAAGATAGTAAGAGTAATAATCTTGAAAAAAAATTCATAGTATTTTAAGGACCACCCTAATACATATCTTAGCCTTTGTTTTAAATATTATTAAAGAAATTAGACATCTAATTTCATAGGCCTCTCGAAAATAAATTATTTATGTGTAAATTAAGATAGTAAGAGTAATAATCTTGAAAAAAAATTCATAGTATTTTAAGGACCACCCTAATACATATCTTAGCTTTTGTCCCTTTGTTTTAAATATTATTAAAGAAATTAGACATCTAATTTCATAGGCCTCTCGAAAATAAATTATTTATGTGTTAATTAAGATAGTAAGAGTAATAATCTTGAAAAAAAAAATTCATAGTATTTTAAGGACCACCCTAATACATATCTTAGCCTTTGTCCCTTTGTTTTAAATATTATTAAAGAAATTAGACATCTAATTTCATAGGCCTCTCGAAAATAAATTATTTATGTGTAAATTAAGATAGTAAGAGTAATAATCTTGAAAAAAAATTCATAGTATTTTAAGGACCACCCTAATACATATCTTAGCCTTTGTTTTAAATATTATTAAAGAAATTAGACATCTAATTTCATAGGCCTCTCGAAAATAAATTATTTATGTGTAAATTAAGATAGTAAGAGTAATAATCTTGAAAAAAAAATTCATAGTATTTTAAGGACCACCCTAATACATATCTTAGCTTTTGTCCCTTTGTTTTAAATATTATTAAAGAAATTAGACATCTAATTTCATAGGCCTCTCGAAAATAAATTATTTATGTGTAAATTAAGATAGTAAGAGTAATAATCTTGAAAAAAAATTCATAGTATTTTAAGGACCACCCTAATACATATCTTAGCCTTTGTTTTAAATATTATTAAAGAAATTAGACATCTAATTTCATAGGCCTCTCGAAAATAAATTATTTATGTGTAAATTAAGATAGTAAGAGTAATAATCTTGAAAAAAAATTCATAGTATTTTAAGGACCACCCTAATACATATCTTAGCTTTTGTCCCTTTGTTTTAAATATTATTAAAGAAATTAGACATCTAATTTCATAGGCCTCTCGAAAATAAATTATTTATGTGTTAATTAAGATAGTAAGAGTAATAATCTTGAAAAAAATTCATAGTATTTTAAGGACCACCCTAATACATATCTTAGCTTTTGTCCCTTTGTTTTAAATATTATTAAAGAAATTAGACATCTAATTTCATAGGCCTCTCGAAAATAAATTATTTATGTGTTAATTAAGATAGTAAGAGTAATAATCTTGAAAAAAATTCATAGTATTTTAAGGACCACCCTAATACATATCTTAGCTTTTGTCCCTTTGTTTTAAATATTATTAAAGAAATTAGACATCTAATTTCATAGGCCTCTCGAAAATAAATTATTTATGTGTTAATTAAGATAGTAAGAGTAATAATCTTGAAAAAAAATTCATAGTATTTTAAGGACCACCCTAATACATATCTTAGCTTTTGTCCCTTTGTTTTAAATATTATTAAAGAAATTAGACATCTAATTTCATAGGCCTCTCGAAAATAAATTATTTATGTGTAAATTAAGATAGTAAGAGTAATAATGTTACAGCACTGAAAATAAATTGTCGAAAAATCAATCATTTTGGAACAAAGGCATATGCAATATTTGCAGTCAATCGAATGATCCTATGCAGTTACTGCTCTGCATCTGTTTTTATGAAGGTAATGGAGAGTCTCTCTCATTAGAAAGAAAGAAAAACATTCACCCATTTAATTTCATAGAAATGTAAGTAGAAAAGTGACTGAATTATTATTTTTTTTAACTTCGCATGGCCAGTAGATTTTGTCATTTGGCTAGTAAAAATTTTATTCCACTAGCTACATTGGCTAGTAAAAAAATGTAAGCAGTTTTATAAGGGCTGCCTGAGAATGTGTCTCCAACTGTCTAAAAATGCTCGTGGTTTTGGGATTGCAGATTTTTTTCCACATGGTTTAGGGAAGGAAAAGTAAGTTGACTCCCCGTAGACTTGACACGGCGTGCACTTTTCACTGCAACGTTTATTTTCCTTTGAACGTCGCTGGTTTTGCGGTGAAGGGAACTATTAATAAATAAATGCATGAGTGGCAATAAAAAATATTTGCTGCTTAGAGTTCATAAGTGAGAGGGCGGTCTATTGAGGATGCTAAAGAGATTTCAAGGAAACTCATACCGACTTCAATATACAGTCGAACCTCGATTTAACGAACTTCAAAAGACCAACAATCTTGTACGTAAAATCGTGGAATTCGCTAAATCGAGGATACCTTTCGGACAAAACATTCAAATTAATCTAGTGTTCATAATACACTGCCGGACAATTGCTAAGGACGGATGACAATAGCAACCATAAAATGGAATGCAGGAAAATGTGGAAATTAGCATAAGTGCGGGATACAGTAAGACGTGTTGTGCGTATGCAAATTTTGGATTGCCGAACTTGTTCGTGACGTCATAGCGCTGATAAGACATATAAAGGATTTGACGCGTATTGACCGTTGTTGTTCAAACGCAAAGTTGAAAGGGAAAGAATCAATTGACGAACTTGCAATTTTCAGTATGTCTTCCCGACATCACCTAGATGATTTTACGCGTGGCCGTATTCTTGGCAAGATTGAAGAAGGGCGAAAAATAACAGATGTTGCCAGGGAGTTCGACGTCAGCCACAGTGTTGTTTCAAGGCTTTGGAAATCATTTCAAACAAATGGAGAGTGTAGCAAACGTCACGGGGGAGGTCGTGTTCGCAGTACGACACCTGCAGAAGATCGGTACATAGTGCTATCAACAAAAAGACACTGGCGCAGCACAGCTAGTGAGGTAGCAAATCAGTTTATGGCTGCTACTGGCAAGCGGATCTCCCGAAAAACTGTCGCCAGACGTTTGCATGAAGGAGGACTGTACGCCCGCCGTCCTGTTGTGTGCATCCCATTGTCCAGACGTCACCGTACCGCCCGTTTGCAATGGTGCCATCAACATCGCAATTGGACTGATAATGACTGGTCTGCTGTCCTCTGCTCAGATGAGAGTAGATACACTCTATCGTCTGATTGTCGACGACAACTGATCTGGCGTGATAGTGGTACTGCATATTGTCCAGCAAACATACAGGAAAGGGACCGATATCCGACATGCAGTGTCATAGTATGGGCTGGCATCATGATCAATACCCGTATGTCCCTCTATGTGCTTCCAACTGGGAATATGACTCGCCAACGATACATTACTGATGTTCTGCTACCTCATGTTCGCATGTTCCGTGGTGCTGTCGGTGATAGATTCATTTTCATGGACGACAACGCAACATGTCATCGAACAGTCGCAGTCCATGAGTGTCTTGAGCGAGGATATTCAACGCCTCTTATTTCTCCAGATCTGAATCCCATTGAAAATGTGTGGGATGCTTTGGGGAGGAGTCTTGCCGGTCGCCAATGCCCTCCAATAAACAAGGACACCCTCATCCGTGCACTGACAGAGGAATGGGATAAATTACCCCAACAGCTGCTTGATAATGTTGTGCAAAGCACGACACGACGTGTGGAATCTTGCATCGCCCTTCATGGTGGCCATATCCCGTATTGACATCTTACGCCGGAACGCCTGCGGACGGTAATTGCATTTTTTTCACGTTTACGTATTTTGCACAATGTTTGTCCCTTGAACACGTTCCAAAGCCTTCTGGATTTCAGAGCACAATAAATTGTCTTTCTTGTAATGTCCTGGCATTCTGACATTATTTTATTTCACTTGGAATCCAACCACACTTACTTTTTTATGTGCTATATATAGCCGTTTATGATCCGTCCTTAGCAATTTTCCAGCAGTGTATTACACATTAAAATCTGTGTCTTAAAAGGATATATCTTGTAGACTGTTGGTAATTTGTATTGACAAAGCAGAACTATGATGGCGAGAACATGTTAGCAAAAGTGAAATGCTTTACCTTAGGTACATGCGCTGAATTAAAATTAGGCTGCACACCATAGTAATTGCATGGCGAATTTTTCATTTTGCCAAAGGTTTTGGAGAAACTCAGAACAAGTACAGTCGAAATTTGACAGCGCCAGTGGTGCAGTGACCATTCGTACAAGTGGGTAGGTACGGGTTCGAGTTCCGAATGAGGCATGGGTGGTGTGCTTGTCTTGCAGAACTTGCTCTCTCCCTTCCCTAGAACGAATGTCTCCAACATGTTGGAAAATTAGTACAACGGAAACTACTTTTAAGAACATTTTTCATTGGAAATCTAAAGGGTTAATGAGGAAGTGTAAATTCGAGGACAATTTGCGTCCCCAAAGGCTTCAGACGTTTTGGGGGACAGTAAACTAAATTCGAGGACTGTCCTCAAGAATTGGGGGATGTATGTGGAATGTCGCCGTCATATTGAAAATGCAAAAAGAAAAGCTTCAAACCAAACATTAATAAAAATGTTTGCACAATCTGATGACCTCTTTATTATTAGAGCAGAAGCATTATTTGCAATTTTTTTAATAGAGCACAACTTCCCAATTGCCATTTCTGACCATGCAGGTGCATTATTTAAAAAAATGTTTCCAGATTCAGCAATTGCCGCAAAATATGAGTAACAAGTACTGCGCAACCACTAGTCATGCTAATAAATGTTTCAGAAACTAATGTGCCACCCCGGTGGCACAGTGGTCTAAGCGACGGCTTCTGATCATTCGTCCGAGATGGGTACAGGTTCGAATCCTGGTGAAGCATGGATGTTGTGTTTGTCTCGTGTCGCCCTAAATTAGGAGCGTGCGACTCCTTATAGCCCACTGAGTTGATCACGGTGATCGTTAAACCTCCAATAATAATAATAAAACTAATGGCAGCGAATGTGTCATAGGCGCCGATTTGAATAATTATTGGGGGTTCCGGAGATTTTAAAGCGAATGATGACCCGTGCATTTTTCAAAGGATTTAAGTCTAATTTAAATTTCATTTGGTAAAATTATCCACCACAATTAGACTCTATGAATGCTAGAATGAAATAAATTATAGTTAATTACAGAATTTGCATTTTTGAACTTCCCTTTTAGTTGGTAAAGTTCGATGAACACTTACAGCACGTGGGGCTTGGCTTTCAATTCTTATTTCCGTTATGTAGATGCGGCATGGGGTTTTTTCATTTAGTTGCGGGTCCACTTCCTTTTTTTCCCGTTGGTATTTATCTGGCCTCGTCACTAAATGAGTTTTTTTCCTTTGCTGCCTCCTCATTTACTTCAATAATTTTTCATAACCCGAGTACTTTCGGTAATAACCCATTACCGTCATCTAGGGGACGTTTTGCTCCGACTAGCACGGACCGTGTCAGCTGGGCATTTCGGTGGTTCTCGCGGGCCGCTTCTGTCGTCGGCTATCGCTTCTTCTTGGGCGTTGTGGCGCCATCTCTTGTTGGTCAGTGATCTCATTTTTCGAACTTTTTCATTTTTTGCTCAATTTTAATTAAATTTCTCCAGCTGTTTCTCAAAATATTAGGGTCATTATGGTTGCAAACTTTTGCCCTATTTTTTTCAATCATTACCGACTCTGCTATTCTGAGGTGTTTTTCGGATTTACAGCTTTTAATGATTTTTATATTTTCGAATTTAGGATATTTTTGGTTAGCCAGACAGTATTGAATAAGTGCTGTTTTTTCTTCTTTTTTCTGCCAATTTTTTATGTGTTGTTTTAATCTGTGTTTAAGCTTATTTTTGGTACTTCCTATATAAGCCATTGGAGGATTTTCAGTAATAGGAATTGAGTAAATACCTGCTTTTTCTAACATTTTTATTTTTTCATTATTTTTTATTACCATATTTTTGATGGTATTTACTTTTCCTCCAATTTGAATGTTATGCTTTTTACAAATATTATTAATTTCATTGGTAGTACCTTTAATGTACGGAAAACCATTTAGATATTTGACTTCTTTTTTATTTACTATAGCATTATTTTTTATTTTCTTTATTACTTCTGTGTTCCATTTTTTTATTAAATGGTTAGGATAACCAAAGCTACCTGCAATTTTTTTTATGAATTTGATTTCTTCATTGATGAACTGACTATTTTCAGAATTCGTATATGCTCTTTTAATTAAGGTTTTTAGACTATTGCATTTTTGAGGATATGGATGTGCCGAATTGTAAGGGATTAGAACAGGAACAAATGAACTTTTCTGATAAACCCTGGATAGTAACTTATCTGTGGATTTGATAACTTGTACGTCCAAAAAGGCTATTGCATTATTTTTTTCTATTTCAACTGTGAGTTCTATAGTTGGGTATAAAGAGCTGTAACATTTTGTTAATTTTCTTAATTCTTCTTCGTTCAGTTTTGATAGAATGAAAATATCATCCACGTATCGACAGTACACTTATGGTTTTTCTTCCATACGATGCAGGACATTTTCTTCAATCTCGTTCATCACAACCTCAGCATATAAAGTTGACAATGGTTTTCCTTACATTAAAGGTATTACCAATGAAATTAATAATATTTGTAAAAAGCATAGCATTCAAATTGGAGGGAAAAGTAAATACCATCAAAAATATGGTAATAAAAAATAATGAAAAAATAAAAATGTTAGAAAAAGCAGGTATTTACTCAATTCCTATGACTGAAAATCCTCCAATGGCTTATATAGGAAGTACCAAAAATAAGCTTAAACACAGATTAAAACAACACGTAAAAAATTGGCAGAAAAAAGAAGAAAAAAACAGCACTTATTCAATACTGTCTGGCTAACCAAAAATATCCTAAATTTGAGAATATAAAAATCATTAAAAGCTGTAAATCCGAAAAACACCTCAGAATAGCAGAGTCGGTAATGATTGAAAAAAATAGGGCAAAAGTTTGCAACCATAATGACCCTAATATTTTGAGAAACAGCTGGAGAAATTTAATTAAAATTGAGCAAAAAAATGAAAAAAGTTCGAAAAATGAGATCAGTGACCAACAAGAGATGGCGCCACAACGCCCAAGAAGAAGCGATAGCCGACGACAGAAGCAGCCCGCGAGAACCACCGAAATGCCCAGCTGACACGGTCCGTGCTAGTCAGAGCAAAACGTCCCCTAGATGACGGTAATGGATTATTACCGAAAGTACTCGAGTTATAAAAAATTATTGAAGTAAATGAGGAGGAGCAGCAAAGGAAAAAACTCATTTAGTGACGAGGCCAGATAAATACCAACGGGGAAAAAAAATGAAGAACCCCCATGCCGCATCCACATAACGGAAATAAGAATTGAAAGCCAAGCCCCCACGCGCGGTAAGTGTTAATCGAGCTTTACCAACAAAAAGGGAAGTTCGCAAATGCATTAATGCACGTTAAAAAAATAACCTCCAATATCGGAAGTAAATTGATAATTATAGAATGTTTTAGCTGTTTATTTTTCAGCCTCTCCTCCCCGCCACTGTTTTCCAGGACTGCATCACTTTTGTTTGGAATAACAGGGGGGGGGGGGGAGATCCACCCAGCCTTCTTTCTTTACCTGCATTGTCCGAGAGGAAGGGGAAGAATGCGAAAGAACAGATTAAAATACCGAACAAACTGTTCGGAACAGTGTCACCATTTGTAGACTTGGGGGGGGGGGGCTGTTGTGCTCCACTGTGTTGTTAAAAGGTTGACCCAAAGACCTTGTGAATACGAGCAAAATCTGTCCTTTGATCTAAAAGCCAGAACTATGGAATGATGAGATGGAAAGTAGAAACAAATCGTCCTCATCCGATCACATCGGAAATCCGAACTACCAGTGATCTTAATGAGTTTCTGATTTTGGACGGTCTGCTGTATTTATATTTATAAGTTTAGATGCGCAACACCAAGCTTCAACTTCAAGCACAGTCAGGGAGTTCTATTGGCAGCCATTCACCCGGGACACACGCTGTTCTTCAGTTGCTGTTTGCGTATTATCCGTACCTTTGTTTGCGTGCAGTTTATTATAAAGTGTGTGGCGCTCTGTATTTCTACAGAATATTTCTCCTTGTTGTGTGTGTGCTCAAAAATACCGGGGCGATTTGTAATTATGTCAACCTTTAAAAGTAAACAAGAAGTGAACTTGCGCTTATTGTGATTGGCACGGCAGGCGGTGATGAGCTCACGAGTCATGTTTCGCATAAACATCCGGATGATAAACCTAGAACCAGGGATCAGTGTAGTATTTCTGGATTTTTTAAACCTAAAACTCGTGATCTTGAAGTTAATGCAATTGAAAACTAAACTTGTCACAACTGCAAGAGCTAAAGAATACCTTATATTTCATCAAGGAAAACAACATCTTCCATTTTGAAGGAAATATATTTAAACAAACGCAAGGTGGCCCTATGGGATCCCCATTATCGGCATTATACGCAGAAGTGATTATGGCATACCTCGAAAAAGAAATTATTCAAAATTTACCTGAAAAACCAATACTTTATGCTCGATATGTAGACGACATTATTATAATGTCAAAACTTAACAAAGCCGAGCTACAAGATCTAGCACAGCAGTTTAGCAAAATCTGTAACACCATAGAGCTAACTATTGAGTTTGAAGAGGATAATTGCCTATCCTTCCTGGACATTCAACTAAAGAAAAACAAAAATAGTTTTGAATACTCTGTGTTCAGAAAAGCAACTTACATACCTGTAGTGATACCATACTCGTCGCACCATCCAGTGATACATAAAAAAAATAGCATAGTAAACTTGATATGGCGAGCGTACACACACACATCTAACAACAGGCTAAAAAATCAAGAGCTAGAGTTTATCTCGAAAATAGCACAAGAGTATGGGTACCTGAGCAAGCTAATTAATAAATGGATACATGAGAGTAAAAAGCATATGACTCAGAGTAAAGAAGGCCAAGAAGTGCACAACCAAAGGAAGATGAGAAATAAAAAATTTAAATACATTGGAGCTTTCCCATACCTGGAAGGAGTGAGTAATGAAATCAATAGGCACTGTGCTAAATATGACTTACAACTAGGAAGCTCAGTGCACACCGTGAAAAGTATGACTGTCAACAAAAAAACAGAGGAAAAAATGCTAGAAGAATCGGGAACCTACGAAATTCCAATAGCACACATACCCCCAATATCGTACATTGGAAGTACGAAAAACAGATTAAAAAAAAGACTTAAACAACACATATCTAACTGGCAAAAAAAGAAGCCAAAACTGCTTTAGTGCAATTCTGCTTGGAAAACCGGACATTCCCAAAGTTCGATGAAATTAAAATGCTAAAAAAGAATAAAAAATCGGAAAGGCAAATGAGGAGGGAAGAAGCAATATTAATCTACAAAAATAAAGCAAGGGTATGTAACCAGAACGACCCTAGCACATTATCTGGCCTGTGGAAAGAACTAATAAGACAAGAAAAACAACGACAAAAGAAAAACCGGCAAAAAAAGACAAGAAAACCAGGATAGGAGAAGAAATTAAAAAAAAAAAGTGCTTTTAACGAAACATAGATGGCGCCAGCCGGGCTTGATAACGAAATATATCCAGGAAAGTATTTCCGAGGAATGGCAACAAGGAGTATCGGACTCCATTAGCGCGAAGTTAACCACGAACATCGGTGGTAAAGTCGCCACGCTCCTGAAGATGCCCAGAGTATGGGCGAAAATTTCGAGTATAAAGAACGGTAAAAATTGATGTTTGGAATCCTAAAGCAAAGATCCAATGAGTATACCCAGCGAAAAGTGTGAGAAGTAAAGCCAGTCATCGCACACAACGGACTTTAGGACAATAAAGACTGGAAAACATGTGCGTGAAATGTTCCCGTCGCTAGAAAGGAATGCCAAGGTAAGCATTATCCGCTAGATTTTTGTACAAGCTACTTTGAAATATCGCACGTAAAAGAGAATAGTAGAATAATTAGAGCTATATAATAGTCAGAATTAGAACTACTAAGTGGAAGCAATTGAAAATGTTTTGCCTTGCAGTAGTAGCTGTGAACCTCCAAACAAACAAAGGAAACTTTATGAAATCCAACTTGATGGACCGCTTAGTCCAGAATTACAGTCAGTGGACAATGTTGGTGTACTGATATCAATGAACAGTTATCAACTATATCTCAAGTGTTATATCTGGTCTTTCCCATAAAGTTGATAAGTTATTAAAACTGAATCAATTTGTAACCAAGTCCAAGGTTCTTCCTTTTAACTGTACCAGGCCCATCCAGTTCCAGCACAGGAAGAAGAATTTAAAGTAAAAATAAGTTAATTAGAATCAGCAAATCGGTTCCAGAAATTTGTCAACTGATGCCATGTTTAGAAGGGGGAATAGAGACAGTGCAATGCTCTCCGTGTGTAGAAAACTATAAAAACATTCCTAAGGATGTGGCCGTTCTTAAAACCAGCACTTTTGGTATTTTTTCTCTTCCAAGTGAACAGCAGTTAGTGCAACCAATTCAAAGTATTGAATTTCGAAATTTTAAAACCCACGTCATTGATAATTTGCAAAAATGCACATAAATGGTGTATACAGTTTACTGAAGCCATGGAAAAGAAAGAACATGACAAGGTGCTTACAGTGCCGTTAAAGAAGGTAAGGGGGCAAGTTTTTTGAACGTTTATTAAGTTTAAACGTTTTAAATGATGCCGACGTTGGTGAACTTAATCACTCCAGAGAATTTTACACAGAATTTATAAAAAACATATTTTTTACTATGAACACCAAAATATTTAATTTTTTTATGTACAAAAAAATCCAGTGACAAACCATCTACCTCTCATGTCAGTCACAGCTGACCAAATCACAAAATTGCACCAGACATACCAAATAACTTGTCTGATTACGCTTGTAGATGGGGTTCAGACATGTATTGTGATTGACATTTCACCATGTGGTGATGTTCTTGTTCAACAACTGCAATGTGCCCTTGAAAATTTTAAAATTAAGTTAAAGAAACAGCTAAACAGAATGGCTTTTGATGGCAAATATTTTGGTCTTGGTGTGGATAAAAAATTGGCAAGTCTTTGTTAAAATGTCAATCATGACTTCTTCCTTCCTATGTGGGACTTAGCTCATAGGTTAGAGTGTGTTTTAAATGATTTTCAGTCATTATCATGGATTAACAATCAAGCTCAAATTGTAGGCAATCTAATGAAAAATTACAACTGGGGCATTGGCTATGAAGAATTGATTGCATTAGCAGATGAAATGCAAGTGGGTGTTTTGAATCCTAAATCATTCCAACAAACCCGTTTTGTTCACAGTGAACTAAGAGCGTACAAAAGATTTTAAGTTGTTTTTTATTGACTTACAAAAGAAGCGCACTGAATGCATCCGACGAGGCAACAATACTGATGCTAAAAATTACTCATTGGAACTCAAAAAAATTTCCAAACCTTGTTTTATATATCAACTCCTTGGGATGATTGACGTATTAGAGTTGATCACAAAATTCAGCTGTGCCTCTCAGAACACTAACGCTTGTATTTGGACAATCTTTGATTATTATGCTACAGTGAAAAGCACACTTAATAACATGATAATCGAAATGAAAAGTGGAAAATTAACCGAAGAAAACTTTCCATCAGTTTTTAAGGAAATGGAGTCTTTAAGAAATTATGTTTACCAAGACTGTCTATTGGTTGATGAAGACTACCAAAGATCAAGCCGTTCCCAGACTCAGCAGCAGCAGGCTGAGGATGAAGAAACAACCAGTGAAGGTTTCAGAAGTTCAAGAAAAAAATTAGAAAATCTTTGTATAACATTACTGGAAAAACTAGCACTTAGAATTTCTGAACCTCCAATTATAGAAGATATGGGGCAGTGTTTCAGTAGCAGATACATAGCGAGCCCTCCAGATGCAACATATGAGCATACAATTAAGAAATCTTTTGAAACACTTACAACTTGGGTCAACAAAAACTGAGGGTGCAAGTTGGATAGTAAAGTTCTTTTTTCACCAGTTGAAAATTATGAAAAACAACCTTTTAAACGCAGCTTTTTTTAAAAAAAAGTACTTGATTCTTCTGAAGAAAAACCAAACTTTATCATTCAGGAAAACGCAGTAATAAAAGAAACATTTACTAACCCTGAAGTGTATGGCCATATCCCTGATATAATTTACGTACTCAAACTGTTTAAAAATCTGTAGTGAAGCTGAAAAAACCATTAGGAAGAACCACTCACTCACCATAAAGATCATGGTAACCTCCAATGACCACACACTTCCAACACGTCATTCATCGTGATGTAACTGGGCTTCCACAGGTTTACAGACTTCTTGCTTACGCTTCTTATTTTCGGGTGTGAAACATCGTTTTTTTTTTTTTCTTTTGCCTTATAAGATGTTACTATAATGCTTGTCAATTCGATAAAAATCACATACAACTCATTCATACAATTCAAGTAAAAACTATGTACATAACCTTACATTCATAGGTGATTAAACCTTGGTCAACTCTAATTATCAAACTCCTCCTTCTGTTTCATAAACTCTGCTACTCCCACTGCAAGTGTCACACCCATTCAGCCCCTCACATCCAATCCTCTAGTACTTTCAACAGGCCCCTGTCATCTTCAGGAGGCAGGTGTGTCTCACCCGCCCACCACAGCTCAAGTGAGCAGAGCCATCGAGGCACGGGCCCCAGTCGCTATCTCTGAATCGTTGTCTCTGGCGCCATCTATTGTCCCTGCTGCTCTTTTTTCCCTCTTTCTTTTTACGCTGCTGTTCAATTTTTATTAGGGCTTTCCATTGTTCGTTAAGGTTACTTGGCTCATTAATGTTGCATAATCTTGATCTGTTTTTTTCAATTAACACTGATTCTGCAATTCTTAACTGCTTTTCGTTTTTACAGCTCTTAATAATTTTAATATCTTCAAACCTTGGACATTGTTGATTTTCCATACAGCATTGGGTCAATGCTGTCTTAGCTTCTTTTTTATTCCAATTATTAATATGCTGGTTCAATCTATACTTTAATTTATTCTTGGTGCTGCCTATATATGACACAGGTGGTTGCTGGTTTATTGGGATTTCATAAATTCCTGCTCTATCTAATTGGCTAATTTTTTCATTTTTAATTGGAGGTTACCATGATCTTTATGGTGAGTGAGTGGTACTTTCTAATGGTTTTTTCTTTTTCCCAGTTGAAAATTATGAAAAACAACCTTTTAAACACAGCTTTTTTTATAAAAGTACTCGATTTTTCTGAAGAAAAACCAAACTTTATCATCCAGGATAACGCAGTAATAAAAGAAACATTTACTAACCCTGAAGTGTATGGCTATATCCCTGATATAATTTACGTACTCGAAAACTGTTTAAAAATCTGTAGTGAAGGTGTTTGTGAATCAGTTGGATCTGTAATTGGCAACCACATACACAATCGGAACATCCAGTTCAATACCCTTTTTAATGAAGTCTTCATTTCTTGGAATGGACCTCCTGTTCATAAGGCTTCACAACTTTTAAAAGAATCCTTAGACAGGCATTTCCATAATGGAAGATACCATTTCACATTTTCTGCACCCCTGGCAGAAATTTGTTTCAGCGCAGGAAATAATGATGATTTATAGACTTCAGGAAAAACTTCATTGAGAGAAACCAAATTTAAAACGATTGACCATTGATGGAATGTTTGCCAGCCAGAATGTTTCGTTGACATATACAGTACTGTATTATGAATTTGTTCCCTATATTTTACTTATTAAATACTAGATCATCATCTTCAACCATTATCAATCCACTGCTATACGAAGGTCTCTCCAAGCCTCTTCCACAACGGTGTGTCTTGTGCCAGTCTCCTCCATGTTACTCCCACATACTTTCGAATTTAATTCACCCATGTTGTCTTTTCCTGTCTCGTGGAACCCAATCTAAAATTTCGACTGTCCATCGATGGTCTGTCCTTCTGGCAGTATGTCTAGCCCATTGCCATTTCAGGGATTTTACTCTGATCATGATGTCTTCCACAGATAATTTTAACCATCTGAGAAAATATACTGATAACCATCTTTTTTTTCAAATATGTTATAATCATCATCATCATCAATCCACTGCTGGACGAAGGTCTCCCCAAGTTTCCTCCACAACGGTATGTCTTGTGCCAGTCTCCTCCATGTCACTCCTGCATACTTTCAAATTTCATCCACCCATCTCCCATGTGGTTTTCTTCTGGGTCTTTTCCTGTCCCTTGGAATCCAATCTAAAATTTCGGCTGTCCATCGATGGTCTGTCCTTCTGGCAGTATGTCCAGCCCATTGCCATTTCAGGGATTTAACTCTCATCATGATGTCTTCCACTCTTGTCATTTTTCTGATCCACGAGTTCCTCTTCTTATCTCTCCTGGTTACACCAAGCATGCACCTCTTCATGCTTCTTTGAGTTGTCTGCAGCCTTTGTATGTCTCTTTTAGTTAAGGTCCACGTCTCTGCACCATACGTAAGCACTGGAAGGATGCCTTGATCAAACACTTTTCTTTTAAGACATAATGCTCTTGAAAATTATGCTGTTTCTTCCAAAAGCTCTCCAGGCAAGTTTTATACGCCGATTAATTTCTTCATCAATGTGACTCTCACTTGATATCTGCTGTCCAAGATAAACGTACGTGTCTGTTATCTCCAGCTTTTCTCCATCAATCGATAAATCTTCATTTCTTGTAAAAGCATTATAATTCACTTTTGTCTTCTGAAAGCTCATTTTTAATCCCACTTCTTTACTCTTGTCAGCAAGTTCCTGGATCATACTCTGCAGCTCTGATGGGGTAGTTGCTAAAATGACTACGTCATCAGCAAAACGAAAGTGGGTTAGATAATCTCCATTAATCTTTATCCCTTTGTTTTCAGAGTTCAGTGATTGAAAGACACTTTCCAATGTGGCATTAAAGAGCTTCGGAGATATGGTGTCACCTTGTCTCACTCCCTTTCCAATTTTTATGTGTTGTATTTTCAAACAGCCGAATCTTTGCACTTGCATTTTCATAGATGTTATTAATAATATTAATGTATGCATCTTTAACACTGCAGGATTTCAAAGCCATTGTAACTGCTGTTGGTTTCACTGAAGCCATGCACAATGGAAATATCTATATAATTCCAAATACTACTAATTATAGTATTAAATACATATTACTAATTATTAAAAAAATGAAAGCCTATAATTCGTACATATATACCATCCTATTTGAACTAGTATTATACAGTATGTATGTACTAGTAAACACACAGGTTCTCTGAAATCTGCAAAATTCCACAATCTGCACAACCTCTGGAACCAAGTTGTGCGGATTTTCGGAATTGTACTGTATTTTGTAAGAAATATTTTATTTTCAGAGTAATTGCCGTTTTATTGTTACAGCAGAGCAAGTAATTTTGTTGTCATTGAACTTTCCAATTTTGTATTGCCAAAAATTTCATTAACGAAAGTGAGTTCAAGGGCAAGATCCCAGAAAATATTTTTTACATGAAAATACGGTAAAATATCTTGTACAACTGAGAAGCTTGCAGCAACTCCCTTTTTGACATTTTGTGGGAAATAAGAAAAAAAAAACTGTTTATAAAAAATACAGTTTAACTGAGTTAGCAAAAAAAAATTCCCCACTGTAAAGATAACATTATCTCTAATACATACATGTATTTTCTGAATGTTTTGTATCAATTTTGCATTTTGTAAAGGATAGAAAAACTAATTGTTAATGAAATGTGTTTACAGACCATTTAACAGCATAACAAATAAAATATTACAATTTCATTCATTGGCTTAAACAAAACGATGACAGAAGAAGCTCCCATTTGTTATCGAATCTACGTCGTTCTTCCACCAATCGATCCGGCATATTTTTCTTAGATTAGTAAAAATCGATCAAAAATGCAGCTGCACACCTCAATTGTACCTTAAATGCTATGTTTTTCCAATTTTGTGAAATAAAATTCTCTTATCCGATGAATTTTTCTTTATTGGTAGATCAGTGTTTATGAAAAAAACAAATAACCCTTTTGTGATTCACAGTATTCAACAATGCTTTGACCCACATGAGAAAAATGTAATATTGGAGGCTGTAGACCAGTCACCTGCATATAACACTGGCTGCAGTTGCCACCACAGTGAACTGTTACAAATAGGTTACTTGAAGGACAGCTCCGAGCCAGACGCCCTGTAGCGTGCATTCCACTTACTCAAAACCACTGCCGTTTGCGACGTCAGTGGTGTCAAGCTAGAGCTCATTGGAGGACGGAGTGGAGATCTGTTGTGTTTTCTGATGAAAACCGGTTCTGCCTGGGTGCCAGTGATGGCCGTGTGTTGGTTAGAAGGAGGCCAGGTGAGCGCCTGCAACCAACCTGTCTGCGGCCGAGACACACTGGACCTACACCTGGAGTTATGGTCTGGGGAGCAATTTCCTATGACAGCAGGTGCACTCTCATGGTTATCCCACGCACCCTGACGGCACAGTTGTACGTCGATCTGGTGATTCAACCTGTTGTGCTGCCATTCATGAACGAACAGCATTCCAGGGGGTGTTTTCCAACAGGATAACGCTCGCCCGCATACCGCTGTTGTAACCCAACATGCTCTACAGAGTGTCGACATGTTGCCGTGGCCTGCTAGATCACCAGATCTTTCACCAATCGAGCACGTATGGGACATCATTGGACGACAACTCCAGCGTCACCCCCAACCAGCATTAACCGTCCCTGTATTGACCGAGCAAGTGCAACAGGCATGGAACTCCATCCCACAAACTGACATCCAGCACCTGTACGACACAATGCATGAACGTTTGCGTGCTTGCATTCAACATTCTGGCGGTTACACCGGTTATTAATGTACCAGCATTTCACATTTAAAATGGCTCTTCTCGCGCTTACATTAAGCTGTGATCTTGAAACCTTAATCGATTAAATATGTTACCTATACAAATGTATTGCCGCCATTTCATTCCTCTACAACTATTTTTTCGTGGTGTTGGGATTTTTTTTTCCCCGTCAGTGTATTTTGAGTACAGTGATGTGCACCATTTTAATATCTAAGTAAATATTAATGTTGGTGAACGATTGTTTTCCTCATGATGCATTATTTTCACACTGTTTTATAGCATGTTCCAATTTTATTTTATTTTTACCCAGTTAAAAAATTCAGCTTCTTTATCATTATGTGCGTGTTATGAATCTGAATTGTTTTGCAGAAGCTTCATCTCCCTCCCGATTTGAGCGGTCCAGAAACATCACAAGGAGATGCAGGATCTTTTAGTTGTTGTAGCGGACAAAAGGCAAGCGCATTGGATTTCTGAGGATCTGACAAAAACATTCTTTCGAAGAAGTTGCACCTGTAAATAAAATATGTAAATATTTTGCCCCATGTAGATAAAGACTTGCACGAGTCATAGAAGTTTTTGTGCAGCAGTGAACACAGACATGGCTGTATTTTTTATGTACTTCATGGAAAATCTGTTGAAATTACCCGAATGTAAATAAACATAATGAATACCTGAAAAAAAAAAAATTGTGCTTTTATCTACATATGCAATTCTTTAACAAGCTGTCTGTTGCCACACCACATAAACAAAGATATAATAAATAAATACATCGCTCTTTCCACGTTCCAGAAACACACAGCAACCGAAAAATTGTTTTTTAGCCGCTGCTGTGGAATCGAACCAACAGAACTCTCGGTATCGCGCCGAATGCGTTACCTTTACGCCACTGGAACGTGGAAAGAGCGATGTATTTATTTATTAACTGTCGCCACGTACTTGGAATATTTTCACCTTGGATCTCGCCCTTTGGATTTAACTGCTATAATATTTATAGCTAGTGCCGTTAATGCCGACCAGATGGAGACGTCTCAGTAGCTGAGCCCATCTTACGGATTTATGATGTCAGTAGCTGACTTTAAAAATACACATAGCACCGTGGATTGCTGACCCCCGTGGTGTAAATGTAACGCGCTCGGCTAGTTATTGAGAGTTCTGTGATTCAATTCCACAGCGGCGGCTGAAAAACAATTTTTCGGTTGCTGTGTGTTTCTGGAACGTGGAAAGAGCGGCGATGTATTTATTTATTAACTGTCGCCACGTATTTGAAATATTTTCACATAAACAAAGTTCTTCATTTCTGCAAAAGAGTCCACATAAATGACCCAATTTGCAGGTTGTCACCATGCTTTGGTGATTTGTATAAATATTTCGTACTTGGAAGCTCATTTATCATTCAAACGAATTATCCAACTTCTAAGTCTTCACTGCGTACCAGTGATGACATAAATAATTCCTTCTGTTAGGGGTACATTCACGAATGATCCAGGTTGTCGATATGCTCATTGGGTAAATCATTCATTGCAGAGATTCCATGTCGTGCCTTTGACACCACAGCTCTTTTTGGCAAACAGCCCGAAAGAGCTCAATCATTCACGATGAATTATTTGCCACAGCTCGATTCGGGGGCACCATTCAACTGAATGATATTCCCATTCTTAAGTTTCACCATTTCCCAGCTGAGTGCTCACACACACACACAAAATCATACTCTTATTGGGAATTCAAATGAAGCATTCATGTATCATTCCCATTCTGAAGTTTCACCATTATTTCCTAGCTGACTGCTCACTTATGTAACGGTTGACACTTTTAATTCTCAACATTACTTTTCTTATTGAGAAGATGGTAGGGTAGAACACGCTAAGTTACATATAAAAGTTTTAAGGCAAATAAATTTCAGCCATTACTATGGCCATCTATATTTTGAGGTTACTCACCTTTAATCCATAGCTCTTTCAGGAGGTTTTCATCTCTACACATTTCCAACACATATTTTTCTCATTTACATCGTGGTTCAAGGCCAAAAAAAAAAAAAAAATCTTTTTCAACTCACGCAAATTTCACTCCCTTCCTTTCATTTCACTATGACCCAAATTCCAATTCAAAACAATCTACCACAAATATATACAATTGAACTCCCTAAAACACATTAATCTAATTAAAACTTCAATCAATAAAAACCTATTTACACATTTCCTAACACGTCAAAGTTAAAAAGCTGTAACCCAAATTTATTTACAATTGCGAGCTTTAAAATCTTTTTCAACTCACGCAAATTTCACTCCCTTCCTTTCTTTTCACTATGACCCAAATTCCGATTCAAAACAATCTACCACAAATATGTACACTTGAACTCCCTAAAACACATTAATCTAATTAAAACTTCAATCAATAAAAACCTATTTACACATTTCCCAAAACGTCAAAGTTAAAAAGCTGTAACCCAAATTTATTTACAATTGCGAGCTTTAAAATCTTTTTCAACTCACGCAAATTTCACTCCCTTCCTTTCATTTCACTATGACCCAAATTCTGATTCAAAACAATCTACCACAAATATATACAATTGAACTCCCTAAAACACATTAATCTAATTAAAACTTCAATCAATAAAAACCTATTTACACATTTCCCAAAACGTCAAAGTTAAAAAGCTGTAACCCAAATTTATTTACAATTGCGAGCTATAAAATCTTTTTCAACTCACGCAAATTTCACTCCCTTCCTTTCTTTTCACTATGACCCAAATTCCGATTCAAAACAATCTACCACAAATATGTACAATTGAACTCCCTAAAACACATTAATCTAATTAAAACTTCAATCAATAAAAACCTATTTACACATTTCCCAAAACGTCAAAGTTAAAAAGCTGTAACCCAAAGTTATTTACAATTGCGAGCTTTAAAATCTTTTTCAACTCACGTAAATTTCACTCCCTTTCTTTCATTTCACTATGACCCAAATTCCGATTCAAAACAATCTACCACAAATATATACAATTGAACTCCCTAAAACACGTTAATCTAATTAAAACTTCAATCAATAAAAACCTATTTACACATTTCCCAAAACGTCAAAGTTAAAAAGCTGTAACCCAAATTTATTTACAATTACGAGCTTTAAAATCTTTTTCAACTCACGCAAATTTCACTCCCTTCCTTTCATTTCACTATGACCCAAATTCCGATTCAAAACAATCTACCACAAATATATACAATTGAACTCCCTAAAACACATTAATCTAATTAAAACTTCAATCAATAAAAACCTATTTACACATTTCCCAAAACGTCAAAGTTAAAAAGCTGTAACCCAAATTTATTTACAATTGCGAGCTATAAAATCTTTTTCAACTCACGCAAATTTCACTCCCTTCCTTTCTTTTCACTATGACCCAAATTCCGATTCAAAACAATCTACCACAAATATGTACAATTAAACTCCCTAAAACACATTAATCTAATTAAAACTTCAATCAATAAAAACCTATTTACACATTTCCCAAAACGTCAAAGTTAAAAAGCTGTAACCCAAAGTTATTTACAATTGCGAGCTTTAAAATCTTTTTCAACTCACGTAAATTTCACTCCCTTTCTTTCATTTCACTATGACCCAAATTCCGATTCAAAACAATCTACCACAAATATGTACAATTAAACTCCCTAAAACACGTTAATCTAATTAAAACTTCAATCAATAAAAACCTATTTACACATTTCCCAAAACGTCAAAGTTAAAAAGCTGTAACCCAAATTTATTTACAATTGCGAGCTTTAAAATCTTTTTCAACTCACGCAAATTTCACTCCCTTCCTTTCATTTCACTATGACCCAAATTCCGATTCAAAACAATCTACCACAAATATATACAATTGAACTCCCTAAAACACATTAATCTAATTAAAACTTCAATCAATAAAAACCTATTTACACATTTCCCAAAACGTCAAAGTTAAAAAGCTGTAACCCAAATTTATTTACAATTGCGAGCTTTAAAATCTTTTTCAACTCACGCAAATTTCACTCCCTTCCTTTCATTTCACTATGACCCAAATTCCGATTCAAAACAATCTACCACAAATATATACAATTGAACTCCCTAAAACACATTAATCTAATTAAAACTTCAATCAATAAAAACCTATTTACACATTTCCCAAAACGTCAAAGTTAAAAAGCTGTAACCCAAAATTATTTACAATTGCGAGCTTTAAAATCTTTTTCAACTCTCGCAAATTTCACTCCTTCCTTTCTTTTCACTATGACCCAAATTCCAATTCAAAACAATCTACCACAAATATATACATTTGAACTCCCTAAAACACATTAATCTAATTAAAACTTCAATCAATAAAAACCTATTTACACATTTCCCAAAACGTCAAAGTTAAAAAGCTGTAACCCAAAATTATTTACAATTGCGAGCTTTAACATCTTTTTCAACTCACGCAAATTTCACTCCCTTCCTTTCATTTCACTATGACCCAAATTCCGATTCAAAACAATCTACCACACATATGTACAATTGAACTCGCTAAAACACACTAATCTAATTAAAACTTCAATGAATAAAAACCTATTTACACATTACCCAAAACGTCAAAGTTAAAAAGCTGTAACCCAAAATTATTTACAATTGCACATCAGTGCCAAATTAAAATAAACCCAAATACCTGACACAACCACTATATTCAATACTCACGAACCTCTCCCCCTCGGAAACAAGCATAACAACCAAGCACTTTCAGCCTCTGCCCCGGCCATTTTCAAGGAGCGGACGCAACAGATGTACCACCCGTCACCTCCTCGAAACGTAGCGAATGTTCTAGTGCTCGCGTGGTTCGTCTGATCTTCCGTTCTCCGTCGTTCAGACCCAATAGCCTTCTTTTCCTTTCGTACTTATAAACGAAAGGAAAAGAAGGCTATTGTTTATAAGTATGAAAGGAAAAGAAGGCTATTGAGTCATCTGATAGATGGTGCCTGAACGACTGAGAACGGCAAATCAGACGAACCACGCGAGCACTAGAACATTCGCTACGTTTCGCGGAGGTCACTTGTGGTACATCTCTTACGTCCGCTCCTTGAAAATGGCCGGGGCAGAGGCTGAAAGTGCTAGGATGTTAAACTTGTTTTCTGAGGGGAGAGGTCCGTGGTTGTGTCAGGTATTTGGGTTCATTTTAATTTGGCACTGATGTGCAATTGTAAATAATTTTGGGTTACAGCTTTTTAACTTTGACGTTTTGGGAAATGTGTAAATAGGTTTTTATTGATTGAAGTTTTAATTAGATTAATGTGTTTTAGGGAGTTCAATTGTAAATATTTGTGGTAGATTGTTTTGAATCGGAATTTGGGTCATAGTGAAAAGAAAGGAAGGGAGTGAAATTTGCGTGAGTTGAAAAAGATTTTAAAGCTCGCAATTGTAAATAATTTTGGGTTACAGCTTTTTAACTTTGACGTTTTAGGAAATGTGTAAATAGATTTTTATTGATTGAAGTTTTAATTAGATTAATGTGTTTTATGGAGTTCAATTGTATATATTTGTGGTAGATTGTTTTGAATCAGAATTTGGGTCATAGTGAAAAGAAAGGAAGGGAGTGAAATTTGCGTGAGTTGAAAAAGATTTTAAAGCTCGCAATTGTAAATAAATTTGGGTTACAGCTTTTTAACTTTGACGTCTTAGGAAATGTGTAAATAGGTTTTTATTGATTGAAGTTTTAATTAGATTAATGTGTTTTTAGGGAGTTCAATTGTAAATATTTGTGGTAGATTGTTTTGAATCGGAATTTGGGTCATAGTGAAAAGAAAGGAAGGGAGTGAAATTTGCGTGAGTTGAAAAAGATTTTATAGCTTCGCAATTGTAAATAACTTTGGGTTACAGCTTTTTAACTTTGGCGTTTTAGGTAATGTGTAAATAGGTTTTTATTGATTGAAGTTTTAATTAGATTAATGTGTTTTAGGGAGTTCAATTGTATATATTTGTGGTAGATTGTTTTGAATCGAATTTGGGTCATAGTGAAAAGAAAGGAAGGGAGTGAAATTTGCGTGAGTTGAAAAAGATTTTATAGCTCGCAATTGTAAATAACTTTGGGTTACAGCTTTTTAACTTTGGCGTTTTAGGAAATGTGTAAATAGGTTTTTATTGATTGAAGTTTTAATTAGATTAATGTGTTTTAGGGAGTTCAATTGTAAATATTTGTGGTAGATTGTTTTGAATCGGAATTTGGGTCATAGTGAAAGAAAGGAAGGGAGTGAAATTTGCGTGAGTTGAAAAAGATTTTATAGCTTCGCAATTGTAAATAACTTTGGGTTACAGCTTTTTAACTTTGGCGTTTTAGGTAATGTGTAAATAGGTTTTTATTGATTGAAGTTTTAATTAGATTAATGTGTTTTAGGGAGTTCAATTGTATATATTTGTGGTAGATTGTTTTGAATCGGAATTTGGGTCATAGTGAAAAAGAAAGGAGGAGTGAAATTTGCGTGAGTTGAAAAATATTTTAAAGCTCGCAATTGTAAATAAATTTGGGTTACAGCTTTTTAACTTTGACGTTTTGGGAAATGTGTAAATAGGTTTTTATTGATTGAAGTTTTAATTAGATTAATGTGTTTTAGGGAGTTCAATTGTATATATTTGTGGTAGATTGTTTTGAATCGGAATTTGGGTCATAGTGAAATGAAAGGAAGGGAGTGAAATTTGCGTGAGTTGAAAAAGATTTTAAAGCTCGCAATTGTAAATAAATTTGGGTTACAGCTTTTTAACTTTGACGTGTTAGGAAATGTGTAAATAGGTTTTTATTGATTGAAGTTTTAATTAGATTAATGTGTTTTAGGGAGTTCAATTGTGTATATTTGTGGTAGATTGTTTGGAATCGGAATTGGGTCATTGTGAAAAGAAAGGAAGGGAGTGAAATTTGCGCGAGTTGAAAATGATTTTTTTTTAGGCCTCCAACGACGATGTAAATGAGAAAAATACGTGTTGGAAATGTGTAGAGACGAAAACCTCCTGAAAGAGCTATGGGTTAAAGGTGAGTAACCTCAAAATATAGATTGTCTAAATAGCACGTGAATAATTAAGCTGCTAGATGACATTTGAAATGCTGTATGAATATATGATTACTATGGCCTTTCAAAATTGGTATGCTCTTGAGGTTTGGAGTAAGTTCGGAAATTTTATTTTCCGAAAATTGCAACTCTAAGCTCCCCACTTTCGTTTCATACATCTGGAAATCCCTCATTGCATCACGTCACCCGGAGTTACCGTTACAAAACTTACCTTTCCAATCTGGCAACGAAACAAATCTTAGTTTCACTGATGGCCATAGTAATGGCTGAAATACACTGGCGGAAAGTGAAAGAAGAACACCAAGAAGGAGACGTCTGATACCAACGAAATTTATACATAACAGAATACAGAGGATAACGCGATCAAAACATTATGGCAAAATACAGCTGTATTTGCTGGTAAACTGAAAAATAACATTTCCATGTAACATGGTTAGTACGAGGTTGAACCGCCATGAACTGCGTCACACTGTGCAATTCTGGCATGGAGTCTGTCGTACAGATGTTGGATGTAAGTTTGGGGTATTGAGTTCAAAGCATCCTCAACCTGGACGCCTCTATCGGGGATGGTCGTGACTAGAAAGTGAAAAAAGAACACCAAGAAGGAGACGTCTGATACCAACGAAATTTATACATAACGGAATACAGAGGATAACGCGATCAAAACATTATGGCAAAATACAGCTGTATTTGCTGGTAAACTGAAAAATAACATTTCCATGTAACATGGTTAGTACGAGGTTGAACCGCCATGAACTGCGTCACACTGTGCAATTCTGGCATGGAGTCTGTCGTACAGATGTTGGATGGAAGTTTGGGGTATTGAGTTCCAAGCATCCTCAACCTGGACGCCTAAATAGGGGATGGTCGTGGCTAGAAAGTGAAAAAAGAACACCAAGAAGGAGACGTCTGATACCAACGAAATTTATACATAACGGAATACAGAGGATAACGTGATCAAAACATTATGGCAAAATACAGCTGTATTTGCTGGTAAACTGAAAAATAACATTTCCATGTAACATGGTTAGTACGAGGTTGAACCGCCATGAACTGCGTCACACTGTGCAATTCTGGCATGGAGTCTGTCGTACAGATGTTGGATGTAAGTTTGGGGTATTGAGTTCCAAGCATCCTCAACCTGGACGCCTCAATCGGGGATGGTCGTGGCTAGAAAGTGAAAAAAGAACACCAAGAAGGAGACGTCTGATACCAACGAAATTTGTACATAACGGAATACAGAGGATAACGCGATCAAAACATTATGGCAAAATACAGCTGTATTTGCTGGTAAACTGAAAAATAACATTTCCATGTAACATGGTTAGTACGAGGTTGAACCGCCATGAACTGCGTCACACTGTGCAATTCTGGCATGGAGTCTGTCGTACAGATGTTGGATGGAAGTTTGGGGTATTGAGTTCCAAGCATCCTCAACCTGGACGCCTAAATAGGGGATGGTCGTGGCTAGAAAGTGAAAAAAGAACACCAAGAAGGAGACGTCTGATACCAACGAAATTTATACATAACGGAATACAGAGGATAACGTGATCAAAACATTATGGCAAAATACAGCTGCATTTGCTGGTAAACTGAAAAATAACATTTCCATGTAACATGGTTAGTACGAGGTTGAACCGCCATGAACTGCGTCACACTGTGCAATTCTGGCATGGAGTCTGTCGTACAGATGTTGGATGTAAGTTTGGGGTATTGAGTTCAAAGCATCCTCAACCTGGACGCCTCAATCGGGGATGGTCGTGGCTAGAAAGTGAAAAAAGAACACCAAGAAGGAGACGTCTGATACCAACGAAATTTATACATAACGGAATACAGAGGATAACGTGATCAAAACATTATGGCAAAATACAGCTGTATTTGCTGGTAAACTGAAAAATAACATTTCCATGTAACATGGTTAGTACGAGGTTGAACCGCCATGAACTGCGTCACACTGTGCAATTCTGGCATGGAGTCTGTCGTACAGATGTTGGATGTAAGTTTGGGGTATTGAGTTCAAAGCATCCTCAACCTGGACGCCTCAATCGGGGATGGTCGTGGCTAAGAAAGTGAAAAAAGAACACCAAGAAGGAGACGTCTGATACCAACGAAATTTATACATAACGGAATACAGAGGATAACGTGATCAAAACATTATGGCAAAATACAGCTGTATTTGCTGGTAAACTGAAAAATAACATTTCCATGTAACATGGTTAGTACGAGGTTGAACCGCCATGAACTGCGTCACACTGTGCAATTCTGGCATGGAGTCTGTCGTACAGCTGTTGGATGTAAGTTTGGGGTATTGAGTTCAAAGCATCCTCAACCTGGACGCCTAAATCGGGGATGGTTGTGGCTAGAAAGTGAAAAAGAACACCAAGAAGGAGACGTCTGATACCAACGAAATTTATACATAACGGAATACAGAGGATAACGTGCTCAAAACATTATGGCAAAATACAGCTGTATTTGCTGGTAAACTGAAAAATAACATTTCCATGTAACATGGTTAGTACGAGGTTGAACCGCCATAAACTGCGTCACACTCTGCAATTCTGGCATGGAGTCTGTCGTACAGCTGTTGGATGTAAGTTTGGGGTATTGAGTTCCAAGCATCCTCAACCTGGACGCCTAAATCGGGGATGGTTGTGGCTAGAAAGTGAAAAAAGAACACCAAGAAGGAGACGTCTGATACCAACGAAATTTATACAGCATAATAACGGAATACAGAGGATAACGTGATCAAAACATTATGGCAAAATACAGCTGTATTTGCTGGTAAACTGAAAAATAACATTTCCATGTAACATGGTTAGTACGAGGTTGAACCGCCATGAACTGCGTCACACTCTGCAATTCTGGCATGGAGTCTGTCGTACAGATGTTGGATGTAAGTTTGGGGTATTGAGTTCCAAGCATCCTCAACCTGCACGCGTAAATCGGGGATGGTTGTGGAGACCGGATAAGTTGTTGTCCCATAAAATCCCACACGTGCTCAATCTGGTGAACGTGCAGGCCATGGAAGTTTTCTCACACCCTGAAGTGCATGTTGCGTTGCACATGCCGTGTGTGGGTGTGCATTATCTTGCTGGAAAACACGATGGACCGACCTTACAAATGGCACAACAACGGGCTGAATGATGTTGTTGATGTAGGAGGTGCTGTTTAACGTACCCGGTACAAACACTATTTGTGTATTGGACTGATAGCCGATCGCTTCCCACACCAGACCAGGTGTAGGCCATGTGTGTCGCTGGCGGATGCAAGAAGGGTGGAGACGCTCCCCTGTGCGTCTGCGAACACGCATACGGCCATCGGAGGCTCCCAAGCAGAATCTGCTTTCATCGCTGAACACGACAGATCGCCATTGCGTTCTCCAGTGCAGACGTTGGCGACACCACTGCAGCCATGCCATTCCTGGCGGTCGGCTGGAGTCAGAGGTACACGTGCCCGTAGTCCTGCATCCAGTAGACTGTTGCGGATTGGTCGCATAGTCACCTCAGGTGCAATGGCAGCTTGGATTTGCGTCGCAGTGGATGTTCTGTTCGACACCGCCGCTTTTCTTATGCGTCAATCGGTCCGTCTGTGACTCCCGGTTCCACGTCTTCTCGTGTGGGAATGTTCCTCGGACCATCTACGCCACCACTGATACTTCCCGTCCAATCCGCTCTGCAATACGAAGATACCACCACCCAGCCTCGCGGAGTCCGATTAGACGACCTCGCTGAAAGTCCGATAACTGCTGAAATCGTGCACGTCTTCCATGTCCAGGCATTGCAGCTTCTTCAGGGTCTTCGCACGTGTCTGTACGCCGACGGCTGATTACATTCACTTCGCCATACTCCTTAAATACCACCGACAATAATTTGCATATTATGCCGTGCTGTGGCGTAAGCACTCACCAGTTAGTCCCGAAATTAACATCACACCTACGTAAACTCGACCCCATTAACATATGTAAATTTCATGATCGTCCGCCAATTCCTTCTTGGTGTTCTTTTTTCACTTTCCGGCAGTGTATATTTGCCTTAAAACTTTTATACGTAACTTAGTGTGTTCTACACTACCATCTTCTTAATTTATTTGTTAGTTATGTGCATTGCCTACCACTCTTTTATGATCCAAATGAATGACATTCAGGTATCATTCCCATTCTTAAGTTTCACCATTATTCCCTAACCGACTGCTCACTTGCATAATGGTTGACACATATTAGTTCTCGATATTACTTTCCTTACTGGACTCCTGCAAGTGAAAGAAAGGTAAACATGCTGCAACTCCAGTATGTGTCACAGTAATGGCAGATTGAACGATCGTTAACTGTGGCGAGTGAAAAGCTTTCACTATACACAGTGAAGATTATTCGTTGTGAATGAATAACTTGTGAATGAAACGTTCACAAATGGTCCATCACTAGTGTCAATAATTCAACAGCAAATTTCAATGAATGGAAAACTTTAATAATGTTTTTCAGGCAAATTTATACTCTGTGAGGAATGATAAATTTTACACAGTTGAATCTGTACAAACACACTACATAAAGATAAATGTATTTCCTGTACAATTTACATGGCAATATTTCTACATTCCATGTTATTACATATAAACTACACATTTATCACTTGAGTAAAGCAGGTTAGTGTAAAACAAGAACTTTCTACATAATGATTTAATATAGAAAAAGGCACTGAAAACTCTCCGCAGCTTTCACATTTCTTTTCTTTTTTTTTTTTGTACAAACTTAAGCTGAAACGCTGTGTGACACACGCATTAATCACTATCACATGAGAACAAATGATTTTCATAATAAAAATCAAATCACCTAAGAAATTAAAGCGTGGATGAAAGCCTCACGATTATTTATATACTAGGGGTGTTCAAATGAAATAGGTACGAAACGTCATAAGAACGTAACCGCTAACATATTTGCCTATGCCGCTATGGGAGAACGTAGCGACACATCTAGGGATGCGATTGGAGTCGCCGGCGTGAATCGGAGCATGCGCGGGAGAGAGCAGAGGCTCTTATAAAGAGCGCCGTCCAATTGACGCGGCAGTGCGTGCGAGGACAGGATGGCGTTCGCATTGCAAAATTCGACGATTGAGGAGCAGCGAGGCGTTATCCGATTTCTGACGGCGGAAGGTGTTAAACCGGCCGCTATTCATCGCCGGATGGTGACCGTATATGGGGAAGACTGTGTGTCAGACAAGTCAGTGAGAAAATGGAGTGCCTGTTTTCGTGCAGGCCGTGAGAGTTTGGTTGATGACCCGAGACCAGGCCAGGCAAACACAGTCATCACGGGGCGATCTCGTCGACAAGGTGGACGACATAGTGAGAGGTGATCGGCGTGTCACATTGCGAATGTTGGCGGTGGAGGTGGATGTCAGCGTTGTAACAGTGTGGACAATTGTTCACGACGGGTTGCGTTATCGGAAGGTGTGCGCGCAGTGGGTTCCGAAGCAGCTCACCGACCAGCAAAAGGAACTGCGTATGGGGCTAGCACTTCAACATCTGTTTCGGTATCATGAAGACCACGCTTTCCTGGAGCGGATCGTCACAGGTGATGAGAGCTGGTGCCATCACTACGAGCCAGAGACAAAGCGGGACAGCATGCAGTGGAAGCATGCGTCGTCACCTCCCCTAAAAGTTCAAAGCCGTGGCGTCAGCAGGCAAGGTGTTGCTCACCGTCTTTTTCGACGTCCAAGATCCACTACTTGTTGAATTCCTCCATCACAGACGAACCATTAACTCCGAGGTGTACTGTGTGACACTCCGAAGCCTACGCAGGTCCATCAAGAACAAAAGACCGGGGCTGCTCACGGAGGGTGTGGTCCTGCTCCATGATAACGCGCGTCCACACGTCTCCAGGGTCACACACGCGGAACTGGCCAAATTCCAGTGGGAGCAGCTTGACTATCCGCCCTACAGCCCGGACATGTCGCCCTGCGATTTCCATGTGTTTGGTCCCCTGAAAAAACATCTGAAAGGGAAGCGCTTCCACTCGGACGACGAACTGAAGGACGCTGTGCAGGACTGGGTCTCGTCACGGCCACAGGAATTCTGAGAACAAGGAATCCTTCGGCTCGTTAATCAATGGGATCGTTGTGCTACGGCCTATGGTGTATACTTTGAATAAAGTCTTCATTTATACCCACAGTGTCGTTTCGTACCTTTTCATTTGAACACTCCTTGTACATAAGTCATCATCACGAAAAACAAAAATTCACCCATAGTAAATAAAAAAAAAAAAACCTGATTAGTTTATACACACAAGCATATTTGGTTCACAACTTTTTGGACTCCTAAAAAAAAAAAGTGTTTTTAGCTCACGAATGAGAAAGAAAAATCCCTTACCCCAAAAATTTTAAAAATGAGGAAAACTAGTGTGTGAAATAAACCCGATGTGAATTTTACAGAAACTAGTTTATCCTTTCGAAACTTTAAATTGCATCATCAGTGAATGCATTAACCAAAATGAGTTTGATGGAACACAGTGAATTGTGGTAAAAGACATGTCTATGGCAGATACAATGAAATTCTGTGATAACACTGTAATCAACTCTAATGCTATAAAATGGTACAAACTGAAAATGTATTCTGCAGTCATTTTGTGATAATGGGTTTTATTGGTGTGACATAACAATATAGCATATATAACAAAAACCTCACTTAATAAGAAGCAGCCAATAATGCTCTTAACCCTTTTCAATCCATGAACTTGGAAAATAATTCACATTTACTAGAACTTCTGAAGCACACTCCCATACATGTTAACACATGCACTAACACGTCCGACAGCATGGAAGTTGACAGAAAAGTACTAAAAGTATGAACTCTGGATCTTATAAGAATTTTAAGGCAAATATATTTCAGCCATAACAAACCCTCCATCTTATGATCTAAGTCAGATATAGGACTTAAATTCCAGAAAGTGCACAAACCTTGGATCTTATGATCTAAGTGAGATACGATTTAAATTCCACGAAGCGCACAAACTCTTGATCTTATGACCTAAGTCAAAATTTAAATTCCAGGAGTTTCAATTAAGTCATAGAACTTAAATTCCAGAAAGTGCACAACCTTGGATCTTATGATCTAAGTCAGATACGATTTAAATTCCACGAAGTGCACAAACCCTCGATCTTGTGATCTAAGTCAGATACGATTTAAATTCCAGGAAACGCACAAATCATCGATCTTGTGATCTAAGTCAGATACGATTTAAATTCCACGAAGTGCACAAACCCTCGATCTTGTGATCTAAGTCAGATACGATTTAAATTCCACGAAGCGCACAAACTCTTGATCTTATGACCTAAGTCAAAATTTAAATTCCAGGAGTTTCAATTAAGTCATAGAACTTAAATTCCAGAAAGTGCACAAACCTTGGATCTTATGATCTAAGTCAGATACGATTTAAATTCCACGAAGTGCACAAACCCTCGATCTTGTGATCTAAGTCAGATACGATTTAAATTCCATGAAGCGCACAAACTCTTGATCTTATGACCTAAGTCAAAATTTAAATTCCAGGAGTTTCAATTAAGTCATAGAACTTAAATTCCAGAAAGTGCACAAACCTTGAATCTTATGATCTAAGTCAGATACGATTTAAATTCCACGAAGTGCACAAACCCTCGATCTTGTGATCTAAGTCAGATACGATTTAAATTCCATGAAGCGCACAAACTCTTGATCTTATGACCTAAGTCAAAATTTAAATTCCAGGAGTTTCAATTAAGTCATAGAACTTAAATTCCAGAAAGTGCACAAACCTTGGATCTTATGATCTAAGTCAGATACGATTTAAATTCCACGAAGTGCACAAACCCTCGATCTTGTGATCTAAGTCAGATACGATTTAAATTCCATGAAGCGCACAAACTCTTGATCTTATGACCTAAGTCAGATATGATTTAAATTCCATGAAGTGCACAAACCCTCGATCTTGTGATCTAAGTCATAGAACTTAAATTCCAGAAAGTGCACAAACCTTGGATCTTACGATCTAAGTCAGATACGATTTAAATTCCACGAAGTGCACAAACCCTCGATCTTGTGATCTAAGTCAGATACGATTTAAATTCCATGAAGCGCACAAACTCTTGATCTTATGACCTAAGTCAAAATTTAAATTCCAGGAGTTTCAATTAAGTCATAGAACTTAAATTCCAGAAAGTGCACAAACCTTGGATCTTACGATCTAAGTCAGATACGATTTAAATTCCACGAAGTGCACAAACCCTCGATCTTGTGATCTAAGTCAGATACGATTTAAATTCCATGAAGCGCACAAACTCTTGATCTTATGACCTAAGTCAAAATTTAAATTCCAGGAGTTTCAATTAAGTCATAGAACTTAAATTCCAGAAAGTGCAGAAACCTTGGATCTTATGATCTAAGTCAGATACGATTTAAATTCCATGAAGCGCACAAACTCTTGATCTTATGACCTAAGTCAAAATTTAAATTCCAGGAGTTTCACATTAAGTCATAGAACTTAAATTCTAGAAAGTGCACAAACCTTGGATCTTACGATCTAAGTCAGATACGATTTAAATTCCAGAAAGTGCACAAACCCTCGATCTTGTGATCTAAGTCAGATACGATTTAAATTCCATGAAGCGCACAAACTCTTGATCTTATGACCTAAGTCAAAATTTAAATTCCAGGAGTTTCAATTAAGTCATAGAACTTAAATTTCACGAAGTGCACAAACCCTGGATCTTATGACCCAAGTCAGATATAGGATTTCACACATTAGACCAATGCTGGACGTGGTAGTGAATGTGCCGAGAGGCAATATCTGTGATGTTCAGATAGTTCACATTGAACAGCTATATATGTGAATTATTTTGAACTAAGCTCCACAGGTTTTAATTCATCTTAATATTTTTATTGCATTGCAAATGAACAAATATATTCATATTTATACACATATATATATAAATTTTTAATAACAAAAAAAGATCTCTCACACATGCGTACACTTCCAGTCACACACACACACACACACACACACAAAATATGCATTTCTTCTTAAAATATACAAACAGGCTATAACAAAATTACTTCTAGTTTGCTACATGCAAAAGAAAGAAAAAAAAATCAGTTCACGAAGATAATACAACTGACGACCAGTTGACCAGCAATATTCCTATGTAGGCAAATGCAATAATGGTATAACAGCTGCATAAAATCTTGGAATATTCTTACATTGGAAAGTGGTTCAAAGAAAACAGATGACTGGCTTTCAAACAGTAATACAAGATGAGCAGACTTTATTGTAAATGCTGGAAGTTTTTAAGATTTCGAATTTAAGGCGCGGGGGGGGGGGTCTTTTATCTAGAATAAAAAAACATTAGACTTGCTGTGTTATTGGATTTAACCAAAGTGTTAAACACTCTCAAGTATCAATTTCTTTTAACTAAATTATATAATGTGGGTGTGAGGGATATTTCACATATTTTATTCAGTAACTATTTAGCTGACAGAGGTACAGTCAAACCTCGATTTAACGAACTTCAAGGGACCAACAGTCTCGTACGTAAAATCGCAGAATTCGCTAAGTTGAGGAAGCCTTTTGAATGCAATATTGAAACTAAGCTAGTGTTCATGAGAGTGTATGTAAGCAGCTAAGTTCTCTTTATTTCAGTGAAATTTAAATTATTTATATTATTTAGTACTTTTAATTACGGAATTTATTATCAAAATTGTTATTATATGTACACATTTACTTTGCATATTAAATATACAGGGTGCTTGTAAACTGTTTTGACAAAAGAGGGGTGGATAGTACCCATCAAGATGAACAATATTTACAATGGAACCTAGGGTCGCATTCCACTCTTGAGTGTCAGAAAAGAGTAACTTCGAAATACGTCCAACCAAACACAAGTCGTCACCTCAGGCGCCATTTCTTTCGTGCCGGAGAGGTAACACATCGCCAGAACATCACCTGTCAAGCATTTACCGTTTACAATTTGCCAGAGAAAAACGCAGCATCGACAGTTGCAGCTGATTGGCTTATCAAGGTGCAGTTGACACTTCCTGAATTCCACGTACTCTGCACAATGGATTGGACGTGTGGCATGGCCTCCACGCTCACCGGTCTTAACACCCACTGGACTTCTTCATTGGTGTACGAGACGCCCGTGGATTCCGTGGAAGATCTTGTCATGAGAATCGTTGTTGCAGCGGACAGGATAAACACGACGCCGGGAGTCTTCGAGAGGGTGCATTCGCCGGTGTGAATTGTGCAACGGCACCCGAGGCCGCCACTTTGAGCATTTGCTTTGTGTCTGTCCCTGATCTCCATAAATGGGATTGTGCAACTTATGATGTCGTTAATTCTCTTTCTTTGCACTGTTGAAAGTTCAACTTGGACATCTAACTTTACTCTTTTCTGACACTCAGAGTGGAATGCGACCTAATATTGTAAATATTGTTCGTCTTGATGGGTACTATCACACCTCTTCTTTTGTCAAAACAGTTTACGAACACCCTGTATAATTCGTAGATATTAGATTTTTTTTTTTTTTTTTGGAGGTTTAACGACCACCGTGAGCAACTCAATGGGCTATAAACAGTCGTCTGTCCCTAATTTAGGGTCACTGGTTCCAGGGAAGGGAGAGAGCCAGTGCCGTAAGACAAACACATCATATTTTTTCTTTCATTGGAGGTTTAACGACCACCGTGAGCAACTCAATGGGCTATAAGCAGTCGCCCGTCCCTAATTTAGGGTCACTGGTTCCAGGGAAGGGAGACAGCCAGTGGCATAAGACAAACACAACATCATATTTTTTTCTTTCATTGGAGGTTTAACGACCACCGTGAGCAACTCAATGGGCTATAAACAGTCGCCCGTCCCTAATTTAGGGTCACTGGTTCCAGGGAAGGGAGAGAGCCAGTGCCGTAAGACAAACACATCATATTTTTTTTCTTTCATTGGAGGTTTAACGACCACCGTGAGCAACTCAATGGGCTATAAGCAGTCGCCCGTCCCTAATTTAGGGTAACTGGTTCCAGGGAAGGGAGACAGCCAGTGGCATAAGACAAACACAACATCATATTTTTTTTCTTTCATTGGAGGTTTAACGACCACCGTGAGCAACTCAATGGGCTATAAGCAGTCGCCCGTCCCTAATTTAGGGTCACTGGCTCCAGGGAAGGGAGACAGCCAGTGGCATAAGACAAACACAACATCATATTTTTTTTTCTTGTCATTGGAGGTTTAACGACCACCGTGAGCAACTCAATGGGCTATAGTCAGTCGCCCGTCCCTAATTTAGGGTCACTGGTTATAGGGAAGGGACAGAGCCAGTGCCGTAAGACAAACACAACATCCATGCCTCACCAGGATTCGAACCTGGACCCCGTTTGGACGAATGATCAAAGGCCAACGACTTAGACCACTGTGCCACCGGGGCGGCTTTTGCACTGTTGAAAGTTCAACTTGGAGATTAACTTTACTCTTTTCTGACACTCAGAGTGGAATGCGACCTAGGTTCCATTGTAAATATTGTTCGTCTTGATGGGTACTATCACCCCTCTTCTTTTGTCAAAACAGGTTACGAACACCCTGTAGAATTCGTAGATATTAGATTTCAATATGTATCATCAAAATTTAAGCGTACTTTAAACCTCAGGTTAACCATCCATAGCAGAAGCCACAGTTGATTTTAAATTTACGTGCATACAATTATAATAATACAAGGTTCCTTACCTTTTTCACATTTCAATACACGTTTTATTCTTTTTGTTGTCATGCTTGGTTTAAGCTTCCAGTGCGGTGTTCTATTTCCTTTTCCTCAGGTTCTTTCAAATGTTCTACGAACACTCAAGTCCATGAAGTACTAGTGCCTTGCTGTCCAGGTTGCAAAATTGTATCCTCTCCCCTCCGCACCCTGTCACATCCACGCACGTAAATCCTAACCTTCGTTGATATAAAAACACCCCAATACTTGAACTCAAAATTTTTTTATATTTTCAACGGAACATAAACTGCTTATTTACATACATACAAAATGCGAACGAAAATGTTAAAAACGTATAAACAACATATATATACGTTTTTAACATTTTTTTTTCGCATTTTGTATGTATGTAAATAAGTAGTTTATGTTCGGTTGAAAATATAAAAAAATTTGAGTTCAAGAATTGGGGTGTTTTTACACTGCCGGACAATTGCTAAGGACGGATGACAATAGCAACGATAGCAACCATAAATGGAAGGCAGGAAAATGTGGAAATTAGCACAAGTGCAGGATACAGTAAGACGTGTTGTGCGTATGCAAATTTTGGATTGCCGAACTTGTTCGTGACGTCATAGCGCTGATAAGAGATATAAAGGATTTGACGCACATTGACCGTTGTTGTTCAAACGCAAAGTTGAAAGGGAAAGAATCAATTGACGAACTTGCAATTTTCAGTATGTCTTCCGGACATCACCTAGATGATTTTACGCGTCGCCGTATTATTGGCAAGATTGAAGAAGGGCGAAAAATAACAGATGTTGCCAGGGAGTTCGACGTCAGCCACAGTGTTGTTTCAAGGCTTTGGAAATCATTTCAAACAAATGGAGAGTGTAGCAAACGTCACGGGGGAGGTCGTGTTCGCAGTACGACACCTGCAGAAGATCGGTACATAGTGCTATCAACAAAAAGACACCGGCGCAGCACAGCTAGTGAGGTAGCAAATCAGTTTATGGCTGCTACTGGCCAGCGGATCTCCTGAAAAACTGTTGCCAGACGTTTGCATGAAGGAGGACTATACGCCCGCCGTCCTGCTTGTGTGCATCCCATTGTCCAGACATCACCGTACCGCCCGTTTGCAATGGTGCCATCAACATCGCAATTGGACTGATAACGACTGGTCTGCTGTCCTCTTCTCAGATGAGAGTGAATACAGTCTATCGCCTGATTGTCGACGACAACTGATCTGGCGTGATAGTGGTACTGCATATTGTCCAGCAAACATACAGGAAAGGGACCGATATCCGACATGTAGTGTCATGGTATGGGCTGGCATCATGATCAATGGCCGTACGTCCCTCTATGTGCTTCCAACTGGGACTATGACCGGCCAACGATACATTAATGATGTTCTGCTACCTCATGTTCGCATGTTCAGTGGTGCTGTCGGTGATAGATTCATTTTCATGGACGACAACACAACATGTCATCGAACAGTCGCTGTCCAGGAGTGTCTTGAGAGCAAGGATATTCAACGCCTCGTATGGCCAGCACGTTCTCCAGATCTGAATCCCATTGAAAATGTGTGGGATGCTTTGGGGAGGAGTGTTGCTGGTCGCCAATGCCCTCCAATAAACAAGGACACCCTCATCCGTGCACTGACAGAGGAATGGGATAAATTACCCCAACAGCTGCTTGATAATGTTGTGCAAAGCATGACACGACGTGTGGAATCTTGCATCGCCCTCCATGGTGGCCATATCCCGTATTGACATCTTACGCCGGAACGCCTGCGGACGGTAATTGCATTTTTTTCACGTTTACGTATTCTGCACAAAATGGCCTGTTTGTCCATTGAACACGTTCCAAAGCCTTCTGGATTTCAGAGCACAATAAATTGCCTTTCTTGTAATGTCCTGGCATTCTGACATTATTTTATTTCACTTGGCATCCAACCACACTTACTTTTTTATGCGCTATATAGCCGTTTATGATCCGTCCTTTGCAATTGTCCAGCAGTGTATATCAACGAATGGTTTAGGTTTTACACGCGGATGTGAAGGGTGGAGAGATGCAATTTTGCAACCTGGACAGCCAAGGCATTTCATGGACTTGAGCGTTCGTAGAACGTTTGAAAGAACCTGAGGAAAAGGAAATAGAACACCGCACTGGAAGCTTAAACCAAGCATGACAACAAAAAGAATAAAACGTGCACTGAAATGTGAAAAAGGTAAGCAACCTTGTAATCCGTACTTTAAAACTCCCGAGAAAAAATAGGATGGTTGATTTTTTTCCCGAGCATTTAGCTTCTTAAATAACGATTTCAGTATCCTAAGCTACATAGGGGTGTTCAAATGAAAAGGTAGGAAACGTCATAAGAACGTAACCGTTAACATATTTGCCTATGCCGCTATGGGAGAACGTAGCGACACATCTAGGAATGCGATTGGAGTTGCCGGCGTGGATCAGAGCATGCGCGTGCACCCGCATGCGCAGGAGAGAGCAGAGGCTCTTATAAAGAGCGCCGTCCAATTGATGCGGCAGTGCGTGTGAGGACAGGATGGCGAACCATTAACTCCCATGTATACTGTGAGACACTCCGAAGCCTACGCAGGTCCATCAAGAACAAAATACCGGGGCTGCTCACGGAGGGTGTGGTTCTGCTCCATGATAACGCGCGTCCACACGTCTCCAGGGTCACACACGCGGAACTGGCCAAGTTCCAGTGGGAGCAGCTTGACTATCCGCCCTACAGCCCGGACATGTCGCCCTGCGATTTCCATGTGTTTGGTCCCCTGAAAAAACATCTGAAAGGGAAGCGCTTCCACTCGGACAACGAACTCAAGGACGCTGTGCAGGACTGGGTCTCGTCACGGCCACAGGAATTCTGGGAACAAGGAATCCTTCGGCTCGTTAATCAATGGGATCGTTGTGCTATGGCCTATGGTGTATACTTTGAATAGTCTTCATTTATACCCACAGAAGCGCAATTTGGGGAAGAATTTCAGGAATGAGTACGTATTGTGTGTGTCCCCCCCCCTCCCCCGAGTTCACCGAAAACTGTTCTGTCTGTAGCTGAAAACAGGAATCTCCAAGGGTGCCCCAGATTTCCTCCCCCCCCCATTCCACCTTTCTTTATCCTGCTTCCCACCCATGCAAGAAAACATTGCCGGTCTTTTGGAACTTGTTGGTCATTTGCCTCCCCTTTATAAGATACTTACGGTAAATGCTAAAAGTCTATCATACGAAAGGTCACTAAAGTAATTCACCAATGCTGTCACACGTACGGTCATTCACAAACATAATTTTCAAATTGTAGGTCAAGATTAAAAACACTTTATTTACAATTAAAAACTAATATTTACACGCGAGATCTTTCGGGGCTGAACATAGCACCCATCATCAGGCTCAAGCGCCACGAAGCACAGGAGAAGACATTATATACTGTCAAACACGACCCACAATTCACTCGGTTTTCTCAATCACCGGTGATGCCATCAACAAATCATCAAAGTCCAAAATATCAAGTCTAAATATCTTATCCTATAAAGTCCTCTTCTTCAGAGTTGTGTGAGGAGGGGGCAACCATCTTTCTCCACTGTCTTGGAACAAATGTCGGGAGTTCAATGTTACAGCATGTTTCCCCATATGCAAGAATGAAGAGGCTTTCCGTAAGGAAGACAGTACGTTTATTAACACTTGAGTTAAGTACCCCAACATTTTTCCAATCTGGGGAGTAACCTCCCTGGTTAACAGCTTGAGTGAAAGCTGTGGAAACCGTTTCAGAACGAAGAGAATATTTATGTTCACCCATTCTGACATTAACGGTTCTTAGGATAGAACCTATATAGTATTTAACTGCAGTATCTGAATCCTCATGAATTAATGGTATGCAGTAGATGCCTGGTTTGTTAAGTGCTGGGACTCTATCTCTACGCTTGATAGTAGCAGAAAAGGTGAACTGATTTATGATTCCGTCGAGCTGTTCCACAGATTGTGTTCTTTGAAACGCCGGTTAACTGCATGCATAAAATTTCCCTGTTACGCGAGGCTCTCTCCTTCTAGCTAACTTTTAACGTGAAAATGCTGGTTAACATACCCAGGTAACACAATTTTACCAAGGCCCAACAATGAGCCACCGCCTATTCCTAAAAGTCAGTGGCTCAATGTTGGGCCTACGTTAGATTGCAAAGCTGTGCTACCTGGGTAGTTTAGTGGCTTAAAAAAATAAAATAAAAAATGTTCGCTAAATTGAGGTAATGTGTTCATTAAATCGGAAAACACCAAGCTTTAATTTCAATGTGATTCGATCCGTACCATAAAAAATGTATGTAAAATGGCAGTCCGTTAAATAGGGGTTTGACTGTACTATCGTTGAACAATCACCACCGTTAATGGTTACTTCAGGGGTTTCTCAGGGCTCAGTTCTGGGTCCTTTATTATTTAATTTATATATCAATGATATTTTTAATATAACATCTAACAACAATATTATTCAATGGAAAAAAATCTCAATAATATGGTTATTCAAACAAATCTTCAATTACAAATTTACTCAGAATGGTTAACATACAATGAACTAATAATTAATGTTAGTAAAACCAAACTTCTTGTCTTTACTAGACAGAAAATATCACAAACACAAGTTTCCTACAAATTTTGAAGATGACAATCCGATTTTTGGCTTAAATGTGACAAGGATGGTAACTCAGATAATATCCGAAAACTTGAAAGTTTTCATCGTCCTGGAGCGGGACTCGAACCCGCGTCTCCCAGAAAACGCCCGGGTATGCTAACCACACCACCACCCAGAACGACCAGGTTTCAAGTTTCCGATCAATTTGAATTTAACCATCACAGGATTCGCTAGTCGAAGCAACCGGCATTCATGTTTAGCGAATCTGGAGGTTAAGAATCTTATCCCGTGTTTGCCCGGAGAAGCAGATAAATCCTGAAAGAAATACGGGATTACGCCATATAATACAAATTTTGAAGATGACAATCCGATTTTTGGCGTAAATGTGACAAGGATGGTAAGTCAGATAATATCCAAAAACTTGAAAGTTTTCATCGTCCTGGAGCGGGACTCGAACCCGCGTCTCCCAGAAAACGCCCGGGTATGCTAACCACACCACCACCCAGAACGACCAGGTTTCAAGTTTCCGATCAATTTGAATATAACCATCACAGGATTCGCTAGTCGAAGCAACCGGCATTCATGTTTAGCGAATCTGGAGGTTAAGAATCTTATCCCGTGTTTGCCCGGAGAAGCAGATAAATCCTGAAAGAAATACGGGATTACGCCATATAATACAAATTTTGAAGATGACAATCCGATTTTTGGCGTAAATGTGACAAGGATGGTAAGTCAGATAATATCCGAAAACTTGAAAATTATCATCGTCCTGGAGCGGGGCTCGAACCCGCGTCTCCCATAACGCCCGGGTATTCTAACCACTACACCACCCAGAAGGACCAAGTTTCCGATCATTCCTGTGATGGTTAAATTCAAATTGATCGGAAACTTAAAACTTGGTCATTCTGGGTGGTGTAGTGGTTAGCATACCCGGGCGTTATGGGAGATGCGGGTTCCAGTCCCGTTCCAGGACGATGATAATTTTCAAGTTTTCGGATATTAGTTACCATCCTTGTCACATTTACGCCAAAAATTGGATTGTCATCTTCAAAATTTGTATTATATAAGCGTAATCCTGTATTTCTTTCATGATTTACAAGTTTCCTATTTGCTTTTGAATAATACACCTATTGATGTAGTACAAAGTTCTGAGTATCTGAGAATTATTTTAAATTCTGACCCAAGACGGAATAACCATATAGACTCAATTGCAATTCGAATCTCTAAAAATATTGGGATTGTAAGCAAAATTATAAAAAGTCTAACTACTAAGACACTTAAACTTTTATACTACTGTCATACAATCACATATTAATTATTGCCTTTTCCTCATGGGGACAAACCACTGAAACCAATATCAATAAACTACAAACATTACAGAATAAATACAAAACAATTCTGCTTCTCATACCAACTTCCCACCATATTCGTGTCAACCCTAACAATTATTTGGCTTCAAAATCGGTAAACTAATGTTCCAAAGAATAAAAGAAGATTTATACACAGATATCATTGAATTGAATTTTCATACTTATAACTATGAAATAAGGCATAGATCATTATTTCATAGTTATAAGTATGGATCTCAAGAGAAGAAGTGTGTAAAGCTCTAAAATCTCTTCAGAATGGTAAGGCTCCAGGAGTTGATGGCATAACTGCAGAGATGTTGAAATATGGTGGCAACTCTATAATTGACTGGTTAACTGAAATTTGCCAGCTGTGCTGGGAGTTAGGAATGGTCCCTCGGGATTGGAAGGATGCTATCATTGTTCCCTTGTATAAGGGGAAAAGTGATCAGACTGACTGCAAGAACTATCGTGGTATTAGCCTACTGAGTGTGCCAGGGAAAGTGTTTGGTAAGGTTGTTATTGAAAAAGTACGGGTTCTTACATCGTTGAAAGTGTGGGATGTTCAGAGTGGTTTTATGCCTGGTAAAGGCTGCACTAACCAGATTTTTGCATTATGCACGATGACTGAAAGGCATCTGGCTGTTGGGAAGAAAGTTTTTACTGCTTTCATAGATTTAGAGAAAGCTTACGAACGAGTGAATAGGACACTTTTGTGGAAGGTATTGAATGAATATGGTATTACTGGGAATCTACTTAATAGTGTAAAAGCCATGTATGCTGGTAGTAGAGCTTGTGTACGAGTGAATGGTGTTTTATCAAAATGGTTTTCCATTGGTGCAGGAGTTAGACAAGGTTGTGTAATGTCACCATGGCTGTTTAATATATTTATGGATGCATGCATGCATGATGCCAAAATAGATAATAGTGGTTTATGTCTTGGTGCACGATGATTGAAAAGTATCTGGCTGTTGGGAAGAAAGTTTTTACTGCCTTCATAGATTTAGAGAAACCTTACGACAGAGTGAATAGAACACTTTTGTGGAAGGTATTGAATGAATATGGTGTTACTGGGAATATACTTAATAGTGTAAAAGCCATGTATGCTGGTAGTAGAGCTTGGGTACGAGTGAATGGTGTTTTATCAAAATGGTTTTCCATTGGTGCAGGAGTTAGACAAGGTTGTGTAATGTCACCATGGCTGTTTAATATATTTATGGACGCATGCATGCTTGAGGCCAAAATAGATAATAGTGGTTTATGTCTTGGTGATGTCCGTGTGTGCAGATTGCTGTATGCTGATGACACTGTCCTGTTGGCAGAGAGCAAAAGTGAGCTGCAGAGTATGTTGACTCGGATGCACGAAGTTTGCATGAAATTCAAACTGAGTATAAATAAGGGAAAAACCAAAGTTATGGTGTTTGAGAGAGGAATGGGTAGCACTGAATGTAATGTAAGTATAAATGGCACTGTGATTGACCAGGTGAGTGAGTTTGTGTATTTAGGAAGCATGTTTGACAGAGAGAACAAGTTGGATGGTAAAATCAGTAGGCGAGTGAATTCTTCTTTGAAAGTCATAGCTGCTCTGGGAGGTTTTCACAGGAATGATGGGTTCTCTAGAGAGTCCCGCATGGCTGTGTATGAAACAGTAATTGTTCCTACTCTGATGTATGGCAGTGAAACCTGGGTACTGCAGAAGAAGCATAGGAGTCGTTTGTGTGCTGGAGAAATGCGTTACTTACGTGGGGTTTGTGGCAAGACACGATCTGATTGTGTGAGGAATGAAGCTGTATTGCAGTTGTGTGATGTGAAGCAAAATGTTGTTAGCAAGGTGGAGACCAATATGCTTCGGTGGTTTGGCCATGTTGAAAGAATGAGTGATGAAATGCTTACTAAGAAAATCTTTTCAGCCCAAGTGGCAGGAAGGAAAGGCAGAGGAAGGCCAAGGAAGACATGGGTGGATCAGATTCAGGAGTGTCTGCATGAGAAAAAGATTATGAAGTATAAAAGATCTTGTGTACGGCGTGTAATGGATATCAGTGAAGCACGAGTTGTATGTCAAGTCGTTGTAAATGGCAAAGTTTGATACGACAACAATAAGTAAAAATATCTGGAAGTTTGTATTTCTTTTTGGAGCTAACCTCTGAATCTCAGAGAACAGCTTAGTATGATATGTATGTATGTATGTATCATTATCAATACTCATATATCCAAAAACTCTCGTGATGAAATGGATTTTAAATTATATTGGTCCTGAATTTTAAAAAGGCCCTGCCTGTCAAGTTGACTATAACAAACAAATGTTAAGTTAAATTAAAAAAATAATAATAATAATAAACAAATTATTTATAATACACCCTGATTTATAAAGTATAGTTTCCAGATGCTGTAAAACAGTAACAGTTGAAGACACGGACCACAACTGTGAACCGTTAGGTAGATGTACTCATTAAGTTTGTGTCCCGCTACTGAGAGAAGTGACGTAGGCTATATACACCATGATTCATAAAGAAGTATACAGTTTCCAGATGCTGTAAAACAGTAACAGTTGAAGACACGGACTACAACTGCGAACCGTTACGTAGATGTACTCATTAAGTTTGTGTCCCGCTACTGAGGGAAGTGACGTAGGCTATATACACCACGATTCATAAAGAAGTATACAGTTTCCAGATGCTGTAAAACAGTAACAGTTGAAGACACGGACCACAACTGTGAACCGTTAGGTAGATGTACTCATTAAGTTTGTGTCCCGCTACTGAGAGAAGTGACGTAGGCTATATACACCATGATTCATAAAGAAGTATACAGTTTCCAGATGCTGTAAAACAGTAACAGTTGAAGACACGGACCACAACTGCGAACCGTTAGGTAGATGTACTCATAAAGTTTGTGTCCCGCTACTGAGGGAAGTGACGTAGGCGACAGCGCACGTGACTAGTCAGTGAAAATGGTATCGTCTGAAGTGGAGAAGGCGTTTTGTGTTCTTGAATCGAGCAAAACGGAATCTGTGACTGTTGTGCAACGACATTTTCGATCACAATTCGGAAAAGAACCTCCAACCAGAAAATCTGTCTACGATTGGCATAAAAAATTTGAAACTACGGGTTGTTTGTGCAAACTTAAAAGTCCTGGGTGACTGTTGCATCGGAAGAAGTCGACAGTGTTTGCACCGCCATTCAACGAAGCAATTAACGAAGCCCGGAAAAATCAACGCGGAGGGTGACGGGGTACGTAAAGGACAAGGTATTCGCTCCACCCCTTCCTGTTCATCTAGTGGAGCTGAAACAGCGCATCACAGCCACTATCACTGCACTTGATTCAGATATCTTGCTTCGCGTTTGGGCGGAAATGGATTACCGGCTTGATGTGTGTCGTGTGACTAAGGGTGCACACATTGAACATCTGTGACTGCCTCTAAAAAAAACTTGAAACATTCCCTTACAATTCTGTTACAGGTAACATAAAATATCTTCGTTTTTGTTTTATAGTGAGTTGAAACTGTATACTTCTTTATGGATCACCCTGTATAACTAACACTTAACGTTACTGCTGTGTTTGACGAACCTATGCTTGCTTGTCTACAAATTTGGGAAATCAGGGATTTTGTCAAGACTATTATTATTATTATTATTTATACATATACACTTATCGTCAAAAAAATAGTTGCACCCAGAAGGAATCAACGAACGGGAATGAAACTTGGTGGGTAGGTTTGACATTGTGAGACATGCAAATGATTCAAGTATCATGCTGGGCCGCGTTTGTGACGCACACATGGAGGGGTCGTAGTGCTGTGCCTGAGCGGCTATATAAGGTCGTACCGTTGTGCATGCTTGCCATTCTGACTCGTGCTGTTTTGTTGGTTTCATCCTTTGCAACAAGTGCAGTGATGGAAAGTCCCGTTGCGCATGCTTGCCATTCTGACTCGTGCTGTTTTGTTGGTTGCATCCTCTGCAAGTGCAGTGATGGAAAGTCCCGTTGCGCACGCTTGCCATTCTGACTCGTGCTGTTTTGTTGGTTGCATCCTTTGCAAGTGCAGTGATGGAAAGTCCCGTTGCGCATGCTTGCCATTCTGACTCGTGCTGTTTTGTTGGTTGCATCCTCTGCAAGTGCAGTGATGGAAAGTCCCGTTGCGCACGCTTGCCATTCTGACTCGTGCTGTTTTGTTGGTTGCATCCTTTGCAAGTGCAGTGATGGAAAGTCCCGTTGCGCACGCTTGCCATTCTGACTCGTGCTGTTTTGTTGGTTGCATCCTTTGCAAGTGCAGTGATGGAAAGTCCCGTTGCGCATGCTTGCCATTCTGACTCGTGCTGTTTTGTTGGTTGCATCCTCTGCAAGTGCAGTGATGGAAAGTCCCGTTGCCCATGCTTTCCATTCTGACTCGTGCTGTTTTGTTGGTTGCATCCTTTGCAAGTGCAGTGATGGAAAGTCCCGTTGCGCATGCTTGCCATTCTGACTCGTGCTGTTTTGTTGGTTGCATCCTCTGCAAGTGCAGTGATGGAAAGTCCCGTTGCGCACGCTTGCCATTCTGACTCGTGCTGTTTTGTTGGTTGCATCCTTTGCAAGTGCAGTGATGGAAAGTTGCAAAATCCATTTTTGGAGCAACAAAATGCATTCTTGGAGCAGGCAAAATACATTTTTTGGAGCAGCAAAATGTGTTTTTGGAGCAAAGCTTTATAAGCTGTCTGAAGTTTTTTTGGTTATATTAATTTTACTCACATCTCCATTTAGTCTCTTGACACGATCTTTGTGCTTCTTGCTCTCCGCACGATGCCTACAATCATGGCGGCCGCCATGCGCCAGGCTGAAATTGCAGTCACATGGCTTACAAAACGTGATTCGGCAAAACTTCAGATGCTTCATAATAAAGGCATTCTTTACTGGAAGTGAAGTATGCCTCGGAGAAAAGTTCGGAAGGAATCCGAGAGGGGCTGGAATTCCGCTTTTTTTTTGTCATCATTTAGGTTGTTCTCGAGATTGATTCAAAACTGAAGACAAATTTTGGAGGATTAGTTGGGGGTGTCTGGAGATGGTATTTCGTTTTTCATAACTTTCGAAAACGGTTGCTAAAGGAGTGAACATTTTCCCTGTAATCTTGATTTCTTTTTTCTGCGTAGTATTATTGTTAAATTCTTAAATATAATTTTATTCCATAAATATTTGCATTTCAACTTGAAAATGGAATTTTTTTTCTTCCAAAACGGAAAGTTGGCGCGGAAATTTCTCTGTCATCTTCAGGCACGAGATTCTCCAGTGGATTCGAAGAATTCCGCCTTTTGCATCATCATTTAGATGGTTCTTGAGGCGATGCAGAACTGAACGGAAATTTGGGAGAGATTGCTGGTGCAAAGAATATCTAATGCTTAAAGAAGGTCAACTCTCGTAGAGATAACGTAAAACAGGTGACAACAGCGCCACCACATCTTAAGAGATAATGTGCTCTGCGGGAAAGTTAACATTCAGGAGCAAAGAATATCTAATGCTTAAAGAAGGTCAGCTCTCATAGAGATAACGTAAAACAGGCGACAACAGCGCCACCACATCTTAAGAGATAATGTGCTCTGCGGGAAAGTAAACATTCAGGAGCAAAGAACATCTAATGCTTAAAGAAGGTCAGCTCTCATAGAGATAACGTAAAACAGGCGACAACAGCGCCACCACATCTTAAGAGATAACGTGCTCTGCGGGAAAGTAAACATTCAGGAGCAAAGAATATCTAATGCTTAAAGAAGGTCAGCTCTCATAGAGATAACGTAAAACAGGCGACAACAGCGCCACCACATCTTAAGAGATAATGTGCTCTGCGGGAAAGTAAACATTCAGGAGCAAAGAATATCTAATGCTTAAAGAAGGTCAGCTCTCATAGAGATAACGTAAAACAGGCGACAACAGCGCCACCACATCTTAAGAGATAATGTGCTCTGCGGGAAAGTTAACATTCAGGAGCAAAGAATATCTAATGCTTAAAGAAGGTCAGCTCTCATAGAGATAACGTAAAACAGGCGACAACAGCGCCACCACATCTTAAGAGATAATGTGCTCTGCGGGCAAGTTAACATTCAGGAGCAAAGAATATCTAATGCTTAAAGAAGGTCAGCTCTCATAGAGATAACGTAAACCAGGCGACAACAGCGCCACCACATCTTAAGAGATAATGTGCTCTGCGGGAAAGTAAACATTCAGGAGCAAAGAATATCTAATGCTTAAAGAAGGTCAGCTCTCATAGAGATAACGTAAAACAGGCGACAACAGCGCCACCACATCTTAAGAGATAACGTGCTCTGCGGGAAAGTAAACATTCAGGAGCAAAGAATATCTAATGCTTAAAGAAGGTCAGCTCTCATAGAGATAACGTAAAACAGGCGACAACAGCGCCACCACATCTTAAGAGATAATGTGCTCTGCGGGAAAGTAAACATTCAGGAGCAAAGAATATCTAATGCTTAAAGAAGGTCAGCTCTCATAGAGATAACGTAAAACAGGCGACAACAGCGCCACCACATCTTAAGAGATAATGTGCTCTGCGGGAAAGTTAACATTCAGGAGCAAAGAATATCTAATGCTTAAAGAAGGTCAGCTCTCATAGAGATAACGTAAAACAGGCGACAACAGCGCCACCACATCTTAAGAGATAATGTGCTCTGCGGGAAAGTTAACATTCAGGAGCAAAGAATATCTAATGCTTAAAGAAGGTCAGCTCTCATAGAGATAACGTAAAACAGGCGACAACAGCGCCACCACATCTTAAGAGATAATGTGCTCTGCGGGAAAGTTAACATTCAGGAGCAAAGAATATCTAATGCTTAAAGAAGGTCAGCTCTCATAGAGATAACGTAAAACAGGCGACAATAGCGCCACCACATCTTAAGAGATAATGTGCTCTGCGGGAAAGTTAACATTCAGGAGCAAAGAATATCTAATACTTAAAGAAGGTCAACTCTCATAGAGATAACGTAAAACAGGCGACAACAGCGCCACCACATCTTAAGAGATAATGTGCTCTGCGAGAAAGTTAACATTCAGGAGCAAAGAATATCTAATGCTTAAAGAAGGTCAGCTCTCATAGAGATAACGTAAAACAGGCGACAACAGCGCCACCACATCTTAAGAGATAATGTGCTCTGCGGGAAAGTTAACATTCAGGAGCAAAGAATATCTAATGCTTAAAGAAGGTCAGCTCTCATAGAGATAACGTAAAACAGGCGACAACAGCGCTACCACATCTTAAGAGATAATGTGCTCTGCGGGAAAGTAAACATTCAGGAGCAAAGAATATCTAATGCTTAAAGGTCAGCTCTCATAGAGATAACGTAAAACAGGCGACAACAGCGCCACCACATCTTAAGAGATAATGTGCTCTGCGGGAAAGTTAACATTCAGGAGCAAAGAATATCTAATGCTTAAAGAAGGTCAGCTCTCATAGAGATAACGTAAAACAGGCGACAACAGCGCCACCACATCTTAAGAGATAATGTGCTCTGTGGGAAAGTTAACATTCAGGAGCAAAGAATACCTAATACTTAAAGAAGGTCAACTCTCATAGAGATAACATAAAACAGGCGACAACAGCGCCACCACATCTTAAGAGATAATGTGCTCTGCGAGAAAGTTAACATTCAGGAGCAAAGAATATCTAATGCTTAAAGAAGGTCAGCTCTCATAGAGATAACGTAAAACAGGCGACAACAGCGCCACCACATCTTAAGAGATAATGTGCTCTGCGGGAAAGTTAACATTCAGGAGCAAAGAATATCTAATACTTAAAGAAGGTCAACTCTCATAGAGATAACGTAAAACAGGCGACAACAGCGCCACCACATCTTAAGAGATAATGTGCTCTGCGAGAAAGTTAACATTCAGGAGCAAAGAATATCTAATGCTTAAAGAAGGTCAGCTCTCATAGAGATAACGTAAAACAGGCGACAACAGCGCCACCACATCTTAAGAGATAATGTGCTCTGCGGGAAAGTTAACATTCAGGAGCAAAGAATATCTAATGCTTAAAGAAGGTCAACTCTCATAGAGATAACGTAAAACAGGCGACAACAGCACCACCACATCTTAAGAGATAATGTGCTCTGCGGGAAAGTTAACATTCAGGAGCAAAGAATATTTAATGCTTAAAGAAGGTCAACTCTCATAGAGATAACGTAAAACAGGCGGCAACAGCGCCACCACATACACAGTGCATTCAAAAAGTTCCAGGACTCCCGCTCGTAAAAACATACAGATGGCGATATCTCTATGAAACCGGCGGAATGGCGCAGCAACGACCTTCAGCCACACGTATCGTGTGATTCCAGTTATTTCTGACTACTTCTGCCTTCGCAGCGTTCATTTGTGTAAAGCGTGTGTGCGAGCCGTTGTCATCGAAAAAAAAATGGAGCAACGAACGAACATCAAATTTTGTTTTAAATTGGGAAAATCGGTCACAGTAACGTACGAAATGATTAAATCTGCGTATGGTGACGATGGTGTGAGTCGTTCGCGAGTTTTTGAGTGGTTTTCGAGGTTTAAAGCTGGAAGAGACTCGACTGAAGACGATGATAGATCGTGTCGTCCATGTTCGAGTCGAAATGATGAAAATGTTGAGCGTGTGCAAGCGTTGGTGAGATCCCACCGCCGAATAACGATAGAAATGATTGCACAGTCATTAAACATTAATGTGGAATCTGTTTTCACGATCATGACGGAGGATTTGAATAAAGAAAGCTCTGTGCGCGCTTTGTGCCGCACACTCAGACTCCTGAACAAAACGAACACCGAATTTCCTCCTGCAAAGATTTGATTTTCGTGGCCGATCAGGATCCAACTTTTATGCAAAACATTGTCGCCGGAGATGAGACTTGGTGTAAGGATCAGGATCCAACTTTTATGCAAAACATTGTCGCCGGAGATGAGACTTGGTGTAAGGATCAGGATCCAACTTTTATGCAAAACATTGTCGCCGGAGATGAGACTTGGTGTAAGGAACAGGATCCAACTTTTATGCAAAACATTGTCGCCGGAGATGAGACTTGGTGTAAGGAACAGGATCCAGCTTTTATGCAAAACATTGACGCCGGAGATGAGACTTGGTGTAAGGAACAGGATCCAACTTTTATGCAAAACATTGTCGCAGGAGATGAGACTTGGTGTAAGGATCAGGATCCAACTTTTATGCAAAACATTGTCGCCGGAGATGAGACTTGGTGTAAGGATCAGGATCCAACTTTTATGCAAAACATTTTTGCCGGAGATGAGACTTGGTGTAAGGATCAGGATCCAACTTTTAAGCAAAACATTTTCGCCGGAGATGAGACTTGGTGTAAGGATCAGGATCCAACTTTTATACAAAACAATGTCGCCGGAGATGAGACTTGGTGTAAGGATCAGGATCCAACTTTTATGCAAAACATTGTCGCCGGAGATGAGACTTGGTGTAAGGAACAGGATCCAACTTTTATGCAAAACATTGTCGCCGGAGATGAGACTTGGTGTAAGGAACAGGATCCAACTTTTATGCAAAACATTGTCGCCGAAGATGAGACTTGGTGTAAGGAACAGGATCCAACTTTTATGCAAAACATTGTCGCCGGAGATGAGACTTGGTGTAAGGATCAGGATCCAACTTTTATGCAAAACATTGTTGCCGGAGAAGAGACTTGGTGTAAGGAACAGGATCCAACTTTTATGCAAAACATTGTCGCCGGAGATGAGACTTGGTGTATGGAACAGGATCCAACTTTTATGCAAAACATTGTCGCCGGAGATGAGACTTGGTGTAAGGATCAGGATCCAACTTTTATGCAAAACATTGTCGCCGGAAATGAGACTTGGTGTAAGGATCAGGATCCAACTTTTATGCAAAACATTGTCGCCGGAGATGAGACTTGGTGTAAGGATCAGGATCCAACTTTTATGCAAAACATTGTCGCCGGAGATGAGACTTGGTGTAAGGATCAGGATCCAACTTTTATGCAAAACATTGTCGCCGGAGATGAGACTTGGTGTAAGGGACAGGATCCAACTTTTATGCAAAACATTGTCGCCGGAGATGAGACTTGGTGTAAGGATCAGGATCCAACTTTTATGCAAAACATTGTCGCCGGAGATGAGACTTGGTGTAAGGAACAGGATCCAACTTTTATGCAAAACATTGTCGCCGGAGATGAGACTTGGTGTAAGGAACAGGATCCAACTTTTATGCAAAACATTGTCGCCGGAGATGAGACTTGGTGTAAGGATCAGGATCCAACTTTTATGCAAAACATTGTCGCCGGAGATGAGACTTGGTGTAAGGAACAGGATCCAACTTTTATGCAAAACATTGTCGCCGGAGATGAGACTTGGTGTAAGGAACAGGATCCAACTTTTATGCAAAACATTGTCGCCGGAGATGAGACTTGGTGTAAGGAACAGGATCCAACTTTTATGCAAAACATTGTCGCCGGAGATGAGACTTGGTGTAAGGATCAGGATCCAACTTTTATGCAAAACATTTTCGCCGGAGATGAGACTTGGTGTAAGGAACAGGATCCAACTTTTATGCAAAACATTATCGCCGGAGATGAGACTTGGTGTAAGGATCAGGATCCAACTTTTATGCAAAACATTGTCGCCGGAGATGAGACTTGGTGTAAGGAACAGGATCCAACTTTTATGCAAAACATTGTCGCCGGAGATGAGACTTGGTGTAAGGAGTACGATCCGGAGACAAAACGCCAAAGTGTTCAGTGGACAAGTCCGAAAAGAGTCGGCCGATGAAAGTTCGCGCTTCGAAAACGAAAACGATGCTGATCACCTTTTTTTGACAGTCGGGGCATCGTTCATCGAGAATTTCGCCGTCAAGATTCCACTGTGACTGGGGCATTCTACAAAGATGTTTTGGATCGGCTTTTGAAACGAATGCGGCGTGTGAGGACCGATTTGTTGGACAGTGGAAATTGGTGCCTCTTGCACGACAATGTACCGTCTCACAAGTCCATCCTCGTGCAGCAATTTTGGGCGCGAGAAGGCAGGAGACAAAACGCCAAAGTGCTGAGTGGACAAGTCCGAAAAAGAGTCGGCCGATGAAAGTTCGCGCTTTGAAATCAAAAACGAAAACGATGCTGATCACCTTTTTTTGACAATTGGGGCATCGTTCATCGAGAATTTCGCCGTCAAGGTTCCACTGTGACATTCTACAAAGATGTTTTGGATTGGCTTTTGAAACGAATGCGGCGTGCGAGGACCGATTTGTTGGACAGTGGAAATTGGTGCCTCTTGCACGACAATGCACCGTCTCACAAGTCCATCCTCGTGCAGCAATTTTGGGCGCGAGAAGGCAGGAGACAAAACGCCAAAGTGCTGAGTGGACAAGTCCGAAAAAGAGTCGGCCGATGAAAGTTCGCGCTTTGAAATCAAAAACGAAAACGATGCTGATCACCTTTTTTGACAGTCGGGGCATCGTTCATCGAGAATTTCGCCGTCAAGGTTCCACTGTGACTGGGGCATTCTACAAAGATGTTTTGGATCGGCTTTTGAAACGAATGCGGCGTGCGAGGACCGATTTGTTGGACAGTGGAAATTGGTGCCTCTTGCACGACAATGCACCGTCTCACAAGTCCATCCTTGTGCAGCAATTTTTGGCGAGAAGGCAGGTTGTGTGCATCAACCACCCCCCCTGTACTCACCAGATATGTCCATTTTTTATTTCCCAAGTTGAAATTGAAGATGAAGGGGAAGCGGTACGAGCTGATAGACGAGATTGAAGCGACGGTGACATCGGAACTCAATAGTGTTGGAGTGGAGGCGTTCCAGAAGGCGTTTACTGACCTGTACACTCGTTCCAAGCGCCGTATTGAATTGGGAGGAGACTATGTAGAAGCTTAATATCAAATGTAAGTATATCCTCTGGGTATGATCAGTCCTGGAACTTTTTGAATACACTGTGTATTAAGAGGTAATATGCTCTGCGGGAAAGTTAACATTCAGGAGCAAAACACGCTAGGGGGACTACGGCAGTGAAGCTTTTCTTTGATCCACGATGGTTTCCTTCGATCTGATGACTATTTGCTTAGAGCAGTCTTTTGTTGTTGTTGTTGTTGTTGTTTTTGTTTTCTGATATCCCGCCCATCTCTTACTTTGGTGAGAAAAATATGCAATAACATTAGTATTACTATTTAAATTAAATTTCAGCAAATATTACAGTTAGGCCTAAGGATCCGTACAAAATTCAGACATTCCCTAGTATTTGGCATTACTGCAAATATTTCTGAAAAACTGAAGAACAAACAAAAGCCTTAACTAACCCAGTTGGCATAACAAAACTAACATATCCGATTTTCGAAGTGATTATGCTACCGAGAAGGTTACAATCGCGTACTGCGAGTCGTAGTAGCTCGGCTGATTGTTCTTTACCCAAATAATTGAAGTCAACAGAAATATGCATGCCCAGTCTGCTCCGGCTTCAGCCGATCAGCCTGTATGTTGGCTTCCGTGCACTGCATGTTTTCCCTGAAGGCATGGCTGTGCTAGTTACGTCTCGCTGAGTCTTAACTTCTTCTTGTTAGATATTCTTTGGCTGGTGGTAGGGACGGTAGTGGGATCGTTTTCCGTCAGTGGGCGGAATTCCGACTTTCAAAGCTTTCCGAAACGGAAGTTAGACAGAGTGAAGTTTTCTCCCATAATCGGAATCCGTTTTTCTCGCGATGTTTCTTCTACCCAGTAGTACTGTTAAATATAATTTAATTCCATAAATACTTGTTTTGCAGCTTCAAAATAGAGGAAAACTTTCTTAAAATGGAAGTTGGACAGAGCGTAGACTTTGCTGGTAATCGTAATCATTTTTTCTCACAATGTTTCTTCTACCCAGTAGTGTTGTTAAATACAATTTTATTCCATAAATACTTGTTTTGCAGCTTCAAAATGGAAGAATACTTTCCTAAAATGGAAGTTGGGCAAAGTGAAGGTTTCTCTCGTAATCGTAATCCTTTTTTCATGGCGATGTTTCTTCTACCCAGTAGTGTTGTTAAATATAATTTTATTCCATAAATACTTGTTTTGCAGCTTCAAAAGGAGGAAAACTTTCCTAAAATGGAAGTTGGACAAAGTGAAAGTTTCTCCCGTAATCATAATCCTTTTTTCATGGCGATGTTTCTTCTACCCAGTAGTGTTGTTAAATATAATTTTATTCCATAAATACTTGTTTTGCAGCTTCAAAATGGAGGAAAACTTTCCTAAAATGGAAGTTGGACAGAGCGTAGACTTTGCTGGTAATTGTAATCGCTTTTTCTCACAATGTTTCTTCTACCCAGTAGTGTTGTTAAATATAATTTTATCCCATAAATACTTGTTTTGCAGCTTCAAAATGGAGGAAAACTTTCCTAAAATGGAAGTTGGGCAGAGCGTAGACTTTGCTGATAATCATAATCGTTTTTTCTCACAATGTTTCTTCTACCCAGTAGTGTTGTTAAATATAATTTTATCCCATAAATACTTGTTTTGCAACTTCAAAATGGAGGAAAACTTTCCTAAAATGGAAGTTGGACAGAGCGTAGACTTTGCTGGTAATTGTAATCGCTTTTTCTCACAATGTTTCTTCTACCCAGTAGTGTTGTTAAATATAATTTTATCCCATAAATACTTGTTTTGCAGCTTCAAAATGGAGGAAAACTTTCCTAAAATGGAAGTTGGACAGAGCTTAGACTTAGCTGGTAAACGTTTTTTCTCACAATGTTTCTTCTACCCTGTTGTTAAATATAATTTTATTCCATAAATACTTGTTTTGTAGCTTCAAAATGGAGGAAAACTTTATTAAAATGGAAGTTGGGCAGAGAGTAGATTTTGCTGTTAAATTGAAAGAAAATAAAATTGTGTGTTTTAAATACAGTGATGTCCTCCAGCTTAATATTTACATAATAAATTTCAGTGCACAATTTGATCTTGCTCACGCCACGTTATATTCACGCTGTTTTACAGTATGCTCTTATTTTTTACCAGTGCGATTAAAAAAGGTAAGCTTTTTTCCCCCTTCGGCAGTCTCGTGTATGATTGTCGGGCACCAGAAAGCGGGATGGGTCTTATCGCAGTACTGCGAGCCATACATATTGGTAGTGCGGATATCACCATAGCACACTGTTGGCGTCAGTGGATAGAACAAGACACACAGCAGTGGCAGGAAGGGTCTGGGAGACCTACACAAACCGGGAGGGGGGGATGGATGGGCTGTCTGAAATGTGCGGAGTGACTTTAACAGTCACGATTACATTTATTCAGCGAGCAGTGGTGCTCTCCATGTATCGTCCGATTAGCGCCAGCACCATTGGAAGACGGCTGCATGACGTAGGACTACACGCACGCAGACCGTTACGGCGACTGACCGTAACACCATTGCATCGTCGCCAAAGACTACAATGGCTTTGTGACAGACTGTCATGGAGCCACAAAGAAAGGCAGCAGTTGATCTTCAGTGACGAGTCCCGCTTTTGTCTTGGAGGAGACGACCAACAAATACGTTTTTGGAGGCACCTAGATCAACACCAAGATGAACGGTTTGCTGTGGAGCGTCACACGTCCAGAAGGCCTGGTGTCATGGTGTGGGTTGCAATTGTCTATACGATGCCAGATCACCTTTGGTGTTCATTACAGGCACCTTGACAGCCCAATGTTACGTTCATGAGGTCCCGCAACCCGTGGCCCTACCTTCTCTGAACGCTCACCCTGGTGCAATTTTCTAACAGGATAACGCTCCTCCGCACACTGCTGCTGTCTCGAGAGCTTGCCTTCAAGGCACTGACACTCTGCCATGGCCAGCCGCATCGCCAGATCTTTTTTTTTTTTTTTTTTTTTTTTTTGATCGGAGGTTTAACAATCACCGTGTGAGCAACTCAATGGGCTATAAGCAGTCGCCCGTCCCTAATTTAGGGTCACTGGTTCCAGGGAAGGGAGACAGCCAGTGTCATAAGACAAACACAACATCCATGCCTGACCGGGATTCGAACCCGGACCCCTTACGGACGAATGATCAGAGGCCAGCGCCTTAGACCACTGCGCAACCGGGGCGACATCGCCAGACCTATTGCCGATTGAAAATGTGTGGGATGCTATTGGGTGTGCTATCCACACTCCACCTCTGTCGCACAATCTGCAGGAACTGCGCGAGAAGGTTCAAGTTGCATGGGATGGCTTATCGCAGGACACCATTAGGAACCTGTACAACTCCATGCCAAGACGTCTGGCATGCTGTGTGAGCAAACATGGCAGCCCGACGCCATACTGAGAGACACTACTTATTGGCGTGTAGCTCAATAAATATTTCCCATATCAGTCTCAATGTTTAGTTATTTATTGTCCCTGGTAACCTTTACCTTCCTCCCAAATAGCATTGCAATCCAACAAGTCCTTATGGGTGCGACTATTTTTTTGACGATGAGTGTATAATGAGATAGTTTGAGGATTGGACCAAGTCCAAACACTAAATCCATTTATATTTCAAGAAATTAAAGTTGTTTACAAACGATTCCTTGAAGAACGAATCTGCAAACTGGAGTTGTCCACGAATGGCTCTGTAATGAAAAAGAATCTATCTCACAAAAGAGCAGATTTCCTCAAACAATCGGTCAGAATGGCTTTTCACAAGACATTAGATGTTCACTAGTGTGTCTTGGTGGGGCTCATGTTCCAGTTTACACATAGTAACCTTATTTCTAAGTGTAGAAAATGCAATAAATTTGCATTTCTACACTTACAAATAAGGTGGTTACCCTGCTTCACCCCACCAACCTGGTTTACTTCCCCACCATTTTTTTTATCATCCCACCCACCCCTGCTTCACTACACCAACCTGGTTTCCTTCCCCACCATTTTTTTTCATCATCCCACCCACCCTTGCTTCACCTCGCCAACCTGGTTTCCTTCCCCGCCATTTTTTTCTTCCTGTTATCCCTCCCACCTCTGCCTTGCCCCGCCAACCTGGTTTCCTTTCCCGTCATTTGTTTCTCTTTCTGTCATCCTGCCCACCCCTGCTTTGCCCCGCTGACCTACTATCCTTTCCCATCAGTTTTTCTTTCTGTCATGCCGACACGGTTTCTTTCTCCCCCATTTTTTCTTTTCATCATCCCACCCACTACTCCTTTGCCCCGCCAACCTGGTTTCCTTTCCCACCATTTTTTTTTTTTTTCTGTCATCCTGCCCACCCCTGCTTTGCACCACTGTCCTGCTATCCTTACCCCTAATTTTTTTTCTGTCATTCCACCCACCCCTGCTTCACCCTGGTTTCCTTTCTCCCCATTTTTTTTCTTTCTGTCATTCCGCCCACCTGGTTTCTTTCCCCACCATTTTTTTCTTTTTGTGATCCCGCCCACCCCTGCTTCACTCCGCCAACGTGGTTTCCTTCCTCAACATTTTTTTCTTTTTGTGATCCCGTCCACTCCTGCTTCACCCTGCCAACCTGGTTTCCTTTCCCGCCATTTTTTTCTGTCATCCCGCCCACCCCTGCTTCACCCCGCCAACCTGGTTTCCTTCCCCACCATTTTTTCTCTTTCTGTCATCCCGCCCACCCCTGCTTCACCCCGCTGACCTACTATCCTTACCCATCAGTTTTCTTTCTGTCATGCCGGCACGGTTTCTTTCTCCCCCATTTTTTCTTTTCATCATCCCACCCACTACTCCTTTGCCCCGCCAACCTGGTTTCCTTTCCCACCATTTTTTTTTCTTTTTCTGTCATCCTGCCCACCCCTGCTTTGCACCACTGTCCTGCTATCCTTACCCCTAATTTTTTTTCTGTCATTCCACCCACCCCTGCTTCACCCTGGTTTCCTTTCTCCCCATTTTTTTCTTTCTGTCATTCCGCCCACCTGGTTTCTTTCCCCACCATTTCTTTCTTTTTGTGATCCCGCCCACCCCTGCTTCACTCCGCAAACGTGGTTTCCTTCCTCAACATTTTTTTTTCTTTTTGTGATCCCGCTCACCCCTGCTTTACCCTGCCAACCTGGTTTTCTTTCTCGCCATTTTTTTTTTCTGTCATCCCGTCCACTCCTGCTTCACCCCGCCAACCTGGTTTCCTTTCCCGCCATTTTTTTTTGTCATCCCGCCCACCCCTGCTTCACCCCGCCAACCTGGTTTCCTTCCCCACCATTTTTTTCTTTCTGTCATCCCGCTCACCCCTGCTTCACCCCACCAACCTGGTTTCCTTCCCCGCCATTTTTTCTTTTTGTCATTCCCACCCCCTGCTTCACCCTACCAACCTGGTTTCCTTCCCTGCCATTTTTTCTTTGTCATCCAACCCCCCCCGTTTCCCCCCCACCAACCTGGTTTCCTTTCTCACAATTTTTTTCTTTCTGTCATCCCACCCACCCCTGCTTCTCCCCGCCAACCTGGTTTCCTTTCTCACCATTTTTTTTCTTTCTGTCATCCCGCCCACCCCTGCTTCTCCCCACCAACCTGGTTTACTTCCCTGCCATTTTTTTCTTTGTCATCACGCCCAACCCTGCTTCCCCCCGCCAACCTGGTTTCCTTTCTCACCATTTTTTTCTTTCTGTCATCCCACCCACCCCTGCTTCTCCCTGCCAACCTGGTTTCCTTTCCCACTCTTTCTATCATCCTGCTTATCATGTTTAGTTTTTTAACAACTGCAGAAGAGTATGAGCTTTCGTCACCGAGGTCACAAATACCTAACATAACATTTTCTCCTGATCGTGTTTAGTTTTCTAACAACTGCAGAAGAGTATGAGCTCTCGTCACCGAGGTCACAAATACCTAACATAACATTTTCTACTTATCGTGTTTAGTTTTTTAACAACTGCAGAAGAGTATGAGCTCTCGTCACCGAGGTCACAAATAGTTAACACAACATTTTCTCCTTATCGTGTTTAGTTTTTTAACAACTGCAGAAGAGTATGAGCTTTCGTCACCGAGGTCACAAATAGCTAACACAACATTTTCTCCTTATCGTGTTTAGTTTTTTAACAACTGCAGAAGAGTATGAGCTTTCGTCACCGAGGTCACAAATACCTAACATAACATTTTCTACTTGTCATGTTTAGTTTTTTAAACACTGCAGAAGAGTAGCTTTCGTCACCGAGGTCACAAATACCTAACATAACATTTTCTACTTATCGTGTTTAGTTTTTTAAACACTGCAGAAGAGTATGAGCTTTTGTCACCGAGGTCACAAATACCTAACATAACATTTTCTACTTATCGTGTTTAGTTTTTAAACAACTGCAGAAGAGTATGAGCTTTCTTTCGTCACTGAGGTCACAAATACCAAACATAACATTTTCTCCTTATCGTGTTTAGTTTTTTAACAACTGCAGAAGAGTATGAGCTCTCGTCACCGAGGTCACAAATACCTAACATAACATTTTCTACTTATCGTGTTTAGTTTTTTAAACACTGCAGAAGAGTATGAGCTTTCGTCACTGAGGTCACAAATAGCTAACATAACATTTTGTCCTTATCGTGTTTTACAGAAATCTCTGTACGAAACTGAATCAGTTAATATTATTAGAAACTCAATTCTATGGGCTCTTTAAAGTTACTGTTTACTCGCAAACCTAATGAATGGACTGTGGGGCTAGTGGACAATATGAAAGTCTGCTAAACCAACCCTTAACTAATTGATTTTGGTTAGTAAAATAACCAAAAATAAAAATATGTGGTATTATATAATAGAATAATAGCTATACACTATACTCACTACTGTTTCGCACGTTATATACGTTCTATGCATTGTGTGCATATTTGCAGCAAAATCATCTTGGCATTTATATATCATATATGACTAGGAATATTATTAGAAGTTTCAATTATTATATCATCAAGGACTCACCTTGTATCGGTATTCCAAATTAGTAAGCATCATCTTGTATCTTGAAATAAAATATGTATCTAGCGTGTCATTAGCCACGTAGAATCATCATATTGCAAATAGGCCCAATTGAAATTTGCGACCAGGGTTTAAATTCAAATAAAACACGACTATGGATATCATACAAAGAGAGTGTGAAAGAATTATATACAATGCAATTAAAAAACCTTTACCATCAACAGGTATCGTCAATCTTTAAAAGAAGGAATGGATATAATCAATGACATTAAAAACAGACCTCAAAATAAAATTTTCGTCAATTATTGAACAATGCCAGACAATCTCTGCAACACGCACACGACTCCACATAAACCACCGGACATGTTTTGGCACGACTGACTTTCAGCCATTATCAACGGTATACATCCTGGATCAATGTTCAAAGTTGTTATATATCTAGGTCACCTCGGCATCAACTCCGCTATAGGTTGTTCCACGTCGTGACTTCCGCACATGAATACACGTACATGTAATGAGGACGGAAGACGTCGACGTGGAACAACCTATAGCGGAGTTGATGCCGAGGTGACCTAGATATATAACAACATTGAACATTGATCCAGGATGCATACCGTTGATAATGGCCGAAAGTCAGTCGTGCCGAAACATGTCCGGTGGTTTACGTGGAGTTGTGTGCGTGTTGCAGAGATTGTCTGGCATTGTTCAATGATGGATGAAAATTTTATTTGAGGTCTGTTTGTAATGTCATTGATTTTATCCATTCCTTCTTTTAAAGATTGACGATACCTGTTGATGGTAAAGGTTTTTTAATTGCATTGTATATAATTCTTTCACACTCTCTTTGTATGATATCCATAGTCGTGTTTTATTTGAATTTAAACCCTGGTCGCCAATTTCAATTGGGCCTATTTGCAATACGATGATTCTACGTGGCTAATGACACGCTAGATACATATTTTATTTCAAGATACAGGATGATGCTTACTAATTTGGAATACCGATACAAGGTGAGTCCTTGATGATATAATAATTGAAACTTCTAATAATATTCCTAGTCATATATGATATATAAAATGCCAAGATGATTTTGCTGCAAATATGCACACAACGCATAGAACGTATATAACGTGTGAAACAGTAGTGAGTATAGTGTATAGCTATTATTCTATCAACCCTTAACTTGTATTTTTGCTCTTAATCATTGACGCGTATAGTAAGATATTTATGATGCATATTTACCTCATAAGTATATGATGTGAGAACTACAGTAGGCGATGAAGCACATAACTCTCCAGGACGGCTTCCATGGAATATAACTAATATGCTTTATTATACATTATTATTATACACTAGTAAAATCTTTCATTATGATATTTAATAAGAAACGAATGTTAGACATACACAGTTGATGCCACCATCTAACTGGGCGTCCTACACAAAAGAAAACCTGAAACGTTCTGTCTGGTTCTTGTTCACTTAGCATCTTCACGAGAGAGGTCAGATGATCTTGTGATGTCATTGTCTGAGAAGGATGGCCACACGACTGTAAATAACAGCACCTTATTTTTAACAGTTCCTTTTGACACAAGTATTTAACAATAAAGTTAAAGTGATTTGTGTGTGTGGAAATTTCCTCAGATCATCAGATGTGCATAAATTACCCTTGAGAATATTTTTTATGCATCCGTTTACGAGTCCTAACCATGCAAACTCAAAAGAAGGTACGAGCTACAGCGCTTAGTATGAAAAATAAGCAGTGGAATGAATTTTTTTTGCAGTTTAAAATTTTCATAATGAACATTTTGTTTAAACGTTTAGTGGAATTCAGTGGGGGTGGTCCTGGGGCCCGGGCCTCCCCATGAGGTATCACTTGATCCATCGTTCTTTGTATTGGCTGCTTATTTTCAAATATAATTCTATGTGTTTTTGAATATATATTTTACTAACAATGGTAATTTTAAATATATTTATATATGCTTCTGAGTATATATTTTCACTTTAATACGGCAGAGATATTTTATCGCTTCCCAATTACTTTGGGAGAAGTTTCTTACAGAGTGTTTTAATTTGCATCTTCATAAGTATCACCAAACAGAGGTCATTTTACTCCTTCCACGTTTCTAAGTGAGTCACGGAAAAATTCTCATTGGCCGCGACCGGGAATTGAAAGCATGTCCGGCGCGTAGCTGGAAGACCCTGGGTTCGATTCCCGGTGGTGGCCAAAGAGAATTTTTCCGTGACTCACTTATGAACGTGGAAAGAGCGAAGATCTTTGTTTGATGTTCCTTGGTCCACGTCAAATGTCTGTATTAATTATTCATTCGCCTTCGAATTATTTCTTCAGTTGCTGCTTACCATCTTTGGTGAATCCCCAGCATTGTGCGGGGCTCTAAGAAGCAACCTGCCAGATTGGCTTGGCAGTAAGCGTGTGCGAGTCTGGAGGAATTCGAGGCCGCTGTGGTGTAGTGGAAGCATATCCGGCTCGTAACTGGAAGACCCTGGGTTCGACTCCCGGTGACGGCCGATGAGAATTTTTCCGTGACTCACTTATAAACGTGGAAGGAGCAATGACCTCTGTTTGATGTTCCTAGTCCACGTCAGGTGTCTGTATTAACAATTAAGCATCGAGAAAGACATTGTTAAATTAATACAGACATTTAACGTGGACCAGGAACATCAAACAAAGGTCTTCGCTCTTTTCACGTTTATTAGTGAGTCACAGAAAAATTCTCATTGGCCGCCACCAGGAGTCGAACCCAGGGTCTTCCAGTTACGAGCCGAATATGCTTCCGCTACATGAATTTACTATTATTAATTATAATAATATTAGTATATAATATTATTGATTTTACTAATATTAACGATATGGCAATAAAAAAAAATCACATATTTCAAAATGTTAAGTAAACGTTAATTATTATTTGATATGTGATATGATTTCTTAATCTCCATTTTAAATTTCAATAATACGTTCTTGTGTGCGAGTATTTATGCTATTCATATATGTGTGTTTTTTGTTATGCATCGATTGTTATTATTAAAATTGTAAAAAAATTATGCTAAAGTACTGATTAAATGGTGTTTAATTATAAATCATGGCGCTTAACAAATTATTGGACACATCCAAACTGAGAACGAGTCTCCTCGAATACAATTATTTTTTGTTCATTTTATTTAAGTCTCTTATTACTCAGATTTTTTAGGGCTCCAAAATTTTTTGGCACCCGGGCCTCTGTTTGGAGAAGGCCGGGCCTGTGCCCACCCCTGCTTCGCCCCACTGACCTGCTATCCTTAGCCATCATTTTTTTTCTGTCATCCACCCCGCCAACCTGGTTTCCTTCCCAGCCATTTTTTTCTTTCTGTCATCCTGCCCATCCCTGTGTTGCCCGGCCAACCTCGTTTCCTTCTCTGCAATTTTTTCTCTTTCTGTCATTCTGCCCACCCTGCTCCGCTTCACTGACCTGCTATCCTTACCCATAATTTTTTTTTCTGTCATCCACCCCGCCAACCTGGTTTCCTTCCCCGCCATTTTTTTCTTTCTGTCATCCCGCCCATCCCTGCGTTGCCCCGCGAACCTCGTTTCCTTCTCCGCAATTTTTTTCTCTTTCTGTCATTCTGCCCACCCTGCTCCGCTTCACTGACCTGCTATCCTTATCCATCATTTTTTTTTCCTGTCATCCACCCCGCCAACCTGGTTTCCTTCCCCGCCATTTTTTTCTTTCTGTCATCCTGCCCATCTTGCGTTGCCCCGCGAACCTCGTTTCCTTCTCCGCAATTTTTTTCTCTTTCTGTCATTCTGCCCACCCTGCTCCACTTCACTGACCTGCTATCCTTACCCATCATTTTTTTTTTCTGTCATCCACCCCACCAACCTGGTTTCCTTCCCCGCCATTTTTTTTCTTTCTGTCATCCTGCCCATCCCTGCATTGCCCCGCCAACCTCGTTTCCTTCTCCGCAATTTTTTTCTCTTTCTGTCATTCTGCCCACCCTGCTCCGCTTCACTGACCTGCTATCCTTACCCATCATTTTTTTTTTCTGTCATCCACCCCGCCAACCTGGTTTCCTTCCCTGCCATTTTTTTCTTTCTGTCATCCTGACCATCTTGCGTTGCCCCGCTAACCTCGTTTCCTTCTCCGCAATTTTTTTCTCTTTCTGTCATTCTGCCCACCCTGCTCCGCTTCACTGACCTGCTATCCTTACCCATAATTTTTTTTTTCTGTCATCCACCCCGCCAACCTGGTTTCCTTCCCCGCCATTTTTTTCTTTCTGTCATCCTGCCCATCCCTGCATTGCCCCGCTAACCTCGTTTCCTTCTCCGCAATTTTTTTCTCTTTCTGTCATTCTGCCCACCCTGCTCCGCTTCACTGACCTGCTATCCTTACCCATCATTTTTTTTTCTGTCATCCACCCCGCCAACCTGGTTTCCTTCCCCGCCATTTTTTTCTTTCTGTCATCCTGACCATCTTGCGTTGCCCCGCTAACCTCGTTTCCTTCTCCGCAATTTTTTTCTCTTTCTGTCATTCTGCCCACCCTGCTCCGCTTCACTGACCTGCTATCCTTACCCATCATTTTTTTTTCCTATCATCCACCCCGCCAACCTGGTTTCCTTCCCCGCCATTTTTTTCTTTCTGTCATCCTGACCATCTTGTGTTGCCCCGCTAACCTCGTTTCCTTCTCCGCAATTTTTTCTCTTTCTGTCATTCTGCCCACCCTGCTCCGCTTCACTGACCTGCTATCCTTACCGAACATTTTTTTTTCTGTCATCCACCCCGCCAACCTGGTTTCCTTCCCCGCCATTTTTTTCTTTCTGTCATCCTGCCTATCCCTGCATTGCCCCGCTAACCTCGTTTCCTTCTCCGCAATTTTTTTCTCTTTCTGTCATTCTGCCCACCCTGCTCCGCTTCACTGACCTGCTATCCTTACCCATCATTTTTTTTTCTGTCATCCACCCCGCCAACCTGGTTTCCTTCCCCGCCATTTTTTTCTTTCTGTCATCCTGACCATCTTGCGTTGCCCCGCTAACCTCGTTTCCTTCTCCGCAATTTTTTTCTCTTTCTGTCATTCTGCCCACCCTGCTCCGCTTCACTGACCTGCTATCCTTACCCATAATTTTTTTTTCTGTCATCCACCCCGCCAAACTGGTTTCCTTCCCCGCCATTTTTTTCTTTCTGTCATCCTGCCCATCCCTGCGTTGCCCCGCGAACCTCGTTTCCTTCTCCGCAATTTTTTTCTCTTTCTGTCATTCTGCCCACCCTGCTCCGCTTCACTGACCTGCTATCCTTACCCATCATTTTTTTTTTCCTATCATCCACCCCGCCAACCTGGTTTCCTTCCCCGCCATTTTTTTCTTTCTGTCATCCTGACCATCTTGTGTTGCCCCGCTAACCTCGTTTCCTTCTCCGCAATTTTTTTCTTTCTGTCATTCTGCCCACCCTGCTCCGCTTCACTGACCTGCTATCCTTACCCATAATTTTTTTTTTCTGTCATCCACCCCGCCAACCTGGTTTCCTTCCCCGCCATTTTTTTCTTTCTGTCATCCTGACCATCTTGCGTTGCCCCGCTAACCTCGTTCCCTTCTCCGCAATTTTTTCTCTTTCTGTCATTCTGCCCACCCTGCTCCGCTTCACTGACCTGCTATCCTTACCCATCATTTTTTTTTCCTATCATCCACCCCGCCAACCTGGTTTCCTTCCCCGCCATTTTTTTCTTTCTGTCATCCTGACCATCTTGTGTTGCCCCGCTAACCTCGTTTCCTTCTCCGCAATTTTTTTCTCTTTCTGTCATTCTGCCCACCCTGCTCCGCTTCACTGACCTGCTATCCTTACCCATAATTTTTTTTTTCTGTCATCCACCCCGCCAACCTGGTTTCCTTCCCCGCCATTTTTTTCTTTCTGTCATCCTGCCCATCCCTGCATTGCCCCGCTAACCTCGTTTCCTTCTCCGCAATTTTTTTCTCTTTCTGTCATTCTGCCCACCCTGCTCCGCTTCACTGACCTGCTATCCTTACCCATCATTTTTTTTTCTGTCATCCACCCCGCCAACCTGGTTTCCTTCCCCGCCATTTTTTTCTTTCTGTCATCCTGACCATCTTGCGTTGCCCCGCTAACCTCGTTTCCTTCTCCGCAATTTTTTCTCTTTCTGTCATTCTGCCCACCCTGCTCCGCTTCACTGACCTGCTATCCTTACCCATCATTTTTTTTTCTATCATCCACCCCGCCAACCTGGTTTCCTTCCCCGCCATTTTTTTCTTTCTGTCATCCTGACCATCTTGTGTTGCCCCGCTAACCTCGTTTCCTTCTCCTTCTCCGCAATTTTTTTCTCTTTCTGTCATTCTGCCCACCCTGCTCCGCTTCACTGACCTGCTATCCTTACCGATCATTTTTTTTTCTGTCATCCACCCCGCCAACCTGGTTTCCTTCCCCGCCATTTTTTTCTTTCTGTCATCCTGCCCATCCCTGCATTGCCCCGCTAACCTCGTTTCCTTCTCCGCAATTTTTTTCTCTTTCTGTCATTCTGCCCACCCTGCTCCGCTTCACTGACCTGCTATCCTTACCCATCATTTTTTTTCTGTCATCCACCCCGCCAACCTGGTTTCCTTCCCCGCCATTTTTTTCTTTCTGTCATCCTGCCCATCCCTGCGTTGCCCCGCTAACCTCGTTTCCTTCTCCGCAATTTTTTTCTCTTTCTGTCATTCTGCCCACCCTGCTCCGCTTCACTGACCTGCTATCCTTACCCATAATTTTTTTTTCTGTCATCCACCCCGCCAACCTGGTTTCCTTCCCCGCCATTTTTTCTTTCTGTCATCCTGCCCATCCCTGCATTGCCCCGCTAACCTCGTTTCCTTCTCCGCAATTTTTTTCTCTTTCTGTCATTCTGCCCACCCTGCTCCGCTTCACTGACCTGCTATCCTTACCCATCATTTTTTTTTTTTTCTGTCATCCACCCCGCCAACCTGGTTTCCTTCCCCGCCATTTTTTTCTTTCTGTCATCCTGACCATCTTGCGTTGCCCCGCTAACCTCGTTTCCTTCTCCGCAATTTTTTTCTCTTTCTGTCATTCTGCCCACCCTGCTCCGCTTCACTGACCTGCTATCCTTACCCATAATTTTTTTTTTCTGTCATCCACCCCGCCAAACTGGTTTCCTTCCCCGCCATTTTTTTCTTTCTGTCATCCTGCCCATCCCTGCGTTGCCCCGCGAACCTCGTTTCCTTCTCCGCAATTTTTTTCTCTTTCTGTCATTCTGCCCACCCTGCTCCGCTTCACTGACCTGCTATCCTTACCCATAATTTTTTTTTTCTGTCATCCACCCCGCCAAACTGGTTTCCTTCCCCGCCATTTTTTTCTTTCTGTCATCCTGCCCATCCCTGCGTTGCCCCGCCAACCTCGTTTCCTTCTCCGCAATTTTTTTCTCTTTCTGTCATTCTGCCCACCCTGCTCCGCTTCACTGACCTGCTATCCTTACCCATAATTTTTTTTTTCTGTCATCCACCCCGCCAACCTGGTTTCCTTCCCCGCCATTTTTTTCTTTCTGTCATCCTGCCCATCCCTGCGTTGCCCCGCTAACCTCGTTTCCTTCTCCGCAATTTTTTTCTCTTTCTGTCATTCTGCCCACCCTGCTCCGCTTCACTGACCTGCTATCCTTACCCATAATTTTTTTTTTCTGTCATCCACCCCGCCAACCTGGTTTCCTTCCCCGCCATTTTTTTCTTTCTGTCATCCTGCCCATCCCTGCGTTGCCCCGCCAACCTCGTTTCCTTCTCCGCAATTTTTTTCTCTTTCTGTCATTCTGCCCACCCTGCTCCGCTTCACTGACCTGCTATCCTTACCCATCATTTTTTTTTTCTGTCATCCACCCCGCCAACCTGGTTTCCTTCCCCGCCATTTTTTTTTTCTGTCATCCTGCCCATCCCTGCGTTGCCCCGCCAACCTCGTTTCCTTCTCCGCAATTTTTTTCTCTTTCTGTCATTCTGCCCACCCTGCTCCGCTTCACTGACCTGCTATCCTTACCCATAATTTTTTTTTTCTGTCATCCACCCCGCCAACCTGGTTTCCTTCCCCGCCATTTTTTTCTTTCTGTCATCCTGCCCATCCCTGCGTTGCCCCGCCAACCTCGTTTCCTTCTCCGCAATTTTTTTCTCTTTCTGTCATTCTGCCCACCCTGCTCCGCTTCACTGACCTGCTATCCTTACCCATAATTTTTTTTTTCTGTCATCCACCCCGCCAACCTGGTTTCCTTCCCCGCCATTTTTTTCTTTCTGTCATCTTGCCCATCCCTGCGTTGCCCCGCTAACCTCGTTTCCTTCTCCGCAATTTTTTTCTCTTTCTGTCATTCTGCCCACCCTGCTCCGCTTCACTGACCTGCTATCCTTACCCATAATTTTTTTTTCTGTCATCCACCCCGCCAACCTGGTTTCCTTCCCCGCCATTTTTTCTTTCTGTCATCCTGCCCATCCCTGCGTTGCCCCGCCAACCTAGTTTCCTTCTCCGCAATTTTTTTCTCTTTCTGTCATTCTGCCCACCCTGCTCCGCTTCACTGACCTGCTATCCTTACCCATAATTTTTTTTTTCTGTCATCCACCCCGCCAACCTGGTTTCCTTCCCTGCCATTTTTTTCTTTCTGTCATCCTGCCCATCCCTGCGTTGCCCCGCTAACCTCGTTTCCTTCTCCGCAATTTTTTTCTCTTTCTGTCATTCTGCCCACCCTGCTCCGCTTCACTGACCTGCTGTCCTTACCCATCATATTTTTTTTTCTGTCATCCAGTGCACCCCCGCCAACCTCGTTTCCTTCCTAGCCATTTTTTTTGTCTTTTTGTCATCATACCTGCCCTTCTTTTACCCCACCAACCTGGCTTCTTTTCCCAGCACTTTTTTTCTTTCTGTCATCCTGTCCAACCCTGCACGATTTTTTTATCCCCATAATTTTTTCTTTCCATATTCACTGGCTTTGCCCTGCTGTTTTTTCATTCCTGTTGCCATTTTTTCCCCCATTGCAGAAAAACAGCTGCGAGTTTGGAGATCCCCTTTCACAAAGGCTTTGCTGCGATAGATAAGAAAAGAGGCATTTCGTTTGTTTCTTTGGCGGTTCGCTGCAGCAACTGCGTGAGCATCGCCGTTTCGGTATGGGTCAACTAGTTGTTTGCCGTGTCGTCAATTGCGCATTTGCTCAATCCTCATCTTTGCGGCGGTACGGGGGGGGGGGGGGGGAGGTCAAACAAACTGCAGGCATCAGTAAATGTTAGTATTTTTTTATTTTTTTTTATTAAAATTAGAAGTGTAAAAGCCTATTTGTTTTCATTCTTGAATTCTGCTTGAAGTACAAAATTTTATTTAGCCAATGCATTGTGCTTGTACTTTCATAACTAAATACAACAACAAAAAAATACAGCTGTAAATTTGGCTAATTTGCATAGCACTGTTGCTACATTTTTTGCTGGCCACATTTGCTACAAGAGAAAAAAATTCCAGCTTAAACACTGAATAAAGGATGCTCAAATTGTACAACAAACAAATGGGGGGCAGCAAACATCCACAGAAGTAACTTAAAACAGATCTATAAAAAAAAAATAAAAAAAAAAATAGAGAAACTAAGCACTTCAACAGAACCAATCATTGCTTTTCAGAAAACGTAATGTACAGGTAAATGCTGGGAGCTGTTTTCACAAAATCTGAAGTGAACAACTGTTCTTTTGTAACTTTATTCATTCGGTATTCTTTGTAGATTTGCAACGACCGGTAGTAAGTGGCAGAACCTGCAGTGAATAACAATAAATGAGCCCTATATATTTATATTATGTACAAAGTGTTTCACAAGAGCTCCATTTTTTTCCCCCTCATGGAAATCCACCATCACCATGGTGAATTCCAGGCATGCAATTATATCTACATAGTGGTTATTGTATGGCTCACAGAACGAATGCAGCGACCAGTTCACACTGACCTGTCGACTGACTAATCCGACTCCAGTCCACTCTGTTAACGGTAGCAAAGACCCGAAAAGCCGCGGAACAAAATTTGGAACAGTAGCAAGTCTTCGAACGTTGCAGGTTCAGGTATCATCTTTGGTGGATCCACACATAGAAAGGCAACTGATGTGAAATTTTGCTCGCCGGCAAAGCCTGAAATGAACAAGACAACTTTATTCACTAGCCATCACATGGAAACTCACTCACTCACACTCACTCTCTCTCTCTCACACGTCAATATATTGGGTTGATGCATAAGTTCATGCCGTTTTATTCACTGCATTACGGTAATCTATTACATCAGAAGGGAAAATGGAATCAGTCGATTATGTATCTCCCCCCCCCCATTGTTTACGATAGTGTCCTAACGTCTGGATAGGTCTGCCATGTCAGTCTTATGGGCAGCGGGAGGCCTAGTGGTCAAAGTTCGTGCCTGCCACGGAGAAGACCTCGGGTTCGATCCCAGTTAAGTACGAACGCTCGAACCACTAAATATACGCCGTGCGTCGGATGGGCATGTTAAGCCGTCTGGCCCAGGGTACTAACCCCCGGTAATAAATAAGGAAGTCTTCCTCCCCCTTTCTACTTCGCTTCAGTGTCACTTTCCTATCGGGCAATCAAGCCCAAATCTCCTAGCTTCCTATTTCTAAGGGTTGTTTAAGACCTGGTGTCAGACACTCCCTTCCTAAAATCCTCTACATATGATCAGATCTGATCTACTAGAGCATTGAATGGGCACGTTAAGCCTTCTGACCCCCGGTAGTAAATAAGGGCGTCTTCTACCTCGCTTCCGTGTCACTTTCCTATCGGGCACTCTAGCCCAAATCTCCTAGCTTCCTATTTCTAAGGGTTGTTTAAGACCTGGGGTCAGACACTCCCTTCCTAAAATCCTCTACATCTGATCTGATCTACTAGAGCATTGAATGGGCACGTTAAGCCTTCTGACCCCCAGTAGTAAATAAGGGCGTCTTCTACCTCGCTTCCGTGTCACTTTCCTATCGGGCACTGTAGCCCAAATCTCCTAGCTTCCTATTTCTAAGCGTTGTTTAAGACCTGGGGTCAGACACTCCCTTCCTAAAATCCTCTACATCTGATCTGATCTGATCTACTAGAGCATTGAATGGGCACGTTAAGCCTTCTGACCCCCAGTAGTAAATAAGGGCGTCTTCTACCTCGCTTCCGTGTCACTTTCCTATCGGGCACTCTAGCCCAAATCTCCTAGCTTCCTATTTCTAAGGGTTGTTTAAGACCTGGGGTCAGACACTCCCTTCCTAAAATCCTCTACATATGATCTGATCTGATCTGATCTACTAGAGCATTGAATGGGCACGTTAAGCCTTCTGACCCCCGGTAGTAAATAAGGGCGTCTTCTACCTCACTTCCGTGTCACTTTCCTATCGGGCACTCTAGCCCAAATCTCCTAGCTTCCTATTTCTAAGGGTTGTTTAAGACCTGGGGTCAGACACTCCTTCCTAAAATCCTCTACATATGATCTGATCTGATCTACTAGAGCATTGAATGGGCACGTTAAGCCTTCTGACCCCGGTAGTAAATAAGGGCGTCTTCTACCTCGCTTCCGTGTCACTTTCCTATCGGACACTCTAGCCCAAATCTCCTAGCTTCCTATTTCTAAGGGTTGTTTAAGACCTGGGGTCAGACACTCCCTTCCTAAAATCCTCTACATATGATCTGATCTGATCTACTAGAGCATTGAATGGGCACGTTAAGCCTTCTGACTCACGGTAGTAAATAAGGGCGTCTTCTACCTCGCTTCCGTGTCACTTTCCTATCGGGCACTCTAGCCCAAATCTCCTAGCTTCCTATTTCTAAGGGTTGTTTAAGACCTGGGGTCAGACACTCCCTTCCTAAAATCCTCTACATATGATCTGAATGTCACTCTTAAAAAAATAAAACGTGCCGGTTTTGCTGTGAAGAAATCAAGGTAATTCTGGAGATCAGCATAATTGTTGAACGTTCGGCCAGGGAGTGCTGCATTCGACACAGATCAGAACAGGCGATAGTCTGAAGGAGCGACATCTAGGAAATAGGCAGGATGTGGAAGGATCTCCCATTTCGTACCCTGAGTGGCCATTTTGGACGTGTCTGCACCGTGAGGGCATGCATCATGTTGCAGAAGGACACCATGGCACCCATGTGGCCGTTTCTGCTGAATTGCTCCCTCCACAGGATGCAGTTGCTCACAATAGAGTGCAGAATTGATGGTCCGATTCCTTGACAGCATTTCACAGTGAATAATGCCTTCCATGCCTCACCAGACATACAACATGATCTTCGCAGGATGAAGGTCATGTTTTGGAGATGATGTGGGCATCTTCTTTGGGCTTAACCATTCTCTCAGATGCCTTAAATTCACGTACAGGCACCATTTTTCATCTCCAGTAACAATACGCGACAGAAATAGTTTGTGTTGCCGAGAACATTCGCAATAACGGGCAAGCAAGAAACTACATATGGCAACATGCTGATCCTTGTTGTCCTCGGTGAGTGTGAAGCACCGAAGACCCCAATTTCTGGACTTTTCCCATACGTTCCAGGAGTCGCACCACTAGTGATAATGCTCTACAAGAACGTAAGTGCCAGCGGTGGTTCGCGAAATTCTGTGCAGGTGATTTTGACCTCGACGATGCCCCTCGGTCCGGGAGGCCCACAGAGATTGATGACGATCAAATCAAGGCATTGATCGAGTTAAACCCACATTACACGACACGAGAGATTGCAGACACATTGCACATTCATCATTCAAGCGTTCACGACCACCTGAAGAAGCTGGCATACGTAAGCAAGCTCGATGTGTGTGTTCCTCATGAACTCAAAGAAGCTCAATTGACGGCGCGTATAAACATCTGCGATATGCTCATTAAACGTGAGGAAAACGATCCTTTTTTGAAGCGACTGATAACTGGCGACGAAAAGTGGATTGTGTACAACAATGTGCTGCACGAACGGTCTTGGTCCTGACGTGCTGCTTCGCCTCAAACGACATCCAAATCACATTCATCAGTGGAAGGTTCTGGTCTCAGTGTGGTGGGATTTTAAAGATCTCGTGTTTTTCGAGCTCCTACCACGGAACCAAACAATCAATTCGAATGTGTGCTGTCGGCAATTGGACAGTTTAAACGAATCCATAATCCAGAAAAGTCCAGAGCTCGTTCGTCGTAAAGGTGTTGTGTTCCATCACGACAACGCCAGACCACTCACAAGTTTGATCACCCACCAAAAATTATTGGAGCTTGTGTGGGATGTGTTGCCACACCCAGCATACTCGCCTGACCTTGCGCCGTCAGACTTCCACTTGTTTCACTCTCTTCAACTGTCCTTGCGTGGTATAACGTTCAATTCAGATGAGGCTGTAAATCAGCACCTTGTACAGTTTTTCGCCACAAAAGACAGGTCATTCTATGAACGAGGCATTCTGCAGCTCACTGAAAGATGTCAAAAGGTTATCGAACAAAACGGGCATTATATCATTGATTGATCTTTGTTCTTTCTTCAATAAATGACCTTTGCAAAACATGGCTAAAATACGTCATGACTTTTCCGACAACCCAATACATATAGAACAAAAAGGTATGTAAATACACACACACAATAGCTATTTATAACCTTTCTTTCACAGACCTGACACCAACTTTTTATTTTCTTAGTGTCTAGGCTACAAATACACTGCTGGAAAATTGCTAGGATGGATCATAAACGGCTATATAGCACATAAAAAAGTAAGTGTGGTTGGATGCCAAGTGAAATAAAATAATGTCAGAATGCCAGGACATTACAAGAAAGACAATTTATTGTGCTCTGAAATCCAGAAGGCTTTGGAACGTGTTCAAGGGACAAACAGGCCATTTTGTGCAGAATACGTAAACGTGAAGAAAATGCAATTACAGTCCGCAGGCGTTCCGGTGTGAGATGTCAATACGGGATATGGCCACCATGGAGGGCGATGCAGGATTCCACACGTCGTGTCATGCTTTGCACAACATTATCAAGCAGCTGTTGGGGTAATTTATCCCATTCCTCTGTCAGTGCACGGATGAGGGTGTCCTTGTTTATTGGAGGGCATTGGCGACCAGCAAGACTCCTCCCCAAAGCATCCCACACATTTTCAATGGGATTCAGATCTGGAGAACGTGCTGGCCATACGAGGCGTTGAATATCCTCGCTCTCAAGACACTCCTGGACAGCGACTGTTCAATGACATGTTGCGTTGTCGTCCATGAAAATGAATCTATCACCGACAGCACCACGGAACATGCGAACATGAGGTAGCAGAACATCATTAATGTATTGTTGGCCAGTCATAGTCCCAGTTAAAAGCACATAAAGGGACGTACGGCCATTGATCATGATGCCAGCCCATACCATGACAATACACGTCGGATATCGGTCCCTTTCCTGTATGTTTGCTGGACAATATGCAGTACCACTATCACACCAGATCAGTTGTCGTTGACAATCAGATGATAGACTGTATCGACTCTCACCTGAGAAGAGGACAGCAGACCAGACGTTATCAGCCCAATTGCGATGTTGATGGCACCATTGCAAACGGGCGGTACGGTGACGTCTGGACAATGGGATGCACACAGCAGGACGGCGGGCGTATAGTCCTCCTTCATGCAAACGTCTGGCGACAGTTTTTCGGGAAATCCGCTTGCCTGTAGCAGCCATAAACTGATTTGCTACCTCACCAGCTGTGCTGCGCTGGTGTCTTTTTGTTGATAGCACTATGTACCGATCTTCTGCAGGTGTCGTACTGCGAACACGACCTCCCCACGTGACGTTTGCTACACTCTCCATTTGTTTGAAATGATTTCCAAAGCCTTGAAACAACACTGTGGCTGACGTCGAACTCCCTGACAAAATCAGTTATTTTTCGCCCTTCTTCAATCTTGCCAATAATACGGCCACGCGTAAAATCATCTAGGTGATGTCGGGAAGACATACTGAAAATTGCAAGTTCGTCAATTGATTCTTTCCCTTTCAACTTTGCGTTTGAACAACAACGGTCAATACGCGTCAAATCCTTTATATCTCTTATCAGCGCTATGACGTCACGAACAAGTTCGGCAATCCAAAATTTGCATACGCACAACACGTCTTACTGTATCCCGCACTTATGCTAATTTCCACATTTTCCTGCCTTCCATTTTATGGTTGCTATTGTCATCCGTCCTTAGCAATTGTCCGGCAGTGTATTAATTAGGTATAGCATTACAATATGGACTTTTTCAAGGGCATGGATAAATATTACTCTTCAAAATGGTGACTTCTGAAAACATGGTGCACATTATAGTAACTGGCACATACTAATAAAGTAAATATGGTATATGTAAATAAAACTAAAAATGAGTCTGCGAGGATCTCTGCGAACGAGAGGCCCCTTTAAATACTTATATATGATTTTTGTGTCTTTTTCGTGTGTATATGTATGTGTTCAAGTGACAGCCGTGTAAGATATCTTGTACGAGAACGAACAAAATTTATCCTTGCAAACTCACTGCTGGACATTTTGGGGACATTGGTCCTCAACGACGCCATTTTGCTCGAACTCGTAAGACAGTCGTTGGTTGTCAAATACATGGTGATATTCGGTACGCCTTCTTACATGCTCGGAGGCGGAACTTAAAGAACATTCGTTACGAGGTGTCAACAATGCAAGCCCCGAAAACGTTGGGGGGTTCGCGGAGGAAGGGAGAGGAGGAGGACATTAGAGATTGGGAGGCGAGGAGAATGAGATGTCACGGTGATACACCATAATGGGTTTTTTTTCGTTGTATCTCCTTCCTCATAAGAAAGACCTGAAATTCTTTGGTTCTGTTCCTTACCATCCTTCCTATGCTTATAAGTTACAGATTCTTTTCAGAAGTTTTGGTTACCATCTTGCCATTAAATCTACCCCAAACATCTTGAAACTTCTACAAAGGGATAGGGACAAAGTTGAAAGCCTGAACCTCCCAGGAGTTTACTGCATTCCTATCTCTTCTTCTACTGGGGATAACTTATACATTGGAAGCACATACAGGAGCATTAACCATAGAATTTTAGAACATAAAAAAGATGTTTCGAAAGCCAATGCTAATACTGCCTTGTCTATTTTGAAAATGGAAGACACTTCTGCAATTCCCCACTGGAACAAAGCAAAACGAATTGCTTCTTTTGACAATCGTTTTGCCCTCCGTTACCGTGAAAGCCTGGAAATTATTTTCAACTCAGTGACTTGCAATTCCGAATCTCCTCTCTACATTCTGATGATCTGGAGATCAATTCTAAGTTTTGGCAACAAAAATTGAAAAAAAATTCAAATGTAGAATCTGGCAACAATCTTAGTCCTCCATTGGCGTGATGAAGACCTAACTAAGATAAGGTCGAAAGCTTCCAACTTACGAACTTTTTGTAAAAGTTTCAGTTAACGTAACTAGCGTGATCAAGTTACCTTTATTTGTTAATATTGTTACGTGTTTTGCCCATAATCGTCATGACAGTTGTATATATATACCTTGAATAAATATTCGGATTTCTTGGCAAATGGATTCCTGAGCTGAAGGTATTTTCCTTAAGGCCGTACTTTGTAAAGGACGAAACGAACCAAACGGGCCTGGGAACCACAGGCTCGCTAGAACATGTCACAGAGTCATTATAAAAGCAAAATTTAACTTACCACAAAATAAAGCTTTTAAATCACAAGTCCCCCTGTTTCTGAAGCATGGTAGTAAGATATTTCACTAAGTCTGAAAGCAACTTTTCACTAACTTGACAGAAATGAATAACACCAAATTCAGGATAATACCACAAGTAACTGAACCAAACACCAAATTTATAACACTGCCTATGTAAAAAATCATTCTTGGGCTTACATAGAATTACCCTGGTAGCAGTCATACTGAACACACAAGGAATTCGGAGTTAGGAAGGACAGGTCAAAGACTTTCCAGAGGCCCCTCCTAGCAAGTTAGTTCCAGGAACTAGGTATGAAGTGTGGGGGAGAAGGGTCAGTACAGTAAACTGGTAGCACCTGTTGTGAACTTCACTCCAGATCTACGCTTGCTAATATATATATTGGGGGGGGGGCAGTTAATTTCCTAGTTTGTGCCATTTTAACTTTTTTTAATTATATTACATTTTTTTTTTTATTGTAGGTTTAACGACCACCGTGAGCAACTCAATGGGCTATTATAAGCAGTCGCCCGTCCCTAATTTAGGGTCACTGGTTCCAGGGAAGGGAGAGAGTCAGTGCCGTAAGACAAACACAACATCCATACCTCACCGGGATTTGAACCCGGACCACTTTCGGATGAATGATCAGAAGCCATCGCTTAGACCACTGCGCCACCGGGGCGGCAGTGTTGGAGGTTTAACAGCCACCATGAGCAACTCAATGGGCTATAAGCAGTCGCCCGTCCCTAATTTAGGGTCACTGGTTCCAGGAAAGAGAGAGAGCTAGTACCGTAAGAAAAACACTACATCCATGCCTCACCGGGATTCGAACCCACACCTCGTTCGGGCGAATGATCAGAGGCCATTGCTTAGACCACTGCGCCACCGGGGCGGCAATAATATTACATTCACAGTGCGTCAAATAATTTTTAAGACTGGCGCTAGATTTCAACCTACGGTGGCGCCACCAGTGTAATCGCGATTGCGTTATAAACCGTGACCATCTGCTTGCTTTCTGCCAAAAGTACTGCGCAGTTCTTAAAGTAACTCAAACGAAACGGGCGTTCATTAGAGAAGTTAAATTTGTTTCATGTTGAATTATTAAGATGGAACAAAGGGCTGTTATTAAATTTAACGCAAAACTTGGTAAAAGTGCCTCGGAAACGTACCAAATGATGAAACAAGTTAACGGTGAGTTTTGTTTAAGTAGATCAAATGTTTTCCTGTGGCACAAATGTTTTTTGGACGCTAGAAGATGAGAAGCATACTGGAAGACCAAGTTCATCTAGGACACCTGAGATTATTGAAAAAGTGCGTGATTTCGTGGCAAACAATCGATGTGCGTCACTAAGAATGATGGAAGAGTCTTTAAACATCAACAAAGAAACGATTCGAACCATCCTGCATGAAGATTTGGGCAAAACAAAAGCCTGTGCTAAATTTGTTCCAAACACGTTAACCAATGAACAAAAATCAAGGAGAAGTGCACATTGCAGAGACATCATTTCAGCTGCTGAAAATGATCCAAACTTCTTAAAATAGATTGTTACTGGTGATGAAACATGGTGTTTTCAATATGATCCTAAAACAAAGCGACAAAGTGCGGAATGGAAGTAAAAAAAACTCACCACAATCCAAAAAAACAAGAAAAGTTCCATCGAAAATCAAAACAATGTTCATTAACATTCTTTGATAGTAAGGATATTATCCACAAAGAATTTGTTCCAAGTGGACAAACAATTACTAGCGAGTGTTATTTAAATGTTTTGAGGCGTTTGATGGGCAGAATTCGTCGCATTCGTCCAGAATATCGGGATGAAAACAGTTGGTGTTTGTTGCACGATAATGCACCCAGTCACACCTCACTTCTTGTTCGTAGATTTTTGGCGAAAAATAACGTCTGTGTGTTGAATCATCCACCGTATTCGCCTGATTTAGCACCCTGCGACTTTTCTTTATTCCCAAAACTCGACCGTGCAAACAGTTTCGATGCGTGCTTTGGAGGCAATTCCGCAAAGTGAAATTCTTCAATTTCTTCTTCAGGATGACTTGTGGTGGGTGCATAAGTTTGAATAATCTGAGCCTGGTATCTTCTCGATAGTTGGATAACGAGTCGTGCAGCTCTGTCAGAGGAACTTTCAACTTCTACAACTTTATCCTTCAGTTTCTTGTTTATTATAAATCCAACACCACTAGTTCTGCCAGTATCTGTCCCACGATAGTAGAAGAGATGTGCACTTTTAAGTTCAATGAGATCTTCTGCTTACCTCACTTAGCCCCACGATGTCCCACTTGATCCTTTGTAGTTCCTCTTCCAATTCAAGAAGCCTTGAATCAGAAGATAGGGAGCGTCCGTTGTAGGTAGCCAAGGTCAGCATCAAATGGCAGCCTAGTCCGGTCCTCCGGGGATTCTTAGCACCCTCTGCCTTCATGTCGCACTGGCCGCTGCCTTGGCCAGGTACATTCCAGCTGCCGGAGACTGAGGGCCAAGATTTAAGTTGTAGAGTCATTTTGGAGGTGTTTGGCCATAACTCACCACGCTGGCCAAGCGGGTTGGTGAGTGTGGGATAGCATTTCCTCTGATCCCGATGGTATAGTTATACCGCTATTTGAGTGTATATATATATATAGGTCAGGTGATGCGTAACATCACAGCCTCTCCTTGACAAATGTCAACCCCGCCTTCTCGTGGTGCATCCTGTTCCCACTAAAGGGGCTCTGACGACCGCCAATAGCGGTATAACTATACCATCGGGATCAGAGGAAATGCTATCCCACACTCACCAACCCGCTTGGCCAGCGTGGTGAGTTATGGCCAAACACCTCCAAAATGACTCTACAACTTAAATCTTGGCCCTCAGTCTCCGGCAGACTGGAATGTACCTGGCCAAGGCAGCGGCCAGTGCGACATGAAGGCAGAGGGTGCTAAGAATCCCCGGAGGACCGGACTAGGCTGCCATTTGATGCTGACCCTGGCTACCTATAACGGACGCCAAGTCATCCTGAAGAAGAAATTGAAGAATTTTATGAGGAAATTCGTCATCTAAATAATAAAGGTAAGCAGCACTTGAAGATAATTATAGGAGATTTCAATGCAAAAATAGGGCAACGGCAACAGAATGAAACTTCAGTAGGTAAATTCGGTCACGGCAACAGAAACCAGCGTGGAAATACTCTCGTTGAGTTTGCAGAGGCAGAAGGATTTTTCATCTTGAACTCCTTTTTCAAGAAAAAGCCACACAGGAAATGGACATGGAGACATCCAATTGGGACGACAAGTGAAATTGATTTTATTATGTGTAACAGAAAATTCGTCATCGAAGACTGCAGTGTGCTGAACAAGTTCAACACGGTAGTGACCATAGATTGGTGAGATGTAAGATGCACCTCAACACTAAACTGGAACGTGGCAAGCTCATAAGACAAACAAAATGTATTGACATAACCAACCTTAAAAAACACCATAATACTTTCAAGTTGGAACTGAAGAACAGATTCTCTGCTTTAGAAGGCCTAACATCGGAAGAAGTGGATATTTCGGAAGTTAACAGAAAAGTAACCAAAGCTCTAATGGAAACAGCAACAAAATTAGCTGGGTCTAAGAACAAGTTGCATGTGAACAAATTATCAGGAAAAACCAAAATGTTGATGCAAAAAAGAAGAGAGATGAGGACAACTAAAGAAGATGTGACTTCCAAAGTGGAATATATAGAGCTATGCAAGACAACACGAAAAAGTATCACTGAAGACGTAAGGAAATTCAACTGTGAGCTAGTGAGGAAAGCAATTGAAAGCAACCAAAGCCTTAAGATAGCAAAGGGACATCTCAGTAAAGGAAGAAAACAGATTATGGCTCTGAGAAAAGAAGATGGTTCTATAACAAGAAATAGAGGCAGAAATTTTGACAAGAGTGAAAGATTTCTACTCCAAATTATATGAAAGGGATGATACATGTTCTCCAGACATCATGAAAGGTACCAGAGTTCTTCCAGTCCTCCCAGCAGAAGTTGCTCATGCGATCAAGAACATGAAGCGGGGGAAAGCTCCAGGAGAAGATGGAATTACTATAGACATCATACAAGAAGCAAGTGGAGAAATTGAAACAGTACTCGCCCAAATTTTCACTCGATGCCTTAATGAAGGGAAGATTCCTGAGGATTGGAACAATGCTACAATGATCCTGCTACATAAAAAAGGTGACATTGAGGATCTCAGGAACTACAGACCTATCCAGCCTCCTATCAGTGGTTTATAAAATCTTCACTAAAATTCTTTCACACCGCTTGAAGGTAACACTGGACATGGCTCAACCGAGAGAACAAGCTGGATTCAGGAGTGGCTACAGCACAATAGATCATATCCACGTACTGAGAGAACTAATTGAAAGAGCGAGGGAATATGAACTTCCATTGTGCATGGCTTTTATCGATTATGAAAAAGCCTTTGATTCGGTGAAACCATCAGCAGTTACCACGGCTCTGAAATCCTGCGGTATTGAAGATGCATACATTAATATTATTAATAACATCTATGAAAATGCAAGTGCAAAGATTCGGTTGTTTGAAAATACAACACACATAAAAATTGGAAAGGGAGTGAGACAAGGTGACACCATATCTCCGAAGCTCTTTAATGCCACATTGGAAAATGTCTTTCAATCACTGAACTGGGAAAACAAAGGGATAAAGATTAATGGAGATTATCTAACCCACCTTCGTTTTGCTGATGACTTAGTCATTTTTGCAACTACCCCATCAGAGCTGCAGAGTATGATCCAGGAACTTGCTGACAAGAGTAAAGAAGTGGGATTAAAAATGAACTTTCAGAAGACAAAAGTGATGTTCAATGCTTTTACAAGAAATGAAGATTTATCGATTGATGGAGAAAAACTGGAGATAACAGATACGTATGTTTATCTTGGACAGCAGATATCAAGTGAGGGTCACATTGATGAAGAAATTAATCGGCGTACAAAACTTGCCTGGAGAGCTTTTGGAAGAAACAGCATAATTTTCAAGAGCAATATGCCATTATGTCTTAAAAGAAAAGTGTTTGATCAATGCATCCTTCCAGTGCTTACGTATGGTGCAGAGACGTGGACCTTAACTAAAAGAGACATACAAAGGCTGCAGACAACTCAAAGCAGCATGGAGAGGTGCATGCTTGGTATAACCAGGAGAGATAAGAAGAGGAACTCGTGGATCCGAAAAATGACGAGAGTGGAAGACATCATGATCAGAGTTAAATCCCTGAAATGGCAATGGGCTGGACATACTGCCAGAAGGACAGACCATAGATGGACAGCCGAAATTTTAGATTGGATTCCAAATGACAGGAAAAGACCCAGAAAAAGACCACATGGGAGATGGGTGGATGAAATTCGAAAGTATGGCAGGGGTGACATGGAGGAGACTGGCACAAGACAGACCGTTGTGGAGGAAACTTGGGGAGACCTTCGTCCAGCAGTGGATTGATAATGGTTGACAATGATGATGATATGTCCACATGCACATATATACATACATATACAGTATATGTGTGTGTAAATTTAAGTTTTGCTAAATTTAAGTTTTGCATATCTGACTCTGGTTTAAGTTTAGATTCATGAAGAAAAAAATCAGCCTTTTTCAAAATTTTGAAAGGATCTTTAGTACTGCTAAAAGCAAACAGAATTTTTGGTATGAACTGGGTTGGACTACTTCCTCTAATAGAATAGATAACATTCAAGCCAACAAGATCCTCTTCAAAAAACTCATGTGCAGCTCCGGCAATGTATGACACATGCAATACACACACACACACACCCCTCTCTGTGGCCAGCACCCATAAATATAATTATCCCCCGCCCCTTTTTTTTGGTAATGTACTCAAGTTAATACATAGCTACAGTAAAACAAAGGTAACTATTCTTTTTACTTCAACATTTCCTTTTTCTTTTGTGAATTTGTGGCCCCTGCACCAACTGTTTGTTTTATACCAGTTTAGCAAACAAAAAAATGTTATTTTGGTTTCAGGCTACAAGACCCAAATGTGAAGTCATTTGGGACATTTGGGCTACAAGCCAAAATGTGCTATTTGTGCCTGAAATTAAGTGCTTTTGATTTCAGCCACTAATGTTAGCCACAACATAAGACTCTTACAGTATCCCTCATAACTCTAAATACCTTGTGGAACAGGTTGGAAAGTAATGTTTATTTTAATTACGTGTTTAACTTCTTTCAGCAAAGCTTTTATTTGCAGCTCAACATCATCTAACTGCACTTTCCTTTCTTTCATTGTCCTTCCAAAGCTGTTAGATTAGGTTGGACACTTCATGGCTCCAGTGGATTGAGCTTTATCAGCAAGTTTCTCAGAGGATGCTTGTAAATCTTCAACTGCACTCTGAAGCCTGACTTTTTTTATTTTTTAGCTCTTGTAATTCATCAAAAAATGACTTTCGTTTTCTCCTTTCTACTTCATTTTCTTTTGCTTTTTGCTGTTCAGACAAATAGGAATGATACTTTTGCATTGAACCAGCAGCGAAGTTCTATGGAAATGAGGACATCTTTCCAAAGTTCTTTCGAAGTTCTTTGGAAATGGGGACATTGTTCTTCCAAAGCTGTAAGATTAGGTTGGATACTTCATGGCTCCAGTGGATTGAGCTTTATCAGCAAGTTTCTCAGAGGATGCTTGTAAATCTTCAACTGCATTCTGAAACCTGGCTTTTTTATTTTTTAGCTCTTGTAATTCATCAAAAAATGACTTTCGTTTTCTCCTTTCTACTTCATTTTCTTTTGCTTTTTGCTGTTCAGACAAATAGGAATGATACTTTTGCATTGAACCAGCAGCAGCTATTCGAAGTTCTATGGAAATGAGGACATCTTTCCAAAGTTCTTTGGAAATGGGGAGATTGTCCTTCAAAGCTGTTAGATTAGGTTGGATACTTCATGGCTCCAGTGGATTGAGCTTTATCAGCAAGTTTCTCAGAGGATGCTTGTAAATCTTCAACTGCATTCTGAAGCCTGGCTTTTTTATTTTTTAGCTCTTGTAATTCATCAAAAAATGACTTTCGTTTTCTCCTTTCTACTTCATTTTCTTTTGCTTTTTGCTGTTCAGACAAATAGGAATGATACTTTTGCATTGAACCAGCAGCAGCTATTCAAAGTTCTATGGAAATGAGGACATCTTTCCAAAGTTCTTTCGAAGTTCTTTGGAAATGGGGACATTGTCCTTCAAAGCTGTTAGATTAGGTTGGATACTTCATGGCTCCAGTGGATTGAGCTTTATCAGCAAGTTTCTCAGAGGATGCTTGTAAATCTTCAACTGCACTTTGAAGCCTGGCTTTTGTATTTTTTAGCTCTTGTAATTCATCAAAAAAATGACTTTCATTTTCTCCTTCATTTTCTTTTGCTTTTTGCTGTTCAGACAAATAGGAATGATACTTTTGCCTTGAACCAGCAGCAGCTATTCGAAGTTCTATGGAAATGAGGACATCTTTCCAAAGTTCTTTCGAAGTTCTTTGGAAATGGGGACATTGTCCTTCAAAGCTGTTAGATTAGGTTGGATACTTCATGGCTCCAGTGGATTGAGCTTTATCAGCAAGTTTCTCAGAGGATGCTTGTAAATCTTCAACTGCACTCTGAAGCCTGGCTTTTTTAATTTTTAGCTCTTGTAATTCATCAAAAAAATGACTTTCGTTTTCACCTTTCTACTTCATTTTCTTTTGCTTTTTGCTGTTCAGACAAATAGGAATGATACTTTTGCCTTGAACCAGCAGCAGCTATTCAAAGTTCTTTGGAAATGAGGACATCTTTCCAAAGTTCTTTGGAAATGGGGACATTGTCCTTCAAAGCTGTTAGATTAGGTTGGATACTTCATGGCTCCAGTGGATTGAGCTTTATCAGCAAGTTTCTCAGAGGATGCTTGTAAATCTTCAACTGCACTCTGAAGCCTGGTTTTTTAATTTTTAGCTCTTGTAATTCATCAAAAAAATGACTTTCGTTTTCTCCTTTCTACTTCATTTTCTTTTGTTTTTTGCTGTTCAGACAAACAGGAATGATACTTTTGCCTTGAACCAACAGCAGCTATACGAAGTTCTTTGGAAATGAGGACATCTTTCCAAAGTTCTTTCGAAGTTCTATGGAAATGAGGACATCTTTCCAAAGTTCTTTGGAAATGGGGGACATTGTTCTTCCAAAGCTGTTAGATTAGGTTGGATACTTCATGGCTCCAGTGGATTGAGCTTTATCAGCAAGTTTCTCAGAGGATGCTTGTAAATCTTCAACTGCACTCTGAAGCCTGGCTTTTTTAATTTTTAGCTCTTGTAATTCATCAAAAAAATGACTTTCGTTTTCACCTTTCTACTTCATTTTCTTTTGCTTTTTGCTGTTCAGACAAATAGGAATGATACTTTTGCCTTGAACCAGCAGCAGCTATTCAAAGTTCTTTGGAAATGAGGACATCTTTCCAAAGTTCTTTGGAAATGGGGACATTGTCCTTCAAAGCTGTTAGATTAGGTTGGATACTTCATGGCTCCAGTGGATTGAGCTTTATCAGCAAGTTTCTCAGAGGATGCTTGTAAATCTTCAACTGCACTCTGAAGCCTGGCTTTTTTAATTTTTAGCTCTTGTAATTCATCAAAAAAATGACTTTCGTTTTCACCTTTCTACTTCATTTTCTTTTGCTTTTTGCTGTTCAGACAAATAGGAATGATACTTTTGCCTTGAACCAGCAGCAGCTATTCAAAGTTCTTTGGAAATGAGGACATCTTTCCAAAGTTCTTTGGAAATGGGGACATTGTCCTTCAAAGCTGTTAGATTAGGTTGGATACTTCATGGCTCCAGTGGATTGAGCTTTATCAGCAAGTTTCTCAGAGGATGCTTGTAAATCTTCAACTGCACTCTGAAGCCTGGTTTTTTTAATTTTTAGCTCTTGTAATTCATCAAAAAAATGACTTTCGTTTTCTCCTTTCTACTTCATTTCCTTTGTTTTTTGCTGTTCAGACAAACAGGAATGATACTTTTGCCTTGAACCAACAGCAGCTATACGAAGTTCTTTGGAAATGAGGACATCTTTCCAAAGTTCTTTCGAAGTTCTATGGAAATGAGGACATCTTTCCAAAGTTCTTTGGAAATGGGGGACATTGTTCTTCCAAAGCTGTTAGATTAGGTTGGATACTTCATGGCTCCAGTGGATTGAGCTTTATCAGCAAGTTTCTCAGAGGATGCTTGTAAATCTTCAACTGCACTCTGAAGCCTGGCTTTTTTAATTTTTAGCTCTTGTAATTCATCAAAAAAATGACTTTCGTTTTCTCCTTTCTACTTCATTTTCTTTTGCTTTTTGCTGTTCAGACAAATAGGAATGATACTTTTGCCTTGAACCAGCAGCAGCTATTCAAAGTTCTTTGGAAATGAGGACATCTTTCCAAAGTTCTTTGGAAATGGGGACATTGTCCTTCAAAGCTGTTAGATTAGGTTGGATACTTCATGGCTCCAGTGGATTGAGCTTTATCAGCAAGTTTCTCAGAGGATGCTTGTAAATCTTCAACTGCACTCTGAAGCCTGGCTTTTTTAATTTTTAGCTCTTGTAATTCATCTAAAAAATGACTTTCGTTTTCACCTTTCTACTTCATTTTCTTTTGCTTTTTGCTGTTCAGACAAACAGGAATGATACTTTTGCCTTGAACCAGCAGCAGCTATTCGAAGTTCTTTGGAAATGAGGACATCTTTCCAAAGTTCTTTGGAAATGGGGACATTGTCCTTCAAAGCTGTTAGATTAGGTTGGATACTTCATGGCTCCAGTGGATTGAGCTTTATCAGCAAGTTTCTCAGAGGATGCTTGTAAATCTTCAACTGCACTCTGAAGCCTGGCTTTTTTAATTTTTAGCTCTTGTAATTCATCAAAAAAATGACTTTCATTTTCTCCTTTCTACTTCATTTTCTTTTGCTTTTTGCTGTTCAGACAAACAGGAATGATACTTTTGCCTTGAACCAGCAGCAGCTATTCAAAGTTCTTTGGAAATGAGGACATCTTTCCAAAGTTCTTTGGAAATGGGGACATTGTCCTTCAAAGCTGTTAGATTAGGTTGGATACTTCATGGCTCCAGTGGATTGAGCTTTATCAGCAAAGTTTCTCAGAGGATGCTTGTAAATCTTCAACTGCACTCTGAAGCCTGGCTTTTTTTAATTTTTAGCTCTTGTAATTCATCAAAAAAATGACTTTCGTTTTCTCCTTTCTACTTCATTTTCTTTTGCTTTTTGCTGTTCAGACAAACAGGAATGATACTTTTGCCTTGAACCAACAGCAGCTATTCGAAGTTCTTTGGAAATGAGGACATCTTTCCAAAGTTCTTTGGAAATGGGGACATTGTCCTTCAAAGCTGTTAGATTAGGTTGGATACTTCATGGCTCCAGTGGATTGAGCTTTATCAGAAAGTTTCTCAGAGGATGCTTGTAAATCTTCAACTGCACTCTGAAGCCTGGTTTTTTTAATTTTTAGCTCTTGTAATTCATCAAAAAAATGACTTTCGTTTTCTCCTTTCTACTTCATTTTCTTTTGTTTTTTGCTGTTCAGACAAACAGGAATGATACTTTTGCCTTGAACCAACAGCAGCTATACGAAGTTCTTTGGAAATGAGGACATCTTTCCAAAGTTCTTTGGAAATGGGGACATTGTCCTTCAAAGCTGTTAGATTAGGTTGGATACTTCATGGCTCCAGTGGATTGAGCTTTATCAGAAAGTTTCTCAGAGGATGCTTGTAAATCTTCAACTGCACTCTGAAGCCTGGTTTTTTTAATTTTTAGCTCTTGTAATTCATCAAAAAAATGACTTTCGTTTTCTCCTTTCTACTTCATTTTCTTTTGTTTTTTGCTGTTCAGACAAACAGGAATGATACTTTTGCCTTGAACCAACAGCAGCTATACGAAGTTCTTTGGAAATGAGGACATCTTTCCAAAGTTCTTTGGAAATGGGGACATTGTCGTTCAAAGCTGTTAGATTAGGTTGGATACTTCATGGCTCCAGTGGATTGAGCTTTATCAGAAAGTTTCTCAGAGGATGCTTGTAAATCTTCAACTGCACTCTGAAGCCTGGTTTTTTTAATTTTTAGCTCTTGTAATTCATCAAAAAAATGACTTTCGTTTTCTCCTTTCTACTTCATTTTCTTTTGTTTTTTGCTGTTCAGACAAACAGGAATGATACTTTTGCCTTGAACCAACAGCAGCTATACGAAGTTCTTTGGAAATGAGGACATCTTTCCAAAGTTCTTTGGAAATGGGGGACATTGTTCTTCCAAAGCTGTTAGATTAGGTTGGATACTTCATGGCTCCAGTGGATTGAGCTTTATCAGCAAGTTTCTCAGAGGATGCTTGTAAATCTTCAACTGCACTCTGAAGCCTGGTTTTTTTAATTTTTAGCTCTTGTAATTCATCAAAAAAATGACTTTCGTTTTCTCCTTTCTACTTCATTTTCTTTTGTTTTTTGCTGTTCAGACAAACAGGAATGATACTTTTGCCTTGAACCAACAGCAGCTATACGAAGTTCTTTGGAAATGAGGACATCTTTCCAAAGTTCTTTCGAAGTTCTATGGAAATGAGGACATCTTTCCAAAGTTCTTTGGAAATGGGGGACATTGTTCTTCCAAAGCTGTTAGATTAGGTTGGATACTTCATGGCTCCAGTGGATTGAGCTTTATCAGCAAGTTTCTCAGAGGATGCTTGTAAATCTTCAACTGCACTCTGAAGCCTGGTTTTTTTAATTTTTAGCTCTTGTAATTCATCAAAAAAATGACTTTCGTTTTCTCCTTTCTACTTCATTTTCTTTTTGTTTTTTGCTGTTCAGACAAACAGGAATGATACTTTTGCCTTGAACCAACAGCAGCTATACGAAGTTCTTTGGAAATGGGGACATCTTTCCAAAGTTCTTTGGAAATGGGGACATTGTCCTTCAAAGCTGTTAGATTAGGTTGGATACTTCATGGCTCCAGTGGATTGAGCTTTATCAGCAAGTTTCTCAGAGGATGCTTGTAAATCTTCAACTGCACTCTGAAGCCTGGCTTTTTTAATTTTTAGCTCTTGTAATTCATCAAAAAATGACTCGTTTTCTCCTTTCTACTTCATTTTCTTTTGCTTTTTGCTGTTCAGACAAATAGGAATGATACTTTTGCCTTGAACCAGCAGCAGCTATTCAAAGTTCTTTGGAAATGAGGACATCTTTCCAAAGTTCTTTGGAAATGGGGACATTGTCCTTCAAAGCTGTTAGATTAGGTTGGATACTTCATGGCTCCAGTGGATTGAGCTTTATCAGCAAGTTTCTCAGAGGATGCTTGTAAATCTTCAACTGCACTCTGAAGCCTGGCTTTTTTAATTTTTAGCTCTTGTAATTCATCAAAAAAATGACTTTCGTTTTCACCTTTCTACTTCATTTTCTTTTGTTTTTTGCTGTTCAGACAAACAGGAATGATACTTTTGCCTTGAACCAACAGCAGCTATACGAAGTTCTTTGGAAATGGGGACATCTTTCCAAAGTTCTTTGGAAATGGGGGACATTGTCCTTCCAAAGCTGTTAGATTAGGTTGGATACTTCATGGCTCCAGTGGATTGAGCTTTATCAACAAGTTTCTCAGAGGATGCTTGTAAATCTTCAACTGCACTCTGAAGCCTGGCTTTTTTAATTTTTAGCTCTTGTAATTCATCAAAAAAATGACTCGTTTTCTCCTTTCTACTTCATTTTCTTTTGCTTTTTGCTGTTCAGACAAATAGGAATGATACTTTTGCCTTGAACCAGCAGCAGCTATTCAAAGTTCTTTGGAAATGAGGACATCTTTCCAAAGTTCTTTGGAAATGGGGACATTGTCCTTCCAAAGCTGTTAGATTAGGTTGGATACTTCATGGCTCCAGTGGATTGAGCTTTATCAGCAAGTTTCTCAGAGGATGCTTGTAAATCTTCAACTGCACTCTGAAGCCTGGCTTTTTTAATTTTTAGCTCTTGTAATTCATCAAAAAAATGACTTTCGTTTTCACCTTTCTACTTCATTTTCTTTTGTTTTTTGCTGTTCAGACAAACAGGAATGATACTTTTGCCTTGAACCAGCAGCAGCTATACGAAGTTCTTTGGAAATGGGGACATCTTTCCAAAGTTTTTTTGAAGTTCTTTAGAAATGGGGACATTGTTCTTCCAAAGCTGTTAGATTAGGTTGGATACTTCACTATGCATTAATTTTTACAAATTTTCCAACTTTGTCACTTCCGTTTTAAGGAATTTACCCCTCCCTTTTCAAGCTGAAATGCAAAAACTTATGGGATGGGAGATATTTAACAATGCAGAAGAGTGAAAACATCGCACCCGGGGGTCGATTACGGCGAAAACCTTTGCTCCGTATGACTTCCAGTTTTGGAAAATTTCCAAAAATTTTCAAGCTGAAATGCAAATATTTATGCAGTAAAATGATATTTAGCAATAATACTGGACAGAGGCAGCATTGCGAGAAAAAAGAAATTCCGATTGCAGAAAAAATCTGAATTCCGTCGACCTTCCGTTTTCGAAAAGTTTCGTAAAGATGGAATTCTGTTCTACCCCCCCCCCCCCCCAAAGATATTCTCTTCACTTGTGTATCGATCTCGTAAATGACCAAAATAATAACGAAAGGGCGGAATTCCTCTCGAATTCGCGGAAGAATCTCGTGCCTGAAGATTACGGGGAAATTTTCGCGGCGTTTTAAGTTCCGTTTTCGCAAATTGTTGCCTGCAGTTTCAAGCTGAAATACAGACATTTATGCAATTAAATGATGTTTGACAAGAAAAATGGACACAAAGGCACCATCAAGAGGGGGGGAATGCGATTACTGCAAAAATTTTCAATCCGTTTAACTACAGTTTCAGAACATTTTAAAACTCTAAATACCGCTTTCGAGGACGATCTACACGATGACCTAAAGAAAAAAAGCGGATTTCTGCGAATCCACTTACGAATCCCATGTATATCATGAAACACTAGAAAAATGAAAAAAAAAATCTAAACAAAATGAAAATTCGTAGAATCCGTAGTTTCGACAGCAATGTCCGTAGTTCCGTAGTCAGATAACAAAATCTGTAGAAACTACGGACATTACGTAGTAGTTGGCAGGTATGCAAACAATCAACCACAAGCTTTTGTAGTTATTCAGCTTGAAATGTCAGCAGTGGTTTGTCACCCTGGAAAGAGTGTCAAAAATGGCTGTAAAATTTTACAGGCAGACAAGGAAAAGTTCAGCTTCACAGGCATAAGTTCATCTTTAGAAGTCTTCTGTGTCTGAACAAAAGATTTAGATGCTGCTTTGGAAAACTTTCCCTCTTCAACACACCGAATGCACTTCTTTACATCAGTCCATATATCTAATGCTCTTTTACAAGCTGGGACATTTTCTAGCCACCTGTGCTTCCAGAATGGCTTTGGCATTTTCTGAGACTGCGACACTTTCAGAAAAGCCTCTGTCCTTGCAGGTGAATCCTTGAAGAGATCATACAAACTGGTTAATATGTTGTCAGTCCCCCATGTAAGGTTTTACATACTTAATAGGGTATGGAGGTCCCATACCCTATTAGGTATGCAAAACCCTTTTTTTCTAGAAGTTCACATTATTCTGTCCAACCCCTGTACTTTCCCACGGGCTTTCAGCTGACATGACATCATCTATAACACAGCCAACCAGCAGCGGAAGTTCCTGGCTGTATATTGTAACTTCTGGTTTTGGCACAGCCACTTAGGAAAGATAAGTACTTTTTGCCATCTAAGGCAAATATTAAGGATTTAGCACCCTAATAAAAAAAAACATTTTAAGGACTTTAAGGATTTACATAGGGCAGTCAAAAAGTTAGTTGCACATGCAAGTAAAAAAAAAAAAAAAAATCAACCTTTTGGGAAATTTTTATACTTAACGTAGGAAATATGAGAGCTATTTTTAAATGCAATCGCCTAGTTTATTTGAACATTTATCATACCTTGCATGAGTTTTTTTATACTTAACATAGGAAATAGAAGAGCTATTTTTAAATGTAATCTCCTAGTTTATTTAAACATTTATCATAGCTTGCATGAGTTTGTTTATACTTAACATAAAAAATAGAAGAGCTATTTTTAAATGTAATCTCCTAGTTTATTTAAACATTTATCATAGCTTGCATGAGTTTGTTTATACTTAACATAGAAAATAGAAGAGCTATTTTTAAATGTAATCTAGTTTATTTAAACATTTATCATAGCTTGCATGAGTTTGTTTATATTTAACATAGGAAATAGAAGAGCTATTTTTAAATGTAATCGCCTAGTTTATTTGAACATTTATCATACCTTGCATGAGTTTTTTTTATACTTAACATAGGAAATAGAAGAGCTATTTTTAAATGTAATCTCCTAGTTTATTTAAACATTTATCATAGCTTGCATGAGTTTGTTTATACTTAACATAGAAAATAGAAGAGCTATTTTTAAATGTAATCTCCTAGTTTATTTAAACATTTATCATAGCTTGCATGAGTTTGTTTATACTTAACATAGAAAATAGAAGAGCTATTTTTAAATGTAATCTCCTAGTTTATTTAAACATTTATCATAGCTTGCATGAGTTTGTTTATACTTAACATAGGAAATACAAGAGCTATTTTTAAATGTAATCGCCTAGTTTATTTGAACATTTATCATACCTTGCATGAGTTTTTTTATACTTAACATAGGAAATAGAAGAGCTATTTTTAAATGTAATTGCCTAGTTTATTTAAACATTTATCATAGCTTGCATGAGTTTGTTTATACTTAACATAGGAAATAGAAGAGCTATTTTTAAATGTAATTGCCTAGTTTATTTAAACATTTATCATAGCTTGCATGAGTTTGTTTATACTTAACATAGAAAATAGAAGAGCTATTTTTAAATGTAATCTCCTAGTTTATTTAAACATTTATCATAGCTTGCATGAGTTTGTTTATACTTAGCATAGAAAATAGAAGAGCTATTTTTAAATGTCATCTCCTAGTTTATTTAAACATTTATCATAGCTTGCATGAGTTTGTTTATACTTAACATAGGAAATAGAAGAGCTATTTTTAAATGTAATTGCCTAGTTTATTTAAACATTTATCATAGCTTGCATGAGTTTGCTTATACTTAACATAGAAAATAGAAGAGCTATTTTTAAATGTAATCTCCTAGTTTATTCAAAAATTTATCATAGCTTGCATGAGGTTGTTTATACTTAACATAGGAAATAGAAGAGCTATTTTTAAATGTAATCTCCTAGTTTATTTAAACATTTATCATAGCTTGCATGAGTTTGTTTATACTTAACATAGGAAATAGAAGAGCTATTTTTAAATGTAATTGCCTAGTTTATTTAAACATTTATCATAGCTTGCATGAGTTTGTTTATACTTAACATAGGAAATAGAAGAGCTATTTTTAAATGTAATCTCCTAGTTTATTTAAACATTTATCATAGCTTGCATGAGTTTGTTTATACTTAACATAGAAAATAGAAGAGCTATTTTTAAATGTAATCTCCTAGTTTATTTAAACATTTATCATAGCTTGCATGAGTTTGTTTATACTTAACATAGAAAATAGAAGAGCTATTTTTAAATGTCATCTCCTAGTTTATTTAAACATTTATCATAGCTTGCATGAGTTTGTTTATACTTAACATAGGAAATAGAAGAGCTATTTTTAAATGTAATTGCCTAGTTTATTTAAACATTTATCATAGCTTGCATGAGTTTGCTTATACTTAACATAGAAAATAGAAGAGCTATTTTTAAATGTAATCTCCTAGTTTATTTAAACATTTATCATAGCTTGCATGAGTTTGTTTATACTTAACATAGAAAATAGAAGAGCTATTTTTAAATGTAATCTCCTAGTTTATTTAAACATTTATCATAGCTTGCATGAGTTTGTTTATACTTAACATAGAAAATAGAAGAGCTATTTTTAAATGTCATCTCCTAGTTTATTTAAACATTTATCATAGCTTGCATGAGTTTGTTTATACTTAACATAGGAAATAGAAGAGCTATTTTTAAATGTAATTGCCTAGTTTATTTAAACATTTATCATAGCTTGCATGAGTTTGCTTATACTTAACATAGAAAATAGAAGAGCTATTTTTAAATGTAATCTCCTAGTTTATTTAAACATTTATCATAGCTTGCATGAGTTTGTTTATACTTAACATAGAAAATAGAAGAGCTATTTTTAAATGTAATCTCCTAGTTTATTTAAACATTTATCATAGCTTGCATGAGTTTGTTTATACTTAACATAGGAAATAGAAGAGCTATTTTTAAATGTAATTGCCTAGTTTATTTAAACATTTATCATAGCTTGCATGAGTTTGTTTATACTTAACATAGGAAATAGAAGAGCTATTTTTAAATGTAATCGCCTAGTTTATTTAAACATTTATCATAGCTTGCATGAGTTTGTTTATACTTAACATAGGAAATAGAAGAGCTATTTTTAAATGTAATCTCCTAGTTTATTTAAACATTTATCATAGCTTGCATGAGTTTGTTTATACTTAACATAGAAAATAGAAGAGCTATTTTTAAATGTAATCTCCTAGTTTATTTAAACATTTATCATAGCTTGCATGAGTTTGTTTATACTTAACATAGGAAATAGAAGAGCTATTTTTAAATGTAATTGCCTAGTTTATTTAAACATTTATCATAGCTTGCATGAGTTTGTTTATACTTAACATAGGAAATAGAAGAGCTATTTTTAAATGTAATTGCCTAGTTTATTTAAACATTTATCATAGCTTGCATGAGTTTGTTTATACTTAACATAGGAAATAGAAGAGCTATTTTTAAATGTAATTGCCTAGTTTATTTAAACATTTATCACAGCTTGCATGAGTTTGTTTATACTTAACATAGGAAATAGAAGAGCTATTTATAAATGTAATCTCCTAGTTTATTCAAAAATTTATCATAGCTTGCATGAGGTTGTTTATACTTAACATAGGAAATAGAAGAGCTATTTTTAAATGTAATCTCCTAGTTTATTTAAACATTTATTATAGCTTGCATGAGTTTGTGTATACTTAACATAGGAAATAGAAGAGCTATTTTTAAATGTAATTGCCTAGTTTATTTAAACATTTATCATTGCTTGGCATGAGTTTGTCTGTCCATTCTTGAAAAAATTGTCGTCCAACTTGCGATAACCATTCTCGCGTCCTATTTTTGAAGTCTTCATTGGAGTGATATCGCTGCTTCACAAGATCATTTTTCACGGGGCTGGACATGTGGAAATATAAGGGTGTTCAAATGAAAAGGTACGAAACGCCATAAGAACGTAACCGTTAACATATTTGCCTATGCCGCTACGGGAGAACGTAGCGACACATCTAGGGATGCGATTGGAGTCGCCGGCGTGGATCGGAGCATGCGCGGGCGCCCGCATGCGCAGGATAGAGCAGAGGCTCTTATAAAGAGCGCCGTCCAATTGACGCGGCAGTGCGTGTGAGGACAGGATGGCGTTCACATTGCAAAATTCGACGATTGAGGAGCAGCGAGGCGTTATCCGATTTCTGACGGCGGAAGGTGTTAAACCGGCCGCTATTCATCGCAGGATGGTGACCGTATATGGGGAAGATTATGTGTCCGACAAGTCAGTGAGAAAATGGAGTGCCCGTTTTCGTGCAGGCCGTGAGAGTTTGGTTGACGACCCGAGACTAGGCCAGGCAAACACAGTCATCACGGCCGATCTCGTCGACAAGGTGGACGACCTAGTGAGAGGTGATCGGCGTGTCACATTGCGAATGTTGGTGGTGGAGGTGGATGTCAGCATTGGAACAGTGTGGACAATTGTTCACGACGGGTTGCGTTATCGGAAGGTGTGCGCGCAGTGGGTTCCGAAGCAGCTCACCGACCAGCAAAAGGAACTGCGTATGGGGCTAGCACTTCAACATCTGTTTCGGTATCATGAACACCCCGCTTTCCTGGAGCGGATCGTCACAGGTGATGAGAGCTGGTGCCATCACTACGAGCCAGAGACAAAGCGGGACAGCATGCAGTGGAAGCATGCGTCGTCACCTCCCCTAAAAAGTTCAAAGCCGTGGCGTCAGCAGGCAAGGTGTTGCTCACCGTCTTTTTCGACATCCAAGGTCCACTACTTGTTGAATTCCTCCATCACAGACGAACCATTAACTCCGAGGTGTACTGTGAGACACTCCGAAGCCTACGCAGGTCTATCAAGAACAAAAGACCGGGGCTGCTCACGGAGGGTGTGGTTCTGTTCCACGATAACGCGCGTCCACACGTCTCCAGCGTAACACACGCGGCGGAACTGGCCAAGTTCCAGTGGGAGCAGCTTGACCATCCGCCCTACACCCCGGACATGTCGCCCTGCGATTTCCATGTGTTTGGTCCCCTGAAAAAACATCTGAAAGGGAAGCGCTTCCACTCGGACGCTGTGCAGGACTGGGTCTCGTCACGGCCACAGGAATTCTGGGAACAAGGAATCATTCGGCTCGTTAATCAATGGGATCGTTGTGCTACGGCCTATGGTGTATACTTTGAATAAAGTCTTCATTTATACCCACAGTGTCGTTTCGTACCTTTTCATTTGAACACTCCTTGTAACAAGGTGAAAGTTCTGGAAGGTAGGAAAGGTGGGTGTTCCAACACCTTCCGTTTGAATTTGGAAAGGAGGGCCGTCGTGATACGTGTCGAATGTGGTGTCCGTGCCTCTTGACAATTTTCCTTGCCTTCCATCACCTTTCACAGCCTCTTAAGGGTATCACAATATGATGTCGCATTATTTGTGGGGCATGAATTCATAATGCACAACACCTCAATTGTTGAAGAAAAGGGTGAGCATAACCTTTCCAGCGGAAGGAACAATTCAACACTTTCAGAGGCGGAGAATGTGAATGCTTCCACTCACATGAAGTCTGCTTCGTTTCTGGCGAGAAGTGATGGACCCAAGTCTTGTCTCTGGTTCACAATAAGGTCCAAAAATTCATTTCCTTCTCTGCAATAATGATAAAAAAAAAAAGCGAAAGTTGCTTGAAAATGTTGCGCCTCGTGTTGTTCTGTGAGTAAGCGAGGCACCCACGGAGCAAAAACTTTTAGAAACTCAAGACGCTTGGTGATGATGTGGTGCACACTTCCAAGTGAAATATTCCATTCATCCGCAAACTCGTCCACTGTGATTCACCTGTTTGCATGAATCAATTCGTCAACGAGGTCAGTGCTTTCATTCGTCGTCAGCGTTGATGGCCTTCCCTCCCGGTAATCGTCTTCGATATCCGTGCATCCTTTCTCGAACAACGAACACAAATTTGAAATCGCCTGCTGCCAAAATGATTTGTCACTGTACACTTCAATTAATCGGCGTTGAATGGGTTTAACTTTTGGCCCACAAAAAACAGATCACCACGCCGATTTCAAATTTGGACGCTGCTTCCAACGGACAAGACATCTTTCACGAGGGATAATGGATGAACAGTTAACGTGGCGGCTTCGAGGAGAAATCACATCCAGATATATTTCATACTAAAAAAAATTGTGGGCACATGCAAGTAACTTTTTGGCTGCACCTCGTATAAGGACCGGCAACTAACTTTTTGACTACCCCTCGTATAAGGATCAGCAACTAACTTTTTGACTGCCCCTCGTATAAGGACTGGCAACTAACTTTTTGACTGCCCCTCGTATAAGGACCGGCAACTAACTTTTTGACTGCCTCTTGTATACCATAACTTTTTGACTGCCCCTCATATTAGGACTGGCAACTAACTTTTTGACTGCCCCTCGTATAAGTATGGGCAACTAACTTTTTGACTGCCCCTCGTATAAGGATCAGCAACTAACTTTTTGACTGCCCCTCACATAAGGACTGGCAACTTAGATTTTGACTGCCCCTCATATAAGGACTGGTAACTTTTTTTTTTTTTTGACTGCCCCTCATATAAGCACTGGGAACTTTTTTTTTTGACTGCCCCTCATATAAGGACTGGTAACTTTTTAACTGCCCCTCGTATAGTTAACACAAATAAATATAATATACTTACTTTTACCCAACTTTACTACTTTAATCTCGGAAAAATCATGTTTAAAAGAATAAAAAATAATTTTCATTATGACCTCATAAAAATCACTCTTCGGTCACATACATATGATACCCATTCTAAAACACAACTAATTCCTATCTATGCAAAGGACGGAGGCCATAAAACAAAGTTTAAAATTTTCTGGTCCTCACTACTGGAACTCTTTGCCAGTTGAATTAACAACTATTAATAACTTTTCCCTATTTCAAAAAAAACTTAAGATTTATATCACGAATTATAATAATTGACTTCTTCACAACTAAAAGAACTATTATAACATTTTTTTTATATACATATGTTTTTTTTTTTTGTTTACCTTGCTATTATATTTTGTTTTGTTTGCCAGTGCTGACTACTTGCTTGGCTTAGTTCATTTGTGTTTTGTTGCTGTGAGGTGGCATAGGGCTTCGTCAGGCCATATTGGCCTTTTCCCATTGCTTCCTTGCTGTATGCATTGATTATGCTTCATTTCTTAATTTTCTATTTCTTTTTACGCCTCAGCAAAACAAATAGAATGAAATGAAAATAAGTACCGGCAACTAACTTTTTCACTGCCCCTTGTATACCATAACTTTTTGACTGCCCCTCGTATAAGGACCGGCAACTAACTTTTTGACTGCCCCTCGTTTAAGGACCGGCAACTAACTTTTTGACTGCCCCTCGTTTAAGGACCGGCAAAGAACTTTTTGACTGCCCCTCGTTTAAGGACCGGCAACTAACTTTTTGACTGCCCCTCGTTTAAGGACCGGCAACTAACTTTTTGACTGCCCCTCGTTTAAGGACCGGCAACTAACTTTTTGACTGCCCCTCGTTTAAGGACCGGCAAAGAACTTTTTGACTGCCCCTTGTTTGCAAAGAACTTTTTGACTGCCCCTCGTTTAAGGACCGGCAACTAACTTTTTGACTGCCCCTCGTTTAAGGACCGGCAACTAACTTTTTGACTGCCCCTTGTTTAAGGACCGGCAACTAAGTTTTTGACTGCCCCTCGTTTAAGGACCGGCAAATAACTTTTTGACTGCCCCTCGTTTAAGGACCGGCAACTAAGTTTTTGACTGCCTCTCGTTTAAGGACCGGCAACTAACTTTTTGACTGCCCCTCGTTTAAGGACAAGCAACTAACTTTTTGACTGCCCCTTGTATACCATAACTTTTTGACTGCCCCTCGTATAAGGACTGGCAACTAACTTTTTGACTGCCCTTGTATACCATAACTTTTTGACTGCCCCTCGTATAAGGACCGGCAACTAACTTTCTGACTGCCCCTCGTATAAGGACCGGCAACTAAGTTTTTGACTGCCCCTCGTTTAAGGACCGGCAACTAAGTTTTTGACTGCCCCTCGTATACCATAACTTTTTGACTGCCCCTCGTATAAGGACCAGCAACTAACTTTTTGACTGTCCCTTGTATAAGGACTAGCAACTAACTTTTTGACTGCCCTCATATACCATAACTTTTTGACTGCCCCTCGTATAAGGACTGGCAACTAACTTTTTGACTGTCCCTTGTATAAGGACTAGCAACTAACTTTTTGACTGCCCCTCGTATAAGGACCGGCAACTAACTTTTTAACTGCCCTCATATACCATAACTTTTTGACTGCCCCTCCTATAAGGACTGGCAACTAACTTTTTCACTGCCCCTCATATAAGGACTGACAACTGAGTTTTTGACTGCCCTTCATACAAAGACGGGCAACTAACTTTTTGACTGCTCCTCGTAAGGCAACCCTGGGAGACTGTGTTTTGATTTAGAAGGGCGGTATTTTTAAGGTGACCAACATTAGTTGTGAATGTGGTACTTTTTTTATATTCTTTATTGTGTCAGTCCTGGAACTTTTTAGACGTAGGCTGTATTTATAAGGCAACTAAAATAGGATCTTACCTTTTTCATTACAGTAACTTCTTGAGTGAGGGCATTCAGCTACGAGGTATTAGCCAAACTTGTCACGGTAATTCCATGCTGCTGAAGGTGGGCTTTTAGTAACTGGTTTTCGTTCTTCAGTTCTTCATACTGCTGACGAAGCACGTCGACCTCCATCGCAAGGCGCTCGTTCTCCTTCGTCACTTCGGGCATGCGAGCACAGGCACTTCGCAGCTCGTGAATGTAGTCGCAAGCTTTTGCAAGAATGCCTCCTTTGCTTTGGGAATAGAACTACAACGAATATCAGAAAACATTAAAATACATGCACTACTACTACATTCACTTCATCACTCATACCAGGGCAAGGCGAAAGTTCCTCCCGTTTGAAGCTAAAAAGTTTAATGATGCAAAGAATTTAATGTACAGGCTGTTGTTTCTTATATTCCTTTGTCAACATTCCACTTCAGCCACCACCGCTACATCAATGCGGATTTTATTCCTGTTTTCCCCCGATGAATCTAAGACCGCTGATGATGTGGGATCCGCCGCCGTCTGGATTGAGGAAGTTTCTGCTGCGCGCATTCCGACCGAGGCCACAGTGTTTTCGGTGGAGATGCACGCTGTGCATCTTGCACTTCTTCACGTGCAGGCAAGCTCTCGTCAGCTGCTTTAGTGTACACGGATTCGCTGAGTGTTGTGCAATCTATGTCATACTTGGATTTCACCTGCCACCCACTTCTCTTTACCATACGAAGGAAGACTTCTTCATTCTTTGCTCAAGGGTGGTTTCCAGATCTGATTCTGCTGGATTGCTGGGCATGCTGTAATCCCAGGGAACGAGTCTGCTGCTGCTGCTGCTGCTGCTGCCAGATCTGCTTCCTCTTTGGTTGTCACACCCTTGCCACTACTGTTTCACCGGGTTTTACGCTTTCCTGTTCATTCTCATATCAGGCGAGCACGGCAGGGTCTGTGGGACCAACAGGAGGAGAATAAACTGCACCGTATTAAACCAATCCTTGGAGTCTGGAAATCGTGTCGCCGTAACTGTAGGGAAGAAGATGTTCTAGCATGTCTTCACTTTGGGCATTGTCGTTTCACTCATTGCCATTTGCTGTGCGGCGACACTGCCCTGAGCTGATGTGTGAGATGTGCAATTGCCTTTTCACCATCTCTCGTGTTTTACGCAGTTGTTTTCGTTATAATCGTTTTCAGTATTTTAATTCTTATTTGCTAGACGACGGCAGAGCTACGCTTCAGAAGCTGTTAAGGGACCACTTTGACACTTTAACATTTTTTTTTTTTTAAACAAATTGACTTCTCAAAACTTATCTAGCTTTAAAAAGTTAAAATCTACTAACTAACTCACTAGCTTTTACACTTTTTCACCATTCTCTTTCTCTCTCTCTCTCTCACTCTTTTTTTTTTTTTTTTTACCAAATCATCAGCTTGCTCTTAACCATCACATCCCTCTTTTAAAAATATTTCTCTGAAGGTTCTGTGTCTGGCGCTCCTTGGCCAAACCTGGCCCTTGCGTCATTAAAATCAACAAACTTACTAACTTCAGACACGATCCCATGGTGGCACTACATAGCAGATTTCAAGGACAAAAACTCTTCAATTTTACATCCACTATTGAAGTAAAGAGTAGTCCTTTTAGGAAATAAGTCACGTAGCAAAACAGGTGGTAGTTAGATGAGGAAAGGTCCACACTGTAAGGAGAAGATGGCTGGCAGCATTCCTATTACCCAGTGGTCCGCTGGCCAGTACAACTTCTGTCGGACCACTGAACTATTGATTTTACTGGACCAGATGAATAGTAAGTTTCTTTTTTTTTTTTTTTTTTTTCGCATTCTAGTGCCAGAGCATGGCTCTGTTCAGGCGAGGGGTTGAAAGACTGAACTGCAACAAAGAAAAGGCAGGGCAGCCCTCATCTGTCAATCAATTACTGACCCTCCCAGGCATTCCAGTGCCAGAGCATGGCTCGCTTGAGGCGAGGGGTTGAAAGACTGAACTGCAAGGAGAAGGCACGGAAGCTCCCATCCGTCAATCAATTACTGACCTTCCCCTGCATTCTAGTGCCAGAGCATGGCTCTGTTGAGACGAGGGGTTGAAAGACTGAACTGCAAGGAGAAGGCACGGAAGCTCCCATCTGTCAATCAATTACTGAAACTCCCAGGCATTCTAGTGCCAGAGCATGGCTCTGTTGAGACGAGGGGTTGAAAGACTGAACTGCAAGGAGAAGGCAGGGAAGCTCCCATCTGTCAATCAATTACTGAAACTCCCAGGCATTCTAGTGCCAGAGCATGGCTCTGTTGAGGCAAGGAGTTGAGAGACTCAACTGCAAGGAGAAGGCAGGGAAGCTCCCATCCGTCAATCAATTACTGACCTTCCCCTGCATTCTAGTGCCAGAGCATGGCTCTGTTGAGACGAGGGGTTGAAAGACTGAACTGCAAGCAGAAGGCAGGGAAGCTCCCATCTGTCAATCAATTACTGAAACTCCCAGGCATTCTAGTGCCAGAGCATGGCTCTGTTGAGGCAAGGAGTTGAAAGACTGAACTGCAAGGAGAAGGCAGGGAAGCTCCCATCTGTCAATCAATTACTGACCCTCCCAGGCATTCTAGTGCCAGAGCATGGCTCTGTTGAGACGAGGGGTTGAAAGACTGAACTGCAAGCAGAAGGCAGGGAAGCTCCCATCTGTCAATCAATTACTGAAACTCCCAGGCATTCTAGTGCCAGAGCATGGCTCTGTTGAGGCAAGGAGTTGAAAGACTGAACTGCAAGGAGAAGGCAGGGAAGCTCCCATCCGTCAATCAATTACTGACCTTCCCCTGCATTCTAATGCCAGAGCATGGCTCTGTTGAGGCGAGGGGTTGAAAGACTGAACTGCAAAGAAAAGGCAGGGCAGCTCCCATCTGTCCATTAATTACTGACCGTCCCCTGCATTCTAATGCCAGAGCATGGCTCTGTTGAGGAGAGGGGCTGAAAGACTAAACTGCAAAGAAAAGGCAGGGCAGCTCCCATCTGTCAATCAATTACTGAAACTCCCAGGCATTCTAGTGCCAGAGCACGGCTCTGTTGAGGCGAGGGTTGAAAGACTGAACTGCAAAGAAAAGGCAGGGCAGCTCCCATCTGTCAATCAATTACTGAAACTCCCAGGCATTCTAGTGCCAGAGCATGGCTCTGTTGAGGAGAGGGGTTGAAAGACTGAACTGCAAAGAAAAGGCAGGGCAGCTCCCATCTGTCAATCAATTACTGACCTTCCCCTGCATTCTAATGCCCGAGCATGGCTCTGCTGAGGCAGGGGGTTGAAAGACTGAACTGCAAAGAAAAGGCAGGGCAGCTCCCATCTGTCAATCAATTACTGACCTTCCCCTGCATTCTAATGCCAGAACATGGCTCTGTTGAGGCGAGGGGTTGGGTTGAAAGACTGAACTGCAAAGAAAAGGCAGGGAAGCTCCCATCTGTCAATCAATTACTGAAACTCCCAGGCATTCTAGTGCCAGAGCATGGCTCTGTTGAGGCAAGGGTTGAAAGACTGAACTGCAAGGAGAAGGCAGGGAAGCTCCCATCCGTCAATCAATTACTGACCTTCCCCTGCATTCTAATGCCAGAGCATGGCTCTGTTGAGGCGAGGGGTTGAAAGACTGAACTGCAAAAAAAAGGCAGGGCAGCTCCCATCTGTCAATCAATTACTGAAACTCCCAGGCATTCTAGTGCCAGAGCATGGCTCTGTTGAGGTGAGGGTTGAAAGACTGAACTGCAAGAAGGCAGGGAAGCTCCCATCTGTCAATCAATTACTGAAACTCCCAGGCATTCTAGTGCAAGAGCATGGCTCTGTTGAGGCAAGGAGTTGAAAGACTGAACTGCAAGAAGGCAGGGAAGCTCCCATCTGTCAATCAATTACTGAAACTCCCAGGCATTATAGTGCAAGAGCATGGCTCTGTTGAGGCAAGGAGTTGAAAGACTGAACTGCAAGGAGAAGGCAGGGAAGCTCCCATCTGTCAATCAATTACTGACCTTCCCCTGCATTCTAATGCCAGAGCATGGCTCTGTTGAGGAGAGAGGTTGAAAGACTGAACTGCAAAGAAAAGGCAGGGCAGCTCCCATCTGTCAATTAATTACTGACCTTCCCTTGCATTCTAATGCCAGAACATGGCTCTGTTGAGGTGAGGGGTTGAAAGACTGAACTGCAAAGAAAAGGCAGGGCAGCCCTCATCTGTCAATCAATTACTGACCTTCCCCAGCAGTCTAGTGCCAGAACATGGCTCTGTTGAGGTGAGGGGTTGAAAGACTGAACTGCAAAGAAAAGGCAGGGCAGCTCCCATCTGTCAATCAATTACTGACCTTCCCCTGCATTCTAATGCCCGAGCATGGCTCTGCTGAGGCGGGGGGGTTGAAAGACTGAACTGCAAAGAAAAGGCAGGGCAGCTCCCATCTGTCAATCAATTACTGACCCTCCCAGGCATTCTAGTGCCAGAGCATGGCTCTGTTGAGGTGAGGGGTTGAAAGACTGAACTGCAAGGAGAAGGCACGGAAGCTCCCATCTGTCAATCAATTACTGAAACTCCCAGGCATTCTAGTGCCAGAGCATGGCTCTGTTGAGGTGAGGGGTTGAAAGACTGAACTGCAAGGAGAAGGCAGGGAAGCTCCCATCTGTCAATCAATTACTGAAACTCCCAGGCATTCTAGTGCCAGAGCATGGCTCTGTTGAGGTGAGGGGTTGAAAGACTGAACTGCAAGGAGAAGGCAGGGAAGCTCCCATCTGTCCATCAATTACTGACCCTCCCCAGCATTCTAGTGCCAGAGCATGGCTCTGTTGAGGCGAGGGGTTGAAAGACTGAACTGCAAAGAAAAGGCAGGGCAGCTCCCATCTGTCAATCAATTACTGAAACTCCCAGGCATTCTAGTGACAGAGCATGGCTCTGTTGAGACGAGGGGTTGAAAGACTGAACTGCAAGGAGAAGGCAGGGAAGCTCCCATCTGTCAATCAATTACTGAAACTCCCAGGCATTCTAGTGCCAGAGCATGGCTCTGTTGAGGAGAGGGGTTGAAAGACTGAACTGCAAAGAAAAGGCAGGGCAGCTCCCATCTGTCAATCAATTACTGACCTTCCCCTGCATTCTAATGCCTGAGCATGGCTCTGTTGAGGCGAGGGGTTGGGTTGAAAGACTGAACTGCAAAGAAAAGGAAGGGCAGCTCCCATCTGTCAATCAATTACTGAAACTCCCAGGCATTCTAGTGCCAGAGCATGGCTCTGTTGAGGCGAGAGGTTGGGTTGAAAGACTGAACTGCAAGGAGAAGGCAGGGAAGCTCCCATCCGTCAATCAATTACCGACCTTCCCCTGCATTCTAGTGCCAGAGCATGGCTCTGTTGAGACGAGGAGTTGAAAGACTGAACTGCAAGCAGAAGGCAGGGAAGCTCCCATCTGTCAATCAATTACTGACCCTCCCAGGCATTCTAGTGCCAGAGCATGGCTCTGTTGAGACGAGGGGTTGAAAGACTGAACTGCAAGCAGAAGGCAGGGAAGCTCCCATCTGTCAATCAATTACTGAAACTCCCAGGCATTCTAGTGCCAGAGCATGGCTCTGTTGAGGTGAGGGGTTGAAAGACTGAACTGCAAGGAGAAGGCAGGGAAGCTCCCATCTGTCAATCAATTACTGAAACTCCCAGGCATTCTAGTGCAAGAGCATGGCTCTGTTGAGGAGAGGGGTTGAAAGACTGAACTGCAAAGAAAAGGCAGGGCAGCTCCCATCTGTCAATCAATTACTGACCTTCCCTGCATTCTAATGCCAGAACATGGCTCTGTTGAGGTGAGGGGTTGAAAGACTGAACTGCAAAGAAAAGGCAGGGCAGCCCTCGTCTGTCAATCAATTACTGGCCTTCCCCAGCATTCTAGTGCCAGAGCATGGCTCTGTTGAGGAGAGGGGTTGAAAGACTGAACTGCAAAGAAAAGTCAGGGCAGCTCCCATCTCTCAATCAATTACTGACCTTCCCCAGCATTCTAGTGCCAGAGCATGGCTCTGTTGAGGCGAGGGTTGAAAGACTGAACTGTAAAGAAAAGGCAGGGCAGCTCCCATCTGTCCATTAATTACTGACCTTCCCCAGCATTCTAGTGCCAGAGCATGGCTCTGTTGAGGCGAGGGTTGAAAGACTGAACTGCAAAGAAAAGTCAGGGCAGCTCCCATCTCTCAACCAATTACTGACCCTTCCCGGCATTCTAGTGCCAGAGCATGGCTCTGTTGAGGCGAGGGTTGAAAGACTGAATCGCAAGGAGAAGGCAAGGCAAGATCCCATTCATCAATCAATTACTGACCCTCCCTGGCATTCTAGAGCCAGAGCGGGTGAACTCTTTGCTGAAGGCATCGTACGACAATCGGACTGGAAGAAAAAATTTAAAGCACATTTTTTCCACCCCTCTTGGACGATTGGTCAGAAGCCAACGCTTAGACTGCTGCGCCACCGGAGTGGCTTTCTTTTTGCGGATAGGAAGAGAGGAAAAGTATGAAACTGACGACTTTAATGCCGCCTTGCATCGATGCAGAAAGAAAGAGATTTCACGGGCGGTTTGAAATCATGGTGGTTGATGGAATTTCGACCATCCTAACGGCTAATTCTTGGTTGAAAATCGGAAATTGGCATTCATCTGGAGGGTGGCAGGAAGGGCTGAAAATCCGGAGTCTCCCGCATAAATCCAGAGAGTTGGCACGTCTGACATTAGGCCCCTTAGTGTGTCTGAATAGGTCCTTAAGCTGATGCACAGTACCAGCATGTGCTGGCTGATCATCTACACACTTTCATGGCCTTCGCGCATCCTGCGGCCAATGGTGTGTTTCAGAAGAACAATGTGCCACCTCTCCGAGACACAACCACCCAGGCATGGCTAGAGGAACAGTCATCTGGGCTTGGAAACATCCAGTGGTCCCCAAGGTTCCCCCAGGTTTTAAACCCTGTGGAAGCTCTTTGGGATGCTGTGAAGTGCAGCATCAGATCCATGGATCCTGGAGCAACACCTCAGGTGGAACTGTGGACAATCCTGCAACAGTCATGGCCATCATTACTTCCAGCATCTGGTGGAATCGATGCTTCAGTGTGTACAGACTCTTTCTTGTGCTACAAGAGGACCAACACGCTATTGGGTAAGTATCTGCAACTATATATAATTTATGACAACTAAATTTGCGGTGTTAATATTGAATAAAAATACCAACGTTTCTCACAATAAAATGTTTATTTTACATCGACTATAGTTTTGCAGAGCGTTTGGCTCGGCTTCGTCAAGATGAATGAAGCGTAAACATTTAAATCATTACGACATCATCAGAGTTCTGACGGTTGGCGAGTTGTTTTCGCCTCGCTTGAAAGAAAGGGAGTATATCGAAAACCATTACAACACTAATATCAGTTCAAAACGTTATATTTAACTATTGAACGTTACTACGTGGCATATTATATATTGAGTTCTTAGCAGGATATCATAGAAGTCCTCTTATTTTTTCTGTTCTTCATGTTTTTTTACACAAGTTCGCTGAAAACTACGACACCTGGACTCCTTAACTTCTTATTCAATCTGGTGGTGTCATATTGAGGGTGAATGGTAATATGAACTAAAAACACATTAATTATTTCTTAAAAGAAGAAGAATGAGAGGGTTAAAATAATAACATTGTTACCTCTTGGTCTGCAGTCTCCTTTTGATTAGTTGGTCTCGGTATACACTCAAGAACAAAAAACTGCGTATTCGAAGTTCCATAAAATGAAAATTCCCCGTAGGCAACAATGAAGTATTTATGATAGCTAAAACCCATAAAAGTCTTTTATCGAAAACACACACACAAAAAAAAAAAAATCCCTGTCCTCAAAATAGAACTTGAAAGAAAATTAACCCAATGAAGTAATAAAATCGAAATAAAATCCATTATTCCAACTTCAAATTCGACTGAGAAACGATATGCAAAACAGTCTTCACCGAGGAATCCAGATCCCGAATTTCCGACGTGCGTTTCGGCACACCTTTTCGTGGCCATTCTCAAGGACAACACGCAAGGAGCAATACAGCACGAGATGTCCTTGAAAATGGCCACGAAAAGTGCGCCAAAACGCACGTCGGAAATTCGGGATCTGGATTCCTCGGTGAAGACTGTTTTGCATATCGTTTCTCAGTCGAATTTGAAGTTGGAATAATGGATTTTATTTCGATTTTATTACTTCATTGGATTAATTTTCTTTCAAGTTCTATTTTGAGGACAGGGATTTTTTTTTTTTGTGTGTGTGTGTGTGTGTGTTTTCGATAAAAGACTTTTATGGGTTTTAGCTATCATAAATACTTCATTGCTGCCTACGGGGAATTTTCATTTTATGGAACTTCAAATACGCAGTTTTTTTGTTCTTGAGTGTATACTGGGACCAACTAATCAGAAGGAGACTGCAGACCAAGAGGTAACAATGTTATTATTTTAACCCTCTCATTCTTCTTCTTTTAAGAAATAATTAATGTGTTTTTAGTTCATATTACCATTCACCCTCAATATGACACCACCAGATTGAATAAGAAGTTAAGGAGTCCAGGTGTCGTAGTTTTCAGCGAACTTGTGTAAAAAAACATGAAGAACAGAAAAAATAAGAGGACTTCTATGATATCCTGCTAAGAACTCAACAACCTTTACAACAGTTTATCGAAAACCTTCTGCTGTTTCCTTAAACCCCACATGCAACATCAAATCGCCAATGGAAACAAAAAGATCTCTGCTTCTTACATATATGTGTATCATGCAACACATATATATGCTCAACTGAGGATTCCTCACAGAAAGAGCTCGATTTTCTTAAACGAGTTGCAGTACGCAGGGGATATAGCCGTTCCGCAGAGTTTGCCGAAAAAATAATTTGAAGGAGTATTTTTACTCCTTTGGAAAAATTTAGGGAATAATTTTTAAAAGTAAGGAGCACTTTAGAAAAATTAACGAGTGAAATAATAATAATAAAAAAAAAAGGTGCGAAAACACCGGGAAATTATTAAAAAAAAAAACTTTTTTTCTTCATGTTAAAAAATTTTTCACTACTACTGAATACATTTGGAAGTTTTGCTTCTTTTTTTAGTTAAAAATTTTTATATATAATACATAAATAACGTAAACACTACAAGCGCATGGAAAGTAATCCCTGGAAATTCTTTGTACCATTTTGGTAAAGAACAAGAATGAATTTCGAACTTTGACGTCGATGTAACACAACACATTCTTCATTTTCTAATGAAGTGTCCATGTTCGTTGGCTGCTTTCGTATTTCCACCGCTAGTTTTTTTTTGCAGATTTCACTGTTTCCTTCCTCTGCATTTTTTTCTTTTCTACACTATTGGGCTGAGTCTAGCCCCCCCCCCAAGACTTTAAAGTACGCTGTGTTTCGGCACATCGTTCGATACTGCAGTGTCTGATAAAGCTGTTTCAATCTCTACAAATTACGACCACGTACCACCGTCGTGACGAAGTACAAATTACGGCTCTACGACCACAAGCAAGGCGCCCTGCGATTGCGAAAGCGTACTTCACTCATCTGATCAAGCATGAGCTGTAGCAGCAATGACAGGAGTTTTGCGATGCGGTTGCGCTCCCGATGAGCCGACGATGTCAAGGTAAGGAACGATGTCTCCCTGATGTCACGCCCTGACTGGCTGGCGAGTCAGGCCATCAAAGCTCCGATCGTGCCAAGAAAACCAGGGCCAGGTATGGATCGTCTACAACATGAGATCTGGCCTGAGGTAACAAAGGATACCGCTGATCACATGTTTGAAATACAAAATTCGAATAAAAAGTTGAAAATAAAAAATTTTCAGCTTAAAACTCTCGATTCGTATTTTTACGCGTAGGCAAAATTTCAATGCCTATTTTTATGCGTCGGCAAAATTTCAATGCCTATTTTTACGCGTCGGCAAAATTTCAATGCCTATTTTTACGCGCCGGCAAAATTTCAATGGCTATTTTTACGCGTCGGCAAAATTTCAATGGCTATTTTTACGCGCCGGCAAAATTTCAATGCCTATTTCTACGCGTTGGCAAAATTTCAATGCCTATTTCTACGCGTTGGCAAAATTTCAATGCCTATTTCTACGCGTTGGCAAAATTTCAATGCCTATTGTTACGCGTCGGCAAAATTTCAATGCCTATTTTTACACGCCGGCAAAATTTCAATGCCTATTTTTACGCGTCGGCAAAATTTCAATGCCTATTTTTACGCGTCGGCAAAATTTCAATGCCTATTTTTACGCGTCGGCAAAATTTCAATGCCTATTTTTACGCGTCGGCAAAATTTCAATGCCTATTTTTACGCGTCGGCAAAATTTCAATGTGTAAACACACTTTTCGATGCGTCCTAGACGCAGAATTACACATTTTGGCGAACTCTGCCCTTCCGTTACATTGGGTTATCGGAAAAGTCAGGACTTATTTTAGCCATGTTTTGCAAAGGTCATTTATTGACAGAAAGAACAAAGATCAATCAATGATATAATGCCCGTTTTGTTCGATAACCTTTTGCCATCTTTCAGTGAGCTGCAGAATGCCTCGTTCATAGAAGGACCTGTCTTTCGTGGCGAAAAACTGTACAAGCTGCTGATTTACAGCCTCATCTGAATTGAACGTTATACCACGCAAGGACTATTAAAGAGAGCAAAACAAGTGGAAGTCTGAGGGCGCAAGGTCAGGTGAGTATGCTGGGTGTGGCAACACATCCCACCCAAGCTCCAATAATTTTTGGAGGGTGATCAAACTTGTGTGTGGTCTCGCGTTGTCGTGATGGAACACAACACCTTTATGAGGAACTATGCCGAGGGGGATTATTTTGCCTAGGTAAGTTGTTCTACTTTTCCGTTCTCGCAGTCCAAGTGTGCCGGTCCTTTGCCAGAAATTTCATTCGCGCCAACCCAATAAGACTTTGTTTTTACGGTTTTTTATATTTCCTATGGAGAGTGAAAAAAAAAAAAAATGGTGACTTCAGATTATATTTGGCGAAAAAAAATTGAATTTGGCTAACGGGATGGCGAAAACTTAACCAAAGCAACCACTGCAGCCTTACATGTAGCTAGCTCAAAACGTGAGGAACTTTTGAATCACCCTGATACACACAATCATTTCTTCACAAATACCTAAGCAATAAATGATTACTTAGACTCAACAGAAACAGGCACATAGCATGAAAAATGACTGCAAAAAACATAATGCATGAACATTAGGGTTTGCAATAAGAAATTCAAAGTTTTAGCCATATTGAACAAACATTAGCCATATTATGAAAGTGTCAGCCAATATTTGAGGTATAAAAAAACTGTCATATGAAAAAGGCATATCTAAAATACCGGGTGTTTTACTGGGTCAGGGTTCCCACTCAAAAGTAAAAAAAAAAATCCCTGACTTTTCCAGGTTCTCCAGGTGGTTTTTAAAGTTTTCCAGAGTGGCATGTTGCAAAGAATTGTTACATTTCATTCCATTCCATTCCATTCATTTTTCTCACCAAAGCACACACTTGTAAATTCTTTACGTAATTTGTCTTTATAAAATTACCTGCTGTTCATTAATAACAACTAACTGTGTACATTATTTTCTGTACCAAAGTTCCATGAACTTTTGTGAATACTATCCACGCTGAATTTGTAAATACATTCCCATAGAAACAGGTCATATGTAAGAAAAAATCTGTCAGTTGAATAGTTTCAGTTTTTCTATAACACAATGCAGCTAAGCTTAATGATGGAATGGCTCTGTTCAAAGAAACATGTTTCAAGAGAACCAACAGACAAAGGACTTTGATCCATCATTTGGTTGGTTCTCTTGTGAAGTGTTTCTTCAATGAAGCAGGAGCCATTGTGCCTAATTGTTCCATGTTATAACTGTGAATACTACCCACACGGAATTTGTAAATACATTCCCATAGAAACAGGTCATATGTAAGAAAAAATCTGTCAGTTGAATTGTTTCAGTTTTTCTATAACACAATGCAGCTAAGCTTAATGATGGAATGGCTCTGTTCAAAGAAACATGTTTCAAGAGAACCAACAGACAAAGGACTTTGATCCATCATTTGGTTGGTTCTCTTGTCAAGTGTTTCTTCAAGCAAGATCCATTGTGCCTAATTGTTCCATGTTATAACTGTGAATACTACCCAGACGGAATTTGTAAATACATTCCCATAGTAACAGGTCATATGTAAGAAAAAATCTGTCAGTTGAATAGTTTCAGTTTTTCTATAACACAATGCAGCTAAGCTTAATGATGGAATGGCTCTGTTCAAAGAAACATGTTTCAAGAGAACCAACAGACAAAGGACTTTGATCCATCATTTGGTTGGTTCTCTTGTCAAGTGTTTCTTCAAGGAGGAGCCATTGTGCCTAAGTGTTCCATGTTATAACAACTGCCTGCAGAAATTGAACAAATGCTTAATAACTGGCAATTTTAAATCTTTTTTTAGAGAATAAAGGAAATACTTAATATAACTGAAAGAAAGATCTACCAAATTCTAGGCAGGCAGTAATTACAAGCAAAAGTTTGAAATCTTGGAAAAATAAGTTTTTTTTGGCAAAATAAAGATCCATTGATTTTTTCAAAAAAAAAAGGGGGGGGGGATTTTCCCTGATTTTTACAAAAAAGGGTAACTTTCCCTGAGTTTTCCCTGATTTTTACAAAAAAGGGTAACTTTCCCTGAGTTTTCCCTGATTTTTACAAAAAAGGGTAATTTTCCCTGAGTTTTCCCTGATTTTTACAAAAAAGGGTAACTTTCCCTGAGTTTTCCCTGATTTTTACAAAAAAGGGTAATTTTCCCTGAGTTTTCCCTGATTTTTGCAAAAAAGGGTAATTTTCCCTGATTTTTACAAAAAAGGTTAACTTTCCCTGAGTTTTCCCTGATTTTTGGAACCATTTTCAAATTCCCTAAGAATTCCAGGTTTTCCCTGTTTTCCAGGTTGAATGGGAACCCTGTCGGTAGTGACAAAAGAAAGACGATAAAGTTAACTTACTTTATTGGAAGAAGAAAAAGACGTTTACAGGAGTCAGAGTAGGCAAAAGGTAATCAATGGATGACATGTTCCACGTGATGACCATCCGCTGTCACGACGTGGCGAAAACATGCTTCAAAGAACTGCAATACTAACCGGAAGATGTTCGACGGGATCTGTGCAATTTCCTGTTAGACGGCACGTCGGAGGTCATTTTCCTGGTACACGTGATCTTTCAGATAGCCCCACAAGAAGAAGAAGTAAAGCGGCGTTAAATCGGGGCTGTACGGAAGCCAGAAGAGACCGGCTGAAAAACGTTGGGGGAATTGTCTGGCGATGACCTGTGGGCAATACTGCTGGTGAAGCAAATTAAGAACAACACCTGTGCAGTGTGGCGGTGCTCCATCCTGTGAAAATGTGCATTTTAGAGGTTTTATGCCATTCTTCTCTTCGTCGCCATGCTTGCCACGTCATCTGTTACACTGCCGGTTCATTCGAATTTCGCTACCAATTTTGTCAGGTATGCATGGGATGGCTTACAACGATTCTTAAATGCTATATCCCACTTTTGTAATACACTGCTGGACAATTGCTAAGGACGGATGACAATAGCAACGATAGCAACCATAAAATGGAAGGCAGGAAAATGTGGAAATTAGCATAAGTGCGGGATACAGTAAGACGTGTTGTGTGTATGCAAATTTTGGATTGCCGAACTTGTTCGTGACGTCACAGCGCTGATAAGAGATATAAATTATTTGATGCGTATTGACCGTTGTTGTTCAAACGCAAAGTTGAAAGGGAAAGAATCAATTGACGAACTTGCAATTTTCAGTATGTCTTCCCGACATCACCTAGATGATTTTACGCATGACCGTATTATTGGCAAGATTGAAGAAGGGCGAAAAATAACTGATTTTGTCAGGGAGTTCGACGTCAGCCACAGTGTTGTTTCAAGGCTTTGGAAATCATTTCAAACAAATGGAGAGTGTAGCAAACGTCACGGGGAAGGTCGTGTTCGCAGTACGACACCTGCAGAAGATCGGTACATAGTGCTATCAACAAAAAGACACCGGCGCAGCACAGCTAGTGAGGGAGCAAATCAGTTTATGGCTGCTACTGGTAATCGGATCTCCCGAAAAACTGTCGCCAGACGTTTGCATGAAGGAGGACTATACGCCCGCCGTCCTGCTGTGTGCATCCCATTGTCCAGACGTCACCGTACCACCCGTTTGCAATGGTGCCATCAACATTGCAATTGGACTGATAACGACTGGTCTGCTGTCCTCTTCTCAGATGAGAGTAGATACAGTCTATCGTCTGATTGTCGACGACAACTGATCTGGCGGGATAGTGGTACTGCATATTGTCCAGCAAACATACAGGAAAGGGACCGATATCCAACATGTAGTGTCATGGTATGGGCTGGCATCATGATCAATGGCCGTACGTCCCTCTATGTGCTTCCAACTGGGACTATGACTGGCCAACGATACATTAATGATGTTCTGCTACCTCATGTTCGCATGTTCCGTGGTGCTGTCGGTGATAGATTCATTTTCATGGACGACAACGCAATATGTCATCGAACAGTCGCTGTCCAGGAGTGTCTTGAGAGCGAGGATATTCAACGCCTCGTATGGCCAGCACGTTCTCCAAATCTGAATCCCATTGAAAATGTGTGGGATGCTTTGGGGAGGAGTCTTGCTGGTCGCCAATGCCCTCCAATAAACAAGGACACCCTCATCCGTGCACTGACAGAGGAATGGGATAAATTACCCCAACAGCTGCTTGATAATGTTGTGCAAAGCATGACACGACGTTGTGGAATCTTGCATCGCCCTCCATGGTGGCCATATCCCGTATTGACATCTTACGCCGGAACACCTGCGGACAGTAATTGCATTTTTTTCACGTTTACGTATTCTGCACAAAATGGACTGTTTGTCATTTGAACACGTTCCAAAGCCTTCTGGATTTCAGAGCACCATAAATTGTCTTTCTTGTAATGTCCTGGCATTCTGACATTATTTTATTTCACTTGGCATCCAACCACATTTACTTTTTTATGCGCTATATAGCCGTTTATGATCCGTCCTTAGCACTTGTCCAGCAGTGTACCTTTGTGGGATTTCCGCCCTCCGCATACCAATTTTTCACCAAGAAAACTCTTTCTTCCGTGGTATATCGCTGTATGTCCGAAATCGCGTGTCCGCCATCCCACTACTTCCCTATGAATGCCTGTCGCTTGCTGATCGATGTCTCGGACTTACAGCGCCATCTCGTTATTCTTTAACGATTATTCCGCAGGAAAGTTGTCACTAAACTTTCTGCGGAATAAATTGTAATATGAGACTGACGAAAAAAAAAACCAGCTTTTTAAACTGGTGAAAAACCTGAAGACAGAATTGTTCACTGTAATTTATTTGCATAAATATTAAATCAGAGCACATCTTTGTATTGGGAATATAAAACTACTCAATTTAAGACAAAATAGCTTTAAAAAGGCATTGCTGCAAACACAGTTCTTATTTTGTTTTGTTGACGTACATGCTTGCACATCTGCTGAAGCCTCCTCTTACAAGCAAGCTTTGTTTTCTTCTCAGCAAATTCCACAGTCATAAGCATACCTGCCAACACCGGCAAAAGCCTTGTCAGTAGTAACGTAACTAGTATTATTGCGCTGCATACGTAGACTACAGAGAGTGCGAACATCGCGGGAGATGAAAGGGTGGGGGGTGGGGGTATGGAACAAATCTTTGATCCGTCCCACTTCCGGTTTTGGAATTTTTACTCTATTTTGAAGCTGAAATACAAGTACTTATGCAGTAAAATGTTATTTAACAATAATACTGGACAGAGGTAGTATTTCGAGAAAACAAAAATTACGATTACGGAAACTGAACTCCGTTGACCTTGCGTTTTCTAAAGTTTCGGAAAGATGGAATTCCGTCCTCCAACCTGTTCCACAGAAAAACTAGCCCGTTTTTAAAATCTATTGCAGAACTGTTAGGGATTATTAGTTATCAGTGAACTACAAGAGAATATGATAAAAGGAGAAAGTATAAAATTCAGTGCAAAGCAAAATGTCAGAAGAAACTCTCTCGGTGCCCAGTGTTAGTTCTTTTGAAAAACTATACAGTAGTTGCATGCGCATGTGGGTACTAAATAATGCAGATTTTTCCATAATCAACAGACAAGACCAATTTTAATATCCTAAAAACTCGTGCCCCCCCCCCCGACCCATCCCAAATTTCTGTTCACTTGGGCGTATCGATCACGCGAATGACCAAAATAATAATGAAAAAGGCGGAATTTCTCGAATTCGCGGAAGAATCTTATGCCTAAAGATTACGGGGAAGTTTTTGCGACATCTAAGTTCCTTTTCCGCAAATTCCTGCCGACGGTTTCAAGCTGAAATACAAACATTTATACAATAGGCCAGTGCGACATGAAGGCAGAGGGTGCTAAGAATCCCTTGAGGACTGGACTAGGCTGCCATCTGATGCTGACCTTGGCTCCGTATAATGGACGCTCCCTATCTTCTGATTCAAGGCTTCTTGAATTGGAAGGGGAACTACAAAGGATCAAGTGGGACATCGTCGGGCTAAGTGAGGTAAGGAGAAAAGGAGAAGATCTCATCGAACTGAAAAGTAGACATCTTTTCTACTATCGTGGGAACAGACACTGGCAGAACTAGTGGTGTTGGATTTATAATAAACAAGAAACTGAAGGATAAAGTTGTAGAAGTAGAAACTTCCTCTGATAGAGCTGCACGACTCGTTATCCAACTCTCGAGAAGATACCAGGCTCAGATTATTCAAACTTATGCACCCACCACAAGTCATCCTGAAGAAGAAATTGAAGAATTTTATGAGGAAATTCGTGATCTAAATAATAAAGGTAAGCAGCACTTGAAGGTAATTATGGGAGATTTCAATGCAAAAATAGGGCAACGGCAACAGAATGAAACTTCAGTAGGTAAATTCGGTCACGGCAACAGAATGAAACTTCAGTAGGTAAATTCGGTCACGGCAACAGAAACCAGCATGGAAATACTCTCGTTGAGTTTGCGGAGGCAGAAAAAGGTTTTTCATCTTGAACTCCTTCTTCAAGAAAAAGCCACACAGGAAATGGACATGGAGACATCCAAATGGGATGACAAGTGAAACTGATTTCATTATGTGTAACAAAAAATTCGTCATAGAAGACTGCAGTGTGCTAAACAAGTTCAACACAGGTAGTGACCATAGATTGGCGAGATGCATGCACCTCAACACTAAACTTGAACGTGGCAAGCTCATAAGACAAACAAAATGTACTGACATAACCAACCTTAAAAAACACCATAATACCTTCAAGTTGGAACTGAAGAACAGATTTTCTGCTTTAGAAGGCCTAACATCGGAAAAAGTGGATATTTCTGAAGTTAACAGAAAAGTAACCAAAACTCTTATGGAAACAGCAACAAAATGAGCTGGGTCTAAGAACAAGTTGCATGTGAACAAATTATCAGGAAAAATCCAAAATGTTGATGCAAAAAGAAGAGAGATGAGGACAACTAAAGAAGATGTGACTTCCAAAGTGGAATATATAGAGCTATGCAAGACAGTACGAAAAAGTATCACTGAAGGCGTAAGGAAATTCAACTGTGAACTAGTGAGGAAAGAAATTGGAAAAAACCAAAGCCTAAAGATAGCAAAGGGACATCTCAGTAAGGGAAGAAAACAGATTATGGCACTGACAAAAGAAGATGGTTCTGTAACAAGAAATAGAGGCAAAATTTTGACAAGAGTGAAAGATTTCTACTCCAAGTTATATGAAAGGGATGATGCATGTACTCCAGACATCATGAAAGGTACCAGTACCAGAGTTCTTCCAGTCCTCCCAGCAGAAGTTGCACATGCAATCATGAACATGAAGCGGGGAACAGCTCCAGGAGAAGATGGAATTACTGTAGATATCATACAAGAAGCAAGTGGAGAAATCGAAACAGTACTCGCCCAAATTTTCACTCTCTGCCTTAATGAAGGGAAGATTCCTGAGGATTGGAACAACGCTACAATGATCTTGCTACATAAAAAAGGTGACATTGAGGATCTCAGGAACTAGAGACCTATCAGCCTCCTATCAGTGGTTTATAACATCTTTCACTAAAGTTCTTTCACACCGCTTGAAGGTGACACTGGACATGGCTCAACCGAGAGAACAAGCTGGATTCAGGAGTGGCTACAGCACAATAGATCATATCCATGTACTGAGAGAACTAATTGAAAGAGTGAGGGAATATGAACTTCCATTGTGTATGGCTTTTATCGATTATGAAAAAGCCTTTGATTCGGTGAAACCATCAGCAGTTACAATGGCTCTGTAATCCTGCGGTATTGAAGATGCATACATTAATATTATTAATAACATCTATGAAAATGCAAGTGCAAAGATTTGGCTGTTTGAAAATACAACACACATAAAAATTGGAAAAGGAGTGAGACAAGGTGACACCATATCTCCGAAGCTCTTTAATGCCACATTGGAAAATGTCTTTCAATCACTGAACTGGGAAAACAAAGGAATAAAAATTAATGGAGATTATCTAACCCACCTTCGTTTTGGTGATGACAGTCATTTTTGCAACTACCCATCAAAGCTGCAGAGTATGAACCAGGAACTTGCTGACAAGAGTAAAGAAGTGGGATTAAAAATGAACTTTCAAAAAACAAAAGTGATGTTCAATGCTTTTACACGAAATGAAGATTTGTCGATTGATGGAGAAAAGCTGGAGATAACAGACACGTACGTTTATCTTGGACAGCAGATATCAAGTGAGGGTCACATTGATGAAGAAATTAATCGGCGTACAAAACTTGCCTGGAGAGCTTTTGGAAGAAACAGCATAATTTTCAAGAGCAATATGCCATTATGTCTTAAAAGAAAAGTGTTTGATCAATGCATCCTTCCAGTGCTTACGTATGGTGCAGAGACGTGGACCTTAACTAAAAGAGGCATACAAAGGCTGCAGACAACTCAAAGTAGCATGGAGAGGTGCATGCTTGGTGTAACCAGGAGAGATGAGAAGAAGAACTCGTGGATCCGAAGAATGACAAGAGTGGAAGACATCATGATCAGAGTTAAATCCCTGAAATGGCAATGGGCTGGACATGCTGCCAGAAGGACATACCATCGATGGACAGCCGAAATTTTAGATTGGATTTCAAGGGACAGGAAAAGACCCAGAAAAAGACCACATGGAAAATGGGTGCATGAAATTCGAAAGTATGCGGGAGTGACATGGAGGAGACTGGCACAAGACAGACCGTTGTGGAGGAAACTTGGGGAGACCTTCATGCAGCACTGGATTGATAATGGTTGACAATGATGATGATATATAATAAAAGGATATAAGATCAGGTGATGCGCAACATCACAGCCTCTCCTTAACAAATGTCAACCCCGCCTTCTCATGGTGCATCCCTGTTCCCACTAAAGGGGCTCTGACGACAGCCAATAGCGGTATAACTATACCATCGGGATAAGAGGAAATGCTATCCCACACTCACCAACCCGCTTGGCCAGTGTGGTGAGCTATGGCCAAACCTCTTCAAAATGACTCCACAACTTAAATCTTGGCCCTCAGTCTCCGGCAGCTCGAATGTACCTGGCCAAGGCAGCGGCAAGTGTGACATGAAGGCAGAGAGTGATGGAGGAGACTGGCACAAGACAGACCGTTGTGGAAGAGGCTTGGAGAGACCTTCGTCCAGCAGTGGATTGATAATGGCTGACAATGATGATGATATATCATAAAATAACAGCAAAATAAAAAAAAATGGAAATTCGCAGAATCCGTAGTTTCGACAGTGTTTCCATAGTCAGACAACTAAATCTGTAGAAACTACGGACTACATTGGCAGGTATGCATATGTCTTTTGTTGACTTTGTAGCTGCATAGCATGACTGTAAAATTCTCTCTCTGCTAATATCTTTCTTTTCCCATTTCATTATTGTGGCTTTTCTTTTTTACGCTTTCCAACTGTAGGTTGAAGAAGCGTATATGCTCCACCTTTGTCCGTCCGTCCGCACGATAACTCACGTGAAAATGGTTCGATTTCGACGAAATTTTAGTATGTGGTAGAGGACCACCTGGGGACGAACCCTATTGAAAATGGGCGAAGCAGGGTCAAAGGTCAGGACATAGGAATGAGATCCATTCCATTGCTCTTATGCATCATAACTTGCGTAAAAATTGTTCGATTTCGATGAAATTTTATTATGTGGTAGGGAACCACCTGGGGACGATCCCTATTGAAAATGGGTGAAATTGGATCAAAGGTTAGGGCATAGGAGCTGGATCCATTCCATTGCCTTTATGAGTCATAATATGCGTAAAAATGGTTTGATTTCGATGGAATTCTAGTATGTGATAGGGAACCACCTGGGGACAAACCCTATTGAAAATGGGTGAAATAGAGTCAAAGGTCAGGACATAGGAGCTGGATCCATTCCATTGCCTTTATGGGTCATAACTAACCTAAAATGCTTGGATTGCGACAAAACTTTAGATGGGTTCCATTTCAACTCAGGCAGGGTCGTACCATCATGGTCTCAGATTTCTCTAAAAAAATTAAGGGGTGATCCTTGACTAAAATAAGGAGACCCATATTTTTCTTTCGGCAAGAAAAAATTTTCCCTTCGAGATAGAGGGTTTCAAATCTTGCACCGCCAAACAAGCTCTCTAGAAAACGGTTATTTTTCCTAACTTCAGCAAGTCATTGCAGCAGAGTTAAAAAAGATATCGTGTTCTTGTATTTTTTACATTGTGTGTATAACATATAATAATATATGGTGCTAATATTTGCTACACATCGCATATGATTAAAATTTTAAAAAATCGTAAACTTTGTGATTTTTTAAAAAAATTGAATTTTTTTTAAGTTTTTTTTTAAACAGGTTTGGATGGAGTTTTTTCTATATTCGTTTTTTTCGTTAAAGACATACAAATGTGCACTTTATTTGTAATTTTTTGTGTGTCTGTGAAACTGCTAGTTTCCGCGTTTGGCAGCGTTAAAAACAGCCGATTTTGAAAAATCTCTAACTTTGCCAACGATTTTCTCAAAAAGGCCATTTTTTAAAATTCTGAAAATTAAATCCCTGTTTCATCATCAACAGGAGAATATCTGTGTAAATTTTCACGGACCTAAAAACGCCCGTTTCCGAGTTAGACACGTTTGAATTCGGTTTGAAAGCCTAAGATTCCCCGTGTTCTAAAGGCGCCATTTTGGAAAAATCTCGGGCACAAAGTACGTACGTTATCTCTTACCCGAATCAAAGCGTTAGATATTCTTTGCACGAATGATGGAATGAGAGCATTGGTTCAGCTGGCCCTGGTTGGATACATCCACCTCACTCTTCCCCGAGTGTGATGACATGCCTATAAAACTGTCGGGGGGGGATTGCCAATACATAAAGAAAATTCTTGCTGCTCCACTAACAAAGTTGAGTTGCGAAAGACAGCAGCAGTTGTTTGTTTGTTTACGTATATACTTAAACATCGCATAAGAAAAGACTATGAAAGAGTAGAAAACTGTTGTGAAATAATTTTAAGAAAAAGAGTGCAGGCACGTGTACCGTAAGTTAATTTTCGATGGCTAAACAACCTCTAGTTTTTCTGGGAGTTGCTAATTGTAGGCTACTGTCAGAAGAGCAGTTGCTGTTTTGTTATAGTTGCTAAAATTAACTTCTCAGTTTTTCGTAATAGTAAAATATTCGCTCAGGAGAGTTTTGTCCTCTGCGAACGGGGGAGAAGGTGCAATGCTCTTGACCTCGCTGCTGGGTTGATAGCGCTGGTCGCCACCGAAACTCTGCTTACCTCCTCTCCAAAACGTAATGGCAATTGTCTAATCTACTAAATAAATAACAATTAACACATACACCTGCATGCTTATTCATAAAATGTAAGTTGAGTATATTTACTGTTCAATCAGCTGATTTTACAAGTAAAATTCATATACAACTTATGCACTTATAAGGGTGTAAAGATTTTTATCTATTTAAAACATATTCATAGATTTCAATTTTTTAAGAGGGGGGTGATTGTGTTCTTAGTGATTTCCACCTGGGCCACGATAAACCATGCACTGCCCATGGCTCCTGTTTCCTTAGAAGATAATCCTGGATCGATGGGAGACCAGCGGAGTTTTGACACACACACCCCCACCCCCTCACGTGGTGGTGAGGTGTCTCAAAGCTAGGTAGCTTTCAAAAATGTTTCAACTTAGTTGGCTGGTAACAAGAGAGGGATTCCATTTAAACTCTGGCAGGGTCGTAGCATCACGTTTTCAGATTTCTCTAAAAAAATTAAGGGGTGTTCCTTGATTAAAATAAGGGGACCCATATCTTTTCTTTCGGCAAGAAAAATTTTTCCCTTCGAGACAGAGGGTTTCAAATCTTCCACCCTCAAACAAGCTCTCTAAAAAACCGGTTATTTTCCCTAACTTCAGTGAGTCATTGCAGCAGAATTAAAAAGGTCTTTTGTTCTGGTATTTTTATTACATTGTGTGTATAACGTATAATAATATGTGATGCTAATATTTTTTTCACATCGTATGATTAAAATTTAAAAAAATCGTAAACTTCGATTTTTAAAAAAAATTGAAATTTTTAAGATTTTTTTTAACTGGTTCAAATGGAGTTTTTTTTTTCTATACTCGTTTTTTTTTTTTGTTAAAGACATACAAATGTGCACTTTATTTGCAATTTTTTATGTCTGTGAAACTGCTAGTTTCCGCAGCGTTAAAAACAGCCGATTTTGAAAAATCTAACTTTGCCAACGATTTTCTCAAAAAGCCCTTTTTTAAAATTCTGAAAATTAAATCCCTGTTTTATTATAAACAGGAGAATATCTGTATAAATTTTTACGGACCTAAAAACGCCCGTTTCCGAGTTAGACGCGTTTGAATTTGGTTTGAAAACCTATGATTTCTCCGTGTTCTAAAGGCGCCATTTTGGAAAAATCTAAGACGCAAAGTACGTATTCTCTTACTCGTATGAGAGTGTTGGATCCGTCCACCTCACCCTACCCTGAGCGATAACATGCCTAAAAAACGGTCTTGAAAAAAATAACAAATCTATATATACAGAGAATTGAATGTATGTCAATTTAGAACCATCAAACTTGGTATACTATCTCATGGTACCCTAACTTAGACCGTAGACGGTTTTTGGAAGGGGAGCCCGGGTCAAAGGGCCCCACGCAAAATTTCCGTAAAATCTAGTTTTCAATTTAGAACCATCAAATTTAGTATACTTTTTCTTGACACCCTAACTTTGACTAGACGGTTTTGGGAAGGGGTCGAAACCGGGGGTCAAGCCACCCACCCCTACAAAATTTTCGTAAAACATTTTACAAAATTAGGGTGCCAAGAAAAAGTATACCAAATTTGATGGTTCTAAATTGAAAACTAGATTTTACGGAAATTTTGCGTGGGGCCCTTTGACCACGGGCTCCCACCCACCCAGGGCTCTACCCCCTTCCAAAAACCATCTACGGTCTCGGTTAGGGCACTATAGTTTACAAGTATATTTACGGAAGTTTTGTGTGGAGCCCCTTGACGACCCCGGGCTCCGACCCTTTCCAAAAACCGTCTACGGTTTAAGTTAGGGTACCATGAGATAGTATACCAAGTTTGGTGGTTTTAAATTGAAAACTGTAGATTTGTTTAGCAGACATACATTCAAATCTATATATATAGATTTGTTATTTTTTTCCAAGACCGTTTTTTAGGCATGTTATCGCCCAGGGTAGGGTCAGGTGGACGGATCCAACGCTCTCATTCGGGTAAGAGAATACATGTACTTTGCACCTGAGATTTTTCCAAAATTGCGCCTTTAGAACACGGAGAAATCGTAGGTTTTCAAATCAAATTCAAACGTGTCTAACTCGGAAACGGACGATTTTAGGTCCGTGAAAATTTACACAGATATTCTCCTGTTGATAATGAAACAGGGATTTAATTTTCAGAATTTTAAAAAAGGGCTTTTTTGAGAAAATAGTTGGCAAAATTGGAGATTTTTCAAAATCGGCTGTTTTTAACGCTGCAGAAACTAGCAGTTTCACAGACACATAAAAAATTGCAAATAAGGTGCACATTTGTATGTCTTTAACAAAAAGACGAGTATAGAAAACAAAAACTCCATTTGAACCAGTTAAAAAAAAATTTTAAAAATTTCAATTTTTTTTTAAAAATCAAAGTTTACGATTTTTTTTAAATTTTAATCATACGATGTGTAAAAGATATTAGCATCAAATATTATTATACGTTATGCACACAATGTAATAAAAATACCAGAACAAAAGATCTTTTTTAATTCTGCTGCAATGACTCACTGAAGTTAGGAAAAATAACCGGTTTTTTAGAGAGCTTGTTTGAGGGTGGAAGATTTGAAACCCTCTGTCTCGAAGGGAAAAATTTTTCTTGCCGAAAGAAAAGATATGGGTCCCCTTATTTTAATCAAGGAACACCCCCTTAATTTTTTTAGAGAAATCAGAGACCGTGATGGAACGACCTTGCCAGAGTTGAAATGGAATCCTTCTCTTATTACCAGCCAACTAAGTTGAAACATTTTATGAAAGCTACCTAGCTTTGAGACACCTCACCGCCACGTGAGAGGGGGTGTCAAAACTCTGCTGGTCTCCCATCGATCCAGGATTATCTTCTAAGGGAACAGAAGACATGGGCAGTGCATGGTTTATCGTGGCCCAGGTGGAGATCACTAAGAACACAATCCACCCCCCCCCCTCTTTAAAAAAATTGAAATCTTTGAATATGTTTTAAATAGATAAAAATCTTTACACCATTATAAGCGCATAAGTTGTATATTAATTTTACTTGTAAAATCAGCTGATTGAACAGGAAATATACTCAACTTACATTTTATGAATAAGCATGCACGTGTATGTGTTAATTGTTATTTATTTAGTAGATTAGACAATTGCCATTACCGTTTTGGAGCGGAGGTAAGCAGAGTTTCCGTAGCGACCAGCGCTATCAACCCAGCAGCGAGGTAAAGAGCATTGCACCTTCTCCCCCGTTCGCAGAGGACAAAACTCTCCTGAGCGAATATTTTACTATTACGAAAAACTGAGAAGTTAATTTTAGCAACTATAACAAAACAGCAACTGCTCTTCTGACAGTAGCCTACAATTAGCAACTCCCAGAAAAACTCGAGGGTGTTTAGCCATCGAAAATTAACTTACAGTACACGTGCCTGCACTCTTTTTCTTAAAATTATTTCACAACAGTTTTCTACTCTTTCATAGTCTTTTCTTATGCGATGTTTAAGTATATACGTAAACAAACAAACAACTGCTGCTGTCTTTCGCAACTCAACTTTGTTAGTGGAGCAGCAAGAATTTTCTTTATGTATTGGTAATCCCCCCCCGACAGTTTTATAGGCATGTCATCACTCGGGGAAGGGTGAGGTGGATGTATCCAACCAGGGCCAGCTGAACCAATGCTCTCATTCCATCATTCGTGCAAAGAATATCTAACGCTTTGATTCGGGTAAGAGATAACGTACGTACTTTGTGCCCGAGATTTTTCAAAATGGCGCCTTTAGAACATGGGGAATCTTAGGCTTTCAAACCGAATTCAAACGTGTCTAACTCGGAAACGGGCGTTTTTAGGTCCGTGAAAATTTACACAGATATTCTCCTGTTGATGATGAAACAGGGATTTAATTTTCAGAATTTTAAAAAATGGCCTTTTTGAGAAAATCGTTGGCAAAGTTAGAGATTTTTCAAAATCGGCTTTTTCTAACGCTGCCGAAACGCGGAAACTAGCAGTTTCACAGACACACAAAAAATTACAAATAAAGTGCACATTTGTATGTCTTTAACGAAAAAACGAATATAGAAAAAACTCCATCCAAACCTGTTCAAAAAAACTTAAAAAAAAAAATTTTAAAAATCACAAAGTTTACGAATTTTTTAAATTTTAATCATACGATGTGTAGCAAATATTAGCACCATATATTATTATATGTTATACACACAATGTAAAAAAATACAAGAACACGATATCTTTGTAACTCTGCTGCAATGACTCGCTGAAGTTAGGAAAACTAACCGTTTTCTAGAGAGCTTGTTTGACGGTGCAAGATTTGAAACCCTCTATCTCGAAGGGAAAATTTTCTCTTGCCGAAAGAAAAATATGGGTCTCCTTATTTTAGTCAAGGAACACCCCTTAATTTTTTTAGAGAAATCTGAGACCATGATGGTACGACCCTGCCTGAGTTGAAATGGAACCCATCTTTATCATGTTGTTCCGGAGGTATAGTGAACCGGTTCTGTTGAATATCAACGAAATGGGGTCAAAGGTCATTGCACAAAATCCAGATTTATTCCACAGCCATTATTCTCATAACTTGCGTAAAACTGCTTCTATTGCAACAAAACTTTATTATGTTGTTCCGGAGGTATAGTGAACCGGTTGTGTTGAATATCATCGAAATGGGGTCAAAGGTCAGAACACAGGAGCGAGATTTACTCAACAGACATTATCCACATAACTTAAGTAATAATTTCTGGTATGTTGGAAAGCGTATCATAATCAATGCATTGCATGATTTTACTAACTTGTTTTCTTATATCCTGAGATTTTGGCAAAGTTGATGAACGAGTTTGTATATCTGAAAAGTATATGTTTGACAGAGAGAACAAATTAGATGGCGAAATTAGTAGGTGAGTGAATTCTTCAGTGAAAGAAGTAACTGCGTTTGGAGGATTTTACATGAATGATGGGTCTTCAAGAAAGCCCCGAATGGCTGTGTATAAAAGTGTATTTGTTCCTACTCTGATGCATGGCAGTGAAACCTCGATACTGCAGAAGAGACACCGGAGTCGTTCGTGTTCTGGGAAGATGCGTTACTTACAGGGGGCTTGTGGCAAGACTCTTTCTGATCATGTGACGAATGAAGCTGTCCTGCAGATGTGCAGGCTTACCAACTTTCCAGAATTTAAATCCGTAAAAAAAAGTTCAGTGGACGTTTAATCAATGTCAGATTGACTAACGTATCGAACATAGTGATAAAATCTATCGAGCATATCGATTAGAAACTTATTCATTAAGAGAGTGATAAACCGTTGTGGAGGAAACTTGGGGAGACCTTCGTCCAGCAGTGGATTAATAATGGTTGACAATGATGATGAAATCGATTACGTATGCTATACAAGTAGAAAGTAAGATGTTAGGCATTATTTCACGCTTATAATGCTTAAAGTGTAATCTAAACGTAATTAAATCATTAACATACAATCATAAAGTTACATACACACAAAAAAATTCATTTGTAACTGTGAAATTATAGCTATAAGTGAGATATTGCAGCGACTTTTTATTTTAAAGTTACAAGTGGTTTTGAACTTAAATTTTTGTGTCAGCATGCTAAAATACTTTTAAGAAAAAGCAATTGTTTTTCCCTGTTTTTATTTTTATCTTATTTTCATTTCTTTTTTTTTTTTTTTTTTTTTTTTTTGGTAGTTAGCACCAATCTTAATCTTACAAAGTTTATTTCAGGCTCTCTCTCCAAATTGGATGAGATCAGAGAGGTTTAGATGAAATTATGATCCGGGAAATCAGAAACATACAGGTGCTGTATCTTTTAGGATAATTATTTTCTCTTCGAAAAAATGTTTAGGGCATTCATACATACATACATTTGTATGTATATACACTGCCGGACAATTGCTAAGGACGGATGACAATAGCAACGATAGCAACCATAAAATGGAAGGCAGGAAAATGTGGAAATTAGCATAAGTGCGGGATACAGTAAGACGTGTTGTGCGTATGCAAATTTTGGATTGCCGAACTTGTTCGTGACGTCATAGCGCTGATAAGAGATATAAAGGATTTGACGCGTATTGACCGTTGTTGTTCAAACGCAAAGTTGAAAGGGAAAGAATCTATTGACGAACTTGCAATTTTCAGTATGTCTTCCCGACATCACCTAGATGATTTGACGCGTGGCCGTATTATTGGCAAGATTGAAGAAGGGCGAAAAATAACAGATGTTGTCAGGGAGTTCGACGTCAGCCACAGTGTTGTTTCAAGGCTTTGGAAATCATTTCAAACAAATGGAGAGTGTAGCAAACGTCACGGGAGAGGTCTTGTTCGCAGTACGACACCTGCAGAAGATCGGTACATAATGCTGTCAACAAAAAGACACCGGCGCAGCACAGCTAGTGAGGTAGCAAATCAGTTTATGGCTGCTACTGGCAAGCGGATCTCCCGAAAAACTGTCGCCAGACGTTTGCATGAAGGAGGACTATACGCCCGCCGTCCTGCTGTGTGCATCCCATTGTCCAGACGTCACCGTACCGCCCGTTTGCAATGGTGCCATCAACATCGCAATTTGACTGATAACGACTGGTCTGCTGTCCTCTTCTCAGATGAGAGTAGATACAGTCTAGCATCTGATTGTCGAAGACAACTGATCTGGCGTGATAGTGGTACTGCATATTGTCCAGCAAACATACAGGATATCCGACATGTAGTGTCATGGTATGGGCTAGCATCATGATCAATGGCCGTACGTCCCTCTATGTGCTTCCAACTGGGACTATGACTGGCCAACTATACATTAATGATGTTCTGCTTCCTCATGTTCGCATGTTCCGTGGTGCTGTCGGTGATAGATTCATTTTCATGGAGGACAACGCAACATGTCATCGAACAGTCGCTGTCCAGGAGTGTCTTGAGAGCGAGGATATTCAACGCCTCGTATGGCCAGCACGTTCTCTAAATCTGAATCCCATTGAAAATGTGTGGGATGCTTTGGGGAGGAGTCTTGCTGGTCGCCAATGCCCTCCAATAAACAAGGACACCCTCATCCGTGCACTGACAGAGGAATGGGATAAATTACCCCAACAGCTGCTTGATAATGTTGTGCAAAGCATGACACGACGTGTGGAATCTTGCATCGCCCTCCATGGTGGCCATATCCCGTATTGACATCTTACGCCGGAGGACGGTAATTGCATTTTTTTCACGTTTACGTATTCTGCACAAAATGGCCTGTTTGTCCCTTGAACACGTTCCAAAGCCTTCTGGATTTCAGAGCACAATAAATTGTCTTTCTTGTAATGTCCTGGCATTCTGACATTATTTTATTTCTCTTGGCATCCAACCACACTTACTTTTTTTATGCGCTATATAGCCGTTTATGATCCGTCCTTAGCAATTGTCCAGCAGTGTATAACTTCTTCCATCATGCTGAAATAACTTTCAGCCTGAATGCATAATAAAAAAGCTTTCACATTTTTAGATAAATGGTGTAACTTTGAGAATATGAATATTTTTGAACACCATGCATCAATTCTTACAAATTTTCTAACTTTGCCACTTTTGTCTTCAGAAAACTTTCCCACTCTTACCAAGCTGAAATACAAATATTTATGGAATAAAGTGACATTTGACAACAAGTGAGGGCAGAAGGTACACAGCGAGAAGCAGATTACATTGAAATTTTTGCTCCATCTAACTTACAGTTTAGGTAATTGTTACCTGCATTTTCAAGCTAAAATACACACATTTATACAAAAAAAAAAAAAAAAATGGTTAACAAGAATACTTGGTAGAGGCAACATGAAAAAAAATTAGAATTATGTGAGGAATCTTCACTCTGTCTACTACCTTCAGAATTCTGCCCTCGGACAGAAAACGACCCCCTCCCAGGCTATACGCCCAAATTCTATTCTATTTTGTGTCGATCTCTAGAATAAACCAAATGATAATTTGAAAAAAGCTGGAGTCTGCAAAACTGTGGAAGAATCTCATGCCTATTTCCGAAGGGGGAAAAAAAATGGCGATTTACCACAATTCGTTGCCATGTCCGTACTGCTAGACAAATATTCACAATAGTACAGCAAATACGTACTGCTCGTCCTCTATGGAAATATTAGAAAAGTAATCATAATCTTGCGAGAGCTCAGTTTATAAAAATATGTACATTTTTATCAACAATTACAAAAACCTAAAGTTCATGATGTTGAAATGTAGGCAAACATTTTACTGCACACTTACATAGTTAACATAAGAGCAATATGAAAGCTATTAAATTTACAAACCTGTCCAGATTTGCTGTGGTCTGCTGAACAGTCAGGTACAATTTTTGACAATTTGACAATCCAGTTATTGATTTTATCTCTACGACGCCTCTCGACTGAAATTTTTTATAAAAATATGCCATTAAAAAACAGCAGTAGCAACATTTGTAAAGTACAAGTTTCAAAAAAAAAAAAAAAAAAGATGAAACTAGAATATTTATTACTTTCATCATATGCAAAAAACAGGGCTTGAAAAATACCATGCCTGAGATACCTGGGGCTATAATTATTGACCTGGGCAGGTAAATAAAAACATCTGGTTGCCCAGTCTGTGCAATTAAATTTAAAAATAAAAAGCATTGGAATAGAATTTGAGAGAGAGAGAGAGAGAGAGAGAGAGAGCAACCATTGCATGTTGTGTTTCATTTCACACTGCCTATAACCAGGAGTTGTACATACTTAAGGAGTACCAAGGACAGAAGAATATCACTTCTTTAATTATATTTATGCTGTAGGTCCAGATATTGGAACCATATTGGGTTGTCGGAAAAGCCATGACGTATTTTAGCCATGTTTTGCAAAGGTCATTTATTGATAGAAAGAACAAAGATCAATCAATTTAAATAATGCCCGTTTTGTTCGATAACCTTTTGCCATCTTTCAGTGAGCTGCAGAATGCCTCGTTCATAGAAGGACCTGTCTTTCATGGTGAAAAACTGTACAAGGTGCTAATTTACAGCCTCATCTGAATTGAATGTTATACCACACAAGGACTGTTGAAGAGACCGAACAATTGGAAGTCTGACGGCGCAAGGTCAGGCGAGTATGCTGGGTGTGGCAACACATCCCACACAAGCTCCAATAATTTTGGCGGGTGATCAAACTTGTGTGTGATCTCGCGTTGTTGTGATGGAACACAACAACACCTTTATGATGAACAAGCTCTGGACGTTTCTCGATGATGGATTCGTTCAAACTGTCCAATTGCCGACAGTATACATTCGAATTGATTGTTTGGTTCCGTGGTAGGAGCTGGAAAAACACGACAACTTTAAAATCCCACCACACTGAGACCAGGACCTTCCGCTGACGAATGTCTGCTTTGGATGTCGTTTGAGGCGAAGCAGCACTTCGGGACCAAGACCGTTTGCACAGCACATTGTTGTACACAATCCACTTTTCGTCACCAGTTATTAGTTGCTTCAGAAAAGGATCGATTTCCTCACGTTTAATGAGCATATCGCAGATGCTTACACACGCCGTCAATTGAGCTTCTTTGAGTTCATGAGGAACCCACACATCGAGCTTGCTTACGTATCCCAGCTTCTTCAGGTGGTCGTGAACGCTTGAATGATGGATGTGCAATGTGTATGCAATCTCTCGTGTCGTGTAACGTGGGTTTGAATGGATCAAAGCCTTGATTTGGTTGTCATCAACCTCGGTTGGCCTCACGGACCTAGGGGCATCGTTCAGGTCGAAATCACCAGCACGGAATTTTGCGAACCACCACTGGCACCGACGTTCTTGTAGAGCACTATCATCGTACACTTTACGCAACTTTTCACAAGCTTGACGCGCGTTCTTCCCTTTACGGAAGTAAAACAGTAAAATATGGCGAAAGTGCACAGTTTGGTCTTCCATCTTCAACTTGATGTCGAATCTCCGCAAATCAACCAAATTGCTCACTGTTCCTTTTAGACTGCAGCTAGAGCTGGCACCTGTCGAATGCCATAGCGATAACAGAGCTGCGCATGCCTCTAGTACTTCCAAAACCGCCATCGGGTACCAAAATACGTCATGACTTTTCTGACAACCCAATAGCTTTGCTCCAAATGTTGTTTATAGTCATCAACAGGATGCATATCGCTGATGGAACTAGCCTCCAGTGTGACAGAGGGCGAAAACTTTGACGAAAGGAACACGGTAGAATCACTAAATTTCTCAAATACTAATTTCATCATCGTATCATTTCGTACCAGTTTCAGCAGCAGCAGCATCTCAAAACTTGAGATACAAGCTTTTGTGCATTGAACACTGTGAATACAGACCCTTAAAAATGGAAATGCAAAACACGTAAAAAAAAAAAGTTAATTATATTTTTTAACTTTAAAAAAAATGAGAGTTCCTATTTGTTATCTTAAAAGATAAATTTTCCTGGGCATCTAGCTTTTACTACCTGGACAGGTAAATAATTTCTGCACATGCCCAACTGGTCATGTAACTTTTCAGATATTTTTTAATCCCTGCAAAAATAACTGTTGTTGAAAACTTAGCATGGAACTTGCAACTATTTACAGTTACAACACTTTGTAACATATACTCTAGATTCAGTTTCTTTTTGATTTTACTATCTCTTATTTTATTTTCCTATGCAAATTATCTTCTCACTTAACGAGATATTGTTTCTCCCGCTGAATTATATGTGGCAACGAGTGTAAGTCATGACGTGGTGGTATGCAGTATATATATATATAGGCGCGCTCAAGTATACGGAAGAGCTTCGTTTTATATACGATAGGTTCTTCCTAATTATTGATATGCGATTTACCTACTTTTCTACGATATTACGAAAGTTTGGGCTATCAGTAGTTGTGTTATTTTGAAGTGTGTATTTGAGTAATACCAGGAGCTCCCCAACAAAAGGTTAAAAGTGAGTACGTTTACTTAGTTCATTTTATTGTCTGACCTCTGTCTGGCCGTTAAGTCTATTTCATTGAGTGTTTACGTTAAGTTCAGAGAATATTGTGTTTACCGCTCTAATAAGGAGCCTTCAAGGTATTAATGTACTAAAGCCGAAGTTATATTACTGATATTCAAGATAATGAGGAACGCTGAGTAAAAATAAATTCCATATTCTTGAAATTTATTGCACGTGCGTGTCTTACCTAAACAAACTCTAGCACTTGGAAGATTAAGCACACTTTAGCTACATCAAGTAACCTTTCAATAACCCTAACGTGACTTAACGTAAGCTTTCCTGCACTTACACGTCCAGCCGGAGAATTCTATTCATTATAATTGGCGCCCGAACAGGGACCAGAGAGTTTCGTTTTATATGTGATAGGTTCTTCCTGATTATTGATATGCGATTTACCTACTTTTCTACGATAGTACGAAAGTTCGGGCTATCAGTAGTTGTGTTATTTTGGAGTGTGTATTTGAGTAATACCAGGAGCTCCCCAATAAAAGGTTAAAAGTGAGTACGTTTTCTTAGTTCATTTTATTGTCAGACCTCTGTCTGGCCGTTAAGTCTATTTCATTGAGTGTTTACGTTAAGTTCAGGGTATAGTGTGTTTACCGCTCTAATAAGGAGCCTTCAAGGTATTAATGTACTAAAACCAAAGTTATATTACTGATATTCAAGATAATGAGGAACGCTGAGTAAAAATAAATTCCATATTCTTGGAATTTATTGCACGTGCGTGTCTTACCTAAACAAACTCTAGCACTTTGAAGATTAAGCACACTTTAGCTACATCAAGTAACCTTTCAATAACCCTAACGTGACTTAACGTAAGCTTTCCTGCACTACACGTCCAGCCGGAGAAATTTATTCATTATAACTTGTGGAAGATTCAAAGTTAACTATACACTGCCTGACAGAGAAAATGCCACACCACAAAGATGTGAACACAGCGCCATGCAAATTACAGGGTGGGTGCACACGTACAAGTTACGCAAATTATTGCATTTGCAGGCAAATCGCATGAACGCCGCGTGGGATATAGCCCGAAACAACTAGCCCGTGAGGCCATCAGTCGAGACGTTGTCACGGCCACAAGAAGTGAGTGATTCTGCTGTAGCCGTGTCTGAAGAACATACAAGGTTTCAAAATCGCTTTATTCTAATTTATCATAAGAAAACATAAGAGGGAGACGTACAGTATTGGGCATCTCACTGGGAAATAATACAAAGCTGTTAAAAAACATGATGGTATATACACTGCAATGACAATGGGGATGAATAACAAATGCTGCAAGCAAAGCTTATTGAATAAAAAATTGCAGAAGTGACAAAGAGAAACACATCGTGTCACATGACATTGGCTGGGCATGATTTACAGGATAACACAGGCGAAACAATAGCACACAATTAGAAAAAGAACAGCACAAACACCGCCGTGAAGGGGTGCTAAGGCAGTAGGAAGCCGTCGTACACGATTTCGTCAAATGGATGAAATTCAGGAGAGGTGTCATCGTAGGCCTACGTTACCACCGCATGGTCCTTGCGTCGCATTGCGGAAGAAACGCAGCGTGATGCCACAACAGTCGGTCTCATTTGGAGACAGAGGTCCCAGGAAGGATCTGTACAATGTCATAGGGGGACTGAAGCATGGAGACGGACGTCCGAGAGCACAGACCGTCATATCCGGCGTCATGCCACAGCAGACGCACAGGCCACAACAGGCAACATTTTTCAGAGTGTACACTGAAGAGCAATTGAGTTAGAGACAGCTGGCGTTATGCAAATATGGCATTGTGGGCGGGCCCTGTAAACTGAAACGACATAACGTATGCAGCGATACGACAATATAGGGAGTGATGCGACGGCAAATCAGTAAGAGTCGGGCGCAGTATGGGTAAGATGAAAGATCTAAGCACATTTGATCGTGGGCAAATTCTCGGGGCCCGACGAATGGGCCACTCCATCTCGGAAGTCGTGCAGGCACTGGGATTTTCACGAACTACTGTGTCACAGGTGCACTGTGAGTACATCAAATCCGGTAAAACCATCCCTGCAATGGCCAACTGCCGTGGACAACAGCCTGTGGATGAGCGGGGTCATGGTCGGCTAGCTCGCATTGTAACAGCGGATAGACGGGCCACAGTGCAAGACATCACTCGGCAATTTAATGCTGGTGCACAAAAACGTGTAAGCAGCCACACCATCCAGAACCATCTCCTCGCTATGGGGTACAGAAGCCATCGTCCCACGTGGTACCGCTGCTGACCGCACATCACAGGGTGCAAAGATTAGCATGGGTGCAGGAACATCGCCAGTGGACCCTAGACATGTGGAAAAGTGTTGCCTGGACTGATGAGTCGAGATTCACGTTGGTACATGCGGATGGCAGGATACGAGTACGGCACAAACCACATGAAGCGTTGGATCCTTCTTGCCAGCAGGGTAATCTTCAAGCTGGTGGGGGTGGCATTCTCGTCTGGGGACTGTTTACGTGGACTGAAATGGGAACCCTGGTACGTGTGACATCGTCCCTCACAGGTTAACGTTCCCAGGATATCCTAGACGACCAGTTGCTCTCGTTTGTGCGTCTTCAACATTCCACTGGGGACTTCATCCTGCAACAAGACAATGCAGCTCCCGAATTGTATCCGAATGGTTGGATGAACACTCCACTGATGTGACCTCGCTTCCTTGGCCAGCTAGGTCACCTGACCTCAGCACATCTGGGATGCCATCGAGAGAGATGACTCTCCTCCATCAAATCTTCGTGAACTGTGGGAGCTTGTTCAGGGGTCGTGGATCCATATGGCTTCCCAACGCTTCCGGTGTCTTGTCGAGTCCATGCCGAGACGAATCGCCGCCGTCATCAGGGCGAAAGGTGGTGCTACACGTTACTGGATAGGTATCTCTAACTCAATTGCTCTTCAGTGTATAGGGAGGCGTGGATGTTCCGATATCGACGCAGACAGTGTTGCACCAATTGGCTACTCCACCTGGTTTGCTGCCCAGCCATCCGTTGGGAAGGCTACCCTTAAACAGGGAGCCATTGTCATCACCACTTGGTGTGGTGTTGCTCCAGAGCGGAGTGGGATGCCGGAGGGAACAGTGTGGTGTTCAGCGACGAATTCCGGTTTTGTCTCGCTACAGATGATCACAGCGTAAGAGTCTGTAGGTGACGTGGCCAACGGGCAAATTCCTCCACCACTGTGAAGCGCCACACGCCCCAGCAATGTGGAATCCTGCATGTGTGGGTTGCTATCAGCGCCAGTGGGTTGCTATCAGCGCCAACAGCCGCTCACCGCTGGCATGCATTACGGGCACATTGACGGCATGCCGCTATGTTGACGAGGAGAGGTGGCACTACCATATCTACAGGGCATCCCAAATGCAGTTTTCCAACAAGATAGTACCCAGCCACATACCACTCGGATCAGCCTGAATGCTTTACATGGTCCCCTGACCTATCGCCCATCGAGCATCTATGGGACATGATTGGACATCGGTTGAGTAGCCTCCCACCCCTGCAAAATGAAGATTAACTGAAGACTCGTGTCAGCACCACATGGTCCACGATACCCCAGGACTCTATCCGGACCCTCATTGCGTCGATGCCACGTCGGAATTCAACGCCGTATCGCCCAAAATGGGGGCCACACTCCTTATTGATCATCCTGTATATTTCGCGTCTGAATGTGACAATTAAGTCAATTGTTCAGGACCTACTTGGCTATCTGTGTGCGTCGTTTGGTCTGTTTTCGGGCATTCCTTCAGGGAGTGACATTTTCTATGTCAGGCAGTGTATACTGTAGTTCCAATTTCGCTAACTTGCGAAGAACCCACCTTTACGCAGCAAAGTTAATTGTCAACGAAAAGCAACTTGCATGTTAGGAAAAATTGCGAAACAACGGCAATTCAACTACACTAAAGTCCAAAATTATGCCAGAGTTTAATGACAGTTGATACAGACGTACAGATATCCATATTGCAGCAATACACAACAGAAAAGGGAACACCATCACCACATGAGAATACCCATGTGCAGAGTTGTATAAAAATAAAATGTATCTGCGTACGCAACCATTGAAACAGAAAACTTGCTGCAAACCCGCGAATCACGATAACAATTGAATAAGATAATTTAAGGAAAAATTAACATAACAATAAATAATTATTAGAACATTACAGAATCCAGATAACACAAAGGTACATTACGACTGAATGCGTAGAAATGTGTGTAAAATGGACCTTAAGGCCAAAACTTTAAAATTTTGGACTATGAACCACATAAAAACAAGAGACTAATTAAAGAAAGTTTTTATATCTAGAAAAGCAGTTCTGTTAATGAACCTTCAAAAGTTATAAATAGCATTTTCAACAACTTATTCAAAAATAGAAGACTTATAAAATACAAAAGGAAAAGATTTTAATTTTATAAAAATAAATAATTATTAGAACATTACAGATTCCAGAGAGGACAAAAGTACATTACGACTGAATGCGTAGAAATGTGTGTAAAATGGAGCTTAAGGCCAAAACTTTAAAATTTTGGACTATGAACCGCATAAAAACAAGAGACTAATTAAAGAAAGTTTTTATATCTAGAAAAGCAGTTCCGTTAATGAACCTTCAAAAGTTATAAATAGCATTTTCAACAACTTATTCAAAAATAGAAGACTTATAAAATACAAAAGGAAAAGATTTTAATTTTATAAAAATAAATAATTATTAGAACATTACAGATTCCAGAGAGGACAAAAGTACATTACGACTGAATGCGTAGAAATGTGTGTAAAATGGAGCTTAAGGCCAAAACTTTAAAATTTTGGACTATGAACCGCATAAAAACAAGAGACTAATTAAAGAAAGTTTTTATATCTAGAAAAGCAGTTCCGTTAATGAACCTTCAAAAGTTATAAATAGCATTTTCAACAACTTATTCAAAAATAGAAGACTTATAAAATACAAAAGGAAAAGATTTTAATTTTATAAAAATAAATAATTATTAGAACATTACAGATTCCAGAGAGGACAAAAGTACATTACGACTGAATGCGTAGAAATGTGTGTAAAATGGACCTTAAGGCCAAAACTTTAAAATTTTGGACTATGAACCGCATAAAAACAAGAGACTAATTAAAGAAAGTTTTTATATCTAGAAAAGCAGTTCCGTTAATGAACCTTCAAAAGTTATAAATAGCATTTTCAACAACTTATTCAAAAATAGAAGACTTATAAAATACAAAAGGAAAAGATTTTAATTTTATAAAAATAAATAATTATTAGAACATTACAGATTCCAGAGAGGACAAAAGTACATTACGACTGAATGCGTAGAAATGTGTGTAAAATGGACCTTAAGGCCAAAACTTTAAAATTTTGGACTATGAACCGCATAAAAACAAGAGACTAATTAAAGAAAGTTTTTATATCTAGAAAAGCAGTTCCGTTAATGAACCTTCAAAAGTTATAAATAGCATTTTCAACAACTTATTCAAAAATAGAAGACTTATAAAATACAAAAGGAAAAGATTTTAATTTTATAAAAATAAATAATTATTAGAACATTACAGATTCCAGGGAGGACAAAAGTACATTACGACTGAATGCGTAGAAATGTGTGTAAAATGGACCTTAAGGCCAAAACTTTAAAATTTTGGACTATGAACCGCATAAAAACAAGAGACTAATTAAAGAAAGTTTTTATATCTAGAAAAGCAGTTCCGTTAATGACCCTTCAAAAATTATAAATATCATTTTCAACAACTTATTCAAAAATAGTAGACTTATAAGATACAAAAGGAAATAATTTTAATTTAATAACTGGCAACTGCAAGAGAAAACTGCCAATAAAATTTAAATTATTTCTGTGTAAATGAAACTTTTGTCACAGTTCCTATATATTCAGAACAGGCCTTCATACAATCAAGAGGCCAGAAACGTCTGTAAAAACAAAAGAACTCACTATCGGAAGATGTGAAAAATACACTGCCGGACAATTGCTAAGGACAGATGATAATAGCAACGATAGCAACCATAAAATGGAAGGCAGGAAAATGTGGAAATTAGCATAAGTACCGGATACAGCAAGACGTGTTCTGCGTATGCAAATTTTGGATTGCCCAACTTGTTCGTGACGTCAGAGCGCTGATAAGAGATATAAAGGATTTGACGCGTATTGACCGTTGTTGTTCAAACGCAAAGTTGAAAGGGAACCTCAATTGACGAACTTGCAATTTGCAGTATGTCTTCCCGACATCACCTAGATGATTTTACGCGTGACCGTATTATTGGCAAGATTGAAGAAGGGCGAAAAATAACAGATGTTGCCAGGAGTTCAACGTCAGCCACAGTGTTGTTTCAAGGCTTTGGAAATCATTTCAAACAAATGGAGAGTGTAGCAAACGTCACGGGGAGGTCGTGTTCGCAGTACACCGGCGCAGCACAGCTAGTGAGGTAGCAAATCAGTTTATGGCTGCTACTGGCAAGCGGATCTCCCGAAAAACTGTCGCCAGACGTTTGCATGAAGGAAGGAGAACTATACTCCCGCCGTCCTGTTGTGTGCATCCCATTGTCCAGACGTCACCGTACCGCCCGTTTGCAATGGTGCCATCAACATCGCAATTGGACTGATAACGACTGGTCTGCTGTCCTCTTCTCAGATGAGAGTAGATACAGTCTAACGTCTGATTGTCAACGACAACTGATCTGGCATGATAGTGGTACTGCATATTGTCCAGCAAACATGCAGGAAAGGGACCGATATCCGACATGTAGTGTCATGGTATGGGCTGGCATCATGATCAATGGCCGTACGTCCCTCTATGTGCTTCCAACTGGGACTATGACTGGCCAACGATACATTAATGATGTTCTGCTACCTCATGTTCGCATGTTCCGTGGTGCTGTCGGTGATAGATTCATTTTCATGGACGACAACGCAACATGTCATCGAACAGTCGCTGTCCAGGAGTGTCTTGAGAGCGAGGATATTCAACGCCTCAAATGGCCAGCACGTTCTCCAGATCTGAATCCCATTGAAAATGTGTGGGATGCTTTGGGGAGGAGTCTTGCTGGTCGCCAAAGCCCTCCAATAAACAAGGACACCCTCATCCGTGCACTGACAGAAGAATGGGATAAATTACCCCAACAGCTGCTTGATAATGTTGTGCAAAGCATGACACGACGTGTGGAATCTTGCATCGCCCAGCATGGTGGCCATATCCCGTATTGACATCTTACGCCGGAACGCCTGCGGACGGTAATTGCATTTTTTTCACGTTTACGTATTCTGCACAAAATGGCCTGTTTGTCCCTTGAACAAGTTCCAAAGCCTTCTGGATTTCAGAGCACAATAAATTGTCTTTCTTGTAATGTCCTGGCATTCTGACATTATTTTATTTCACTTGGCATCCAACCACACTTACTTTTTTATGCGCTATATAGCCGTTTATGATCCGTCCTTAGCAATTGTCCAGCAGTGTAGTTGAACATTCTCACGTTAAGATAGAATTAAATATATTAATCTGAGTAAAGCCTTGAGTAAGTGTTTCAATTGCTGTAAATAACATTTTTATTTTTTAATCTACAAGCCAAAACTATCTGCAAAATCTGCTAATAATTTAAAACAAGACACTTTCGGCAAAGTCCAGATTATATTTTAAAGTTATAAAATTGAAAAATGACACGTCCTGCACTGGGTGCACAAGAAACATTTTGGAGCACACCCTTGCACCTCCTTGGTGACATCCCTTGAACAGCATTGCATGCTGGGCATCATTTGTGCTTTCGTGCCTTGTGTTTTTCCATTCTCTAGCTCTTTTGAGCTCAGACCTGTCAGCCATATGCACCATGTTGAAAGAATGAGTTATGAGATGCTTACTGAAAAAAAATTTCCAGCCCAAGTGACAGGAAGGAAAGGCAGAGAAAGGCCAAGGAGGTCATCAGAGGATCAGATTCAAGAGTGCGTGCATGAGAAAAAGATTACGAGTATGAAGTATAGAAGATCTTGTGTACAGCGTGTGATGGATGTCAGTGAAGCCCGAGTTGTATGGCAAGATCGCTGTACATGGAGAAGCTTGATACAGTAAGAAAATAATCAGTTAAAAGATGGATGTCAGTGAAGCCAGAGTTGTATGGCAAGATCGCTGTAAATGGAGAAGCTTGATGCAGTAACCGTAAGTAAATAATCAGTTAAAAATTATCTAGTAGTTCGTTTTTTCTTTGTGGAGCTAACCTATGAATCTTAGAGAACAGCTTAGTGATATGTATGTATGTATAATTGGTGTTTGAAACGACGAAACAATATTTTCTACATGAAGTAAATGAATTTTACTTTGCTGTATTATTTTAAGGAGGAAGGGAATATAATCTTTTTGTCATGAATTAGCCATTTTTTTTGCTGTTCTGTTGCCGAAAACTGAGTTCTTTTCCTTGATGTTACAGGAAAAAATACCCGGCGCAAATTGAGGTTTCATGACTGATGTATGAAACTGCAAAAGCGTAATCCACTTGAATTTTTTTTGCAATAAATAAATAAATTTATCTTTTTTTATATTCTTATAAAGAGAAAATCATCTTTCTTTGTCACGAATTAACGATTCTTCTGCCATTTTTTTCTGTTCCTTTCAACACCGAAAATCGATTTCTTAACCTCAATGTTATAAGAGCCGATACACCGAGGTTTAACAATACATCAAGTGTTGTAACAAATATTATGGTTACTCGATGTTGAATTAGTGAGCTATCACCAATATACTGAATGGTGATTTATTCGTCAATGTGCCCATAACTGCTGCAGACGGGGAAAGATGCGAGTTCTTTGACTTTTTAGCAAAACATTGAGGTTTTCACTGATGCGTGAATGTTCTGGGAATGAGTTTTAATTGAAAATTTCCACCGATACCACTGATGCGTGAATGTTTTGGGAATGAGTTTTACATTGAAAATTTTAACTTAACCTCAATGTTACAAGCGCCGATATACCGGAGTTTACAATACATCAAGTGTTGTAACAAATATTATGGTTACTCGATGTTGAATTAGTAAGCTATCACCAATAAACTGAATGGCGATTTATTTGTCAATGTGCCCATAACTGCTGCAGACGGGAAAAGATGCAAGTTCTTTGGCTTTTTAGCAAAACATTGAGGTTTTCACTGATGCTCGAATGTTCTGGGGATGAGTTTTTCATTGAAAATTTCCACCGATACCACTGATGCGTGAATGTTTTGGGAACGAGTTTTACATTGAAAATTTTAACAGATACCACTGATGCACAAATGTTTTGGGAACGAGTTTTACATTGAAAATTTTAACCGATACCACTGATGCATGAATGTTTTGGGAACGAGTTTCCACATATGTACCCATTATCTGCTTCCGAGTTAAACCTGGAAACCACATGTGTGTGGGACTGGATTTGCTCCCATAATGCTTTGGGGTTCCTTTCAGCGAGGTTTGCCTCAGCTGCCACTAGTGATGATGCAGAGATGGATATGCATCTGTCAGAGATCCCGTTTTATTGATAACATACCATAACGATGAAAAAAGGAAAGCGCATTAGTTAAAAACAAAGATATTGCAAATGCCTGTTACACTAAAATACTCTTGTTAAGATAAAATTTAAGTGAAGACATCATCACAGTTCAAAATATTTTTGTGAAGATACCGCCCACCGATATCAAATGCTGTCTGGATAGACTCCTGACAATGAAACAGAAAACAGCAAAAACTAGATAAATGACAGTTTATGCTCTTTCCCAGAAAATCATGCTGCACTTCGGTATATGCAGCTCCTCCAAAAATTGTTCATAAGTTCATGCCATTTTATTTCACGAGTGTTTCCCAGGTCAGTTGTGACGGTCCAGATGGCCAGATGTATATTGTGGGGTTCCGCATGATTAATTGGAGAGACGCGTGGCTAATTAACGGTAATTGAAACTTGATTGGGGGTTTTAATTAACAGAGAGTTATAATTTAAGCACTTGCGAGGGGCGGTATATTACAAAAAGATCTTCTAGCACTTTGAATTCAAGTGGCGAGTTGCAGGTGTTTGCCACGAGAAAAAAGAGCCCATAAACGGAAATGGGACGGGTCAGAGTTTAAAAGCTATTTCCCATGACTCAAAAGTGTTTGGACGGCAAAAAGCGTTTGAAGCTTTTGTCTGTGCCGCGCGCAAAACAATGGGAAAGCTCTTGGACTTGAAGAGCGGTTTATAATGAATATGTTGCGGTTTCAAGTGGTAGAATTCACCGCTTAACAACTTTTTGGAGACGGGAGATTGTTGTTGAGAGTCACAGAGTCCGTTTTAAGCCGAGAGAGTGAGGAAGGATTTTTCCTCGCCCTAGAATAAATGCCAACCACCTCTTGCAATTCTGAGCATAAGAAGGATTTCTCCTCGCCCTAGAATAAATGCCAACCGCCTCTTGCAATTCTGAGCATAAGAAGCGAAGCCAGCTGAAAGCATAAGCTGATGAATAATAAGCACCAGATCTGCCTGGGAACTTTCTTCTCCTCGCCGGACCACTGATACCTGTCGTAAGGAGCCATTCCAGGTGAAATGCAGACAGAGACACAACAATTACGAAATATCCTCGCTCATCCTGAGAGAGAGAGAGAGGGAGGAGAAACACCAGCACCAGGAACCACGGAGGACCCTTCCTGCAGAGAGCTCTGAGGAAACTGCTAGCTTCTTCGTGTCGAGTAGAGGAGAGAAATCTTGTGTGTGTGTGTGTCTGATTACGTAACTCCAATGACCGGGGAACGACATCGTTTTAGCCACAGCAAAGAATGAGCGGTGATGGAAGTTAAGATCAAACTACCAGTGTGAGTGTTGTGTTGTTTTTGGGTGTCATCCATACTGTGGATACTCAAGGACCTATGCAAGTACTTTTTACCAATACTTTTACTTGCGGCCCATTGTGAACTAACAGACTTTTCGTTAGAACATGTTTTCTGAAACACCGAAGAGGGCCAAAGTTGGCCGGAAATTATAGCTTTGTACTTAGATGAAGAATCCGGTGTAATTTATGCATGTATCTATTAAATCCCTGTTTTAATTGTTATACTGTGCCTCCATTGGTTTATTGGTGTACTGTGTCGGCTAATGGGCTAACGAGGTATTGGCGGATCCAGTTATTCGAATCGCAGTCCGGAAAATAATTGGGCATCCTGACATCTAAGGCCCAAAGAACGCAACAATATCAAAACGTAGCCATTGATATCATGTATCTAAATCATATTGGGTCGTGTGATTGTAGCTAATGGTTTTTATGTCTGGAAGTGTGGAGTGTTAAGTTGCGAGGAATGAACATTTCCGACATCTGCTCCTCTACGAGTTTAACATGGGATTCTCCGCCCCGAAGCCACTCGAAAAATTTGTGCTGTGTATGGGGAGGATGCCACTGCTCCGAGGACATCCTGCAAAAGGTTCGAGAGGTTCCGAGGTGGCGATTTTGACCACAACGACCCTCTAGGCTCAGGTCGTCCAGCTCACTTTGATGAGGATCGTTTGAACTTTCTCATCCACTTGGATCCACATCAAACCACACACGCATTGGCCACTGAGATGGACTATGATCAGGCTACCATGGTGCGACACCTGGAACATACGGGATAGGTCCAGAAATTGGGGTCTTAGGTCGTGCCTCACACTCTCACCGAGGACAACAAGAATCAGCGTGTTGCCATGTGTGGTTCCTTGCCCGTTATCGCGAATGTTCTCGGCAACACAAACTCTTTCTCTCACATATTGTTACTGGAGATGAAAAGTAGTGCCTGTACGTGAATTTCAGGCACCGGAGGGAATGGTTAATCCCAGACAAGACACCCACACCACGTCCTAAACATGACCTTCACCCTGCGAAGATCATGTTGTGTGTCTGGCGAGACATGGAAGGCATTATTCACTGGGAAATGTTGCTGAGGAATCAGACCATCAACGCTGCACTCTATTGTGAGCAACTCCTCCTTGAGGAGGGAGCAGTTCAGCAGAAACGGCCACCTCGGCAGGAGGGTGCCCATCTCTAACGTAACGCACGCCCTCACAGTGTAAACATGACCAAAATGGCCATTGAGGACATGAAATGTGCGATCCTTCCACATCAGGCCTATTCCCCAGATGTTGCCCCTTTAGACTATCACCTGTTCCGATCTCTGTTGAGTGCACTCTGTGGCAGAACATTCAACAATAATGTTGATCTCCAGAATTTCCTTGATGGTTTCTTCACAGCAAAACCTGCACGTTTTTTCAAGAATGGCATTGCAAACCTATCCAGATATTGGGACACCATCGTAAACAATGGGGGGGTTGTGATTGATTCTGTTTTCCCTTCTGATGTAATATGTACAGGGTGATTCATAAAGAAGTATACAGTTTCAACGCATTATAAGACAAGAACAATGTTAGTTAGTTAGTTAATTGATTTCAGTGGCGCAAGGGCCAGGCTTGGCCAAAGAGCGCCAGACACAGAACTATCAGCTAAAGATTTTTAAAAGCGTGGAAAATGACTAAGAGCAGACAGGCTTGGTAAAAGTTAGAAAAGAGGATGATGAAAGCTGTGAAGACTAGTTAGTTAATTAGGTTTATATATAAATTTGGAAATACTCTCGTTGAGTTTGCAGAGGCAGAAGGATTTTCATCTTGAACTTCTTTTTCAAGAAAAAGCCACACAGGAAATGGACATGGAGACATCCAATTGGGACGACAAGTGAAATTGATTTTATTATGTGTAACAAAAAATTCGTCATCGAAGACTGCAGTGTGCTGAACAAGTTCAACACAGGTAGTGACCATAGATTGGTGAGATGTAAGATGCACCTCAACACTAAACTGGAACGTGGCAAGCTCATAAGACAAACAAAATGTATTGACATAACCAACCTTAAAAAACACCATAATACTTTCAAGTTGGAACTGAAGAACAGATTCTCTGCTTTAGAAGGCCTAACATCGGAAGAAGTGGATATTTCGGAAGTTAACAGAAAAGTAACCAAAGCTCTTATGGAAACAGCAACAAAATTAGCTGGGTCTAAGAACAAGTTGCATGTGAACAAATTATCAGGAAAAATCAAAATGTTGATGCAAAAAGAAGAGAGATGAGGACAACTAAAGAAGATGTGACTTCCAAAGTGGAATATATAGAGCTATGCAAGACAGCACGAAAAAGTATCACTGAAGACGTAAGGAAATTCAACTGTGAGCTAGTGAGGAAAGCAATTGAAAACAACCAAAGCCTTAAGATAGCAAAGGGACATCTCAGTAAGGGAAGAAAACAGATTATGGCTCTGAGAAAAGAAGATGGTTCTATAACAAGAAATAGAGGCGAAATTTTGACAAGAGTGAAAGATTTCTACTCCAAATTATATGAAAGGGATGATACATGTACTCCAGACATCATGAAAGGTACCAGAGTTCTTCCAGTCCTCCCAGCAGAAGTTGCTCATGCAATCAAGAACATGAAGCGGGCTAAAGCTCCAGGAGAAGATGGAATTACTGTAGACATCATACAAGAAGCAAGTGGAGAAATTAAAACAGTACTCGCCCAAATTTTCACTCGATGCCTTAATGAAGGGAAGATTCCTGAGGATTGGAACAATGCTACAATGATCCTGCTACATAAAAAGGGTGACATTGAGGATCTCAGGAACTACAGACCTATCAGCCTCCTATCAGTGGTTTATAAAATCTTCACTAAAGTTCTTTCACACCGCTTGAAGGTAACACTGGACATGGCTCAACCAAGAGAACAAGCTGGATTCAGGAGTGGCTACAGCACAATAGATCATGTCCACGTACTGAGAGAACTAATTGAAAGAGCGAGGGAATATGAACTTCCATTGTGCATGGCTTTTATCGATTATGAAAAAGCCTTTGATTCGGTGAAACCATCAGCAGTTACAACGGCTCTGAAATCCTGCGGTATTGAAGATGCATACATTAATATTATTAATAACATCTATGAAAATGCAAGTGCAAAGATTCGGCTGTTTGAAAATACAACACACATAAAAATTGGAAAGGGAGTGAGACAAGGTGACACCATATCTCCGAAGCTCTTTAATGCCACTTTGGAAAATGTCTTTCAATCACTGAACTGGGAAAACAAAGGGATAAAGATTAATGGAGATTATCTAACCCACCTTCGTTTTGCTGATGACGTAGTCATTTTTGCAACTACCCCATCAGAGCTGCAGAGTATGATCCAGGAACTTGCTGACAAGAGTAAAGAAGTGGGATTAAAAATGAACTTTCAGAAGACAAAAGTGATGTTCAATGCTTTTACAAGAAATGAAGATTTATCGATTGATGGAGAAAAACTGGAGATAACAGATACATATGTTTATCTTGGACAACAGATATCAAGTGAGGGTCACATTGATGAAGAAATTAATCTGCATACAAAACTTGCCTGGAGAGCTTTTGGAAGAAACAGCATAATTTTCAAGAGCAATATGCCATTATGTCTTAAAAGAAAAGTGTTTGATCAATGCATCCTTCCAGTGCTTACGTATGGTGCAGAGACGTGGACCTTAACTAAAAGAGACATACAAAGGCTGCAGACAACTCAAAGTGGAATGGAGAGGTGCATGCTTGGTGTAACCAGGAGAGATAAGAAGAGGAACTCGTGGATCTGAAAAATGACAAGAGTGGAAGACATCATGATCAGAGTTAAATCCCTGAAATGGCAATGGGCTGGACATACTGCCAGAAGGACAGACCATAGATGGACAGCCGAAATTTTATATTGGATTCCAAGGGACAGGAAAAGACCCAGAAAAAGACCACATGGTAGATGGGTGGATGAAATTCGTAAATATGCGGGAGTGACATGGAGGAGACTGGCACAAGACAGACCGTTGTGGAGGAAACTTGGGGAGACCTTCGTCCAGCAGTGGATTGATAATGGTTGGCAATGATGATGATGATGATATATAAATTTATTAATTTACTATTATAATTATTATAACTTTTTTTTTAAATAAGTTTTAAAACTTTAATCTGTTTTAAAAAGGGAAATACTGTGAAAGTGTCGCAGTGGTAGCCCAAAAGCTTTTGAAGCGTAGCTGCGCCCTCGTCCAGCAGATGAGACTGAAAATAGTGAAACCGATGATAACGAAAACGAACACAACTGCACAAAACATGAGAGACTGTGAGTAAACAGTCGCATGCCTCACACACCGGGGCAGTGTCGCCACAGAGCAAATAACTATGCGTGAAGCGACAATGCCCAATGCGGAGACGCGCAAGAACAACTTCTTCCCTACGGTTCCGGCGACACGATTTCCAGACTCCAAGGTTAGGTTTAACACGGTGCAGTTCATTCTCCACCTGTTGGTCCCACAGACTTCTCCACGTTCGTCTGATATGATCGTGAACAAGAAAGCGAAAATCGCGGTGGAACAGTGGCAAGGGTGTGACGACCAAAGGAAAGAGGAGGCAGATCTAGCAGCAGCATCGGCAGACTCGTTCCCTGGGATCCCGACGCGCCCGGGAATCCAGCAGAATCGTATCTGAACATCGGCCTCGAGCAAAGAAGTCTCCATACGGTAAAAAGAAGGGGGTGGCCAGTGAAATCCAAAGATGACAATGATTGCACAACACTCAACGAATCAGTGTACACAATAGCACGCTGATGAGAACTCGACTGCACGTGAACAAGTGCAAGATACACAGCATGCATAAGATATTTTATGTTACTTGTAACAGAATTGTAGGGGAATGTTTCAAGTTTTTTTAGACACAGTCACAGATGTTCTATGTGTGCACCCCTAGTCACGTGACACACATCAAGCCGGTAATCCATTTCCGCCCAAACGCAAGGTAAGATATCTGAATCAAATGCAGTGATAGTAGCTGTGATACGCTGCTTCAGCTCCGCTAGATCAACAGGAACGGGAGGGGCGAATACCTTGTCTTTTACGTATCCCCACAGGAAAAAGTCACAAGGTGTTAAGTCAGGACTTCTGGGTGGCCATTGGCTCAGTGGCTCGTCCAATCCGTCGGTGAGGAAGATGCTTTTCGAGATGATCTCGCACGCCACCTAACCAGTGCAGTGGTGCAGCATCCAATTGGAGAATAAAGTTGTCACTGTCGTCCTGCAACTGTGGCATCAACCAAAGACTCAACATATCCAGAAAAGATCCTACCGCGGCAGTTTTCTCGTGAAAAGAGAAGGGGCAGTGCACTTTCTTTTTGGGCACAGTACAGAACACATTTACCTTAGGGGAATCTCGCACGTGTCGCTCTGTAAATCTGGGATTCTCCGTTCCCCGAAAGCGAACATTGCGCTTCTTTACCTGACCGCTCATGTGAAATGTAGCTTCATCGGCGAAAACTAAGTGATTGGCAAAATCGTCATGAAACGGTGTTGCGTTTTGGCACAAAATCCAAAGCGCTTTGTCTTGTCAAAGCCCGCGAGATTTTGCAACATCTGCACTTTGTATGGAATCATTTTCAGCTTCTTTCTCAAAATTCTGCAGACGGTGGTGGGCTGTGAAATCTGCACTTCACGACTCACCCTCCACGTTGATTTTCCCCGGGCTTCGTTGAACGGCGGTGCAAACACTATCGACGACTTCTTCCGATACACGCGATCCTCCAGGACTTAAGTTTGCACAAACAGCCCATAGTTTCAAATTTTTTATGCCAATCGTAGATAGATTTTCTGGTTGGAGGTTCTTTTCCGAATCGCGATCGAAAATGCCAGTTACAGATTCCGTTTTGCTCAATTCAAGAACACAAAATGCCTTCTCCACTGCAGACGCTGCCATTTTGATTGCCTAGACACGCGACACACTCGCTGTCGCCTACGTCCCTTCCCTCAGTAGCGGGACACAAACTTTATGAGCACATCTACCTAACAGTTTGCAGTTGTGGTCCGTGTCTTCAACTGTTACTGTTTTACAGCATCTGCAAACTGTGTACTTCTTTATGAATCAGGGTCTACATTCCTGTAGTGTGGTGAAAAAAATGGCATGAACTTATGCATCAACGCGATATATGGTTAAAATAACAGGAGAGAATATTATGAAGTTCAAGGGATCTATAACAACTTTAATTTATGGGGAACTTCTCATTATCCATGGGTTAGACTGTAGTTGGTAGAGGGAGGCAGACCCATCCAAGTATTGGGGAACTTCAGGTATAGATATTCCCTCACTTCTAAAGGAAGTGAGGTGGTTAGAGGAGGTCCACCCATCCAAGTATTGGGGAACTTTAGGTATAGATATTGCCTCACTTCTAAAGGAAGTGAGGTGGTTAGAGGGAGGTACACTCATCCAAGTTTTGGGGAACTTTAGGTATAGATATTCCCTCACTTCTACAGGAAGTGAGGTGGTTAGAGGGAGGTACACCCATCCAAGTATTGGGAAACTTCAGGTATAGATATTCCCTCACGTCTAAAGGAAGTGAGGTGGTTAGAGGGAGGTAGACCCATCCAAGTATTGGGGAACTTCAGGTATATATATTCCCTAACTTCTAAAGGAAGTGAGGTGGTTAGAGGGAGGTAGACCCATCCAAGTATTGGGAAACTTCAGGTATAGATATTCCCTCACGTCTAAAGGAAGTGAGGTGGTTAGAGGGAGGTAGACCCATCCAAGTATTGGGAAACTTCAGGTATAGATATTCCCTCACTTCTAAAGGAAGTGAGGTGGTTAGAGGGAGGTACACTCATCCAAGTTTTGGGGAACTTTAGGTATAGATATTCCCTCACTTCTACAGGAAGTGAGGTGGTTAGAGGGAGGTACACCCATCCAAGTATTGGGAAACTTCAGGTATAGATATTCCCTCACGTCTAAAGGAAGTGAGGTGGTTAGAGGGAGGTAGACCCATCCAAGTATTGGGGAACTTCAGGTATATATATTCCCTAACTTCTAAAGGAAGTGAGGTGGTTAGAGGAGGTAGACCCATCCAAGTATTGGGAAACTTCAGGTATAGATATTCCCTCACTTCTAAAGGAAGTGAGGTGGTTAGAGGGAGGTACACTCATCCAAGTTTTGGGGAACTTTAGGTATAGATATTCCCTCACTTCTACAGGAAGTGAGGTGGTTAGAGGAGAGGTAGACCCATCCAAGTATTGGGAAACTTCAGGTATAGATATTCCCTCACTTCTAAAGGAAGTGAGGTGGTTAGAGGAGGTAGACCCATCCAAGTATTGGGAAACTTCAGGTATAGATATTCCCTCACTTCTAAAGGAAGTGAGGTGGTTAGAGGGAGATAGACCCATCCAAGTATTGGGGAACTTCAGGTAAATATATTCCCTAACTTCTAAAGGAAGTGAGGTGGTTAGAGGGAGGTAGACCCATCCAAGTATTGGGAAACTTCAGGTATAGATATTCCCTCACTTCTAAAGGAAGTGAGGTGGTTAGAGGGAGGTAGACCCATCCAAGTATTGGGAAACTTCAGGTATAGATATTCCCTCACTTCTACAGGAAGTGAGGTGGTTAGAGGGAGGTAGACCCATCCAAGTATTGGGAAACTTCAGGTATAGATATTCCCTCACTTCTAAAGGAAGTGAGGTGGTTAGAGGGAGGTAGACCCATCCAAGTATTGGGAAACTTCAGGTATAGATATTCCCTCACTTCTAAAGGAAGTGAGGTGGTTAGAGGGAGATAGACCCATCCAAGTATTGGGGAACTTCAGGTAAATATATTCCCTAACTTCTAAAGGAAGTGAGGTGGTTAGAGGGAGGTAGACCCATCCAAGTATTGGGAAACTTCGGGTATAGATATTCCCTCACTTCTAAAGGAAGTGAGGTGGTTAGAGGTAGGTACACTCATCCAAGTTTTGGGGAACTTTAGGTATAGATATTCCCTCACTTCTACAGGAAGTGAGGTGGTTAGAGGGAGGTAGACCCATCCAAGTATTGGGAAACTTCAGGTATAGATATTCCCTCACTTCTAAAGGAAGTGAGGTGGTTAGAGGGAAATAGACCCATCCAAGTATTGGGGAACTTCAGGTATATATATTCCCTAACTTCTAAAGGAAGTGAGGTGGTTAGAGGGAGGTAGACCCATCCAAGTATTGGGGAACTTCAGGTAAATATATTCCCTAACTTCTAAAGGAAGTGAGGTGGTTAGAGGGAGGTAGACCCATCCAAGTATTGGGAAACTTCGGGTATAGATATTCCCTCACTTCTAAAGGAAGTGAGGTGGTTAGAGGGAAATAGACCCATCCAAGTATTGGGAAACTTCAGGTATAGATATTCCCTCACTTCTACAGGAAGTGAGGTGGTTAGAGGGAGGTAGACCCATCCAAGTATTGGGGAACTTCAGGTATATATATTCCCTAACTTCTAAAGGAAGTGAGGTGGTTAGAGGGAGGTAGACCCATCCAAGTATTGGGGAACTTCAGGTAAATATATTCCCTAACTTCTAAAGGAAGTGAGGTGGTTAGAGGAGGTAGACCCATCCAAGTATTGGGAAACTTCGGGTATAGATATTCCCTCACTTCTAAAGGAAGTGAGGTGGTTAGAGGAGGTACACTCATCCAAGTATTGGGAAACTTCGGGTATAGATATTCCCTCACTTCTAAAGGAAGTGAGGTGGTTAGAGGGAGGTACACTCATCCAAGTTTTGGGGAACTTTAGGTATAGATATTCCCTCACTTCTACAGGAAGTGAGGTGGTTAGAGGGAGGTAGACCCATCCAAGTATTGGGAAACTTCAGGTATAGATATTCCCTCACTTCTAAAGGAAGTGAGGTGGTTAGAGGAGGTAGACCCATCCAAGTATTGGGGAACTTCAGGTAAATATATTCCCTAACTTCTAAAGGAAGTGAGGTGGTTAGAGGGAGGTAGACCCATCCAAGTATTGGGAAACTTCGGGTATAGATATTCCCTCACTTCTAAAGGAAGTGAGGTGGTTAGAGGGAGGTACACTCATCCAAGTTTTGGGGAACTTTAGGTATAGATATTCCCTCACTTCTACAGGAAGTGAGGTGGTTAGAGGGAGGTAGACCCATCCAAGTATTGGGAAACTTCAGGTATAGATATTCCCTCACTTCTAAAGGAAGTTAGGTGGTTAGAGGGAGAGTAGACCCATCCAAGTATTGGGAAACTTCAGGTATAGATATTCCCTCACTTCTACAGGAAGTGAGGTGGTTAGAGGGAGGTAGACCCATCCAAGTATTGGGAAACTTCAGGTATAGATATTCCCTCACTTCTAAAGGAAGTGAGGTGGTTAGAGGGAAATAGACCCATCCAAGTATTGGGGAACTTCAGGTATATATATTCCCTAACTTCTAAAGGAAGTGAGGTGGTTAGAGGGAAATAGACCCATCCAAGTATTGGGGAACTTCAGGTATATATATTCCCTAACTTCTAAAGGAAGTGAGGTGGTTAGAGGGAGGTAGACCCATCCAAGTATTGGGAAACTTCAGGTATAGATATTCCCTCACTTCTAAAGGAAGTGAGGTGGTTAGAGGGAGGTAGACCCATCCAAGTATTGGGAAACTTCAGGTATAGATATTCCCTCACTTCTACAGGAAGTGAGGTGGTTAGAGGGAGGTAGACCCATCCAAGTATTGGGAAACTTCAGGTATAGATATTCCCTCACTTCTAAAGGAAGTGAGGTGGTTAGAGGAGGTAGACCCATCCAAGTATTAGGGAACTTCAGGTATATATATTCCCTAACTTCTAAAGGAAGTGAGGTGGTTAGAGGGAGGTAGACCCATCCAAGTATTGGGGAACTTCAGGTATATATATTCCCTAACTTCTAAAGGAAGTGAGGTGGTTAGAGGGAGGTAGACCCATCCAAGTATTGGGAAACTTCAGGTATAGATATTCCCTCACTTCTAAAGGAAGTGAGGTGGTTAGAGGGAGGTACACTCATCCAAGTTTTGGGGAACTTTAGGTATAGATATTCCCTCACTTCTACAGGAAGTGAGGTGGTTAGAGGGAGGTACACCCATCCAAGTGTTGGGAAACTTCAGGTATAGATATTCCCTCACTTCTAAAGGAAGTGAGGTGGTTAGAGGGAAATAGACCCATCCAAGTATTGGGGAACTTCAGGTATATATATTCCCTAACTTCTAAAGGAAGTGAGGTGGTTAGAGGGAGGTAGACCCATCCAAGTATTGGGAAACTTCAGGTATAGATATTCCCTCACTTCTAAAGGAAGTGAGGTGGTTAGAAGGGAGGTAGACCCATCCAAGTATTGGGAAACTTCAGGTATAGATATTCCCTCACTTCTAAAGGAAGTGAGGTGGTTAGAGGGAGGTAGACCCATCCAAGTATTGGGGAACTTCAGGTATATATATTCCCTAACTTCTAAAGGAAGTGAGGTGGTTAGAGGGAGGTAGACCCATCCAAGTATTGGGAAACTTCAGGTATAGATATTGCCTCACTTCTAAAGGAAGTGAGGTGGTTAGAGGGAGGCAGACCCATCCAAGTATTGAGGAACGTCAGGTATAGATATTCCCTCACTTCTAAAGGAAGTGAGGTGGTTAGAGGGAGTTAGGTAGACCCATCCACGTATTGGGGAACTTCAGGTATAGATATTCCCTCACTTCTAAAGGAAGTGAGGTGGTTAGAGGGAGGTAGACCCATCCAAGTATTGGGGAACTTCAGGTATAGATATTCCCTCACTTCTAAAGGAAGTGAGGTGGTTAGAGGGAGGTAGACCCATCCAAGTGTTGGGAAACTTCAGGTATAGATATTCGCTCACTTCTAAAGGAAGTGAAGTGGTTACAGGGAGGCAGACCCATCCAAGTATTGAGGAACTTCAGGTATAGAAATTCCCTCACTTCTAAAGGAAGTGAGGTGGTTAGAGGAAGGTCGACCCATCCAAGTATTGGGAAACTTCAGGTATAGATATTCCCTCACTTCTAAAGGAAGTGAGGTGGTTAGAGGGAGGTAGACCCATCCAAGTATTGGGAAACTTCAGGTATAGATATTCCCTCACTTCTAAAGGAAGTGAGGTGGTTAGAGGGAGGTAGACCCATCCAAGTATTGGGAAACTTCAGGTATAGATATTCCCTCACTTCTAAAGAAAGTGAGGTGGTTAGAGGGAGTTAGGTAGACCCATCCACGTATTGGGGAACTTCAGGTATAGATATTCCCTAACTTCTAAAGGAAGTGAGGTGGTTAGAGGGAGGTAGACCCATCCAAGTATTGGGGAACTTCAGGTAAATATATTCCCTAACTTCTAAAGGAAGTGAGGTGGTTAGAGGGAGGTAGACCCATCCAAGTATTGGGAAACTTCGGGTATAGATATTCCCTCACTTCTAAAGGAAGTGAGGTGGTTAGAGGAGGTACACTCATCCAAGTTTTGGGGAACTTTAGGTATAGATATTCCCTCACTTCTACAGGAAGTGAGGTGGTTAGAGGGAGGTAGACCCATCCAAGTATTGGGAAACTTCAGGTATAGATATTCCCTCACTTCTAAAGGAAGTGAGGTGGTTAGAGGGAGGTAGACCCATCCAAGTATTAGGGAACTTCAGGTATATATATTCCCTAACTTCTAAAGGAAGTGAGGTGGTTAGAGGGAGGTAGACCCATCCAAGTATTGGGGAACTTCAGGTATATATATTCCCTAACTTCTAAAGGAAGTGAGGTGGTTAGAGGGAGGTAGACCCATCCAAGTATTGGGAAACTTCAGGTATAGATATTCCCTCACTTCTAAAGGAAGTGAGGTGGTTAGAGGGAGGTACACTCATCCAAGTTTTGGGGAACTTTAGGTATAGATATTCCCTCACTTCTACAGGAAGTGAGGTGGTTAGAGGGAGGTACACCCATCCAAGTGTTGGGAAACTTCAGGTATAGATATTCCCTCACTTCTAAAGGAAGTGAGGTGGTTAGAGGAAATAGACCCATCCAAGTATTGGGGAACTTCAGGTATATATATTCCCTAACTTCTAAAGGAAGTGAGGTGGTTAGAGGGAGGTAGACCCATCCAAGTATTGGGAAACTTCAGGTATAGATATTCCCTCACTTCTAAAGGAAGTGAGGTGGTTAGAGGGAGGTAGACCCATCCAAGTATTGGGAAACTTCAGGTATAGATATTCCCTCACTTCTAAAGGAAGTGAGGTGGTTAGAGGGAGGTAGACCCATCCAAGTATTGGGGAACTTCAGGTATATATATTCCCTAACTTCTAAAGGAAGTGAGGTGGTTAGAGGGAGGTAGACCCATCCAAGTATTGGGAAACTTCAGGTATAGATATTGCCTCACTTCTAAAGGAAGTGAGGTGGTTAGAGGGAGGCAGACCCATCCAAGTATTGAGGAACGTCAGGTATAGATATTCCCTCACTTCTAAAGGAAGTGAGGTGGTTAGAGGGAGTTAGGTAGACCCATCCACGTATTGGGGAACTTCAGGTATAGATATTCCCTCACTTCTAAAGGAAGTGAGGTGGTTAGAGGAGGTAGACCCATCCAAGTATTGGGGAACTTCAGGTATAGATATTCCCTCACTTCTAAAGGAAGTGAGGTGGTTAGAGGGAGGTAGACCCATCCAAGTGTTGGGAAACTTCAGGTATAGATATTCGCTCACTTCTAAAGGAAGTGAAGTGGTTACAGGGAGGCAGACCCATCCAAGTATTGAGGAACTTCAGGTATAGAAATTCCCTCACTTCTAAAGGAAGTGAGGTGGTTAGAGGAAGGTCGACCCATCCAAGTATTGGGAAACTTCAGGTATAGATATTCCCTCACTTCTAAAGGAAGTGAGGTGGTTAGAGGGAGGTAGACCCATCCAAGTATTGGGAAACTTCAGGTATAGATATTCCCTCACTTCTAAAGGAAGTGAGGTGGTTAGAGGGAGGTAGACCCATCCAAGTATTGGGAAACTTCAGGTATAGATATTCCCTCACTTCTAAAGAAAGTGAGGTGGTTAGAGGAGTTAGGTAGACCCATCCACGTATTGGGGAACTTCAGGTATAGATATTCCCTCACTTCTAAAGGAAGTGAGGTGGTTAGAGGAAGGTCGACCCATCCAAGTAATGGGGAACTTCAGGTATAGATATCCCCTCACTTCTAAAGGAAGTGAGGTGGTTAGAGGGAGGTAGACCCATCCAAGAATTGGGGAACTTCAGGTATAGATATCCCCTCACTTCTAAAGGAAGTGAGGTGGTTAGAGGGAGGTAGACCCATCCAAGTATTGGGGAACTTCAGGTATAGATATCCCCTCACTTCTAAAGGAAGTGAGGTGGTTAGAGGGAGGTAGACCCATCCAAGTATCGGGAATTCAGGTATAGATATTCCCTCACTTCTAAAGGAAGTGAGGTGGTTAGAGGGAGGTAGACCCATCCAAGTATTGGGGAACTTCAGGTATAGATATTCCCTCACTTCTAAAGGAAGTGAGGTGGTTAGAGGAGGTAGAACCATCCAAGTGTTGGGAAACTTCAGGTAGAGATATTCGCTCACTTCTAAAGGAAGTGAAGTGGTTACAGGGAGGCAGACCCATCCAAGTATTGAGGAACTTCAGGTATAGATATTGCCGCACTTCTAAAGGAAGTGAGGTGGTTAGAGGAAGGTCGACCCATCCAAGTAATGGGGAACTTCAGGTATAGATATCCCCTCACTTCTAAAGAAAGTGAGGTGGTTAGAGGGAGATAGGTAGACCCATCCACGTATTGGGGAACTTCAGGTATAGATATTCCCTCACTTCTAAAGGAAGTGAGGTGGTTAGAGGGAGGTAGGCCCATCCAAGTATTGGGGAACTTCACGTGTGGTGATCTGACTTGCTGAAAAATGATAACTGGGACATATAAAGTTGGTATCCTCCTTCTCTAGCTGAAGCTTGCAGTACATTTTGTAATGATATACCCTGTCGCTATTGTTCTCCCAGGTATAAGATTTGCCAGGACGAAGAAGCTTGTCCTACCTAGGTAGCGTACTGAGAAAGGGGTGGCATTTCCTCATGCTGTTGGAGCACGCTTTTGCGTCAGTATGCCCTACCTGTCAATTAACCATACCTTTTTCCAGTACTGGAATCAGCTAGCAATAGAAAAAACGTTTCCACCCTAAGTAGAGTAGTGAGTAATCGATGGTATTTCCCCATATCGATACAGCAATTTTTCGAGACTGCAGGCCCTAGCTGTCGTCGGCCTTATCCTTTCTCCAGGCATGGGACCAGCTAGGAATAGATAAGGAATATAGTGAGTATAGGAAAAGCATTTCCTTATATGCTGAGAATAGCAATCAAGTTTTTTAACCTCTCATGTCAAAATATTTGTACATTCATAATAATGTGTCTGAATGTTTTATTATTTAGGGTATGCGAAAGTTTCCACCACCCCCACTAGGAGGCGCTGTAGGGGTCTAACCGGCGGACGACCCGAGCCGTCAGTTCGTGCATGAACCCAAGCACGATGGTTAATAAAGTTCACTTGTGGCACTGTTTGTTATTCAGGTTTGATTTAGGGAAAAGTGCGAGTGAAGCATACGGTTCAACATGTCGGGCGTATGGCAAAATGGTTGTGGGCGAGTGGAAGTGTCGAGAATTGTTCGTCGGGTTTCCGAAAGGTGATCTCAGCTTGGGAGACAAGCCACGCGCAGGTGGACCGCAGGAACTCCCGCACGAGGAGCTGGAATCGCTGTTGCAAGAGGATGCCACACAGTCGACCACGCAACTGGCGAAACGTTTGGAAGTGGTTCAGTCGACGGCGGTGCAACTTCTACAGGCCTTGGGGAAGATCCAGAAGATGTGGTAAGTAGGTTCCACATACTTTAACGGAGCGTAATATTCGTAAACGATTGGGCATCTGCATGTCGCTGCTGAAGAGGTTTCAGGGGGAAATTTCTTGTGGAAGGCTGTCACCGGGGATGAAAAATGGGTCTACTGCGACAACCCCGTACACAAGCGATCCCGGGTAGACCCAAGCCAGTCCATCAACATCCACTGCAAAACAGGATATCCACGGGGAAAAGGTGCTGTTGTGTGTGTGGTGGGATATTTTTTTTTTTTTTTTTTTTTTTTTTTTTTGTGGTTGTAGGTTTAACGACCACCGTGAGCAACTCAATGGGCTATAAGCAGTCGCCCGTCCCTAATTTAGGGTCACTGGTTCCAGGGAAGGGAGAGAGCCAGTACCGTAAGACAAGCACAATATCCTTTCTTTTTTTCTTTGATTGGAGGTTTAACGACCACCGTGAGCAACTCAATGGGCTATAAGCAGCCGCCCGTCCCTAATTTAGGGTCACTGGTTCCAGGGAAGGGAGAGAGCCAGTACCGTAAGACAAGCACAATATCCTTTCTTTTTTTCTTTGATTGGAGGTTTAACGACTACCGTGAGCAACTCAATGGGCTATAAGCAGCCGCCCGTCCCTAATTTAGGGTCACTGGTTCCAGGGAAGGGAGAAAACCAGTGCCATAAGACAAACACAACATCCATTGATTGATTGGAGGTTTAACGACCACCGTGAGCAACTCAATGGGCTATAAGCAGTCGCCTGTCCCTAATTTAGGGTCACTGGTTCCAGGGAACGGAGAAAGCCAGTACCGTAAGACAAACACAATATCCTTTTTTTTTTTCTTTGATTGGAGGTTTAACGACCACCGTGAGCAACTCAATGGGCTATAAGCAGTCCCCTGTCCCTAATTTAGGGTCACTGGTTCCAGGGAACGGAGAAAGCCAGTACCGTAAGACAAACACAATATCCTTTTTTTTTTCTTCGATTGGAGGTTTAACGACCACCGTGAGCAACTCAATGGGCTATAAGCAGTCGCCCGTCCCTAATTTAGGGTCACTGGTTCCAGGGAAGGGAGAGAGCCAGTACCGTAAGACAAGCACAACATCCTTTTTTTTCTTTGATTGGAGGTTTAACGACCACCGTCAGCAACTCAATGGGCTATAAGCAGTAGCCCGTCCCTAATTTAAGATCACTGGTTCCACGGAAGGGAGAGAGCCAGTACCGTAAGACAAACACAATATCCTTTTTTTTTCTTTGATTGGAGGTTTAACGACCACCGTCAGCAACTCAATGGGCTATAAGCAGTAGCCCGTCCCTAATTTAAGATCACTGGTTCCACGGAAGGGAGAGAGCCAGTACCGTAAGACAAACACAATATCCTTTTTTTTTTTTCTTTGATTGGAGGTTTAACGACCACCGTGAGCAACTCAATGGGCTATAAGCAGTCGCCCGTCCCTAATTTAGGGTCACTGGTTCCAGGGAAGGGAGAGAGCCAGTGTTGTAAGACAAACATGGCATCCATGCCTTACCAGGATTCTCACCCGGACCCCATGCTGGACAAATTATCAGAAAGAAGCTATCGCTTAGACCACTGCACTACAAGGGTGGCAGGCAATTTTTTATTTGAAGATATCCTTGAAAACATGTGCACAGTAGGAATCTGTGAGTTTGTCCTTGTGGAATGCAGTAGTCGTAGATCACACCTGCTTTATCAAAAAAGAATAGGTCATCACTCTTCTAACACTAGGCTGCACTTTGGCTTTTTTGATCAAGGGCTTCATTGGGTGCTTCCATTTTGATGGCTGCAATGCGAAACCACACCACATCACACATGATATCCTCTCTAGGAAAGCAGGATAATTTCTCAGCTTTTCTACTGCTGATAGGACACGATGTGATGACTTTCCAGCTCTTCCAACAGCTGTTGTTGGCACCCACTTGATACCACCTTTGCCACACCAATCTACTTAGCTACAGCATGGACTGTTAGGCAACGATTTCATATCTTGACATCAATCAACACCTGATTGATGTTGAAGGTGGTCAGGGGTCTTCCAGTTTGAGGTTCGTCTTCACAGGTTTCTGCACCACTTGAAAAATGCTTTTGTTACCAGAAAATAAAAATGCCCTTCACCTGAGTTCAAGTGCCCTTCACCTGAGTTCAAATATCTCAGTCAGCATTACTCCCAGATACACGCAAAATTTCCAACACTCGCACTTCATGCTTCAAATCCATGTTGCGTATGGCTGACAGGTCTGAGCTCAAAAAGAGCTAGAGAACAAAAAAACACAAGGCACAAAAGCACAAATGATGCCCAGCATGCGATGCTGTTCAAGGGATGTCCCCAAGGGTGGGCTCCAAAATGTTTCTTGTCCACCCAGTGCAGGACGTGTCATTTTTCAATTTTTTAACTTTAAAATATAATCTGGACTTTGCCGAAAGTGTCATGTTTTACGTCGTGAATGTGAAATACCAAGATGTGTCTGCCGCAGTTCAAGAGGACGATAGATGTCACTGCCACACTGGGCAAAACTCTCTCGCTTTCTCCTACCGCCGAAATGAAGCTGCTGTTGTTCTCCTCTCTCGTCGGCAACGAAACGGTTAAAATGGCAGTGTGCGTGTGCTTGTTTCATCGTAAAAAAATATCACCTTATGTACATATCTCTAAGCTGTTCTCTGAGATTCAGAGATTAGCTCCAAAAAGAAATACAAACTACCAGATAATTTTTACTTACTATTGCCATATCAAACTTCTCCATTTACAGCTATCTTGACATACAAATTGGGCTTCACCTACATCCATCACACGCCATACATAAGATCTTCTATACTTCATACTCATAATCTTTTTCTCATGCAGGCACTTCTGAATCTGAAACTCCCATTATTTCCTTGGCCTTCCTCTGCCTTTCCTTCCAGTCACTTGGGTTGAAAAAAAAATTCTCAGTAAGTATCTCATCACTCATTCTTTCAACATGGCCAAACCATCGATGCATATGTCTCCACCTTGCTAACAACATTTTGCTTCAGATCACACAACTGCTAGACATTTTCATTCCTCACACAAATGACTTCTAATTTCTTCTGTAGTACCCAGGGTTTCACTGGCATACATCAGAGTAGGAACAATTACACTTTCATACACAGCTATGTGGGGCTCTCTTGAGAACAAACACATCATTCCTGTGAAAACTTCCAACAGCAGCCATGACTTTCAATGAAGAATTCACTTGCTTACTAATTTCACGATCCAATTTCTTCTCTCTGTCAAACATGCTTCCTAAATACACAAACTCATTCACCTGTCAATCCCTGTGTCACTTACATTACATTCAGTGCTACCAGTTCTATCAACTTATGTGGTGTGGGTTAAATCTAACTGCAGTTATCAGTGAGCAATTATGGTTTTGTGAATCAACTTAATGTGAATAAATTTGGATTACTTAATGAATGGTGTAAGTACTCTCTCCCTCTCTTTTTTAAGTCTTCCGTTCAGTGAGTTGGAAAATTCTAGTTCTTCTGAGATCAATGCATTATTCAGTGAACATTCGAGTATTAAATCACTAACGATGAAGCCCTATGCATTTCCCATACGAAGTGCTTTGTTTAAGTCTCCATAGAAAGGTTATCAGAACAGCATCCACAGATCCATGAAAATCCAGTTCTTCTCCACTCTTCCAAATCCTTAGTTTGAGTCATTTTTCATGTTAGTATCGGTAGGGGTGAATGAGGAGTATGGACAGGAACTCATTGAGGAGTCATTACTAATTACTTTGCTGTTTGAGGAGTATGGACAGGAACTCATTGAGGAGTCATTACTAATTGCTTTACTGTTTGACGAGTATGAACAGGAACCCATTGAGGAGTCATTACTAATTGCTTTACTGTTTGAGGAGTATGGACAGGAACTCATTGAGGAGTCATTACTAATTGCTTTACTGTTTGAGGAGTATGGACAGGAACTCATTGAGTCATTACTATGCTTTGCGGTTTGAGGAGTATGGACAGGAACTCATTGAGGAGTCATTACTAATTGCTTTGCTGTTTGAGGAGTATGAACAGTAACTCATTGAGGAGTCATTACTAATTGCTTTACTGTTTGAGGAGTATGAACAGGAACCCATTGAGGAGTCATTACTAATTGCTTTACTGTTTGAGGAGTATGAACAGGAACCCATTGAGGAGTCATTACTAATTGCTTTGCTGTTTGAGGAGTATGGACAGAAACTCATTGAGGAGTCATTACTAATTGCTTTGCTGTTTGAGGAGTATGAACAGGAACTCATTGAGGAGTCATTACTAATTGCTTTGCTGTTTGAGGAGTATGGACAGGAACTCATTGAGGAGTCATTACTAATTGCTTTGCTGTTTGAGGAGTATGAACAGGAACTCATTGAGGAGTCATTACTAATTGCTTTACTGTTTGAGGAGTATGAACAGGAACCCATTGAGGAGTCATTACTAATTGCTTTACTGTTTGAGGAGTATGAACAGGAACCCATTGAGGAGTCATTACTAATTGCTTTGCTGTTTGAGGAGTATGGACAGGAACTCATTGAGGAGTCATTACTAATTGCTTTACTGTTTGAGGAGTATGGACAGGAACTCATTGAGGAGTCATTACCAATTGCTTTGCTGTTTGAGGTGCATGGACAGGAACTCATTGAGGAGTCATTAATAATTGCTTTGCTGTTTGAAGAGCATGGACAGAAACTCATTGAGGAGTCATTACTAATTGCTTTGCTGTTTGAGGAGTATGGACAGGAACTAATTGAGGAGTCATTACTAACTGCTTTACTGTTTGAGGAGTATGGACAGGAACTCATTGAAGAGTCATTACTTATTGCTTTTCTGTTTGAGGAGTATGGACAGGAACTCATTGAGGTGTCATTACTAATTGCTTTACTGTTTGAAGAGCATGGACAGGAACTCATTAAGTCATTACTAATTGCTTGGCTGATGACTATAAAAGGCTCAGGAGCTTCTGTTGTGCCCTTTGATGCTTTTGAATATTTTATATTCCATTTTTAAAGTTCTTTAGTTTATCACAGATTTTAATAGTTTGAGAAGGGATTGAGAACAGAGGTCGTACTATTTTAGATATTTTAATTAAATCATAACACCTTACGTCTTCTGGTTTATAAGTATTGAACACAAGATCTACACGTCTGATATCAACGATACCGATACGGAATAACTACAGTGTGCAAATAAAGGTATAGGTATTGTCGAAGCTGTGACTGATAAAGCAGCAATGACAATTTGTCGATGGTACAGTGGTGAACCAAGGATGTGGTGCACAGAGATAAAAATGGTAACAATTTTGAATATTTTGGATATACTATTTGTGTCAACATATACAGGACTGGCCGAGTGCTAGCAGGGGAACTTTGCAGGTGAATTGTAACGCGTTGAACAGAAATTAAGGGCAGCCAAGAGTATTTTGGTACATCATGGACTGTATTTGTGGGTCGCTTAAAAGTTATACCAGCACTCTTAAGCCTGCTTCGAGAGGGGGGGGGGTGTTATCTACAGCTCTATGTTGTCTAACCCCTTACCCTTGCAGCATGTTCAAAACTGTATTTGTGGGTTGATTAAAGCTATACCAGCACTCTTAAACCTACTTGGGGGGAAGGTATCTACAGCTCCATAAGATCTGATCCCTTTACCTTGGGGCATGTTCAAAATTGTATTTGTGGGTCGCTTAAATCTTCTACAGCTCAGTGTAGTCAAATCCCCTTACCTTGGAGCATGTTTCATACTCTATTTGTGGGTCACTTAAATCTTCAAGGGATTACCTACAGCTCCATGTGGTCTAACCCCCTTATCCTTGGAGCATGTTCAAAACTGTATTTGTGGGTTGATTAAAGCTATACCAGCACTCTTAAACCTACTTGGGGGAAGGGGGGTATCTACAACTCCATAAAATCTGATCCCTTTACCTTGGGGCATGTTCAAAATTGTATTTGTGGGTCGCTTAAATCTTCTACAGCTCAGTGTAGTCAAATCCCCTTACCTTGGAGCATGTTCCATACTCTATTTGTGGGTCACTTAAATCTTCAAGGGATTACCTACAGCTCCATGTGGTCTAACCCCCTTATCCTTGGAGCATGTTCAAAACTGTATTTGTGGGTTGATTAAAGCTATACCAGCACTCTTAAACCTACTTGGGGTGAAGGTATCTACAGCTCCATAAGATCTGATCCCTTTACCTTGGGGCATGTTCAAAATTGTATTTGTGGGTCGCTTAAATCTTCTACAGCTCAGTGTAGTCAAATCCCCTTACCTTGGAGCATGTTCCATACTCTATTTGTGGGTCACTTAAATCTTCAAGGGATTACCTACAGCTCCATGTGGTCTAACCCCCTTATCCTTGGAGCATGTTCAAAACTGTATTTGTGGGTTGATTAATGCTATACCAGCACTCTTAAACCTACTTGGGGGGAAGGTATCTACAGCTCCATAAGATCTGATCCTTTTACCTTGGGGCATGTTCCACATTGTATTTGTGGGTCGCTTAAATCTTCTACAGCTCAGTGTAGTCAAATCCCCTTAACTTGGAGCATGTTCCATACTCTATTTGTGGGTCACTTAAAGCTTCAAGGGATTACCTACAGCTCCATGTGGTCTAACCCATTTATCCTTGGAGCATGTTCAAAACTGTATTTGTGGGTTGATTAAAGCTATACCAGCACTCTTAAACCTACTTGGGCGGAAGGGGGGGGTATCTACAACTCCATAAGATCTGATCCCTTTTACCTTGGGGCATGTTCAAAATTGTATTTGTGGGTCGCTTAAATCTTCTACAGCTCAGTGTAGTCAAATCCCCTTACCTTGGAGCATGTTCCATACTCTATTTGTGGGTCACTTAAATCTTCAAGGGATTACCTACAGCTCCATGTGGTCTAACCCCCTTATCCTTGGAGCATGTTCAAAACTGTATTTGTGGGTTGATTAAAGCTATACCAGCACTCTTAAACCTACTTGGGGGAAGGGGGGTATCTACAACTCCATAAGATCTGATCCCTTTACCTTGGGGCATGTTCAAAATTGTATTTGTGGGTCGCTTAAATCTTCTACAGCTCAGTGTAGTCAAATCCCCTTACCTTGGAGCATGTTCCATACTCTATTTGTGGGTCACTTAAATCTTCAAGGGATTACCTACAGCTCCATGTGGTCTAACCCCCTTATCCTTGGAGCATGTTCAAAACTGTATTTGTGGGTTGATTAAAGCTATACCAGCACTCTTAAACCTACTTGGGGGGAAGGGGGGGTATCTACAACTCCATAAGATCTGATCCCTTTACCTTGGGGCATGTTCAAAATTGTATTTGTGGGTCGCTTAAATCTTCTACAGCTCAGTGTAGTCAAATCCCCTTACCTTGGAGCATGTTCCATACTCTATTTGTGGGTCACTTAAATCTTCAAGGGATTACCTACAGCTCCATGTGGTCTAACCCCCTTATCCTTGGAGCATGTTCAAAACTGTATTTGTGGGTTGATTAAAGCTATACCAGCACTCTTAAACCTACTTGGGGGGAAGGGGGGTATCTACAACTCCATAAGATCTGATCCCTTTACCTTGGGGCATGTTCAAAATTGTATTTGTGGGTCGCTTAAATCTTCTACAGCTCAGTGTAGTCAAATCCTATTACCTTGGAGCATGTTCCATACTCTATTTGTGGGTCACTTAAATCTTCAAGGGATTACCTACAGCTCCATGTGGTCTAACCCCCTTATCCTTGGAGCATGTTCAAAACTGTATTTGTGGGTTGATTAAAGCTATACCAGCACTCTTAAACCTACTTGGGGTGAAGGTATCTACAGCTCCATAAGATCTGATCTTTTTACCTTGGGGCATGTTCAAAATTGTATTTGTGGGTCGCTTAAATCTTCTACAGCTCAGTGTAGTCAAATCCCCTTACCTTGGAGCATGTTCCATACTCTATTTGTGGGTCACTTAAATCTTCAAGGGATTACCTACAGCTCCATGTGGTCTAACCCCCTTATCCTTGGAGCATGTTCAAAACTGTATTTGTGGGTTGATTAAAGCTATACCAGCACTCTTAAACCTACTTGGGGGGAAGGTATCTACAGCTCCATAAGATCTGATCCTTTTACCTTGGGGCATGTTCAAAATTGTATTTGTGGGTCGCTTAAATCTTCTACAGCTCAGTGTAGTCAAATCCCCTTACCTTGGAGCATGTTCCATACTCTATTTGTGGGTCACTTAAATCTTCAAGGGATTACCTACAGCTCCATGTGGTCTAACCCCCTTATCCTTGGAGCATGTTCAAAACTGTATTTGTGGGTTGATTAACGCTATACCAGCACTCTTAAACCTACTTGGGGGAAGGTATCTACAGCTCCATAAGATCTGATCCCTTTACCTTGGGGCATGTTCAAAATTGTATTTGTGGGTCGCTTAAATCTTCTACAGCTCAGTGTAGTCAAATCCCCTTACCTTGGAGCATGTTCCATACTCTATTTGTGGGTCACTTAAATCTTCAAGGGATTACCTACAGCTCCATGTGGTCTAACCCCTTATCCTTGGAGCATGTTCAAAACTGTATTTGTGGGTTGATTAAAGCTATACCAGCACTCTTAAACCTACTTGGGGGAAGGGGGGGGGGTATCTACAACTCCATAAGATCTGATCCCTTTACCTTGGGGCATGTTCAAAATTGTATTTGTGGGTCGCTTAAATCTTCTACAGCTCAGTGTAGTCAAATCCCCTTACCTTGGAGCATGTTCCATACTCTATTTGTGGGTCACTTAAATCTTCAAGGGATTACCTACAGCTCCATGTGGTCTAACCCCCTTATCCTTGGAGCATGTTCAAAACTGTATTTGTGGGTTGATTAAAGCTATACCAGCACTCTTAAACCTACTTGGGGGGAAGGGGGGTATCTACAACTCCATAAGATCTGATCCCTTTACCTTGGGGCATGTTCAAAATTGTATTTGTGGGTCGCTTAAATCTTCTACAGCTCAGTGTAGTCAAATCCCCTTACCTTGGAGCATGTTCCATACTCTATTTGTGGGTCACTTAAATCTTCAAGGGATTACCTACAGCTCCATGTGGTCTAACCCCCTTATCCTTGGAGCATGTTCAAAACTGTATTTGTGGGTTGATTAAAGCTATACCAGCACTCTTAAACCTACTTGGGGGAAGGGGGGGGGTATCTACAACTCCATAAGATCTGATCCCTTTACCTTGGGGCATGTTCAAAATTGTATTTGTGGGTCGCTTAAATCTTCTACAGCTCAGTGTAGTCAAATCCCCTTACCTTGGAGCATGTTCCATACTCTATTTGTGGGTCACTTAAATCTTCAAGGGATTACCTACAGCTCCATGTGGTCTAACCCCTTATCCTTGGAGCATGTTCAAAACTGTATTTGTGGGTTGATTAAAGCTATACCAGCACTCTTAAACCTACTTGGGGGGAAGGGGGGTATCTACAGCTCCATAAGATCTGATCCTTTTACCTTGGGGCATGTTCAAAATTGTATTTGTGGGTCGCTTAAATCTTCTACAGCTCAGTGTAGTCAAATCCCCTTACCTTGGAGCATGTTCCATACTCTATTTGTGGGTCACTTAAATCTTCAAGGGATTACCTACAGCTCCATGTGGTCTAACCCCCTTATCCTTGGAGCATGTTCAAAACTGTATTTGTGGGTTGATTAAAGCTATACCAGCACTCTTAAACCTACTTGGGGGGAAGGTATCTACAGCTCCATAAGATCTGATCCTTTTACCTTGGGGCATGTTCAAAATTGTATTTGTGGGTCGCTTAAATCTTCTACAGCTCAGTGTAGTCAAATCCCCTTACCTTGGAGCATGTTCCATACTCTATTTGTGGGTCACTTAAATCTTCAAGGGATTACCTACAGCTCCATGTGGTCTAACCCCCTTATCCTTGGAGCATGTTCAAAACTGTATTTGTGGGTTGATTAAAGCTATACCAGCACTCTTAAACCTACTTGGGGGGAAGGGGGGGGTATCTACAACTCCATAAGATCTGATCCCTTTACCTTGGGGCATGTTCAAAATTGTATTTGTGGGTCGCTTAAATCTTCTACAGCTCAGTGTAGTCAAATCCCCTTACCTTGGAGCATGTTCCATACTCTATTTGTGGGTCACTTAAATCTTCAAGGGATTACCTACAGCTCCATGTGGTCTAACCCCCTTATCCTTGGAGCATGTTCAAAACTGTATTTGTGGGTTGATTAAAGCTATACCAGCACTCTTAAACCTACTTGGGGGAAGGGGGGTATCTACAACTCCATAAGATCTGATCCCTTTACCTTGGGGCATGTTCAAAATTGTATTTGTGGGTCGCTTAAATCTTCTACAGCTCAGTGTAGTCAAATCCCCTTACCTTGGAGCATGTTCCATACTCTATTTGTGGGTCACTTAAATCTTCAAGGGATTACCTACAGCTCCATGTGGTCTAACCCCCTTATCCTTGGAGCATGTTCAAAACTGTATTTGTGGGTTGATTAAAGCTATACCAGCACTCTTAAACCTACTTGGGGGAAGGGGGGTATCTACAACTCTATAAGATCTGATCCCTTTACCTTGGGGCATGTTCAAAATTGTATTTGTGGGTCGCTTAAATCTTCTACAGCTCAGTGTAGTCAAATCCCCTTACCTTGGAGCATGTTCCATACTCTATTTGTGGGTCACTTAAATCTTCAAGGGATTACCTACAGCTCCATGTGGTCTAACCCCCTTATCCTTGGAGCATGTTCAAAACTGTATTTGTGGGTTGATTAAAGCTATACCAGCACTCTTAAACCTACTTGGGGGAAGGGGGGTATCTACAACTCCATAAGATCTGATCCCTTTACCTTGGGGCATGTTCAAAATTGTATTTGTGGGTCGCTTAAATCTTCTACAGCTCAGTGTAGTCAAATCCCCTTACCTTGGAGCATGTTCCATACTCTATTTGTGGGTCACTTAAATCTTCAAGGGATTACCTACAGCTCCATGTGGTCTAACCCCCTTATCCTTGGAGCATGTTCAAAACTGTATTTGTGGGTTGATTAAAGCTATACCAGCACTCTTAAACCTACTTGGGGGGAAGGTATCTACAGCTCCATAAGATCTGATCCCTTTACCTTGGGGCATGTTCAAAATTGTATTTGTGGGTCGCTTAAATCTTCTACAGCTCAGTGTAGTCAAATCCCCTTACCTTGGAGCATGTTCCATACTCTATTTGTGGGTCACTTAAATCTTCAAGGGATTACCTACAGCTCCATGTGGTCTAACCCCCTTATCCTTGGAGCATGTTCAAAACTGTATTTGTGGGTTGATTAAAGCTATACCAGCACTCTTAAACCTACTTGGGGGGAAGGGGGAAGGGTATCTACAACTCCATAAGATCTGATCCCTTTACCTTGGGGCATGTTCAAAATTGTATTTGTGGGTCGCTTAAATCTTCTACAGCTCAGTGTAGTCAAATCCCCTTACCTTGGAGCATGTTCCATACTCTATTTGTGGGTCACTTAAATCTTCAAGGGATTACCTACAGCTCCATGTGGTCTAACCCCCTTATCCTTGGAGCATGTTCAAAACTGTATTTGTGGGTTGATTAAAGCTATACCAGCACTCTTAAACCTACTTGGGGGAAGGGTATCTACAGCTCCATAAGATCTGATCCTTTTACCTTGGGGCATGTTCAAAATTGTATTTGTGGGTCGCTTAAATCTTCTACAGCTCAGTGTAGTCAAATCCCTTAACCTTGGAGCATGTTCCATACTCTATTTGTGGGTCACTTAAATCTTCAAGGGATTACCTACAGCTCCATGTGGTCTAACCCCCTTATCCTTGGAGCATGTTCAAAACTGTATTTGTGGGTTGATTAAAGCTATACCAGCACTCTTAAACCTACTTGGGCGGAAGGGGGGGGGGGTATCTACAGCTCCATAAGATCTGATCCCTTTACCTTGGGGCATGTTCAAAATTGTATTTGTGGGTCGCTTAAATCTTCTACAGCTCAGTGTAGTCAAATCCCCTTACCTTGGAGCATGTTCCATACTCTATTTGTGGGTCACTTAAATCTTCAAGGGATTACCTACAGCTCCATGTGGTCTAACCCCCTTATCCTTGGAGCATGTTCAAAACTGTATTTGTGGGTTGATTAAAGCTATACCAGCACTCTTAAACCTACTTGGGGGATATCTACAGCTCCATAAGATCTGATCCTTTTACCTTGGGGCATGTTCAAAATTGTATTTGTGGGTCGCTTAAATCTTCTACAGCTCAGTGTAGTCAAATCCCCTTACCTTGGAGCATGTTCCATACTCTATTTGTGGGTCACTTAAATCTTCAAGGGATTACCTACAGCTCCATGTGGTCTAACCCCCTTATCCTTGGAGCATGTTCAAAACTGTATTTGTGGGTTGATTAAAGCTATACCAGCACTCTTAAACCTACTTGGGGTGAAGGTATCTACAGCTCCATAAGATCTGATCCTTTTACCTTGGGGCATGTTCAAAATTGTATTTGTGGGTCGCTTAAATCTTCTACAGCTCAGTGTAGTCAAATCCCCTTACCTTGGAGCATGTTCCATACTCTATTTGTGGGTCACTTAAATCTTCAAGGGATTACCTACAGCTCCATGTGGTCTAACCCCTTATCCTTGGAGCATGTTCAAAACTGTATTTGTGGGTTGATTAAAGCTATACCAGCACTCTTAAACCTACTTGGGGGGAAGGGGGGTATCTACAGCTCCATAAGATCTGATCCTTTTACCTTGGGGCATGTTCAAAATTGTATTTGTGGGTCGCTTAAATCTTCTACAGCTCAGTGTAGTCAAATCCCCTTACCTTGGAGCATGTTCCATACTCTATTTGTGGGTCACTTAAATCTTCAAGGGATTACCTACAGCTCCATGTGGTCTAACCCCTTATCCTTGGAGCATGTTCAAAACTGTATTTGTGGGTTGATTAAAGCTATACCAGCACTCTTAAACCTACTTGGGCGTGAAGGTATCTACAACTCCATAAGATCTGATCCCTTTACCTTGGGGCATGTTCAAAATTGTATTTGTGGGTCGCTTAAATCTTCTACAGCTCAGTGTAGTCAAATCCCCTTACCTTGGAGCATGTTCCATACTCTATTTGTGGGTCACTTAAATCTTCAAGGGATTACCTACAGCTCCATGTGGTCTAACCCCTTATCCTTGGAGCATGTTCAAAACTGTATTTGTGGGTTGATTAAAGCTATACCAGCACTCTTAAACCTACTTGGGGGGAAGGGGGGTATCTACAACTCCATAAGATCTGATCCCTTTACCTTGGGGCATGTTCAAAATTGTATTTGTGGGTGGCTTAAATCTTCTACAGCTCAGTGTAGTCAAATCCCCTTACCTTGGAGCATGTTCCATACTCTATTTGTGGGTCACTTAAATCTTCAAGGGATTACCTACAGCTCCATGTGGTCTAACCCCCTTATCCTTGGAGCATGTTCAAAACTGTATTTGTGGGTTGATTAAAGCTATACCAGCACTCTTAAACCTACTTGGGGGAAGGGGGGGTATCTACAACTCCATAAGATCTGATCCCTTTACCTTGGGGCATGTTCAAAATTGTATTTGTGGGTCGCTTAAATCTTCTACAGCTCAGTGTAGTCAAATCCCCTTACCTTGGAGCATGTTCCATACTCTATTTGTGGGTCACTTAAATCTTCAAGGGATTACCTACAGCTCCATGTGGTCTAACCCCTTATCCTTGGAGCATGTTCAAAACTGTATTTGTGGGTTGATTAAAGCTATACCAGCACTCTTAAACCTACTTGGGGGAAGGGGGGTATCTACAACTCCATAAGATCTGATCCCTTTACCTTGGGGCATGTTCAAAATTGTATTTGTGGGTCGCTTAAATCTTCTACAGCTCAGTGTAGTCAAATCCCCTTACCTTGGAGCATGTTCCATACTCTATTTGTGGGTCACTTAAATCTTCAAGGGATTACCTACAGCTCCATGTGGTCTAACCCCCTTATCCTTGGAGCATGTTCAAAACTGTATTTGTGGGTTGATTAAAGCTATACCAGCACTCTTAAACCTACTTGGGGGAAGGGGGAAGGGTATCTACAACTCCATAAGATCTGATCCCTTTACCTTGGGGCATGTTCAAAATTGTATTTGTGGGTCGCTTAAATCTTCTACAGCTCAGTGTAGTCAAATCCCCTTACCTTGGAGCATGTTCCATACTCTATTTGTGGGTCACTTAAATCTTCAAGGGATTACCTACAGCTCCATGTGGTCTAACCCCCTTATCCTTGGAGCATGTTCAAAACTGTATTTGTGGGTTGATTAAAGCTATACCAGCACTCTTAAACCTACTTGGGGCGGAAGGGGGGGGGGTATCTACAGCTCCATAAGATCTGATCCCTTTACCTTGGGGCATGTTCAAAATTGTATTTGTGGGTCGCTTAAATCTTCTACAGCTCAGTGTAGTCAAATCCCCTTACCTTGGAGCATGTTCCATACTCTATTTGTGGGTCACTTAAATCTTCAAGGGATTACCTACAGCTCCATGTGGTCTAACCCCTTATCCTTGGAGCATGTTCAAAACTGTATTTGTGGGTTGATTAAAGCTATACCAGCACTCTTAAACCTACTTGGGGGGAAGGTATCTACAGCTCCATAAGATCTGATCCTTTTACCTTGGGTCATGTTCAAAATTGTATTTGTGTGTCGCTTAAATCTTCTACAGCTCAGTGTAGTCAAATCCCCTTACCTTGGAGCATGTTCCATACTCTATTTGTGGGTCACTTAAATCTTCAAGGGATTACCTACAGCTCCATGTGGTCTAACCCCTTATCCTTGGAGCATGTTCAAAACTGTATTTGTGGGTTGATTAAAGCTATACCAGCACTCTTAAACCTACTTGGGGTGAAGGTATCTACAGCTCCATAAGATCTGATCCCTTTACCTTGGGGCATGTTCAAAATTGTATTTGTGGGTCGCTTAAATCTTCTACAGCTCAGTGTAGTCAAATCCCCTTACCTTGGAGCATGTTCCATACTCTATTTGTGGGTCACTTAAATCTTCAAGGGATTACCTACAGCTCCATGTGGTCTAACCCCTTATCCTTGGAGCATGTTCAAAACTGTATTTGTGGGTTGATTAAAGCTATACCAGCACTCTTAAACCTACTTGGGGGAAGGTATCTACAGCTCCATAAGATCTGATCCTTTTACCTTGGGGCATGTTCCACATTGTATTTGTGGGTCGCTTAAATCTTCTACAGCTCAGTGTAGTCAAATCCCCTTAACTGGAGCATGTTCCATACTCTATTTGTGGGTCACTTAAAGCTTCAGGGGATTACCTACAGCTCCATGTGGTCTAACCCATTTATCCTTGGAGCATGTTCAAAACTGTATTTGTGGGTTGATTAAAGCTATACCAGCACTCTTAAACCTACTTGGGCGGAAGGGGGGATCTACAACTCCATAAGATCTGATCCCTTTACCTTGGGGCATGTTCAAAATTGTATTTGTGGGTCGCTTAAATCTTCTACAGCTCAGTGTAGTCAAATCCCCTTACCTTGGAGCATGTTCCATACTCTATTTGTGGGTCACTTAAATCTTCAAGGGATTACCTACAGCTCCATGTGGTCTAACCCCCTTATCCTTGGAGCATGTTCAAAACTGTATTTGTGGGTTGATTAAAGCTATACCAGCACTCTTAAACCTACTTGGGGGGAAGGGGGGTATCTACAACTCCATAAGATCTGATCCCTTTACCTTGGGGCATGTTCAAAATTGTATTTGTGGGTGGCTTAAATCTTCTACAGCTCAGTGTAGTCAAATCCCCTTACCTTGGAGCATGTTCCATACTCTATTTGTGGGTCACTTAAATCTTCAAGGGATTACCTACAGCTCCATGTGGTCTAACCCCCTTATCCTTGGAGCATGTTTAAAACTGTATTTGTGGGTTGATTAAAGCTATACCAGCACTCTTAAACCTACTTGGGGTGAAGGGGGGGGTATCTACAACTCCATAAGATCTGATCCCTTTACCTTGGGGCATGTTCAAAATTGTATTTGTGGGTCGCTTAAATCTTCTACAGCTCAGTGTAGTCAAATCCCCTTACCTTGGAGCATGTTCCATACTCTATTTGTGGGTCACTTAAATCTTCAAGGGATTACCTACAGCTCCATGTGGTCTAACCCCCTTATCCTTGGAGCATGTTCAAAACTTTATTTGTGGGTTGATTAAAGCTATACCAGCACTCTTAAACCTACTTGGGGGAAGGGGGGTATCTACAACTCCATAAGATCTGATCCCTTTACCTTGGGGCATGTTCAAAATTGTATTTGTGGGTCGCTTAAATCTTCTACAGCTCAGTGTAGTCAAATCCCCTTACCTTGGAGCATGTTCCATACTCTATTTGTGGGTCACTTAAATCTTCAAGGGATTACCTACAGCTCCATGTGGTCTAACCCCCTTATCCTTGGAGCATGTTCAAAACTGTATTTGTGGGTTGATTAAAGCTATACCAGCACTCTTAAACCTACTTGGGGGAAGGTATCTACAGCTCCATAAGATCTGATCCTTTTACCTTGGGGCATGTTCAAAATTGTATTTGTGGGTCGCTTAAATCTTCTACAGCTCAGTGTAGTCAAATCCCCTTACCTTGGAGCATGTTCCATACTCTATTTGTGGGTCACTTAAATCTTCAAGGGATTACCTACAGCTCCATGTGGTCTAACCCCCTTATCCTTGGAGCATGTTCAAAACTGTATTTGTGGGTTGATTAAAGCTATACCAGCACTCTTAAACCTACTTGGGGGAAGGGGGGGGGTATCTACAACTCCATAAGATCTGATCCCTTTACCTTGGGGCATGTTCAAAATTGTATTTGTGGGTCGCTTAAATCTTCTACAGCTCAGTGTAGTCAAATCCCTTACCTTGGAGCATGTTCCATACTCTATTTGTGGGTCACTTAAATCTTCAAGGGATTACCTACAGCTCCATGTGGTCTAACCCCCTTATCCTTGGAGCATGTTCAAAACTGTATTTGTGGGTTGATTAACGCTATACCAGCACTCTTAAACCTACTTGGGGGAAGGTATCTACAGCTCCATAAGATCTGATCCTTTTACCTTGGGGCATGTTCCACATTGTATTTGTGGGTCGCTTAAATCTTCTACAGCTCAGTGTAGTCAAATCCCCTTAACTGGAGCATGTTCCATACTCTATTTGTGGGTCACTTAAAGCTTCAAGGGGATTACCTACAGCTCCATGTGGTCTAACCCCCTTATCCTTGGAGCATGTTCAAAACTGTATTTGTGGGTTGATTAAAGCTATACCAGCACTCTTAAACCTACTTGGGCGGAAGGGGGGGGATCTACAACTCCATTAGATCTGATCCCTTTACCTTGGGGCATGTTCAAAATTGTATTTGTGGGTCGCTTAAATCTTCTACAGCTCAGTGTAGTCAAATCCCCTTACCTTGGAGCATGTTCCATACTCTATTTGTGGGTCACTTAAATCTTCAAGGGATTACCTACAGCTCCATGTGGTCTAACCCCCTTATCCTTGGAGCATGTTCAAAACTGTATTTGTGGGTTGATTAAAGCTATACCAGCACTCTTAAACCTACTTGGGGGGGAAGGGGGGTATCTACAGCTCCATAAGATCTGATCCCTTTTACCTTGGGGCATGTTCAAAATTGTATTTGTGGGTCGCTTAAATCTTCTACAGCTCAGTGTAGTCAAATCCCCTTACCTTGGAGCATGTTCCATACTCTATTTGTGGGTCACTTAAATCTTCAAGGGATTACCTACAGCTCCATGTGGTCTAACCCCCTTATCCTTGGAGCATGTTCAAAACTGTATTTGTGGGTTGATTAAAGCTATACCAGCACTCTTAAACCTACTTGGGGGAAGGGGGGGGGGTATCTACAACTCCATAAGATCTGATCCCTTTACCTTGGGGCATGTTCAAAATTGTATTTGTGGGTCGCTTAAATCTTCTACAGCTCAGTGTAGTCAAATCCCCTTACCTTGGAGCATGTTCCATACTCTATTTGTGGGTCACTTAAATCTTCAAGGGATTACCTACAGCTCCATGTGGTCTAACCCCCTTATCCTTGGAGCATGTTCAAAACTGTATTTGTGGGTTGATTAAAGCTATACCAGCACTCTTAAACCTACTTGGGGGGAAGGGGAGGGGGTATCTACAGCTCCATAAGATCTGATCCCTTTACCTTGGGGCATGTTCAAAATTGTATTTGTGGGTCGCTTAAATCTTCTACAGCTCAGTGTAGTCAAATCCCCTTACCTTGGAGCATGTTCCATACTCTATTTGTGGGTCACTTAAATCTTCAAGGGATTACCTACAGCTCCATGTGGTCTAACCCCCTTATCCTTGGAGCATGTTCAAAACTGTATTTGTGGGTTGATTAAAGCTATACCAGCACTCTTAAACCTACTTGGGGAAGGTATCTACAGCTCCATAAGATCTGATCCTTTTACCTTGGGGCATGTTCAAAATTGTATTTGTGGGTCGCTTAAATCTTCTACAGCTCAGTGTAGTCAAATCCCCTTACCTTGGAGCATGTTCCATACTCTATTTGTGGGTCACTTAAATCTTCAAGGGATTACCTACAGCTCCATGTGGTCTAACCCCCTTATCCTTGGAGCATGTTCAAAACTGTATTTGTGGGTTGATTAAAGCTATACCAGCACTCTTAAACCTACTTGGGGGGAAGGGGGGGTATCTACAACTCCATAAGATCTGATCCCTTTACCTTGGGGCATGTTCAAAATTGTATTTGTGGGTCGCTTAAATCTTCTACAGCTCAGTGTAGTCAAATCCCCTTACCTTGGAGCATGTTCCATACTCTATTTGTGGGTCACTTAAATCTTCAAGGGATTACCTACAGCTCCATGTGGTCTAACCCCCTTATCCTTGGAGCATGTTCAAAACTGTATTTGTGGGTTGATTAAAGCTATACCAGCACTCTTAAACCTACTTGGGGGAAGGGGGTATCTACAGCTCCATAAGATCTGATCCCTTTACCTTGGGGCATGTTCAAAATTGTATTTGTGGGTCGCTTAAATCTTCTACAGCTCAGTGTAGTCAAATCCCCTTACCTTGGAGCATGTTCCATACTCTATTTGTGGGTCACTTAAATCTTCAAGGGATTACCTACAGCTCCATGTGGTCTAACCCCCTTATCCTTGGAGCATGTTCAAAACTGTATTTGTGGGTTGATTAAAGCTATACCAGCACTCTTAAACCTACTTGGGGGAAGGGGGGGGGGGTATCTACAACTTCATAAGATCTGATCCCTTTACCTTGGGCATGTTCAAAATTGTATTTGTGGGTCGCTTAAATCTTCTACAGCTCAGTGTAGTCAAATCCCCTTACCTTGGAGCATGTTCCATACTCTATTTGTGGGTCACTTAAATCTTCAAGGGATTACCTACAGCTCCATGTGGTCTAACCCCCTTATCCTTGGAGCATGTTCAAAACTGTATTTGTGGGTTGATTAAAGCTATACCAGCACTCTTAAACCTACTTGGGGGAAGGGGGTATCTACAGCTCCATAAGATCTGATCCCTTTACCTTGGGGCATGTTCAAAATTGTATTTGTGGGTCGCTTAAATCTTCTACAGCTCAGTGTAGTCAAATCCCCTTACCTTGGAGCATGTTCCATACTCTATTTGTGGGTCACTTAAATCTTCAAGGGATTACCTACAGCTCCATGTGGTCTAACCCCCTTATCCTTGGAGCATGTTCAAAACTGTATTTGTGGGTTGATTAGATACCAGCACTCTTAAACCTACTTGGGGGAAGGGGGGTATCTACAACTCCATAAGATCTGATCCCTTTACCTTGGGGCATGTTCAAAATTGTATTTGTGGGTCGCTTAAATCTTCTACAGCTCAGTGTAGTCAAATCCCCTTACCTTGGAGCATGTTCCATACTCTATTTGTGGGTCACTTAAATCTTCAAGGGATTACCTACAGCTCCATGTGGTCTAACCCCCTTATCCTTGGAGCATGTTCAAAACTGTATTTGTGGGTTGATTAAAGCTATACCAGCACTCTTAAACCTACTTGGGGTGAAGGTATCTACAGCTCCATAAGATCTGATCTTTTTACCTTGGGGCATGTTCAAAATTGTATTTGTGTGTCGCTTAAATCTTCTACAGCTCAGTGTAGTCAAATCCCCTTACCTTGGAGCATGTTCCATACTCTATTTGTGGGTCACTTAAATCTTCAAGGGATTACCTACAGCTCCATGTGGTCTAACCCCCTTATCCTTGGAGCATGTTCAAAACTGTATTTGTGGGTTGATTAAAGCTATACCAGCACTCTTAAACCTACTTGGGGGAAGGTATCTACAGCTCCATAAGATCTGATCCCTTTACCTTGGGGCATGTTCAAAATTGTATTTGTGGGTCGCTTAAATCTTCTACAGCTCAGTGTAGTCAAATCCCTTACCTTGGAGCATGTTCCATACTCTATTTGTGGGTCACTTAAATCTTCAAGGGATTACCTACAGCTCCATGTGGTCTAACCCCCTTATCCTTGGAGCATGTTCAAAACTGTATTTGTGGGTTGATTAAAGCTATACCAGCACTCTTAAACCTACTTGGGGGGAAGGGGGTATCTACAACTCCATAAGATCTGATCCCTTTACCTTGGGGCATGTTCAAAATTGTATTTGTGGGTCGCTTAAATCTTCTACAGCTCAGTGTAGTCAAATCCCCTTACCTTGGAGCATGTTCCATACTCTATTTGTGGGTCACTTAAATCTTCAAGGGATTACCTACAGCTCCATGTGGTCTAACCCCCTTATCCTTGGAGCATGTTCAAAACTGTATTTGTGGGTTGATTAAAGCTATACCAGCACTCTTAAACCTACTTGGGGGAAAGGTATCTACAGCTCCATAAGATCTGATCCTTTTACCTTGGGGCATGTTCCACATTGTATTTGTGGGTCGCTTAAATCTTCTACAGCTCAGTGTAGTCAAATCCCCTTAACTGGAGCATGTTCCATACTCTATTTGTGGGTCACTTAAAGCTTCAAGGGGATTACCTACAGCTCCATGTGGTCTAACCCCTTATCCTTGGAGCATGTTCAAAACTGTATTTGTGGGTTGATTAAAGCTATACCAGCACTCTTAAACCTACTTGGGCGGAAGGGGGGGGGTATCTACAGCTCCATAAGATCTGATCCTTTTACCTTGGGGCATGTTCAAAATTGTATTTGTGGGTCGCTTAAATCTTCTACAGCTCAGTGTAGTCAAATCCCTTACCTTGGAGCATGTTCCATACTCTATTTGTGGGTCACTTAAATCTTCAAGGGATTACCTACAGCTCCATGTGGTCTAACCCCTTATCCTTGGAGCATGTTCAAAACTGTATTTGTGGGTTGATTAAAGCTATACCAGCACTCTTAAACCTACTTGGGGGAAGGTATCTACAGCTCCATAAGATCTGATCCTTTTACCTTGGGGCATGTTCAAAATTGTATTTGTGGGTCGCTTAAATCTTCTACAGCTCAGTGTAGTCAAATCCCCTTACCTTGGAGCATGTTCCATACTCTATTTGTGGGTCACTTAAATCTTCAAGGGATTACCTACAGCTCCATGTGGTCTAACCCCTTATCCTTGGAGCATGTTCAAAACTGTAATTGTGGGTTGATTAAAGCTATACCAGCACTCTTAAACCTACTTGGGGGGAAGGGGGGTATCTACAACTCCATAAGATCTGATCCCTTTACCTTGGGGCATGTTCAAAATTGTATTTGTGGGTCGCTTAAATCTTCTACAGCTCAGTGTAGTCAAATCCCCTTACCTTGGAGCATGTTCCATACTCTATTTGTGGGTCACTTAAATCTTCAAGGGATTACCTACAGCTCCATGTGGTCTAACCCCCTTATCCTTGGAGCATGTTCAACACTGTATTTGTGGGTTGATTAAAGCTATACCAGCACTCTTAAACCTACTTGGGGGGAAGGGGGTATCTACAGCTCCATAAGATCTGATCCCTTTACCTTGGGGCATGTTCCACATTGTATTTGTGGGTCGCTTAAATCTTCTACAGCTCAGTGTAGTCAAATCCCTTACCTTGGAGCATGTTCCATACTCTATTTGTGGGTCACTTAAATCTTCAGGGGATTACCTACAGCTCCATGTGGTCTAACCCCTTATCCTTGGAGCATGTTCAAAACTGTATTTCTGGGTTGATTAAAGCTATACCAGCACTCTTAAACCTACTTGGGGGGAAGGTATCTACAGCTCCATAAGATCTTATCCCTTTACCTTGGGGCATGTTCAAAATTGTATTTGTGGGTCGCTTAAATCTTCTACAGCTCAGTGTAGTCAAATCCCCTTACCTTGGAACATGTTCCATACTCTATTTGTGGGTCACTTAAATCTTCAAGGGATTACCTACAGCTCCATGTGGTCTAACCCCCTTATCCTTGGAGCATGTTCAAAACTGTATTTGTGGGTTGATTAAAGCTATACCAGCACTCTTAAACCTACTTGGGGGAAGTATCTACAGCTCCATAAGATCTGATCCCTTTACCTTGGGGCATGTTCCAAATTGTATTTGTGGGTCGCTTAAATCTTCTACAGCTCAGTGTAGTCAAATCCCCTTACCTTGGAGCATGTTCCATACTTTATTTGTGTGTCACTTAAAGCTTCAGGGGATTACCTACAGCTCCATGTGATCTAACCCCCTTATCCTTGGAGCATGTTCAAAACTGTATTTGTGGGTTGATTAAAGCTATACCAGCACTCTTAAACCTACTTGGGGGAAGGTATCTACAGCTCCATAAGATCTGATCCCTTTACCTTGGGGCATGTTCAAAATTGTATTTGTGGGTCGCTTAAATCTTCTACAGCTCAGTGTAGTCAAATCACCTTACCTTGGAGCATGTTCCATACTCTATTTGTGGGTCACTTAAATCTTCAAGGGATTACCTACAGCTCCATGTGGTCTAACCCCCTTATCCTTGGAGCATGTTCAAAACTGTATTTGTGGGTTGATTAAAGCTATACCAGCACTCTTAAACCTACTTGGGGGAAGGTATCTACAGCTCCATAAGATCTGATCCTTTTACCTTGGGGCATGTTCAAAATTGTATTTGTGGGTCGCTTAAATCTTCTACAGCTCAGTGTAGTCAAATCCCCTTACCTTGGAGCATGTTCCATACTTTATTTGTGTGTCACTTAAAGCTTCAGGGGATTACCTACAGCTCCATGTGATCTAACCCCCTTATCCTTGGAGCATGTTCAAAACTGTATTTGTGGGTTGATTAAAGCTATACCAGCACTCTTAAACCTACTTGGGGGAAGGTATCTACAGCTCCATAAGATCTGATCCCTTTACCTTGGGGCATGTTCAAAATTGTATTTGTGGGTCGCTTAAATCTTCTACAGCTCAGTGTAGTCAAATCCCCTTACCTTGGAGCATGTTCCATACTCTATTTGTGGGTCACTTAAATCTTCAAGGGATTACCTACAGCTCCATGTGGTCTAACCCCCTTATCCTTGGAGCATGTTCAAAACTGTATTTGTGGGTTGATTAAAGCTATACCAGCACTCTTAAACCTACTTGGGGGAAGGTATCTACAGCTCCATAAGATCTGATCCTTTTACCTTGGGGCATGTTCAAAATTGTATTTGTGGGTCGCTTAAATCTCCTACAGCTCAGTGTAGTCAAATCCCCTTACCTTGGAGCATGTTCCATACTCTATTTGTGGGTCACTTAAATCTTCAAGGGATTACCTACAGCTCCATGTGGTCTAACCCCCTTATCCTTGGAGCATGTTCAACACTGTATTTGTGAGTTGATTAAAGCTATACCAGCACTCGTAAACCTATTTGGGGGGAAGGGGAGGGGGTATCGACAGCTCCATAAGATCTGATCCCTTTACCTTGGGGCATGTTCCACATTGTATTTGTGGGTCGCTTAAATCTTCTACAGCTCAGTGTAGTCAAATCCCCTTAACTTGGAGCATGTTCCATACTCTATTTGTGGGTCACTTAAAGCTTCAGGGGATTACCTACAGCTCCATGTGGTCTAACCCCCTTATCCTTGGAGCATGTTCAACACTGTATTTGTGGGTTGATTAAAGCTATACCAGCACTCTTAAGCCTGCTAAGGGGGGGGATACCTACAGCCCATGTGGTCTGACCCCTTTATTGTACATACATACATATCACTAAGCTGTTCTCTGAGATTCAGAGGTTAGCTCCAAAAAGAAATACAAACTACTTACAATATAATTTTTACTTACTATTGCCATATCAAACTTCTCCATTTACAGCGATCTTGACATACAACTCTTGCTTCACTGATATCCATTACACGCCGTACACTAGATCTTTTATACTTCATAATCTTTTTCTCATTCAGACACTCCTGAATCTGATCCACCCATGACTTCCTTGGCCTTCCTCCCTGTCACTTGGGCTGAAAAGATTTTCTTAGTAAGCATTTCATCACTCATTCTTTCAACATGGCTTAACCACCGAAGCATATTGGTCTCCACCTTGCTAACAACATTTTGCTTCACATCGCACAACTGCAATACATCTTCATTCCTCACACAATCAGATCGTTTCTTGCCACAAACCCCACGTAAGTAACGCATTTCTCCAGCACACAAACGACTCCTATGTTTCTTCTGCAGTACCCAGGTTTCACTGCCATACATCAGAGTAGGAACAATTACAGTTTCATACACAGCCATGTGGGACTCTCTAGAGTCCACCATATCCCACGTACCTGTGAAAACCTCCCAATGCAGCCATGACTTTCAATGAAGAATTCACGTACCTACTAATTTCACCATCCAATTTGTTCTCTTTGTCAAGCATGCTTCCTAAATACACAAGCTCTTTTGCCTGGTCAATCACTGTTCCATTTAGACTTATATTACATTCAGTACTACCAGTTCCTCTCTCAAAAACCATAACTTTGGTTTTTCCCTTATTTATACTCAGTTTGAATTTCATGTAAACTTCGTGCATCCGAGACAACATACTCTGCAAATCACTTTTGCTCTCAGCCAACAGAACAGTGTCATCAGCATACAGCAATCTGCACACACGGACATCACCAAGACATAAACCACTATTATCTATTTTCGCATCACGCATGCACGTGTCCATAAATATATTAAACAGCCATGGTGACATAACACAACCTTGTCTAACTCCTGCACCAATGGAAAACCATTTTGATAAAACACCATTCACTCGTACACAAGCTCTACTACCAGCATACATGGCTTTTACACTATTAAGTAGATTCCCAGTAACACCATATTCATTCAATACCTTCCACAAAAGTGTTCTATTCACTCAGAACATTGTCAGAAATTGCATTCTGCACACGTACTCTAGCATTGAAATCTCATGCTATTATAACTTTTTCTTTAGCACCAAACTGGCTCAAAACAGCTTTTAGCTCATTCCAGAAATCTTCCTTCTTATCAGAAGGTTCCAAGTCACAAGGAGCATACATTACAACAATAACAATTATCTGAAGTTTCACTTTCAAACGAATCCACAGAATTCTTTCACTTACACACAAGGAGCATACATTACAACAATAACAATTATCTGAAGTTTCACTTTCAAACGAATCCACAGAATTCTTTCACTTACACAACTATAGTGAATCAAATTGTTCTTCATCTTTTCACTTAAAATCACACCTACACCAGCCTGTCCTCTCATATTATCCAATACTCCAGACCACACACTCACCGTGCCATTCACTTCTTCTACCCCAATTTCCTTCCTTTTGGTTTCACTTACACACAGCACATCCAGTCTATACTTATTCATCTCCTCAATCACCTCACTCATCTTGCTATTTATACCTCTAGTATTCCATACACCAATCTTACATTCACTCAGCCGAGATCTCTTTCTCATATGCCGTTTAGAAAGTCCAGGTCGATTCTGTGGTGCACCATCTTTTTCAAGTGTGGTAGGTCCACCATATCCCACACTTGAGTCATTCTTAATATTTCATTTTGTCTTTTTAATTAGGTAAGTACATATCAGTATGTAGGATTAGCTCACAGCTGAGGGTTCCAGTTGGTCATTCAACCTAAGGATTCTGGAACAAAACCCAGTGAGTTGGGGTCTTTTCGCCAATGTCACACAGAACTAGCTTGCACCTCTCCAAAATTCACAGAGGCCCTAGTTGCTGTTGTGTGTGCCATTGTTACCACGGAGCGCCCCGAGGAGGCAAACCCTTCGCTCACTACGACCGCCCGTAAATTGTATTTGTGGGTCGCTTAAAGCTATACCAGCACTCTTAAGCTTGCTTGGAGGCAGGGGGTGTCTTCTACAGCTCAGTGTAGTCAAATCCCATTACCTTGGAGCATGTTCCATACTCTATTTGTGGGTCACTTAAATCTTCAAGGGATTACCTACAGCTCCATGTGGTCTAACCCCCTTATCCTTGGAGCATGTTCAAAACTGTATTTGTGGGTTGATTAAAGCTATACCAGCCAGCACTCTTAAGCTTGCTTGGATGGAGGGGGTGGGGTGTATCTTCTACAGCTCAGTGTAGTCAGATCCCCTCACCTTGGAGCATGTTCCATACGCTATTTGTGGGTCACTTAAAGCTATATCAGCCACCCTGGTGTCGCAGTGGTCTAAGCGATAGCCTCTGATCATTCGTCCGAACGGGGTCCGGGTTCGAATCCCGGTGAGGCATGGATGTTGTGTTTGTCTTACGGCACTGGGTCCCACCCTTCCCTGGAACCAGCGACCCTAAATTAGGGACGGGCGACTGTGTTATAGCCCATTGAGTTGCTCACGGTGGTCGTTAAACCTCCAATAAATAAAAAAAAAAGCTATATCAGCACTCTGAAGGCTGCTTGAGGGGATTACCTACAGCTCCTCATGGTCTACCCCCCCTTACCTAGGAGCATGTTCAAAACTGTATTTGTGGGTTGATTAAAGCTATACCAGCACTCTTAAGCACGCTAGAGGGGGTACCTACAGCTCCATGTGGTTTAATCCCATTACCTTGGAGAATGTTCAAAACTGTATTAGTGCGTCCCTTAAAGCTATACCAGCACTCTTAAGCGTGCTTGGAGGGGGGGGGGTATCTTCTACAGCTCAGTGTAGTCAAATCCCCTTACCTTGGAGAGCATGTTTCATAGTCTATTTGTGGGTCACGTAAAGCTATATCAGCACTCTTAAGCCTGCTTGAGGGGATTACCTACAGCTCCACATGGTCTAGCCCCTTACCTTGGAGCATGTTCAAACTGTATTTGTGAGTTGATCAAAGCTATACCAACACTCTTAAGCCTGCTGGGGGGTACCTACAGCTCCACATGGTTTGATCCCTTTAACCTTGGGGCATGTTCAAAATTGTATTTTGGGTCACTTAAAGCTATACCAGGACTCTTAAGCCAGCTGGGGGTGAGATTATCTACAGCTCCATGTGGTCTAATCCCATTACCTTGGAGCATATTCAAAACTGTATTTGTGGGATGCTTAAAGCTACACTACTCTTAAGCCTGCTTGGTGGGGCAGAGGGGATACATAAATTCTTTCAAAGTTGGTAGTAAAAACAATTAAAAATTCTTTTTTTTTTTTTTTATGTAACATTGAAAGAAAGATGCTATCAAACTTGTCACAGCAAAAATAATGCTCGCCCACCCTGATTTCAAAGTCTAATGATGTTCTTGCTATCAGGGAAACAGGTTTTGGGTCACATGGCATCATGGGTTCCTGTGTAGCTCTAGTGATCTCAATATTTTTAGAACACCCTCATATGTTCCTGGTAGACAAAAAATATTTAAAACCTAAAGCAGGGATCTCACTCTTTTTCTCGTATAAAAAAATAAGCACTTTTTAAAGACTTTTGGGCACACACACACACACACACACACACACACACCCCAAATATTAAGTATGTTATCAACTGCATATGCGCAACAATGACATGTGCAAAGATATACTTTCACACACCACTTAACTATGCAAACTGAAGTATGCTGATAAAGTTTGCAACATTTTTCCATATAATTTAAGTTTGCAGATGTAATAAATTAGAATTTGTGCAATTTAAAAGGCAGATCTACAGGTCAAACCAGTTTCTCTATCTGAGGGAATAAAAACATATGCAATAAAGTATATGTAAATTGTAAAATAATAGTTAAAGCCATGATTTGTATATAACACTTCAGTGAGAGATATCTATTAATTTCTCTCATCAGGTGTTCCTATTACGTGGTACATTTGTTTTAATGCTATGACATAAACTGTCAAATTATTCTGTCCATCACGTTTTTTTAAGCCTTTGGTAGAGGAGCCTTACACGTTTTGTTAGTTCTTATTATTTTTATGTTGCTATTTGGTTCAAACAAAGATGTTTATTTACCTTGAGTCTTGCTTCTTAGTGTTCTTAATGTCCCATATACGTCACCTAATTCGATGGATGACTTGCATTTTTTCCCCCGAACTCTTTTCACCCATAATATCAGCTCAATGAAAGACCAAGAGAGTAATAGAAGAAACACTTCGTCGTGTTCACACTGTGTACAACACACAAATTTACGAATTAAAAACATTTATTACAGTTAAGACTCCACAACGCTATATCCTTCTCACGTCAAGGTCAACAGGAGATTTAATCTGTGTCTTCATAAAGTTCTTTATAAGGTCATTAAAAGTCTTGAAGTTAAAAAAAGTTTTATTTTTTATTTTTAGTTACTTATATTGATACATGCACTATGAGAAAGCACAAATAACTTATAAAAACATATTTACACACCGCTGTTGCAATTTCCGGTCCTATGAGCTCCTATGTCATTTCTCAGTCGGCGTTCCTGATACTTCACCCAGGTCCAGTTCCAGTAGATGCCAAATTTCAGTCGTAATATCCATAGTAATCCATATTTACACACCGCTGTTGCAATTCCCGGTCCTATGAGCTCCTATGTCATTTCTCAGTCTGCGTTCCTGATACTTCACCCAGGTCCAGTTCCAGTAGACGTCAAATTTCAGTCGTAATATCCATCGTAATCTATTTAGTATATAGGAATACTGTATAACATAAAGACTCATTTATTTCTATCTTTCTCAAGAACCACTGTGTGTTAACTCTCTCATCTTAGGCCTATGCATCATTACTAACCAACTAACTGTATGCGTTTCGCCTATGTGGTTACCACGGCATCCTCAGCAAGAATGGTGACCTTTTTGCTTCGGTCAAAACCAATTTTGACAGATGTATTCTTGCGCCTTAAGTTTCGTCTGTTCCCTTGCTCCGTGCTTCCATCTATTGGCAATCTTCGAAATGTGATTCAGAATTATGTTTCTTTATATTATTATTATGTTTATTTTTTTATTCTTGAATTAGTTTCTTCCCTGTTATTATATTTTTTGTGGGTCTGGCAAGATTATTGGGTTATTATTATTATTGTAATTTTCTGTTTTTCGATAAGTATAGTTTCTGCCGTTAATATAGATTTCCATGTTTTTTGTTGAGAAAGAAGATGTATATTTTCCCATGATGGTGTAATTTGGTTTTCTATGCAAAATTCAATTAATGAAGTTATGATTTCTTTTTGTTCCAGTTTGAAAGGTATTCCATCATTCTTAGGTATTTTAACATTCCTTTTTGTGCTTCCGATGCACTGTGAGATTATTGTATTATTTTGACCAACTATTGGGATAGAGTATACTCCCGCTTTCTTCAAGATTGAGCCATGTTGTCATTTCGTTGTTAGTAAGGATCAATAGATAGAACAACAGAGAAGATATCTTGTACTTGTATTGCAAAACTTATATTGTTTTTTAAACATGTTTTTTTTTCAAAGTATTTATAATACTAAAAAAAATACTTTGAAAAAAAAACATGTTTAAACAACAATATAAATTTTAGAACACAAGTACAAGATATCTTCTCTGTTGTTCTATCTATTGATCCTTACTAACAAGGAAAGGACAACATGGCTCAATCTTGAAGAAAGCAGGAGTATACACTATCCCAATAGTTGATCAAAATAGTACAATAATCTCACAGTACATCGGAAGCACAAAAAGGAATGTTAAAATAACTAAGAATGATGGAACACCTTTCAAAGCTGGAACAAAAAGAAATCAAAACTTCATTAATTGAATTCTGCATAGAAAACCAAATTACACCATCATGGGAAAATATACATCTTCTTTCTCAACAAAAAACATGGAAATCTATATTAACGGCAGAAACTATACTTATTGAAAAACAGAAAATTGCAATAATAATAACCCAATAATTTTGCCAGACCCATGGAAAAATATAATAACAACAGGTAAGAAACTAATTCAAGAATAAAAAAATAAACATAATAATAATATAAAGAAACATAATTCTGAATCACATTTCGAAGATTGCCAAGCACGGAGCAAGGGAACAGACGAAACTTAAGGTGCAAGAATACATCTGTCAAAATTGATTTTGACCGAAGCAAAAAGGTCACCATTCTTGCTGAGGATGCCGTGGTAACCACATAGGCGAAACGCATACAGTTAGTTGGTTAGTAATGATGCATAGGCCTAAGATGAGAGAGTTAACACACAGTGGTTCTTGAGAAAGATAGAAATAAATGAGTCTTTATGTTATACAGTATTCCTATATACTAAATAGATTACGATGGATATTACGACTGAAATTTGACGTCTACTGGAACTGGACCTGGGTGAAGTATCAGGAACGCAGACTGAGAAATGACATAGGAGCTCATAGGACCGGAAATTGCAACAGCGATGTGTAAATATGGATTACTATGGATATTACAACTGAAATTTGACATCTACTGGAACTGGACCTGGGTGAAGTATCAGGAACGCAGACTGAGAAATGACATAGGAGCTCATAGGACCGGAAATTGCAACAGCGATGTGTAAATATGGATTACTATGGATATTACAACTGAAATTTGACATCTACTGGAACTGGACCTGGGTGAAGTATCAGGAACGCCGACTGAGAAATGACATAGGAGCTCATAAGACCGGAAATTGCAACAGCGGTGTGTAAATATTGATTACTATGGATATTACGACTGAAATTTGACATCTACTGGAACTGGACCTGGGTGAAGTATAAGGAACGCCGACTGAGAAATGACATAGGAGCTCATAGGACCGGAAATTGAAACAGCGGTGTGTAAATATGGATTACTATGGATATTACGACTGAAATTTGACATCTACTGGAACTGGACCTGGGTGAAGTATCAGGAACGCCGACTGAGAAATGACACAGGAGCTCATAGGACCGGAAATTGGAACAGCGGTGTGTAAATATGGATTACTATGGACATTACGACTGAAATTTGACGTCTACTGGAACTGGACCTGGGTGAAGTATCAGGAACGCAGACTGAGAAATGACATAGGAGCTCGTACGACCGGAAATTGGAACAGCGGTGTGTAAATATGGATTACTATGGATATTACGACTGAAATTTGACGTCTACTGGAACTGGACCTGGGTGAAGTATCAGGAATGCCGACTGAGAAATGACATAGGAGCTCATAGCAGAAATGACATAGGAGCTCATAGGACCGGAAATTGCAACAGCGGTGTGTAAATATGGATTACTATGGATATTACGACTAAAATTTGACATCTACTGGAACTGGACCTGGGTAAAGTATCAGGAACGCAGACTGAGAAATGACATAGAAGCTCGTAGGACCGGAAATTGCAACAGCAGTGTGTAAATATGGATTACTATGGATATTACGACTGAAATTTGACATCTACTGGAACTGGACCTGGACCTGGGTGAAGTATCAGGAATGCCGACTGAGAAATGACATAGGAGCTCATAGCAGAAATGACATAGGAGCCCATAGGACCGGAAATTGCAACAGCGGTGTGTAAATATGGATTACTATGGATATTACGACTGAAATTTGACATCTACTGGAACTGGACCTGGGTGAAGTATCAGGAACGCAGACTGAGAAATGACATAGAAGCTCGTAGGACCGGAAATTGCAACAGCAGTGTGTAAATATGGATTACTATGGATATTACGACTGAAATTTGACATCTACTGGAACTGGACCTGGACCTGGGTGAAGTATCAGGAATGCCGACTGAGAAATGACATAGGAGCTCATAGCAGAAATGACATAGGAGCCCATAGGACCGGAAATTGCAACAGCGGTGTGTAAATATGGATTACTATGGATATTACGACTGAAATTTGACATCTACTGGAACTGGACCTGGGTGAAGTATCAGGAATGCCGACTGAGAAATGACATAGGAGCTCATAGGACCGGAAATTATGACAGCGGTGTGTAAATATGTTTTTTATAAGTTATTTGTGCTTCCTCATAGTGCATGTATCAATATAAGTAACTAAAAATAAAAAATAAAACTTTTTTTAACTTCAAGACTTTTAATGACCTTATAAAGAACTTTATGAAGACACAGATTAAATCTCCTGTTGACCTTGACGTGAGGAGGATATAGCGTTGTGGAGTCTTAACTGTAATAAATGTTTTTAATTCGTAAATTTGTGTGTTGTACACAGTGTGAACACGACGAAGTGTTTCTTCTATTACTCTCTTGGTCTTTCATTGAACTGATATTATGGGTGAAAAGAGTTCGGGGGAAAAAATGCAAGTCATCCATCGAATTAGTGACGTATATGGGACATTAAGAACACTAAGAAGCAAGACTCAAGGTAAATAAACATCTTTATTTGAACCAAATAGCAACATAAAAATAATAAGAACTAACAAAACGTGTAAGGCTCCTCTACCAAAGGCTTAAAAACGTGATGGACAGAATAATTTGACAGTTTATGTCATAGCATTAAAGCTACGAGTTCAATGTTTGAATTTTGCACATAATTATCTAATGGTTTAAATTGCGAAACCAAACTCAAAATTCATGCTGAAGACATCCTTCTCTTGTGGTATAACTGAATAATTCATATTTATATGTACAAAAACGAGAATATGACAGTGAAACATCAGTGCCAAGAAGTGGTGATGGGGCTTGTTGGGTGGAATCTGTTGATTGTGTTTAATTTAGCCCATGGTCCTTCACTATTTGTATATAAAACAAGAAAGACGACACCAAATTTTCGAGTGTAATAAGCACGTCTTTTGAATCCGTTCTGATGCAAATTAAATTTATCAAAGCTATTCAAAGTCAATGGAACCGGTATGGAAAACAATAGTATCTGACGGAAAAGAAGTTTTTCAATCGGGTCTTTAATCCCTCAGATATTGCTGTAAACAGAATCGTGAGATTACGCCCTCTGGTTGCAGACTTGTGCGTTAAGAAAAACATGAATTTATATGAGAAACATTTCTCACCGGAAACGCTCTGCAACACAGAAAGAACTTTTCAAATCGGACTCTTAGAAACAGAGATATCGATAAAAATAAGATGTGACTTTACGTCCCCTGGTGGGAAAACCATGCATTATTTTAGGACGAAAGTATTCTCAAAAGGTTTTTCCATATGAGCGGTATCGGTCCAAGAAAAAAAAATTTAGTCGAGTTTTTGGGAGCCCAGATTTTGCTACAAATACATCAGAAGCAGAAATTAACACTTATGCCCCCTGGTGGCCAAACCATTCTTTACCAAACATTAGAAACTATGTGAAAAATATTTTCCAGCAGGTCTTGTATGCGATACAGGAAAAAAATTCAGAGTTTTAGAAGACGCAATTTACCTTTGTGCCCCCTAGCAGAGTCTATGATTTACTTGAAAATTTTGAATTTATAGGAAAAACATTTTGCATCGGAAACACTATCCAACAAAGAAGGAATTTTTCAAATCATACTCCTGGAAGTAGAGATATTGATAAAAATAAGTTATACATCTACTCCCCCTGGTGCAGAAACCATGCATTATTTCAAGAAGAAAATGCTCCTAAAAGGTTTGTGGACATGAGTAGCATTGGTCAACAAACGACTAATTTTGCAATCAAGATTTTAGAAGCTCATACTTTGCTGCAAATACATCAGAAACGGAAATTAAGACTTACTCCACCTGGTGACCAAACCATTTTTTACAAAAACTAGAAATTACATGCAAAGAATTTCCCATCAGGAGCTGTATGTATCCGGTGTAGAAAGAATTTTCCAAATCGGAGATTTAGAAGCAGAGATATAGCGGGAAACGCAATTTACCTATACGCCCCCTAGCAGAAAGTCTATGAAATACTTGAAAATTTTGAAATATGAAAAACATGTCACACTTTAAACCCTTTTTTTTTTTTTTTTGATTGATGGTTTAACGACCACCGTGAGCAACTCAATGGGCTATAAGCAGTCGCCCGTCCCTAATTTAGGGTCACTGGTTCCAGAGAAGGGAGAGAGCCAGTGCCGTAAGACAAACACAACATCCATGCCTCACCGGGATTCGAACCCGGACCCCGTTCGGACGAATGATCAGAAGCCATTGCTTAGACCACTGCGCCACCAGGGCGGCCTGTAAACACTATCTAACAAAGAAGGAATTTTTCAAATAGGACTCCTAGAACTAGAGATATTCACAAAAATAAGATATACATCTACGCCCCCTGCAGAGAAACTGTGGAATATTTTAAGAAGAAAATATTCTGAAAAGGTTTATCGGTATGAGTGACATCAGTCCACGAAAGAATTTTTTCAATTGATATTTTAGAAGCTCATATTTTATGGCAAATACATCAGAAGCAAAAATTAAAACGTCCCCTGGTGGCCAAAGTATTCTTTACCAAAAATTTGAAATTATATGCAAAACATTTTACATCAGGAGGTGTATCCGCTGAAGAAAACATTTTTCAAATCGGAGTTTTAGAAGAAGAGTTATCGGGAAAAAATTTATTTACTTTTATGCCTCACGGCGGAAAATCTATGCGTAATTTGAAAAAGTAACTATATCTAAAATACTCTTCAACATAAATGGAATCGAAAGATAAAAGAATTATTTCAATCGAATGTTTAGAAGCAAATATGTGAAATAAAAACGTATTTTTGAATTCGACATCATCTGCATTTATGCCCTCTAGCGATAAAATTGTACATCGTAAAAAAAAAAAAAAAAAAAAACGAAACAGAGGATCATCATTCTCATATTTCAAGCTTCCCCATGAAAAATAATTTTTCAAATCGGACTAATAGTTGCAGAGATATCGTGGGTACAGACGGACGGACAAACCAATGACATAAGCACGATCTTTTTTTACAAAAGACGTGCTACAAAAAGGGGAATACAAAAGTGAAATATCAGTACCAAGAGATGGTGATGGGGCTTGTTGGGTGGAATCTGCTGGATGTGTTTAATTTAGCCCATGGTCCTTCACTATTTGCACATACAAAAAGGGGAAATACAAAAGTGAAATATCAGTACCAAGAGATGGTGATGGGGCTTGTTGGGTGGAATCTGCTGGATGTGTTTAATTTAGCCCATGGTCCTTCACTATTTGCACATACAAAAAGGGAAAAACATATCAGTACAAATATCAGTACCAAGAGATGATGGGGCTTGTTGGGTTGAATCTGCTGGATGTGTTTAATTTAGCCCATGGTCCTTCACTATTTGCACATACAAAAAGGGGAAATACAAAGTGAAATATCAGTACCAAGAGATGGTGATGGAGCTTGTTGGGTGGAATCTGCTGGATGTGTTTAATTTAGCCCATGGTCCTTCACTATTCGTGCACATACAAAAAGGGGAAATACAAAAGTGAAATATCAGTACCAAGAGATGGTGATGGGGCTTGTTGGGTGGAATCTGCTGGATGTGTTTAATTTAGCCCATGGTCCTTCACTATTTGCACATACAAAAAGGGGAAATACAAAAGTGAAATATCAGTACCAAGAGATGGTGATGGGGCTTGTTGGGTGGAATGCTGGGTGTGTTTAATTTAGCCCATGGTCCTTCACTATTTGCACATACAAAAAGGGGAAATACAAAAGTGAAATATCAGTACCAAGAGATGGTGATGGGGCTTGTTGGGTGGAATCTGCTGGGTGTGTTTAATTTAGCCCATGGTCCTTCACTATTTGCACATACAAAAAGGGGAAATACAAAAGTGAAATATCAGTACCAAGAGATGGTGATGGGGCTTGTTGGGTGGAATCTGCTGGATGTGTTTAATTTAGCCCATGGTCCTTCACTATTTGCACATACAAAAAGGGGAAATACAAAAGTGAAATATCAGTACCAAGAGATGGTGATGGGGCTTGTTGGGTGGAATCTGCTGGATGTGTTTAATTTAGCCCATGGTCCTTCACTATTTGCACATACAAAAAGGGGAAATACAAAAGTGAAATATCAGTACCAAGAGATGGTGATGGGGCTTGTTGGGTGGAATCTGCTGGGTGTGTTTAATTTAGCCCATGGTCCTTCACTATTTGCACATACAAAAAGGGGAAATACAAAAGTGAAATATCAGTACCAAGAGATGGTGATGGGGCTTGTTGGGTGGAATCTGCTGGGTGTGTTTAATTTAGCCCATGGTCCTTCACTATTTGCACATACAAAAAGGGGAAATACAAAAGTGAAATATCAGTACCAAGAGATGGTGATGGGGCTTGTTGGGTGGAATCTGCTGGATGTGTTTAATTTAGCCCATGGTCCTTCACTATTTGCACATACAAAAAGGGGAAATACAAAAGTGAAATATCAGTACCAAGAGATGGTGATGGGGCTTGTTGGGTGGAATCTGCTGGGTGTGTTTAATTTAGCCCATGGTCCTTCACTATTTGCACATACAAAAAGGGGAAATACAAAAGTGAAATATCAGTACCAAGAGATGGTGATGGGGCTTGTTGGGTGGAATGCTGGGTGTGTTTAATTTAGCCCATGGTCCTTCACTATTTGCACATACAAAAAGGGGAAATACAAAAGTGAAATATCAGTACCAAGAGATGGTGATGGGGCTTGTTGGGTGGAATCTGCTGGGTGTGTTTAATTTAGCCCATGGTCCTTCACTATTTGCACATACAAAAAGGGGAAATACAAAAGTGAAATATCAGTACCAAGAGATGGTGATGGGGCTTGTTGGGTGGAATCTGCTGGATGTGTTTAATTTAGCCCATGGTCCTTCACTATTTGCACATACAAAAAGGGGAAATACAAAAGTGAAATATCAGTACCAAGAGATGGTGATGGGGCTTGTTGGGTGGAATCTGCTGGATGTGTTTAATTTAGCCCATGGTCCTTCACTATTTGCACATACAAAAAGGGGAAATACAAAAGTGAAATATCAGTACCAAGAGATGGTGATGGGGCTTGTTGGGTTGAATCTGCTGGATGTGTTTAATTTAGCCCATGGTCCTTCACTATATACAAAAAGGGGAAATACAAAAGTGAAATATCAGTACCAAGAGATGGTGATGGGGCTTGTTGGGTGGAATCTGCTGGGTGTGTTTAATTTAGCCCATGGTCCTTCACTATTTGCACATACAAAAAGGGGAAATACAAAAGTGAAATATCAGTACCAAGAGATGGTGATGGGGCTTGTTGGGTGGAATCTGCTGGATGTGTTTAATTTAGCCCATGGTCCTTCACTATTTGCACATACAAAAAGGGGAAATACAAAAGTGAAATATCAGTACCAAGAGATGGTGATGGGGCTTGTTGGGTGGAATCTGCTGGATGTGTTTAATTTAGCCCATGGTCCTTCACTATTTGCACATACAAAAAGGGGAAATACAAAAGTGAAATATCAGTACCAAGAGATGGTGATGGGGCTTGTTGGGTGGAATCTGCTGGATGTGTTTAATTTAGCCCATGGTCCTTCACTATTTGCACATACAAAAAGGGGAAATACAAAAGTGAAATATCAGTACCAAGAGATGGTGATGGGGCTTGTTGGGTGGAATCTGCTGGGTGTGTTTAATTTAGCCCATGGTCCTTCACTATTTGCACATACAAAAAGGGGAAATACAAAAGTGAAATATCAGTACCAAGAGATGGTGATGGGGCTTGTTGGGTTGAATCTGCTGGGTGTGTTTAATTTAGCCCATGGTCCTTCACTATTTGCACATACAAAAAGGGGAAATACAAAAGTGAAATATCAGTACCAAGAGATGGTGATGGGGCTTGTTGGGTTGAATCTGCTGGATGTGTTTAATTTAGCCCATGGTCCTTCACTATTTGCACATACAAAAAGGGGAAATACAAAAGTGAAATATCAGTACCAAGAGATGGTGATGGGGCTTGTTGGGTTGAATCTGCTGGATGTGTTTAATTTAGCCCATGGTCCTTCACTATTTGCACATACAAAAAGGGGAAATACAAAAGTGAAATATCAGTACCAAGAGATGGTGATGGGGCTTGTTGGGTTGAATCTGCTGGATGTGTTTAATTTAGCCCATGGTCCTTCACTATTTGCACATACAAAAAGGGGAAATACAAAAGTGAAATATCAGTACCAAGAGATGGTGATGGAGCTTGTTGGGTGGAATCTGCTGGATGTGTTTAATTTAGCCCATGGTCCTTCACTATTCGCACATACAAAAAGGGGAAATACAAAAGTGAAATATCAGTACCAAGAGATGGTGATGGGGCTTGTTGGGTTGAATCTGCTGGGTGTGTTTAATTTAGCCCATGGTCCTTCACTATTTGCACATACAAAAAGGGGAAATACAAAAGTGAAATATCAGTACCAAGAGATGGTGATGGAGCTTGTTGGGTGGAATCTGCTGGATGTGTTTAATTTAGCCCATGGTCCTTCACTATTCGCACATACAAAAAGGGGAAATACAAAAGTGAAATATCAGTACCAAGAGATGGTGATGGGGCTTGTTGGGTTGAATCTGCTGGGTGTGTTTAATTTAGCCCATGGTCCTTCACTATTTGCACATACAAAAAGGGGAAATACAAAAGTGAAATATCAGTACCAAGAGATGGTGATGGGGCTTGTTGGGTGGAATCTGCTGGGTGTGTTTAATTTAGCCCATGGTCCTTCACTATTTGCACATACAAAAAGGGGAAATACAAAAGTGAAATATCAGTACCAAGAGATGGTGATGGGGCTTGTTGGGTTGAATCTGCTGGATGTGTTTAATTTAGCCCATGGTCTTTCACTATTTGCACATACAAAAAGGGGAAATACAAAAGTGAAATATCAGTACCAAGAGATGGTGATGGAGCTTGTTGGGTGGAATCTGCTGGATGTGTTTAATTTAGCCCATGGTCCTTCACTATTCGCACATACAAAAAGGGGAAATACAAAAGTGAAATATCAGTACCAAGAGATGGTGATGGGGCTTGTTGGGTTGAATCTGCTGGATGTGTTTAATTTAGCCCATGGTCCTTCACTATTTGCACATACAAAAAGGGGAAATACAAAAGTGAAATATCAGTACCAAGAGATGGTGATGGAGCTTGTTGGGTGGAATCTGCTGGATGTGTTTAATTTAGCCCATGGTCCTTCACTATTCGCACATACAAAAAGGGGAAATACAAAAGTGAAATATCAGTACCAAGAGATGGTGATGGGGCTTGTTGGGTTGAATCTGCTGGGTGTGTTTAATTTAGCCCATGGTCCTTCACTATTTGCACATACAAAAAGGGGAAATACAAAAGTGAAATATCAGTACCAAGAGATGGTGATGGGGCTTGTTGGGTTGAATCTGCTGGATGTGTTTAATTTAGCCCATGGTCCTTCACTATTTGCACATACAAAAAGGGGAAATACAAAAGTGAAATATCAGTACCAAGAGATGGTGATGGGGCTTGTTGGGTTGAATCTGCTGGGTGTGTTTAATTTAGCCCATGGTCCTTCACTATTTGCACATACAAAAAGGGGAAATACAAAAGTGAAATATCAGTACCAAGAGATGGTGATGGGGCTTGTTGGGTTGAATCTGCTGGATGTGTTTAATTTAGCCCATGGTCCTTCACTATTTGCACATACAAAAAGGGGAAATACAAAAGTGAAATATCAGTACCAAGAGATGGTGATGGAGCTTGTTGAGTGGAATCTGCTGGATGTGTTTAATCTAACCCATGGCCCATCACTTTTTCAGCAAATTATTTGTTTCACACTGTTCTGTGCTCTCCGATGGTACTTCAGCTGACACCACATGATGTCATCATAAACACAGCCAACCTACAGCAGAAGTCTTGTACGCTAAATCATATTTTTTTGGATTTCACACAGCCAGTTAAAAAGATAAGTACTTTTTGCCATTTTCAGCAGAAAAATTCAGACTCTTAAGTACCCCAACAAAAAAATAAGCACTTTTTAAAGACTTAAGGATTTATAAGAACCGTGGGATCCTGTAAAGTACCTGCAATACAAAACCCATTTTTATACACAACACTCTTTTTTTAAATTATTTCTTTCCATTGAGATCACATCAAGTTTACTTTTCATGAAGGTTCATGCAAAAAAAAATTTTCTGCCAAATAAAACAAGAAACTACCTTCGTTGTGTGTTGCTCTTCGCCGTTCATCTCTTGCCGTCCTCGTGCCGTCTAATTTTGGACTGAACTGGTGTGTTCGTGGGGCTAAAGTTCTCTGCCCAGCCTGAAGTACATCTTGTGGAGACATCATCACATAAAATGGGCCTGAAAGGAATTTGTCCAGTTTAAGTAGCAGGAAACATTTAGCCAATTACTTATCTCAAGTTCATACAAAGAGCTGCAATAGACTTGGTGAACACAATACACAACTTTTTCTTAAAAATTACATTTCACATCGTAATAACCACTAACAAAATATGCCATCAACAGCTACCATATTTTTCAATTATGATGCTGCTACGCTTAATTCGATCTTACAAACATGCAACCTTGAAATGCGCTGTTCATCTAGGTGTGGCTTATAACTGTTTTTGGTGCTTAACTACCCTTCACAAATCTACGTTGCACTGGCAGAGAGCAAAAGTGAGTTGAAGAGTATGTTGAATCGGATGCACGAAGTTTGCATGAAATTCAAACTGAGTATAAATAAGGGAAAAACCAAAGTTATGGTGTTTGAGAGAGGAACAGGTAGCACTGAATGTAATGTAAGTATAAATGGCACTGTGATTGACCAGGCGAGTGAGTTTGTGTATTTAGGAAGCATGTTTGACAGAGAGAACAAGTTGGATGGTGAAATCAGTAGGCGAGTGAATTCTTCTTTGAAAGTCATAGCTGCTCTAGGAGGTTTTCACAGGAATGATGGGTTCTCTAGAGAGTCCCGCATGGCTGTGTATGAAACTTTAATTGTTCCTACTCTGATGTATGGCAGTGAAACCTGGGTACTGCAGAAGAAACACAGGAGTCATTTGTGTGCTGGAGAAATGCGTTACTTACGTGGGGTTTGTGGCAAGATATGATCTGATTGTGTGAGGAATAGCTGCTCTGGGAGGTTTTCACAGGAATGATGGGTTCTCTAGAGAGTCCCGCATGGCTGTGTATGAAACTGTAATTGTTCCTACTCTGATGTATGGCAGTGAAACCTGGGTACTGCAGAAGAAACATAGGAGTCGTTTGTGTGCTGGAGAAATGCGTTACTTACGTGGGGTTTGTGGCAAGACGCGATCTGATTGTGTGAGGAATGAAGATGTGTTGCAGTTGTGTGACGTGAAGCAAAATGTTGTTAGCAAGGTGGAGATTAATATACTTCAGTGGTTTAGCCATGTTGAAAGAATGAGTGATGAGATGCTTACTAAGAAAATCTTTTTAGCCCAAGTGGCAAGAAGGAAAGGTAGAGGAAGGCCAAGGAAGTCATGGGAGGATCAGATTCAAAAGTGTCTGAGTGAGAAAAAGATTATGAGTATGAAGTATAGAAGATCTTGTGTACAGCGTGTAATGAATGTCAGTGAAGCCTAAGTTGTATGTCAAGATCGCTGTAAATGGGGAAGTTTGATACGGCAACACTAAGTAAAAACTATGTGGTAGTTTGTATTTCTTTTTGGAGCATAGTCTCAGAGAACAGCTTAGTGATATATATGTAAGTTTTGTACGCCGATTAATTTCTTCATCAATGTGACCCTCACTTGATATCTGCTGTCCAAGATAAACGTACGTGTCTGTTATCTCCAGCTTTTCTCCATCAATCGATAAATCTTCATTTCTTGTAAAAGCATTGAACATCACTTTTGTCTTCTGAAAGTTCATTTTTAAACCCACTTCTTTACTCTTGTCAGCAAGTTCCTGGATCATACTCTGCAGCTCTGATGGGGTAGTTGCAAAAATGACTACGTCATCAGCAAAACGAAGGTGGGTTAGATAATCTCCATTAATCTTTATCCCCTTGTTTTCCCAGCTCAGCGACTGAAAAACACCCTCCAATGTGGCATTAAAGAGCTTCGGAGATATGGTGTCACCTTGTGCTTACGTATGGTGCAGAGACGTGGACCTTAACTAAAAGAGACATACAAAGGCTGCAGACAACTCAAAGCAGCATGGAGAGGTGCATACTTGGTGTAACCAGGAGAGATAAGAAGAGGAACTCGTGGATCCGAAAAATGACAAGAGTGGAAGACATCATGATCAGAGTTAAATCCCTGAAATGGCAATGGGCTGGACATACTGCCAGAAGGACAGATCATCGATGGACATGCGAAATTTTAGATTGGATTCCAAGGGACAGGAAAAGACCCAGAAGAAGACCACGTGGGAGATGGGTGGATGAAATTCGAAAGTATGCAGGGGTGACATGGAGGAGACTGGCACAAGACAGACCGTTGTGGAGGAAACTTGGGGAGACCTTCGTCCAGCAGTGGATTGATAATGGTTGACAATGATGATGATGATGAGATACAAACTCACAAATCAGCACACAAAAAAGTAACAAACAGGAATTTCTCATGTTCCATTCCACATATTTTACTTGCATTCATTAAATATATAATTGACTTGAACCGTTTGATTTTCATGGAACTTGGTGAGCTTGCAGGCTTTATAGAGAAACTTATCAATGCAGAATTTCAGCTTCCTATGTGAGTAATAATTCTCTAGTTATAGGATTTTGAAGTTCACAAAAAGGCACTTCTTCGTCTACAATGATTAACCTGAGTAGCAATGACTGTCGACCTAATTGGTCAACACAGCTTGTATCGGGCTCACCTGAAAGCTTGTTATGTGAGCTTTCTTTTGAGATATTACCGTAATTTCGGATAAATGAGCAGCACTGGCATATATGGCCCACAGCGATAAAAAAAGGGGCGGAATGAAAAAAAAAATCACCAGAAATGCCGCACCTTCACAGTAAGGTGGGGTAATGACACTGCGAAATCTTGAAAGCATTATGTAGATAAAAATATGGTACCTGATCTTTCAAATAATAAATAAAAATATAAATTAAACAAGATTCAATCTTAAGGATAACACTTACCCTACTACCTATTTTATAAAAAATTACTCTAATTCATAAGGCGCCTAACCCAATTATAACTCAAGAATTTAAAAAATACACACACAACCATGAAAGAAATACGGGATTACGCCATATAATACAAATTTTGAAGATGACAATCTGATTTTTGGTGTAAATGTGACAAGGATGGTAAGTCAGATACTATCCGAAAACTTGAAAATTTTCATCGTCCTGGAGCGGGACTCGAACTTACGTCTCCCAGAAAATGCCGAGGTATGCTAACCACTACACCACCCAGAACGACCAAGTTTCAAGTTTCCGATCAATTTGAATATGACCATCACAGGATTCGCTAGTCGAAGCAACCGGCATTCATGTTTAGCGAATCTCGAGGTTAAGAATCTTATCCCGTGTTTGCCCGGAGAAGCAGATAAATCATGAAAGAAATACGGGATTACGCCATATAATACAAATTTTGAAGATGACAATCCGATTTTTGGCGTAAATGTGACAAGGATGGTAAGTCAGATACTATCCGAAAACTTGAAAATTTTCATCGTCCTGGAGCGGGACTCGAACTTACGTCTCCCAGAAAATGCCGAGGTATGCTAACCACTACACCACCCAGAACGACCAAGTTTCAAGTTTCCGATCAATTTGAATATAACCATCACAGGATTCGCTAGTCGAAGCAACCGGCATTCATGTTTAGCGAATCTGGAGGTTAAGAATCTTATCCCGTGTTTGCCCGGAGAAGCAGATAAATCATGAAAGAAATACGTCTTGGTGGTGTAGTGGTTAGCATACCTAGGCGTTTTCTGGGAGACGTGGGTTCGAGTCCCGCTCCAGGACGATGAAGATTTTCAAGTTTTCGGATATTATCTGACTTACCATCCTTGTCACATTTACGCCAAAAATCGGATTGTCATCTTCAAAATTTTTATTATATGGCGTAATCCCGTATTTCTTTCATGATTTATCTGCTTGTCCGGGCAAACACGGGATAAGATTCTTAACCTCGAGATTCGCTAAACATGAATGCCGGTTGCTTCGACTAGCGAATCCTGTGATGGTTATATTCAAATTGATCGGAAACTTGAAACTTAGTCGTTCTGGGTGGTGTAGTTGTTAGCATACTCCGACGTTTTCTGGAAGACGCGGGTTCGAGTCCCGCTCCAGGACGATGAAAATTTTCAAGTTTTCGGATATTATCTGACTTACCATCCTTGTCACATTTACGCCAAAAATCGGATTGTCATCTTCAAAATTTGTACACACACAACATTCTGAAAATATATGGTACACATAGTTTTTCAATCAAATCCATTAAAATTGGAAACTTCGCAGTCCGAATTAAAAAGTTTTAAAAGCTCATCATCGAAAAAAAAACTTTGTGGTCGTCCGCATCACTTTCACTGTCTTCTGGCGTTTCACCTCAGTTTTTAGAAATAATGTTTGCTTAAGTGAAGCACGAAATAATTGTCCAAGTTCTGATGTTTATCCAGGATTTGGGAAGACATATTTATTTACCATTAGCTGGAAACTAGAAGTATAACTTCAGCGCTTCTTCATATAACTTTCCAGGACAACGTAGAACTATGCGTTCTCGAGAAAATTGCAATTTGACGAACTGAACGGAACAAACGCCCACATCACCAACAAAATTTGCATGCGCTGTCCTCGAGTCATTGACCAATGACAAGTGATCTTGAATGGTAGTGGGATATCCTGTTTCAAGAGGGGAGAGAGAGCGTTAGCCTCGGAGCGAAGCTGGTGACGTTATGAGTTCAAAGAGTTACTTGCTCAGAGCATGAAACAAGGGCGATTACCTGCTAAGTCCCCCCCCCCCCCACAGATATTTTCCGAGTTTTATTAGAGTCACCTCTCTGGGACCTGTCCCACCTCAATCCTATAACCTAATATTGTCCTGTCTTGTTTTAAGAGGGGTGGGTGAAATTTATTCAACGTGGCTGTAACATCGCTATTCTATTCCCTCTCTATTGACATATCCAGGGGTGCTTATTCTGTGAAATCAAATTTCCTGAAACCAAACCCAAATTTCCTGAAATTAACGTACTTACAAAAAAAAAATCAGAATATATGTGTTACATTCGTAATTTATTTTCCAAGTTCTGATATTTTTTTAAAGAACAGTGGCCTTTATAAAATTTTAGTAATTGCAAATTTCCAGTGTTTGGCCCTTCAAAGCTATAAATAATACTTATAAAAAGCAAAATACTGACAAAAAAAAAAAAAAAAAAAAAGCTGCCCAGGAAATCTTTTTGTCACTGCATTGAAACCAATGACAAAGATTTCCTGAACAGCAAATAGCAGGCATCCCAAAGGGAAGAAGGGGGAGGGGTGAACAAAAAGTCAGCAGGGAGATCCTCCCTAGATCTCTGTGATGATGAGATGAGAAGTCTTGAAGGTCAAAAGCAGCAGACAGAGTGGGTGGGCCACTAAGCCCTGGGGTGGGGCATGAGCAAAGGGGCACTGCCAGGAAAAGAAAGGGGTGAGAAATTTCTGTTTGGAGTAGCTCTGGGCAAACCCAGCACCAAACCACAAAGGAAAGCAAACAGTTAACACACTTTTAGAAGACATATATAACATTAGGTGGGGTGGGAAGGGATCTCTCCCAGTTGAATTGGGTAGACACAGAGTGGGCCTGTTTCTCTTCTCCTCTGTGGGGGTAGATTGGCAGTCAGATTTCCCAACTCCCAATGGAATTGAGTTTTGCTTTGGCCACCAACCAAGGGAAAACAGGGAAAGGACAGTGACAGGCCTTGCAACTGGCTACAAAATAAAATTTCTAAAAAAAAAAAAAAAAAAACGCCGAAAATTCCAGTACAACGCCGCAAATTTCCGTGAAAAAAAAAAAAAAAACGCCGAAAATTTCCGGAGTACAACGCCGCCGAAAATTTCGTTAAAAAAAAAAAAAAAAAAGCCGAAAATTTCCGGTGGGGAAAAAAAAACAAAAAAAAAAGCCGAAAATTCCCGGAGTACAACACCGCCGAAAATTTCGTTAAAAAAAAAAAAAAAAAGGGCCGAAAATTCCCGGAGTACAACGCCGCCGAAAATTCCCGGAGTACAACGCCGCCGGAAATTTCGTTAAAAAAAAAAAAAAAAAAAGCCGAAAATTTCCGGTGGGGAAAAAAACGCCGAAAATTCCCGGAATACAACGCCGCCGAAAATTTCGTTAAAAAAAAAAAGCCGAAAATTTGCGGTGGGGAAAAAAAAAAAAACGCCGAAAATTCCCGGAGTACAACGCCGCCGAAAATTTCGTTAAAAAAAAAGCCGAAAATTTCCGGTGGGGAAAAAAAAAAAAAACGCCGAAAATTCCCGGAGTACAACGCCGCCGAAAATTTCGTTAAAAAAAAAAAAGCCGAAAATTTCCGGTGGGGAAAAAAACGCCGAAAATTCCCGGAATACAACGCCGCCGAAAATTTCGTTAAAAAAAAAAAGCCGAAAATTTGCGGTGGGGAAAAAAAACGCCGAAAATTCCTGGAGTACAACGCCGCCGAAAATTTCGTTAAAAAAAAAAAAGCCGAAAATTTCCGGTGGGGAGAAAAAAAAAAAAGCCGAAAATTCCTGGAGTACAACGCCGCCGAAAATTTCGTTGAAAAAAAAAAGCCGAAAATTTCCGGTGGGGAAAAAAAAAACGCCGAAAATTCCCGGAGTACAACGCCGCCGAAAATTTCGTTAAAAAAAAAGCCGAAAATTTCCGGTGGGGAAAAAAGACGCCGAAAATTCCCGGAGTACAACGCCGCCGAAAATTTCGTTAAAAAAAAAAAAAACCGAAAATTTCCGGTGGGGAGAAAAAAAAAAAAGCCGAAAATTCCTGGAGTACAACGCCGCCGAAAATTTCGTTAAAAAAAAGCCGAAAATTTCCGGTGGGGAAAAAAAAACCGCCGAAAATTCCCGGAGTACGCCGCCGCCGAAAATTTCGTTAAAAAAAAATAAAAAAGCCGAAAATTTCCGGTGGGGAAAAAAAAAAGCCGAAAATTCCCGGAGTACAACGCCGCCGAAAATTTCGTTAAAAAAAAAAAGCCGAAAATTTCCGGTGGGGAAAAAAAAAAAAAAAGCCGAAAATTCCCGGAGTACAACGCCGCCAAAAATTTGGTTAAAAAAAAAAAAAAAAAAAGCCGAAAATTTCCGGTGGGGAAAAAAAACGCCGAAAATTCCCGGAGTACAACGCCGCCGAAAATTTCGTTAAAAAAAAAAAAAAAAGCCGAAAATTTGCGGTGGGGAAAAAAAAACGCCGAAAATTCCCGGAGTACAACGCCGCCGAAAATTTCGTTAAAAAAAAAACCTAAAATTTCCGGTAGGGAAAAAAAAAAAAAAACGCCGAAAATATCCGGAATATAAGCACCCCTGCATATCTTCCCGTAGGAAAAAGAATGGAACAGGCCAAAACGTTTCCTGTTACATAATTTCGCTCCGCCAAAAAAGGAAGAAAAAAAAAAGTCGTATACGCCGCCATGCTGTACAAGCCGCGCGAGATAAACATTTAATTTAAATTTTTATATGCAAGTCTGAATTCTCCATACGCCGCAGCTTATCTACCCGAAATTACAGTACACAATCACATTATGGGAAATTTAGTTTTCAAGGCCATCCGTTCTGACCCTTAATTTTTCAAACCGTGACAACTCTAAATTTTTTACTACTTGAGGGAAGGAGCCTCTCAGTAGTGAAAAGTTGACTGGGAAATAAAAAACACTGCTTAAAAAAAGCCTTTTATCTTGTAAAGAGCTAGATTTTCTACATGCCCTGGGCATGACGGACAATATAATTTTCAAGCCTTGTGGTCAGGTAAATGAAATCCCAAAATCATATTATTTGCATCTTTAAAGGCATTAAGTACCAACGAAGTGCCCATATTTATGTGCAAGTCATTTAATGACTCATCAATCAGAAAAGCCAAACACTTACCTAAAGAGCTCTTGGGTACTTTCCTGCTATACACTTCATGCACGTTAGTTAGAACATCCTGTTATATAGCTGGCCTTCAAAGGTTTTGAAACTTTCAGCTTTATAGAGTGTTGTTTTATATACACTGCTGGACAATTGCTAAGGACGGATCATAAACGGCTATATAGCGCATAAAAAAGTAAGTGTGGTTGGATGCCAAGTGAAATAAAATAATGTCAGAATGCCAGGACATTACAAGAAAGACAATTTATTGTGCTCTGAAATCCAGAAGGCTTTGGAACGTGTTCAAGGGACAAACATTGTGCAGAATACGTAAACGTGAAAAAAATGCAATTACCGTCCGCAGGCGTTCCGGCGTAAGATGTCAATACTGGATATGGCCACCATGGAGGGCGATGCAAGATTCCACACGTCGTGTCATGCTTTGCACAACATTATCAAGCAGCTGTTGGGGTAATTTATCCCATTCCTCTGTCAGTGCATGGATGAGGGTGTCCTTGTTTATTGGAGGGCATTGGCGACCAGCAAGACTCCTCCCCAAAGCATCCCACACATTTTCAATGGGATTCAGATCTGGAGAACGTGCCGGCCATACGAGGCGTTGAATATCCTTGCTCTCAAGACACTCCTGGACAGCGACTCTTCGATGACATGTTGCGTTGTCGTCCATGAAAATGAATCTATCACCGACAGCACCACGGAACATGCGAACACGAGGTAGCAGAACATCATTAATGTATCGTTGGCCAGTCATAGTCCCAGTTGGAAGCACATAGAGGGACGTACGGCCATTGATCATGATGCCAGCCCATACCATGACACTACATGTCGGATATCCTGTATGTTTGCTGGACAATATGCAGTACCACTATCACGCCAGATCAGTTGTCGTCGACAATCAGACGATAGACTGTATCTACTCTCATCTGAGAAGAGGACAGCAGACCAGTCGTTATCAGTCCAATTGCGATGTTGATGGCACCATTGCAAACGGGCGATACGGTGACGTCTGGACAATGGGATGCACACAACAGGACGGCGGGCGTATAGTCCTCCTTCATGCAAACGTCTGGCGACAGTTTTTCGGGAGATCCGCTTGCCAGTAGCAGCCATAAGCTGATTTGCCACCTCACTAGCCGTGCTGCGCCAGTGTCTTTTTGTTGATAGCACTATGTACCGATCTTCTGCAGGTGTCGTACTGCGAACACGACCTCCCCCGTGACGTTTGCTACACTCTCCATTTGTTTGAAATGATTTCCAATGCCTTGAAACAACACCGTGGCTGACGTCGAACTCCCTGGCAACATCTGTTATTTTTCGCCCTTCTTCAATCTTGCCAATAATACGGCCACGCGTAAAATCATCTAGGTGATGTCGGGAAGACATACTGAAAATTGCAAGTTCGTCAATTGATTCTTTCCCTTTCAACTTTGCGTTTGAACAACAACGGTCAATACGCGTCAAATCCTTTATATCTCTTATCAGCGCTATGACGTCACGAACAAGTTCGGCAATCCAAAATTTGCATACGCACAACACGTCTTACTGTATCCCGCACTTATGCTAATTTCCACATTTTCCTGCCTTCCATTTTATGGTTGCTATCGTTGCTATTGTCATCCGTCCTTAGCAATTGTCCGGCAGTGTACATAAATATTGTTACGCTCCCACCCCCATACCAGGGTTGCGCGTCCCTGAGCATGAATTCGTTACAATACAGCGAGAATAAAAATATAAGAGGCAATTTGGATTCCGCCGATTGGCTGGAAACCACGCAACACACACTCACAATAATGATCAGAAGGACTTAGCACGAACATAACATTTAATTACACTACAAATTTTGAAGATGACAATCCGATTTTTGGCGTAAATGTGACAAGGATGGTAAGTCAGATAATATTTGAAAACTTGAAAATTTTCATCGTCCTGGAGCGGGACTCGAACCCGCGTCTCCCAGAAAACGCCTAGGTATGCTAACCACTACACCACCCAGAACGACCAAGTTTCAAGTTTCCGATCAATTTGAATATAATCATCACAGGATTAGCCAGTCGAAGCAACCGGCATTCATGTTTAGCGAATCTGGAGGTTAAGAATCTTATCCCGTGTTTGCCCGGACAAGCAGATAAATCATGAAAGAAATGATTTATCTGATTTATTTCTTTCATGATTTATCTGCTTCTCCGGGCAATCACGGGATAGGATTATTAACCTCCAGATTCGCTAAACAGAATGCGGTTACTAGCTTAAAATCCTGTGATGGTTATATTCAAATTGAATGGAAACTTGACACTTGGTCGTTCTGGGTGGTGTAGTGGTTAGCATACCTAAGCGTTTTCTGGGAGACGCGGGTTCGAGTCCCGCTCCAGGACGATGAAAATTTTCAAGTTTTGATATTATCTGACTTACCATCCTTGTCACATTTACGCCAAAAATCGGATTGTCATCTTCAAAATTTGTATTATATGGCGTAATCCCGTATTTCTTTCATGATTTCATTACACTGTTAACATCTTGAATAGGAATTAAAAAGAAGAAGAAGAAATACCCTGCACCATTATTAGCTAGAGGTGTTAATCTGAATAGTCATCACTCCTGACCACATGAACATTCTGCGAAGAGTTCGCACCTCATGTGTTCGGTGTTAGTTCTCGGAGATCAACTCCCCGTAGTTCTTACAACGAGAGACAAAAATGTACTTGCATGCCCTCAAGGTAAACCTTTGGCATTTTTGCGCCAATTTAGCGCTTTGGAGTAACGCACACACACGCACAAGTAATCACCGGGGATGAAGCACTCTCTGGGCATCACCTGGTGTGATGGCCTAGGAGTATTTTTCTTACCACGAGATGTCATCTATCATACCCAGATTTTCTTCTTCTCCCCAATTGCAAGGGGTAGAGGGTGGTGGAGCATAAAGGGGTGGTCCCCTCTGCAACCGTAAAGGCCGCTGGTCTGAAAAGAGTCTCTTCCTCACTCTTCTTGACGGCGTGTCTTTTTGCAGTGTCCTCGGACGGCAGTCGCTTCACTTCTCCGCTTGTTCCTCCACAAGGCCGCGGAATGGCGCAGCTCGTTCCTGCTGCCGTACTTTGGCTGTCATCTTTTTGGACTTGGCGTCCCGCTATTCTCCTTCGTTCCTTCCGTTTTCTGCTGCACGGCGATCCGAGCGAAAATATCAGCATCACCGCTCCGGCGAGTGTCTCGGGTCTCTCCGTGCTAAGTGCCCTTTTCCCCTTCTTGTCCCGAGCTCAGCGTCGTCAAGCTCTCTCTGAACAACGGTGCAGAATGTCATCTGGTCTTTCTCAGATTGTTCGTCCTCCCATACACTGCAAATTTTTGAACGGCCCCTCAACAACATGCTGTCTTATCTGGTCAGTAGCTTTGCTTCCCAAACAGCGACGTTTCTACACGCAGAATGTCATCTGGTTTTTCTCAGATTGTTCGTCCCCCCATGCGCTGTAAATTTTTGGACGGCCCCTCAACAAGCACGCTGCCTGATCTGGTCAGTAGCTTTGCTTCCAAAAGAGCGACATTTCTACACGCAGAATGTCATCTGGTCTTTCTCAGATTGTTCGTCCCACCCATGCACTGTAAATTTTTGGTCGGCCCCTCAACAAGCGCGCTGCCTTATCTGGTCAGTAGCTTTGCTTCCCAAAGAGCGACGTTTCTACACGCAGGATGTCATCTGGTCTTTCTCAGATTGTTCGTCGTCCCCCCGTGCACTGTAAATTAATGGACGGCCCCTCAACAAGCGCGCTGCCTTATCTGGTCAGTAGCTTTGCTTCCCAAAGAGCGACATTTCTACACGCAGAATGTCATCTGGTCTATCTCAGATTGTTCGTCCCCCCCCCCCATGCACTGTAAATTATTGGACGGCCCCTCAACAAGCGCGCTGCCTGATCTGGTCAGTAGCTTTGCTTCCCAAAGAGCGACGTTTCTACACGCAGAATGTCATCTGGTCTATCTCAGATTGTTCGTCCCCCCCCCATGCACTGTAAATTATTGGACGGCCCCTCAACAAGCGCGCTACCTTATCTGGTCAGTAGCTTTGCTTCCCAAAGAGCGACGTTTCTACACGCAGAATGTCATCTGGTCTTTCTCAGATTGTTTGTCCCCCCATGCACTGTAAATTTTTGGATGGCCCCTCGACAAGCGCGCTGCCTTATCTGGTCAGTAGCTTTGCTTCCCAAAGAGCGACGTTTCTACACGCAGAATGTCATCTGGTCTTTCTCAGATTGTTCGTCTACCCCCCCCCTGCACTGTAAATTATTTGACTGCCCCTCAACAAGTGCGCTGCCTGATCTGTTCAGTAGCTTTGCTTCCCAAAGAGCGACGTTTCTACACGCAGAATGTCATCTGGTCTATCTCAGATTGTTCGTGTCCCCCCCCCCCCATGCACTGTAAATTATTGACCGCCCCTCAACAAGTGCGCTGCCTGATCTGGTCAGTAGCTTTGCTTCCCAAAGAGCGATGTTTCTACACGCAGAATGTCATCTGGTCTTTCTCAGATTGTTCGTCCCCCCCATGCACTGTAAATTATTGGACGGCCCCTCAACAAGCGCGCTGCCTGATCTGGTCAGTAGCTTTGCTTCCCAAAGAGCGACGTTTCTACACGCAGAATGTCATCTGGTCTTTCTCAGATTGTTCGTCCCCCCATGCACTGGAAATTATTGGACGGCCCCTCAACAAGCGTGGTGCCTCATCTGTTCAGTAGCTTTGCTTCCCAAAGAGCGACGTTTCTACACGCAGAATGTCATCTGGTCTTTCTCAGATTGTTCGTCCCCCCATGCACTGTAAATTATTGCACGGCCCCTCAACAAGCGCGCTGCCTCATCTGGTCAGTAGCTTTGCTTCCCAAAGAGCGACGTTTCTACACGCAGAATGTCATCTGGTCTTTCTCAGATTGTTCGTCCCCCCATGCACTGTAAATTATTGGACGGCCCCTCAACAAGCGCGCTGCCTCAGCTGGTCAGTAGCTTTGCTTCCCAAAGAGCGACGTTTCTACACGCAGAATGTCATCTGGGTTTTCTCAGATTGTTCGTCCCCCCATGCACTGTAAATTATTGGACGGCCCCTCAACAAGCGCGCTGCCTTATCTGGTCAGTAGCTTTGCTTCCCAAAGAGCGACGTTTCTACACGCAGAATGTCATCTGGTCTTTCTCAGATTGTTCGTCCCCCCATGCACTGTAAATTATTGGATGGCCCCTCAACAAGCGCGCTGCCTTATCTGGTCAGTAGCTTTGCTTCCCAAAGAGCGACGTTTCTACACGCAGAATGTCATCTGGTCTTTCTCAGATTGTTTGTCCCCCCCCCCATGCACTGTAAATTTTTGGACGGCCCATCAACAAGCGCGCTGCCTCATCTGGTCAGTAGCTTTGCTTCCCAAAGAGCGACGTTTCTACACGCAGAATGTCATCTGGTCTTTCTCAGATTGTTCGTCCCCCCCATGCACTGTAAATTATTGGACGGCCCCTCAACAGGCGCGCTGCCTTATCTGGTCAGTAGCTTTGCTTCCCAAAGAGCGACATTTCTACACGCAGAATGTCATCTGGTCTATCTCAGATTGTCCGTCCCCCCCCCATGCACTGTAAATTTTTGGACGGCCCCTCAACAAGCGCGCTGCCTTATCTAGTCAGTAGGTTTGCTTCCCAAAGAGCGACGTTTCTACACGCAGAATGTCATCTGGTCTTTCTCAGATTATTCGTCTCCCCCCATGCACTGTAAATTATTGGACCGCCCCTCAACAAGTGCGCTGCCTGATCTGGTCAGTAGCTTTGCTTCCCAAAGAGCGACGTTTCTACACGCAGAATGTCATCTGGTCTATCTCAGATTGTTCGTCCGCCCCCATGCACTGTAAATTATTGGACGGCCCCTCAACAAGCGCGCTGCCTGATCTGGTCAGTAGCTTTGCTTCCCAAAGAGCGACGTTTCTACACGCAGAATGTCATCTGGTCTATCTCAGATTGTTCGCCCCCCCCCCCTGCACTGTAAATTATTGGACGGCCCCTCAACAAGCGCGCTACCTTATCTGGTCAGTAGCTTTGCTTCCCAAAGAGCGACGTTTCTACACGCAGAATGTCATCTGGTCTTTCTCAGATTGTTTGTCCCCCCATGCACTGTAAATTTTTGGATGGCCCCTCAACAAGCGCGCTGCCTTATCTGGTCAGTAGCTTTGCTTCCCAAAGAGCGACGTTTCTACACGCAGAATGTCATCTGGTCTTTCTCAGATTGTTCGTCTACCCCCCCTGCACTGTAAATTATTTGACCGCCCCTCAACAAGTGCGCTGCCTGATCTGGTCAGTAGCTTTGCTTCCCAAAGAGCGACGTTTCTACACGCAGAATGTCATCTGGTCTTTCTCAGATTGTTCGTCTACCCCCCCCCTGCACTGTAAATTATTGGACCGCCCCTCAACAAGTGCGCTGCCTGATCTGGTCAGTAGCTTTGCTTCCCAAAGAGCGACGTTTCTACACGCAGAATGTCATCTGGTCTTTCTCAGATTGTTCGTCCCCCCATGCACTGTAAATTATTGGACGGCCCCTCAACAAGCGCGCTGCCTTATCTGGTCAGTAGCTTTGCTTCCCAAAGAGCGACGTTTCTACACGCAGAATGTAATCTGGTCTTTCTCAGATTGTTCGTCCCCCCATGCACTGGAAATTATTGGACGGCCCCTCAACAAGCGTGGTGCCTCATCTGTTCAGTAGCTTTGCTTCCCAAAGAGCGACGTTTCTACACGCAGAATGTCATCTGGTCTTTCTCAGATTGTTCGTCCCCCCCCATGCACTGTAAATTATTGGACGGCCCCTCAACAAGCGCGCTGCCTCATCTGGTCAGTAGCTTTGCTTCCCAAAGAGCGACGTTTCTACACGCAGAATGTCATCTGGTCTTTCTCAGATTGTTCGTCCCCCCCCATGCACTGTAAATTATTGGACGGCCCCTCAACAAGCGCGCTGCCTCAGCTGGTCAGTAGCTTTGCTTCCCAAAGAGCGACGTTTCTACACGCAGAATGTCATCTGGTCTTTCTCAGATTGTTTGCCCCCCCATGCACTGTAAATTTTTGGACGGCCCCTCAACAAGCGCGCTGCCTCATCTGGTCAGTAGCTTTGCTTCCCAAAGAGCGACGTTTCTACACGCAGAATGTCATCTGGGTTTTCTCAGATTGTTCGTTCCCCCCATGCGCTGGAAATTATTGGACGGCCCCTCAACAAGCGCGGTGCCTCATCTGTTCAGTAGCTTTGCTTCCCAAAGAGCGACGTTTCTACACGCAGAATGTCATCTGGTCTTTCTCAGATTGTTCGTCCCCCCCATGCACTGTAAATTATTGGACGGCCCCTCAACAAGCGCGCTGCCTTATCTGGTCAGTAGCTTTGCTTCCCAAAGAGCGACGTTTCTACACGCAGAATGTCATCTGGTCTTTCTCAGATTGTTCGTCCCCCCCCCCCATGCACTGTAAATTATTGGACGGCCCCTCAACAAGCGCGCTGCCTTATCTGGTCAGTAGCTTTGCTTCCCAAAGAGCGACGTTTCTACACGCAGAATGTCATCTGGTCTTTCTCAGATTGTTTGCCCCCCCCATGCACTGTAAATTTTTGGACGGCCCCTCAACAAGCGCGCTGCCTCATCTGGTCAGTAGCTTTGCTTCCCAAAGAGCGACGTTTCTACACGCAGAATGTCATCTGGTCTTTCTCAGATTGTTCGTCCCCCCCCCATGCACTGTAAATTATTGGACGGCCCCTCAACAGGCGCGCTGCCTGATCTGGTCAGTAGCTTTGGTTCCCAAAGAGCGACGTTTCTACACGCAGAATGTCATCTGGTCTTTCTCAGATTGTTCGTTCCCCCCATGCACTGTAAATTATTGGACGGCCCCTCAACAGGCGCGCTGCCTTATCTGGTCAGTAGCTTTGCTTCCCAAAGAGCGACGTTTCTACACGCAGAATGTCATCTGGGTTTTCTCAGATTGTTCGTCCCCCCATGCACTGTAAATTATTGGACGGCCCCTCAACAGGCGCGCTGCCTTATCTGGTCAGTAGCTTTGCTTCCCAAAGAGCGACGTTTCTACACGCAGAATGTCATCTGGTCTTTCTCAGATTGTTCGTCCCCCCGTGCACTGTAAATTTTTGGACGGCCCCTCAACAAGTGCGCTGCCTGATCTGGTCAGTAGCTTTGCTTCCCAAAGAGCGACGTTTCTACACGCAGAATGTCATCTGGTTTTTCTCAGATTGTTCGTCCCCCCCATGCACTGGAAATTATTGGACGGCCCCTCAACAAGCGTGCTGCCTCATCTGGTCAGTAGCTTTGCTTCCCAAAGAGCGACGTTTCTACACGCAGAATGTCATCTGGTCTTTCTCAGATTGTTCGTCCCCCCGTGCACTGTAAATTTTTGGACGGCCCCTCAACAAGTGCGCTGCCTGATCTGGTCAGTAGCTTTGCTTCCCAAAGAGCGACGTTTCTACACGCAGAATGTCATCTGGTTTTTCTCAGATTGTTCGTCCCCATGCACTGGAAATTATTGGACGGCCCCTCAACAAGCGCGCTGCCTCATCTGGTCAGTAGCTTTGCTTCCCAAAGAGCGACGTTTCTACACGCAGAATGTCATCTGGTCTTTCTCAGATTGTTCGTCCCCCCATGCACTGTAAATTATTGGACGGCCCCTCAACAAGTGCGCTGCCTCAGCTGGTCAGTAGCTTTGCTTCCCAAAGAGCGACGTTTCTACACGCAGAATGTCATCTGGTCTTTCTCAGATTGTTCGTCCCCCCATGCACTGTAAATTATTGGACGGCCCCTCAACAAGCGCGCTGCCTCATCTGGTCAGTAGCTTTGCTTCCCAAAGAGCGACGTTTCTACACACAGAATGTCATCTGGGTTTTCTCAGATTGTTCGTCCCCCCCCATGCACTGGAAATTATTGGACGGCCCCTCAACAAGCGTGGTGCCTCATCTGTTCAGTAGCTTTGCTTCCCAAAGAGCGACGTTTCTACACGCAGAATGTCATCTGGTCTTTCTCAGATTGTTCGTCCCCCCATGCACTGTAAATTATTGGACGGCCCCTCAACAAGCGCGCTGCCTCATCTGGTCAGTAGCTTTGCTTCCCAAAGAGCGACGTTTCTACACGCAGAATGTCATCTGGGTTTTCTCAGATTGTTCGTCCCCCCCCATGCACTGGAAATTATTGGACGGCCCCTCAACAAGCGCGGTGCCTGATCTGGTCAGTAGCTTTGCTTCCCAAAGAGCGACGTTTCTACACGCAGAATGTCATCTGGTCTTTCTCAGATTGTTCGTTCCCCCATGCACTGGAAATTATTGGACGGCCCCTCAACAAGCGCGGTGCCTGATCTGGTCAGTAGCTTTGCTTCCCAAAGAGCGACGTTTCTACACGCAGAATGTCATCTGGTCTTTCTCAGATTGTTCGTTCCCCCATGCACTGGAAATTATTTGGACGGCCCCTCAACAGGCGCTCCCTCATCTGGTCAGTAGCTTTGCTTCCCAAAGAGCGACGTTTCTACACGCAGAATGTCATCTGGGTTTTCTCAGATTGTTCGTCCCCCCCCCCATGCACTGGAAATTATTGGACGGCCCCTCAACAAGCGCGGTGCCTGATCTGGTCAGTAGCTTTGCTTCCCAAAGAGCGACGTTTCTACACGCAGAATGTCATCTGGTCTTTCTCAGATTGTTCGTTCCCCCCATGCACTGGAAATTATTGGACGGCCCCTCAACAAGCGCGGTGCCTGATCTGGTCAGTAGCTTTGCTTCCCAAAGAGCGACGTTTCTACACGCAGAATGTCATCTGGTCTTTCTCAGATTGTTCGTTCCCCCCATGCACTGGAAATTATTTGGACGGCCCCTCAACAGGCGCTCCCTCATCTGGTCAGTAGCTTTGCTTCCCAAAGAGCGACGTTTCTACACGCAGAATGTCATCTGGTCTTTCTCAGATTGTTCGTCCTCCCCCCATGCACTGGAAATTATTTGGACGGCCCCTCAACTGGCGCGCTGCCTCATCTGGTCAGTAGCTTTGCTTCCCAAAGAGCGACGTTTCTACACAGGAATTCGGTTCACGCTGAGAAAGCCAAGACAAGGAAATTTATTACCTTGTTTTCTGCCACTTGCAAATTTTTTCCTGAGAGGCCCGTATGGGGAAATAAGGGATCTAAACCCTTATTTGTCCTCTCAAAAACTGCTGTTTCTCTCAACTCATTTTTGACCCTGCGTAACAATATATATATATATATATGTCATGGTGCATTGACTACACACCGGTTTATAAGGGTGCCGGTTCGTGTTTTCTTCTGGGTGCGTAACCTTATCTTCATTCAGGTGCTGATATAAAAAAGGCAATTTCATGACCATCCACTCAATTTCATTAATTTTTCATTACTTCATGACAACCTGCTCAATTTTATTACCTTTTCATGACCTTCATGACCAGTAGACACCCTGGGTGAAATATCAGGTTGTTCGGAAAATAATGGTAAATTCTCTGAGGTGCCACGTTCAACTCTCGCACTATGCTTGCGACCAACCCGCTTGCAGCGCCATTCACACGAGTTGGAGAGAGGCTCAGATGCCACATACATGCCATAATCGTTTGAGCTGCAGTCGTTGCTACTGGTGTGAAAGTGGTCTGTACAACAGGGGTCGCGCTGCAGATTGCATTCTTCGCAATTCGAGAAAAAAAATATAAAAAAATCACTTTGGCGATGGAAAAAGAGTTTTGGTGAAAATATTGGCAATTACCTTTTTCGTGCTATTTAACGGCACTTCCACAAAGAAAACTTTAATTTGGCGAAAACTTTTAAAAAGCTAGAGCAACCGCTGCAACATGTCAGCAAGAAGCGAGTTGCGGGTGATTCTGCTTCAGGAGTTTAAATTCCGTCAAAAATCAACCGCAGTGTGGTGGAGAGATGGGCGAGGAGGCAACATCTGAATGTACCGTTCTTCTGTGGTTCAAAAAGTTTCTTTCCAGTGACACAAGCGTACAAGATGAGGACCGACAATGACATTCGGTCATTGATAACGAAGCTCTGAAGGCAGAGGCAAATCCATGTGTTCGACAACGACATTCGGTCATTGATAAGGAAGCTCTGAAGGCAGAGGCAAATCCATGTGTCCGACAACGACATTCGGTCATTCATGACTAAGCTCTGAAGGCAGAGGCAAATCCATGTGTCCGACAACGACATTCGGTCATTCATAACGAAGCTCTTAAGGCAGAGGAAAATCCATGTGTCCGACAACGACATTCGGTCATTGATAACGAAGCTCTGAAGGCAGAGGCAAATCCATGTGTCCGACAACGACATTCGGTCATTGATAATGAAGCTCTGAAGGCAGAGGCAAATCCATGTGTCCGACAACGACATTCGGTCATTGATAATGAAGCTCTGAAGGCAGAGGCAAATCCATGTGTCCCAGTCAGAGAATTGTAAACCATTTTCAAACATCTTCACCAAATCGGTCAGGTCAAGAAGCTCCAGGGTTCATACCCTTTCCGGTGGAAAAAAATAAGGACCTTCTAAGGACCTACACTCCAATTGATATTTTGAGTCATTGGAATATCACCAGGTGTGTGTATGTGTATGTATATACAGGGCCATTCAGAGCTCATGGGACAAACTTTAAGGGGTGGTAGAGCACACTGCAACAAAAAATTTTTGTAGAGGAATGTATGGGTGCAAGTGACGAGTTGAGGCACAAACACAAGAATTAGACACGAAAGGAAACATAAATTGCGTACTTACAGCATCGTTGACAAGTGCTTCTTTACAGCAATGTTTACAATAATTGCTCAAAATTGCGTCCACCAACAGTAATGCATGAGTGGCAGCGTCGACTGAGTGATTGGCGTACAGTTTCAAAGATGCCAGGTATTTCTCGCACACATGCCGCCGCAACGGATATTCGAGCGACGAGGTCCTCAACAGAGTCAACTGGAGTCTCATAAACGAGGGCCTTCAGATGTCCCCATAAGAAGTAATCGAGGCTCGGTAAATCTGGCGATGGGGGTGGCCAACGGACCGGTCCATCGCGCCCCAAAAGTGGCATCCAGGTAATTGCGCACATTAATGCTGAAATGGGCTGGCGCCCCGTCATGCTGAAACCACAGTCCTTGTCGGACGGACAGTGGCACATCTTGAATCAATTCTGGTAAAACCTCTTCCAGCAAAATACGATAACATCTGCCACCGAGTCGCGTTGGTAGTAGATATGGGCCAAGCAGGAATTCGTTCACAATACCCGCCCACACATTCACAGAGAATCGTTCTTGGTGCGCACCTGGAGGTGTAACGTGTGGGTTAAAGGTTGCCCACACATGACAATTGTGCACATTGAAAACACCTTCGTGTGTAAATATCGCCTCATCTGTGAATAGCACATGAGCTGGGAATTTCTTGTGCTTGTGCCTCAACGCATCACTTGACCCCATACATTCCTATACAAAAAATGTTTGTTGCAGTGTGCTCTACCACCCCTTAAAGTTTGTCCCGTGAGTTCTGAATCCCCCTGTATACATATGTAGGAGATTAAACAGCACTAGTGGCCATTTACCAGGCATTTTGCCCGAAATAATATAAACTACTTTGCCTACAAAGAATAAAATTAAATGCACCCCCCCCCCCCAAAAAAAAAAAGGACAAGCAGGAGACACAGCGACAATGAAGCAAGGTGAGTTGAGTAGAGCAGTAGACACTAGATAGATCAGACCACATGAGACAACTGACACCATAAATTGTGAAGAAGTCAAACAATGAAGCAAGGTGAGTTGAGTAGAACAGTAGACACTAGATAGATCAGACCACATGAGACAACTGACACCATAAATTGTGAAGAAGTCAAACAATGAAGCAAGGTGAGTTGAGTAGAGCAGTAGACACTAGATAGATCAGACCACATGAGACAACTGACACCATAAATTGTGAAGAAGTCAAACAATGAAGCAAGGTGAGTTGAGTAGAGCAGTAGACACTAGATAGATCAGACCACATGAGACAACTGACACCATAAATTGTGAAGAAGTCAAACAATGAAGCAAGGTGAGTTGAGTAGAGCAGTAGACACTAGATAGATCAGACCACATGAGACAACTGACACCATAAATTGTGAAGAAGTCAAACAATGAAGCAAGGTGAGTTGAGTAGAGCAGTAGACACTAGATAGATCAGACCACATGAGACAACTGACACCATAAATTGTGAAGAAGTCAAACAATGAAGCAAGGTGAGTTGAGTAGAGCAGTAGACACTAGATAGATCAGACCACATGAGACAACTGACACCATAAATTGTGAAGAAGTCAAACAATGAAGCAAGGTGAGTTGAGTAGAGCAGTAGACACTAGATAGATCAGACCACATGAGACAACTGACACCATAAATTGTGAAGAAGTCAAACAATGAAGCAAGGTGAGTTGAGTAGAGCAGTAGACACTAGATAGATCAGACCACATGAGACAACTGACACCATAAATTGTGAAGAAGTCAAACAATGAAGCAAGGTGAGTTGAGTAGAGCAGTAGACACTAGATAGATCAGACCACATGAGACAACTGACATTATAAATTGTGAAGAAGTCAAACAATGAAGCAAGGTGAGTTGAGTAGAGCAGTAGACACTAGATAGATCAGACCACATGAGACAACTGACACCATAAATTGTGAAGAAGTCAAACAATGAAGCAAGGTGAGTTGAGTAGAGCAGTAGACACTAGATAGATCAGACCACATGAGACAACTGACACCATAAATTGTGAAGAAGTCAAACAATGAAGCAAGGTGAGTTGAGTAGAGCAGTAGACACTAGATAGATCAGACCACATGAGACAACTGACACCATAAATTGTGAAGAAGTCAAACAATGAAGCAAGGTGAGTTGAGTAGAGCAGTAGACACTAGAGAGATCAGACCACATGAGACAACTGACACCATAAATTGTGAAGAAGTCAAACAATGAAGCAAGGTGAGTTGAGTAGAGCAGTAGACACTAGATAGATCAGACCACATGAGACAACTGACACCATAAATTGTGAAGAAGTCAAACAATGAAGCAAGGTGAGTTGAGTAGAGCAGTAGACACTAGATAGATCAGACCACATGAGACAACTGACACCATAAATTGTGAAGAAGTCAAACAATGAAGCAAGGTGAGTTGAGTAGAGCAGTAGACACTAGATAGATCAGACCACATGAGACAACTGACACCATAAATTGTGAAGAAGTCAAACAATGAAGCAAGGTGAGTTGAGTAGAGCAGTAGACACTAGATAGATCAGACCACATGAGACAACTGACACCATAAATTGTGAAGAAGTCAAACAATGAAGCAAGGTGAGTTGAGTAGAGCAGTAGACACTAGATAGATCAGACCACATGAGACAACTGACACCATAAATTGTGAAGAAGTCAAACAATGAAGCAAGGTGAGTTGAGTAGAGCAGTAGACACTAGATAGATCAGACCACATGAGACAACTGACACCATAAATTGTGAAGAAGTCAAACAATGAAGCAAGGTGAGTTGAGTAGAGCAGTAGACACTAGATAGATCAGACCACATGAGACAACTGACATTATAAATTGTGAAGAAGTCAAACAATGAAGCAAGGTGAGTTGAGTAGAGCAGTAGACACTAGATAGATCAGACCACATGAGACAACTGACACCATAAATTGTGAAGAAGTCAAACAATGAAGCAAGGTGAGTTGAGTAGAGCAGTAGACACTAGATAGATCAGACCACATGAGACAACTGACACCATAAATTGTGAAGAAGTCAAACAATGAAGCAAGGTGAGTTGAGTAGAGCAGTAGACACTAGATAGATCAGACCACATGAGACAACTGACACCATAAATTGTGAAGAAGTCAAACAATGAAGCAAGGTGAGTTGAGTAGAGCAGTAGACACTAGAGAGATCAGACCACATGAGACAACTGACACCATAAATTGTGAAGAAGTCAAACAATGAAGCAAGGTGAGTTGAGTAGAGCAGTAGACACTAGATAGATCAGACCACATGAGACAAGTGACACCATAAATTGTGAAGAAGTCAAACAATGAAGCAAGGTGAGTTGAGTAGAGCAGTAGACACTAGATAGATCAGACCACATGAGACAACTGACACCATAAATTGTGAAGAAGTCAAACAATGAAGCAAGGTGAGTTGAGTAGAGCAGTAGACACTAGAGAGATCAGACCACATGAGACAACTGACACCATAAATTGTGAAGAAGTCAAACAATGAAGCAAGGTGAGTTGAGTAGAGCAGTAGACACTAGATAGATCAGACCACATGAGACAACTGACACCATAAATTGTGAAGAAGTCAAACAATGAAGCAAGGTGCATTGAGTAAAGCAGTAGACACTAACTAGATAGATCAGACCACATGAGACAACTGACACCATAAATTGTGAAGAAGTCAAACAATGAAACAAGGTGAGTTGAGTAGAGCAGTAGACACTAGATAGATCAGACCACATGAGACAACTGACACCATAAATTGTGAAGAAGTCAAACAATGAAGCAAGGTGAGTTGAGTAGAGCAGTAGACACTAGATAGATCAGACCACATGAGACAACTGACACCATAAATTGTGAAGAAGTCAAACAATGAAGCAAGGTGAGTTGAGTAGAGCAGTAGACACTAGATAGATCAGACCACATGAGACAACTGACACCATAAATTGTGGAAGAAGTCAAACAATGAAGCAAGGTGAGTTGAGTAGAGCAGTAGACACTAGATAGATCAGACCACATGAGACAACTGACATTATAAATTGTGAAGAAGTCAAACAATGAAGCAAGGTGAGTTGAGTAGAGCAGTAGACACTAGATAGATCAGACCACATGAGACAACTGACACCATAAATTGTGAAGAAGTCAAACAATGAAGCAAGGTGAGTTGAGTAGAGCAGTAGACACTAGATAGATCAGACCACATGAGACAACTGACACCATAAATTGTGAAGAAGTCAAACAATGAAGCAAGGTGAGTTGAGTAGAGCAGTAGACACTAGATAGATCAGACCACATGAGACAACTGACATTATAAATTGTGAAGAAGTCAAACAATGAAGCAAGGTGAGTTGAGTAGAGCAGTAGACACTAGATAGATCAGACCACATGAGACAACTGACACCATAAATTGTGAAGAAGTCAAACAATGAAGCAAGGTGAGTTGAGTAGAGCAGTAGACACTAGATAGATCAGACCACATGAGACAACTGACACCATAAATTGTGAAGAAGTCAAACAATGAAGCAAGGTGAGTTGAGTAGAGCAGTAGACACTAGATAGATCAGACCACATGAGACAACTGACACCATAAATTGTGAAGAAGTCAAACAATGAAGCAAGGTGAGTTGAGTAGAGCAGTAGACACTAGATAGATCAGACCACATGAGACAACTGACATTATAAATTGTGAAGAAGTCAAACAATGAAGCAAGGTGAGTTGAGTAGAGCAGTAGACACTAGATAGATCAGACCACATGAGACAACTGACACCATAAATTGTGAAGAAGTCAAACAATGAAGCAAGGTGAGTTGAGTAGAGCAGTAGACACTAGATAGATCAGACCACATGAGACAACTGACACCATAAATTGTGAAGAAGTCAAACAATGAAGCAAGGTGAGTTGAGTAGAGCAGTAGACACTAGATAGATCAGACCACATGAGACAACTGACACCATAAATTGTGAAGAAGTCAAACAATGAAGCAAGGTGAGTTGAGTAGAGCAGTAGACACTAGATAGATCAGACCACATGAGACAACTGACACCATAAATTGTGAAGAAGTCAAACAATGAAGCAAGGTGAGTTGAGTAGAGCAGTAGACACTAGAGAGAGATCAGACCACATGAGACAACTGACACCATAAATTGTGAAGAAGTCAAACAATGAAGCAAGGTGAGTTGAGTAGAGCAGTAGACACTAGATAGATCAGACCACATGAGACAACTGACACCATAAATTGTGAAGAAGTCAAACAATGAAGCAAGGTGAGTTGAGTAGAGCAGTAGACACTAGATAGATCAGACCAAATGAGACAACTGACACCATAAATTGTGAAGAAGTCAAACAATGAAGCAAGGTGAGTTGAGTAGAGCAGTAGACACTAGATAGATCAGACCACATGAGACAAGTGACACCATAAATTGTGAAGAAGTCAAACAATGAAGCAAGGTGAGTTGAGTAGAGCAGTAGACACTAGAGATCAGACCACATGAGACAACTGACACCATAAATTGTGAAGAAGTCAAACAATGAAACAAGGTGAGTTGAGTAGAGCAGTAGACACTAGATAGATCAGACCACATGAGACAACTGACACCATAAATTGTGAAGAAGTCAAACAATGAAACAAGGTGAGTTGAGTAGAGCAGTAGACACTAGATAGATCAGACCACATGAGACAACTGACACCATAAATTGTGAAGAAGTCAAACAATGAAGCAAGGTGAGTTGAGTAGAGCAGTAGACACTAGATAGATCAGACCACAGGAGACAACTGACACCATAAATTGTGAAGAAGTCAAACAGACCCCCCCCCCCATGCTTTGACCCTCTGACCCCTGATGAAAAGACACAACACAAATGTTGATCCCACTAGTAAGGCCACGCATAAGGTAAGCCATGCAGGCCACGCAAGGTAAGCCATGCAGGTTGAAGGGAGATAATTTCTAAGAACATTCCAGGGAATTATCTCCTTTAATTAGCTAGAAGAAAGCTACCTTGAAGAACCGGTTAGCATATTTACAGACACAAACAAAAATGGGGGCAGGGTTGTGATGCCCATTGCTGCAGTGCAAAAACAAGATGGGGGAAAAAACAAGCATTCGTTTTAAAAAATTAAGGACTTTTAAGGGCCTCAGAAATTGAAATCAAACATAAGGAGTTCTTAAGGACTTTTAAGGATCGTACAAACCTTAAAGATAGATATGCAGGTCCCACATGAAGTGACAGAGCATCAGAAACAACAACACTCAAATAAAGACTTTTTAAGGACTTAGAAATTGAAATCAAACATAAGGAGTTCTTAAGGACTTTTAAGGATCGTACGAACCTTGAAGCTCGATATGTGGGTCCCACATGAACTGACAGAGCATCAGAAACAACAACACTCAAATAAGGACTTTTAAGGACTTAGAAATAAATTGAAATCAAACATAAGGAGTTCTTAAGGACTTTTAAGGATCGTAGAACCTTGAAGCTCGATATGTGGGTCCCACACGAACTGACAAAGCATCAGAAACAACAAACAGTAAAATAAGTACTTTTTAAGGACTTAGAAATTGAAATCAAACATAAGGAGTTCTTAAGGACTTTTAAGGATCGTACAAATCTTAAAGATAGATATGCAGGTCCCACATGAAGTGACAGAGCATCAGAAACAACAACACTCAAATAAGGACTTTTAAGGGACTTAGAAATTGAAATGAAACATAAGGAGTTCTTAAGGACTTTTAAGGATCGTAGAAACCTTGAAGCTCGATATGTGGGTCCCACACGAACTGACAAAGCATCAGAAACAACAACAGTAAAATAAGTACTTTTAAGGGACTTAGAAATTGAAATCAAACATAAGGAGTTCTTAAGGACTTTTAAGGATCGTACAAATCTTAAAGATAGATATGCAGGTCCCACATGAAGTGACAGAGCATCAGAAACAACAACACTCAAATAAGGACTTTTAAGGGACTTAGAAATTGAAATGAAACATAAGGAGTTCTTAAGGACTTTTAAGGATCGTAGAACCTTGAAGCTCGATATGTGGGTCCCACATGAACTGACAGAGCATCAGAAACAACAACACTCAAATAAGGACTTTTAAAGGACTTAGAAATTGAAATCAAACATAAGGAGTTCTTAAGGACTTTTAAGGATCGTACAAATCTTAAAGATAGATATGCAGGTCCCACATGAAGTGACAGAGCATCAGAAACAACAACACTCAAATAAGGACTTTTAAGGGACTTAGAAATTGAAATGAAACATAAGGAGTTCTTAAGGACTTTTAAGGATCGTAGAACCTTGAAGCTCGATATGTGGGTCCCACACGAACTGACAGAGCATCAGAAACAACAACAGTAAAATAAGGACTTTTAAGGGACTTAGAAATTGAAATCAAACATAAGGAGTTCTTAAGGACTTTTAAGGATCGTACGAACCTTGAAGCTCGATATGTGGGTCCCACATGAACTGACAGAGCATCAGAAACAACAACACTCAAATAAGGACTTTTAAGGGACTTAGAAATAAATTGAAATCAAACATAAGGAGTTCTTAAGGACTTTTAAGGATCGTAGAACCTTGAAGCTCGATATGTGGGTCCCACACGAACTGACAGAGCATCAGAAACAACAACACTCAAATAAGGACTTTTTAAGGACTTAGAAATTGAAATCAAACATAAGGAGTTCTTAAGGACTTTTAAGGATCGTACAAATCTTGAAGATGGATATGCAGGTCCCACATGAACTGACAGAGCATCAGAAACAACAACACTCAAATAAGGACTTTTTAAGGACTTAGAAATTGAAATCAAACATAAGGAGTTCTTAAGGACTTTTAAGGATCGTACGAACCTTGAAGCTGGATATGTGGATCCCACACGAACTGACAGAGCATCAGAAACAACAACACTCAAATAAGGACTTTTAAGGGACTTAGAAATTGAAATCAAACATAAGGAGTTCTTAAGGACTTTTAAGGATCGTACAAATCTTGAAGCTGGATATGCAGGTCCCACATGAAGTGACAGAGCATCAGAAACAACAACACTCAAATAAGGACTTTTAAGGGACTTAGAAATTGAAATCAAACATAAGGAGTTCTTAAGGACTTTTAAGGATCGTACGAACCTTGAAGCTGGATATGTGGGTCCCACACAAACTGACAGAGCATCAGAAACAACAACACTCAAATAAGGACTTTTAAAGGACTTAGAAATTGAAATCAAACATAAGGAGTTCTTAAGGACTTTTAAGGATCGTACAAATCTTAAAGATAGATATGCAGGTCCCACATGAAGTGACAGAGCATCAGAAACAACAACACTCAAATAAGGACTTTTAAGGGACTTAGAAATTGAAATGAAACATAAGGAGTTCTTAAGGACTTTTAAGGATCGTAGAACCTTGAAGCTCGATATGTGGGTCCCACATGAACTGACAGAGCATCAGAAACAACAACAGTAAAATAAGGACTTTTAAGGGACTTAGAAATTGAAATCAAACATAAGGAGTTCTTAAGGACTTTTAAGGATCGTACAAATCTTAAAGATAGATATGCAGGTCCCACATGAAGTGACAGAGCATCAGAAACAACAACACTCAAATAAGGACTTTTAAGGGACTTAGAAATTGAAATGAAACATAAGGAGTTCTTAAGGACTTTTAAGGATCGTAGAACCTTGAAGCTCGATATGTGGGTCCCACATGAACTGACAGAGCATCAGAAACAACAACACTAAAATAAGGACTTTTAAGGGACTTAGAAATTGAAATCAAACATAAGGAGTTCTTAAGGACTTTTAAGGATCGTACGAACCTTGAAGCTGGATATGTGGATCCCACACGAACTGACAGAGCATCAGAAACAACAGTCAGAGGTGTGCAGTAAGTAACCTTCTACTTTGCAACAAAAAGATGCCCAAGTTTAAAAAAAAAAACCAAAAAAAAAACTGTTTTGCTTTCAAAAGTAAAAACAAACTTACCGTCCCCACTAGGGCTACCACTTCCATTTGTTGCTGTGAATGGGTTGGCTATGATGGCAGCTTGAGTGACTTGCTGACCAGTGACCAAGGTGGCTGCAGTAGTAACAACCTGCGTTGCCGGCACTTCTTCTGAGGTCATCTCTGGGGTCACCTGAACAACGCGATACGTAACAGTTCCTGAAACATATTTTTATTTATAAATTGAAACAAATCAAAACGTAAAACAACAGAATCAATATTAAAGTACATACACTGAAGTACCATTGAATTAGAGATAGCAACTTCATGAAGCCATGGCCCCTTCATGGCAAGTTCAGCAGAACAGACAGGTGGTGGTTCAGAGATGGTAGGGAATATCTTCAGTTGGAATGCTCTGGGACCACTGATATGAGTACAGTCTACTTTGAGTGCCTAGATTGCACAGCACACTCAGTAGCCCTGGCCACAATGCACATTGGCTACTGAGATTACACAGCACACTCTGCAGCCCTGGCCGCAATGCACATTGGCTACTGAGATTGCACAGCACACTCGGCAGCCCTGGCCTCAATGCACATTGGCTACTGAGATTGCACAGCACACTCGGCAGCCCTGGCCTCAATGCACATTGGCTACTGAGATTGCACAGCACACTCGGTAGCCCTGGCCTCAATGCACATTGGCTACTGAGATTGCACAGCACACTCGGCAGCCCTGGCCTCAATGCACATTGGCTACTGAGATTACACAGCACACTCTGCAGCCCTGGCCGCAATGCACATTGGCTACTGAGATTGCACAGCACACTCGGCAGCCCTGGCCTCAATGCACATTGGCTACTGAGATTGCACAGCACACTCGGTAGCCCTGGCCTCAATGCACATTGGCTACTGAGATTGCACAGCACACTCGGCAGCCCTGGCCTCAATGCACATTGGCTACTGAGATTGCACAGCACACTCGGTAGCCCTGGCCGCAATGCACATTGGCTACTGAAATTGCACGGCACACTCGGTAGCCCTGGCCGCAATGCACATTGGCTACTGAGATTGCACGGCACACTCGGTAGCCCTGGCCGCAATGCACATTGGCTACTGAGATTGCACGGCACACTCGGTAGCCCTGGCCTCAATGCACATTGGCTACTGAGATTGCACAGCACACTCGGTAGCCCTGGCCGCAATGCACATTGGCTACTGAGATTGCACAGCACACTCGGTAGCCCTGGCCGCAATGCACATTGGCTACTGAGATTACACAGCACACTCTGCAGCCCTGGCCGCAATGCACATTGGCTACTGAGATTACACAGCACACTCTGCAGCCCTGGCCGCAATGCACATTGGCTACTGAGATTGCACAGCACACTCGGCAGCCCTGGCCTCAATGCACATTGGCTACTGAGATTGCACAGCACACTCTGCAGCCCTGGCCGCAATGCACATTGGCTACTGAGATTACACAGCACACTCTGCAGCCCTGGCCGCAATGCACATTGGCTACTGAGATTGCACAGCACACTCGGCAGCCCTGGCCTCAATGCACATTGGCTACTGAGATTGCACAGCACACTCGGTAGCCCTGGCCTCAATGCACATTGGCTACTGAGATTGCACAGCACACTCTGCAGCCCTGGCCGCAATGCACATTGGCTACTGAGATTACACAGCACACTCTGCAGCCCTGGCCGCAATGCACATTGGCTACTGAGATTGCACAGCACACTCGGCAGCCCTGGCCTCAATGCACATTGGCTACTGAGATTGCACAGCACACTCGGTAGCCCTGGCCTCAATGCACATTGGCTACTGAGATTGCACAGCACACTCGGCAGCCCTGGCCTCAATGCACATTGGCTACTGAGATTGCACAGCACACTCGGTAGCCCTGGCCGCAATGCACATTGGCTACTGAAATTGCACGGCACACTCGGTAGCCCTGGCCGCAATGCACATTGGCTACTGAGATTACACAGCACACTCGGTAGCCCTGGCCACAATGCACATTGGCTACTGAGATTACACAGCACACTCTGCAGCCCTGGCCGCAATGCACATTGGCTACTGAGATTGCACAGCACACTCGGCAGCCCTGGCCTCAATGCACATTGGCTACTGAGATTGCACAGCACACTCGGTAGCCCTGGCCTCAATGCACATTGGCTACTGAGATTGCACAGCACACTCGGCAGCCCTGGCCTCAATGCACATTGGCTACTGAGATTGCACAGCACACTCGGTAGCCCTGGCCGCAATGCACATTGGCTACTGAAATTGCACGGCACACTCGGTAGCCCTGGCCGCAATGCACATTGGATACTGAGATTGCACAGCACACTCGGTAGCCCTGGCCACAATGCACATTGGCTACTGAGATTGCACAGCACACTCGGCAGCCCTGGCCTCAATGCACATTGGCTACTGAGATTGCACAGCACACTCGGTAGCCCTGGCCGCAATGCACATTGGCTACTGAGATTGCACGGCACACTCCGTAGCCCTGGCCACAATGCACATTGGCTACTGAGATTGTGGTAGACATCAACCTCCGATGCCCCAAATGCGTGTGGACGGTGTTCGGCAACGTTTACTTCAATCTCCAACGAAATCGTTGCACAGATTAAGCCAACAGACAGGATATTCATACAGAACTTGTCAAAGGGCAGCAAAAAAAAAAGCGAATATTCGACCATTTAAACTGCACCTAATCCACCAGCTGCAGGAACTGGACAAGGGAAAGAGAGTAAGTTACTGCAAATGGTTTCGAAATTTTCTTAATTTGCGATCTGATATTCTCTCCATCACATGGTTTACGGATGAAGCCTGGTTTCATCTATCAGGCTACATCAATTCGCAAAACAGCAGATACTGGGCTGCCGAAAACCCACACGTTATGTGTGAAACACCGATGCATTCACAAAAGGCTGGTGTATGGTGTGCGGTTTCGTCTACGAAAATTATTGGTCCCATTTTTTCTCTGAGACTGTCAACAGTAACGTTTATTGCCGCATATTCAATGAATTTGTGGAACAACTTGATGACATTGAATTGACAGAGGGCTACTTTCAGCAGGATGGCGATACGAGTCATACATCCAAAGTCTCAATGGAACTCATAACCAGCTTCTTTGATGACAGATTAATTTCAAAAAACATATGGCCTCCCCGATCTTCGGACTTAACTCCCCCTGACTTTTTTTTATGGGGCTACTTAAAGGATAGAGTTTACAAAACCCATCCAAAAACATTGGCGTGAAACAATCACGACTGAAATTGGCAATGTTACTGCTCGTAATCTACATGAGACATTACTGAATATGGTGCGGCGTGTTCAACTCTGTTTACAAGAAAATGGAGGACAATTCCAACATCATACATGAGACTGACCAAGGAACAAAAAAGCTGAACTTCTTAAGTGGGTGAAGAAAAATCAGAACATGCGATGAGAAAGTGTGTATATAAAACAGCATGAGCAAGATGGAGTTTTTCACTCAAATTTATTTATGTAGATATTTAGAGTACAAAACTGTTTTTTGTTGTTGTTGTTGTTGTTTTTGTACTTGTTAGAACATCAGCTCGATTATCCTCTTGTGTTACTTTCTTCTAAGCAAGTTACATGGCCATATTTGTCTTTTGTTGACTCAGCAGCTGCACTGTAATCTTGGCTTAATTTTCCTTTTTGCTGATATCATTCCCTTCCCATTTCTTCATCACTTCTCTTATCATCTTTTCCCCCTTTTATTCCCTCAGATGACAATAATTTAGCCATCGTGCTGAAAAAGAGCTATCGGCCTGAGGACCATGAATGCATGATATCAAAACTTTCACTACTTTAAATAAATGGTGCAACTTACAGAATATGAATGCTTTTGAACACCATGCATTGATTCTAACAAATTTTCAAACTTTGTCACTTTCGTTTTTGGAAAATTTCCCCTCCCTTATCAAGGTTAAGTGCAAACATTTATGGGAGAAAGTAACACTAAAAACAACACTGGATAGTGAGAACATCGCGGGAAGAAAAAAAAAGGCGATTACAGGGAGAAATCTTCACTTCGACCGACTTCCGTTATCGGAAGCTTTATCTTACATAATTTTTAAGCTGAAATGCAGCGGCAGTGTTTTGGGAATAAAACCATGTGTAAGAACAATACTAGACAGAAGCAACAACGCAAAAAAAAAATAAAAAATAAAAAAAACGATTACGGGAGAAATCTTTGTTTTGCCAACGTTTGTTTTCAAAAAGTTTCGAAGGCTGAAATTTCGTCCTCAAACGGAAAACGAATGCCCCTTCCCCCCCCTTAAAAAAAAAACATTGCCGTTCAGTTGTGCATTGATCTCGAAAATACCCAAAATGAAGACGGAAATGGTGGAATTCTTCGAATCCATATAAGAAACTCGTGTCTGAGGGAAATCTTCGCGTCGTCCTAAACTTCCGTTTTCCGAAATCGTTGCCCACAATTTCATGATGAAATACAAACATTTATGCCCTAAAATTATATTTAACAATACTAGACACAGGCAACATCATAGGTAAAAAAGAAATTACGGTTACGGTAAAAATCTTCACTGCGTTAAACTTACATTTTCACAGGTTTTGAAACGAGATACCGTCCCCAGACGGAACATGACCCCCCCCCCCTCAAAGAAATTTCTTTTCAATTCTGCATCAAACTCGAGTATGACCCAAATGATGACGAAAAAGCGGAATTCCGCGAATTCGCGGAAGAATCTCATGCATGCAACATTTGTTTTGATAAAATGATTCTCCAATACCACATGCATAATTCTCAACTTACTGTATGATTTTGTTGTTATTTATAAAAAAAAGTTATAAGTAAATCACATGGTACTGGTTTAAATGGATCGCCCTGTATTTTTAATTGTTTTAAGTCCATGCTGTGCTTTAAGTTATGTTCATATACTGAATTACCATTATTTTATGAACGATGAAAAAATTTTATATTTCAGGTTTGTTGACATTTTACTGCTTCCTCTTACAACTGTTAATTAGCATTTCTGTTGTTCCTACAGTGAGATAAATGGGAAAACAATTATAACTACCCACGATTTATTGAAAACTACATGACCTGCAATATTTTAAGCGTAACACATTAATATCAGGAATTTTCTTCTGAATGCATTTGTTTCGTTGTACATGAATAGGATGCTACTGCGTCCAATAACTGTTGCTATTGTTACCGAGTGCTTACGAATATACACTTGGGAAGAATAAATAATATGTAATTACTGTTTGTTATTTGGTTGGTTTTTATAGCAGCATATTTTTGGAGATTCCTGGCATTCAGATGAAAATGCATTACTTCTGAAACCAACCAACTGGCAAGCCACGCATACGTGGTCTGCGTGTGCCATCACAAACTCCTAACGTTTTCTGAAGGAAAACGTACGTTCGATATAAAAAGAAAACTACTGTAACATTTAATAATCAAATTGTAAAATCACCTTTCAGCAGTTGCGCCACAATACTCTTCATACAATGTTTTTCATCCAGTAATTACCAATGTCAAACTTCCGTTGCTGTGAACAATTAATTACAACAGGAACCAAAACTATAAAACAACAGTGAGATTTAGTAAAGTTGGTTAGATAAAAGCTGTTTCCATCGCTTAACACTTGCGCAGTGACGTTTCGGCACGAGATCGCCCCCCCTCTTCAGTGGTAGAATCAGTGTATGACTTTTTCGTTGTTGCTGTCTGAAAGAGCCACTGCTTGCATACGTAGGATCCCGTATGTATGGACATTAAGCAGACGACTGCGAGTTAGTAAGTGGTTCAACGCACCTTCCATCTGGAAAAAGAAAAGTGTGAGGGTGAAGATGTTCCCCAAGGTAGGTCAAAATGAGAAAAAGAAAACCTCCTGAAAATTCTGCTACCTGAACGTACGGGGCAAAATTCAGACTTTAAGTAAGAACCAAAAGATCAGTATTCTTTCTTTTTTTTTTTTTTGATTGGAGGTTTAACGACCACCGTGAGCAACTCAATGGGCTATAAGCAGTCGCCCGTCCCTAATTTACGGTCACTGGTTCCAGGGAAGGGAGAGAGCCAGTGCCGTAAGACAAACACAACATCCATGCCTGACCGGGATTCGAACCCGGACCCCTTACGGACGAATGATCAGAGGCCAACGCCTTAGACCACTGCGCCACCGGGGCGGCAAAGATCAGTATTCCTGATAATTGATTACAAGTTATGCGATACAAACAATCCTCTCATTTATCCATAGCACTTGTGGGAGATTTTAATTAACATATGCGAGACTGACCAAGGAAAAAAACAAAGCTGTACTTTTTAATTTGGTGAAAAATCAGACTGCACGGTGAGAAAGTGTGAATATTACGCAGCATGAACAAAAATTAAATGTTCACTGTAATTTATTTATGAACATATTTAACTAGACCACAGCACTGTATTCACAATTATAAAATTACTGAATTCCAAACAAAATAGGGTGGTTTTGAAAGACAGCCGTTTCTTTTTTTTTTATTGGAGGTTTAACGAGCACCGTGAGGAACTCAATGGGCTATAAGCAGTCGCCCGTCCCTAATTTAGGGTCACTGCTTCCAGGGAAGGGAGCGAGCCAGTACCGTAAGACAAACACAATATCCTTTTTTTTTTTTCTTTGATTGGAGGTTTAACGACCACCGTGAGGAACTCAATGGGCTATAAGCAGTCGCCCGTCCCTAATTTAGGGTCGCTGGTTCCAGGGAAGGGAGAGAGCCAGTACCGTAAGACAAACACAATATCCTTTTTTTTTCTTTGATTGGAGGTTTAACGACCACCGTGAGCAACTCAGTGGGCTATAAGCAGTCGCCCGTCTCTAATTTAGGGTCACTGGTTCCAGGGAAGGGAGAGAGAGCCAGTGCCGTAAGACAAACACAACATCCATGCCTCACCGGGATTCGAACCCGGACTCAACTCGGACGAATGATCAGAAGCCATCGCTTAGACCACTGCGCCACCGGGGCGGCAAAGACAGCTTCAAACAGTTTTTTTTTTTTCCTCGTTTTGTTTATGAAGGATTTTGTATTACAACAGCAGTTATAAAGAAGAAAAGTGAAACACATAGAAAAAATGAGATATAGAAAAATTCTCACCATGTCAGTTAATACTTAGTTGGGTAACCTTCAGTATTAATGACGGCCTTACAACGCCTTTCCATGGAGTGAATTAAATTTGATTTTATATTCGATACCCCTGCTGCATATTCTTTACTTGCAAGAGTCACTATTTTCAAATCAATTTTTCCACTAGTTCATTCAGCATTTTCAAACGGGGTTTTTTTCCCCCTCATTTTTTTGTTGTACTTGCTAGAACATTAGCTCTGGTTTCCTCTTGCGAGCAAACATTACTTTCTTCTCGGCAAGTTCCACGGCCATATTTGTCTTTTGTTGACTCTGCCACAGCACAGCGTTTACTGGTTACTTTTTTTTTCTGCTGATAGTTTTCCGTTACTACTTTTCTTTGTTTTTTATTCCCTCAGATGGCAATTTTATCCATCATGCTTAAAGAACTTTCAGCCTGAGAACCATGAGTTCTGATATCAGAGCTTTCACTTTTTTAGATAAATGGTGTAATTTTCAGAGAATGAAAACTTTTTTTTTTTTTGAACACCATGCATCAATTCTTGCGAATTTCCAAACTTCGTCACTTCCATTTTTGGAAATTTCCCCCACCCTTATCAAGCTTAAATGCACACACGTTTATGAGGGTGATGACATTTAACAACTACATAGGAGTGGGAACATTGAGGGGGAAAAAAACACAATTGCGGAAAAACTCTTCGCTCCGTCCGACACCGTTTTCGGAAATTTATCCGACATTTTCAAGCTGAAATACAAATATTTATGGAATAAAATGGTATCTAACAATACTGGGTAGAGGAAACGTCCCTAGAAAAAAAAAAAAATTACGATTACGAGAGAAATCTTGCCTCCGTCTACTTTCCGTTTCCGAAGGATGAAATTCCGTCCTTCGACGAAAAACGATTCCCCACCCCCACCCCCACCCCACCGTTCCTCTCAAAATTTCAGTTCAGTTGTGCATCGATCTCGTAAATGGTCCAAATGATAACAAAAAGGACCGAATTGCTCGAATCAGCGGAAGAATCTCGTGGACGAAGATTACGGGGAAATTTTCGGGCGGCTTACTTCCGTTTTCGGAAATCGTTGCCTACAATTTCAAGCTGAAATTATGCAATGAAATTATATTTAACAACGATACTGAAGAAAAGCAACATCGCGGGAGAAAAAAATACGATTACGGGGGAAATCTGCACTCCGTTTAACTAGTTTCCGAACGTTTAAAAAGACAAAACAACGTCCCCAGACGGAATACGACCCCCCTCCCCCTCCCTCAACTAATACCCCAAAAATTTCTTCACTTTTGCATAGATCTCGGAAATGACAAAAAAAAAAAAAAAAAGGAGGAAACTCTGCGAATCCGCGAAAGAATCTCATGTACGAATTAACCGCTGAATCGATTTCGAATGTCGTAAGATTACGCTAAAATATCGATGACCGGCAAATTTTAGCTTTTGGCGCAAAATTGGCGCAGATTTCGTCAAAATCGCGATTTTTTTAGCCGAATGGCGCAAGAACAACGTTTTGGCGCTGTCTGGCGCAATTGGCTCAGGTCTGGCAGCACTGTATCTTTCAATATAAAATTTGGACTCTGATGGACTTGGGCTAATATATACCACAGGCTCGGGCTCCGAAAATTGAGCCCGAACTCAGCTCTAACGTACACCCATACCTGCCAACTTTCAGAAACTGAAATCCGTTACAAAAAAAAAAAAAAAAAAAACCATATTCGATGAAAAATTTAATTTGATATATTCGATTAAATTACTTACAGCACATATTTAATCAAGTAGCAACTTTTAATCAATATGACTACAGGTGTTTGGACTTATCGGCACATTTATATCGATTAAAATAGAATATATACATAATTTCTCATTTACTATGCTAACATTATGATCTATAAAGTGATAAAAATTTATTTTTATGGAAGGCTGCATCTAAAGGGATGTTCCACTCCTTGACCCCCAATCCAATGGGATTGTATCCCCACATCGTCATGGAACGTACTAAAATGTTTTCAAGAATGAAGCATTTTCACATTAGGAGTATCTTAAAGCGAGACGGACGATGAGATAGTCAAATAAGAGAAAAATGAAATAAATAAGAGCGACTGAGAGACACTAATTGGTAAATTATGTTAAACTAAAAAAAGTGAACAAACATTTCGCACGAATCACATCCAGTTCATTATAACTTTTAACAAAGGAAGTTAATTTTTGTTTTTTACCAGCAAAATAAATCATTGCTGAAGAAGCACAGGGTCAAATGAACATTGGCCTTTTTTTTTTTTTTATTAAACTTCCTGTTATACCGTATTCGTCTGTCAGGTAAAATTTATTGCCACAGAAAAAGTTACAAAACCATGCTCGAAACACATTTTTAATTTCACAAAACTTGCAGCTTTTGTTTAATTTTGTCATGTTGGGTATTGATCTGGGCTCAAAAATTCTGCAGATTTAAAATCCGTTTGACTTTTTTTTTTTTTTTTTTTTTTTTATGATAACTACTTTCTGAGATGGAATTTCGAACTGGGAGTAATAAAAACAGCTGCTCCAATGCAGACACTGCTGGCCAATTGAGAAGTTGAAACTTCGGGGATGTCATCATCATCATCATTGTCAACCATTATCAATCCACTGCTGGACGAAGGTCTCCCCAAGTTTCCTCCACAACGGTCTGTCTTGTGCCAGTCTCCTCCATGTCACTCCCGCATACTTTCGAATTTCGTCCACCCATCTCCCATGTGGTCTTCTTCTGGGTCTTTTCCTGTCCCTTGGAATCCAATCTAAAATTTCGGCTGTCCATCGATGGTCTGTCCTTCTGGCAGTATGTCCAGCCCATTGCCATTTCAGGGATTTAACTCTGATCATGATGTCTTCCACTCTTGTCATTTTTCGGATCCACGAGTTCCTTTTCTTATCTCTCCTGGTTACACCAAGCATGCACCTCTCCATGCTGCTTTGAGTTGTCTGCAGCCTTTGTATGTCTCTTTTAGATAAGGTCCACGTCTCTGCACCATACGTAAGCACTGGAAGGATGCATTGATCAAACACTTTTCTTTTAAGACATAATGGCATATTGCTCTTGAAAATTGTGCTGTTTCTTCCAAAAGCTCTCCAGGCAAGTTTTATACGCCGATTAATTTCTTCACCAATGTGACCCTCACTTGATATCTGCTGTCCAAGATAAACGTACGTGTCTGTTATCTCCAGCTTTTCTCCATCAATCGATAAATCTTCATTTCTTGTAAAAGCATTGAACATCACTTTTGTCTTCTTATCTCTCCTGGTTACACCAAGCATGCACCTCTCCATGCTGCTTTGAGTTGTCTGCAGCCTTTGTATGTCTCTTTTAGTTAAGGTCCACGTCTCTGCACCATACGTAAGCACTGGAAGGATGCATTGATCAAACACTTTTCTTTTAAGACTTATAATGGCATATTGCTCTTGAAAATTATGCTGTTTCTTCCAAAAGCTCTCCAGGCAAGTTTTGTACGCCGATTAATTTCTTCATCAATGTGACCCTCACTTGATATCTGCTGTCCAAGATAAACGTACGTGTCTGTTATCTCCAGCTTTTCTCCATCAATCGATAAATCTTCATTTCTTGTAAAAGCATTGAACATCACTTTTGTCTTCTTATCTCTCCTGGTTACACCAAGCATGCACCTCTCCATGCTGCTTTGAGTTGTCTGCAGCCTTTGTATGTCTCTTTTAGTTAAGGTCCACGTCTCTGCACCATACGTAAGCACTGGAAGGATGCATTGATCAAACACTTTTCTTTTAAGACTTATAATGGCATATTGCTCTTGAAAATTATGCTGTTTCTTCCAAAAGGTCTCCAGGCAAGTTTTGTACGCCGATTAATTTCTTCACCAATGTGACCCTCACTTGATATCTGCTGTCCAAGATAAACGTACGTGTCTGTTATCTCCAGCTTTTCTCCATCAATCGATAAATCTTCATTTCTTGTAAAAGCATTGAACATCACTTTTGTCTTCTTATCTCTCCTGGTTACACCAAGCATGCACCTCTCCATGCTGCTTTGAGTTGTCTGCAGCCTTTGTATGTCTCTTTTAGTTAAGGTCCACGTCTCTGCACCATACGTAAGCACTGGAAGGATGCATTGATCAAACACTTTTCTTTTAAGACATAATGGCATATTGCTCTTGAAAATTATGCTGTTTCTTCCAAAAGGTCTCCAGGCAAGTTTTGTACGCCGATTAATTTCTTCACCAATGTGACCCTCACTTGATATCTGCTGTCCAAGATAAACGTACGTGTCTGTTATCTCCAGCTTTTCTCCATCAATCGATAAATCTTCATTTCTTGTAAAAGCATTGAACATCACTTTTGTCTTCTTATCTCTCCTGGTTACACCAAGCATGCACCTCTCCATGCTGCTTTGAGTTGTCTGCAGCCTTTGTATGTCTCTTTTAGTTAAGGTCCACGTCTCTGCACCATACGTAAGCACTGGAAGGATGCATTGATCAAACACTTTTCTTTTAAGACATAATGGCATATTGCTCTTGAAAATTATGCTGTTTCTTCCAAAAGCTCTCCAGGCAAGTTTTGAACGCCGATTAATTTCTTCACCAATGTGACCCTCACTTGATATCTGCTGTCCAAGATAAACGTACGTGTCTGTTATCTCCAGCTTTTCTCCATCAATCGATAAATCTTCATTTCTTGTAAAAGCATTGAACATCACTTTTGTCTTCTTATCTCTCCTGGTTACACCAAGCATGCAGCTCTCCATGCTGCTTTGAGTTGTCTGCAGTCTTTGTATGTCTCTTTTAGTTAAGGTCCACGTCTCTGCACCATACGTAAGCACTGGAAGGATGCATTGATCAAACACTTTTCTTTTAAGACATAATGGCATATTGCTCTTGAAAATTATGCTGTTTCTTCCAAAAGCTCTCCAGGCAAGTTTTGAACGCCGATTAATTTCTTCACCAATGTGACCCTCACTTGATATCTGCTGTCCAAGATAAACGTACGTGTCTGTTATCTCCAGCTTTTCTCCATCAATCGATAAATCTTCATTTCTTGTAAAAGCATTGAACATCACTTTTGTCTTATCTCTCCTGGTTACACCAAGCATGCAGCTCTCCATGCTGCTTTGAGTTGTCTGCAGTCTTTGTATGTCTCTTTTAGTTAAGGTCCACGTCTCTGCACCATACGTAAGCACTGGAAGGATGCATTGATCAAACACTTTTCTTTTAAGACATAATGGCATATTGCTCTTGAAAATTATGCTGTTTCTTCCAAAAGCTCTCCAGGCAAGTTTTGAACGCCGATTAATTTCTTCACCAATGTGACCCTCACTTGATATCTGCTGTCCAAGATAAACGTACGTGTCTGTTATCTCCAGCTTTTCTCCATCAATCGATAAATCTTCATTTCTTGTAAAAGCATTGAACATCACTTTTGTCTTATCTCTCCTGGTTACACCAAGCATGCACCTCTCCATGCTGCTTTGAGTTGTCTGCAGCCTTTGTATGTCTCTTTTAGTTAAGGTCCACATCTCTGCACCATACGTAAGCACTGGAAGGATGCATTGATCAAACACTTTTCTTTTAAGACATAATGGCATATTGCTCTTGAAAATTGTGCTGTTTCTTCCAAAAGCTCTCCAGGCAAGTTTTGTACACCGATTAATTTCTTCATCAATGTGACCCTCACTTGATATCTGCTGTCCAAGATAAACGTACGTGTCTGTTATCTCCAGTTTTTCTCCATCAATCGATAAATCTTCATTTCTTGTAAAAGCATTGAACATCACTTTTGTCTTCTTATCTCTCCTGGTTACACCAAGCATGCACCTCTCCATGCTGCTTTGAGTTGTCTGCAGCCATTGTATGTCTCTTTTAGTTAAGGTCCACGTCTCTGCACCATACGTAAGCACTGGAAGGATGCATTGATCAAACACTTTTCTTTTAAGACATAATGGCATATTGCTCTTGAAAATTATGCTGTTTCTTCCAAAAGCTCTCCAGGCAAGTTTTGTACGCCGATTAATTTCTTCATCAATGTGACCCTCACTTGATATCTGCTGTCCAAGATAAACGTACGTGTCTGTTATCTCCAGCTTTTCTCCATCAATCGATAAATCTTCATTTCTTGTAAAAGCATTGAACATCACTTTTGTCTTCTTATCTCTCCTGGTTACACCAAGCATGCACCTCTCCATGCTGCTTTGAGTTGTCTGCAGCCTTTGTATGTCTCTTTTAGTTAAGGTCCACGTCTCTGCACCATACGTAAGCACTGGAAGGATGCATTGATCAAACACTTTTCTTTTAAGACATAATGGCATATTGCTCTTGAAAATTATGCTGTTTCTTCCAAAAGCTCTCCAGGCAAGTTTTGTACGCCGATTAATTTCTTCAGCAATGTGACCCTCACTTGATATCTGCTGTCCAAGATAAACGTACGTGTCTGTTATCTCCAGCTTTTCTCCATCAATCGATAAATCTTCATTTCTTGTAAAAGCATTGAACATCACTTTTGTCTTCTTATCTCTCCTGGTTACACCAAGCATGCACCTCTCCATGCTGCTTTGAGTTGTCTGCAGCCTTTGTATGTCTCTTTTAGTTAAGGTCCACGTCTCTGCACCATACGTAAGCACTGGAAGGATGCATTGATCAAACACTTTTCTTTTAAGACATAATGGCATATTGCTCTTGAAAATTATGCTGTTTCTTCCAAAAGCTCTCCAGGCAAGTTTTGTACGCCGATTAATTTCTTCATCAATGTGACCCTCACTTGATATCTGCTGTCCAAGATAAACGTACGTGTCTGTTATCTCCAGCTTTTCTCCATCAATCGATAAATCTTCATTTCTTGTAAAAGCATTGAACATCACTTTTGTCTTCTTATCTCTCCTGGTTACACCAAGCATGCACCTCTCCATGCTGCTTTGAGTTGTCTGCAGCCTTTGTATGTCTCTTTTAGTTAAGGTCCACGTCTCTGCACCATACGTAAGCACTGGAAGGATGCATTGATCAAACACTTTTCTTTTAAGACATAATGGCATATTGCTCTTGAAAATTATGCTGTTTCTTCCAAAAGCTCTCCAGGCAAGTTTTGTACGCCGACTAATTTCTTCATCAATGTGACCCTCTCTTCATATCTGCTGTCCAAGATAAACCTACGTATCTGTTATCTCCAGCTTTTCTCCATCAATTGATAAATCTTCATTTCTTGTAAAAGCATTGAACATCAGAGCTGCAGAGTATGATCCAGGAACTTGCTGACAAGAGTAAAGAAGTGGGATTAAAAATGAACTTTCAGAAGACAAAAGTGATGTTCGGGGATGTACAATACATAATCTGAAAGGAGGGGGAAAGTAAACATAGCGGGAGATAATCAGGCCTAGCTTGGGCAGTTCAATTCACACGAGGTGCAAGCTCCAGCGTTTGAAATAACGCAAAACGAAAAACTAAAACGTGGGAGAATTTACATCAGCGCTTTATTTTCAACGGATTAAGTTAAATAAAAAAGTTCTAATAGTGCGGGGGGCAAAATCATCAGAAAAGAAATCTGGGAGAGTCGCTAGATCCGTAAAATTAACATTTTGCCCGTAAAACAAGTCACATTTCCGTAAATTTTGCGGGGTAAATCGTAAAACCTGGCAGGTCTGTACACACATACCTGCCGATTGTCTTCTCTGGGGCAGATGGGATCTTTCAGCACAACAAAGCGATGTGTCACACGGCTAGAAAATGTCCGAGAGTGGTTGGAAGAGCACGACGAAGACTTCAAAGTACTTCCCTGGCCCCCTAACTCCCCAGACTTAAACATGCTGATTGTCTTCCCTGGGGCAGATGGGATCTTTCAGCACAACAAAGCGATGTGTCACACGGCTAGAAAATGTCCGAGAGTGGTTGGAAGAGCACGACGAAGACTTCAAAGTACTTCCCTGGCCCCCTAACTCCCCAGACTTAAACATGCTGATTGTCTTCCCTGGGGCAGATGGGATCTTTCAGCACAACAAAGCGATGTGTCACACGGCTAGAAAATGTCCGAGAGTGGTTGGAAGAGCACGACGAAGACTTCAAAGTACTTCCCTGGCCCCCTAACTCCCCAGACTTAAACATGCTGATTGTCTTCCCTGGGGCAGATGGGATCTTTCAGCACAACAAAGCGATGTGTCACACGGCTAGAAAATGTCCGAGAGTGGTTGGAAGAGCACGGCGAAGACTTCAAAGTACTTCCCTGGCCCCCTAACTCCCCAGACTTAAACATGCTGATTGTCTTCCCTGGGGCAGATGGGATCTTTCAGCACAACAAAGCGATGTGTCACACGGCTAGAAAATGTCCGAGAGTGGTTGGAAGAGCACGACGAAGACTTCAAAGTACTTCCCTGGCCCCCTAACTCCCCAGACTTAAACATGCTGATTGTCTTCCCTGGGGCAGATGGGATCTTTCAGCACAACAAAGCGATGTGTCACACAGCTAGAAAATGTCCGAGAGTGGTTGGAAGAGCACGACGAAGACTTCAAAGTACTTCCCTGGCCCCCTAACTCCCCAGACTTAAACATGCTGATTGTCTTCCCTGGGGCAGATGGGATCTTTCAGCACAACAAAGCGATGTGTCACACGGCTAGAAAATGTCCGAGAGTGGTTGGAAGAGCACGACGAAGACTTCAAAGTACTTCCCTGGCCCCCTAACTCCCCAGACTTAAACATGCTGATTGTCTTCCCTAGGGCAGATGGGATCTTTCAGCACAACAAAGCGATGTGTCACACAGCTAAAAATGTCCGAGAGTGGTTGGAAGAGCACGACGAAGACTTCAAAGTACTTCCCTGGCCCCCTAACTCCCCAGACTTAAACATGCCGATTGTCTTCCCTGGGGCAGATGGGATCTTTCAGCACAACAAAGCGATGTGTCACACAGCTAAAAATGTCCGAGAGTGGTTGGAAGAGCACGACGAAGACTTCAAAGTACTTCCCTGGCCCCCTAACTCCCCAGACTTAAACATGCTGATTGTCTTCCCTGGGGCAGATGGGATCTTTCAGCACAACAAAGCGATGTGTCACACAGCTAAAAATGTCAGAGAGTGGTTGGAAGAGCACGACGAAGACTTCAAAGTACTTCCCTAGCCCCCTAACTCCCCAGACTTAAACATGCTGATTGTCTTCCCTGGGGCAGATGGGATCTTTCAGCACAACAAAGCGATGTGTCACACAGCTAGAAAATGTCCGAGAGTGGTTGGAAGAGCACGACGAAGACTTCAAAGTACTTCCCTGGCCCCCTAACTCCCCAGACTTAAAACCCAATTGAGCATCTGTGGGACCACCTCGATAGTGTTGTTCAGTCTACGGATCCTGCACCATGCACCCCTCCAGCAGCAATCAGATGCACTGCAGTCAGCCTGGCTCCACCTACCTGTGAACATCTTCCAGCACCTTAGTGAGTCACTCCCGGCCAGTCTAGCTGCTGTCCGCGCTGCACACGGCGGTTACTCTGGATATTAGCTGGTGGTCACAATAATATGACTTGACCGTGTATATAAATTCTCGATGGTTGCAGGTGTAAGGGGAGGGAGGTTGCTTTGAATAAACAGACACTCGTCCACATTCCAGTGCCAACCAATCAGCTGCTTTAAGTATGACGAAGAGTTGAAAATGCGAATCAGTCTCAAACGTTATACGAAACGAGTCATCCATTGGTTGCTGATTGCAGTTGACTTACTTTATTTCCGTTGGGAAACTAGAGGCAGGGCAATTTGTTAAGAGAAATTGGAAACCTCTCTGGAAAAAAAAAATCTTTTGAAGGGGGAAAAAAACGATTACATGTATAATTTTCCCTACTTCTTTCTAAAAAGAGGAAAAATGGGGGAAAACGTGACTTTTTTTTAAAAAATCGTATTTTTGGTGGGAAAATCATATTAACGTGCTGCATTGTGATTTATCATACTAAATATTGAGTTGTCGGAAAAGTCATGACGCATTTTGACACCCGATGGCGGTTGGGCGGTTTTGGAAGTACTAGAGGCATCCGTTATCGCTATGGCATTCGACAGGAGCCAGTTCTAGCTGCAGTCTAAAGGGAATAGTGAGCGATTTGGTTGATTTGCGGAGATTTGACATCAAATTGAAGATGGAAGACCAAACTGTGCATTTTCGCCATATTTTACTGTTTTACTTCCGTAAAGAGAAGAACGTGCATCAAGCATGTGAAAAGTTGCGTAAAGTGTACGGTGATAATGCTCTACAAGAACGTCAGTGCCAGCAGTGGTTCGCAAAATTCCGTGCTGGTGATTTTGACCTCAATGGTGCTCCTCGGTCCGGAAGGCCCACCGAGGTTGATGACGACCAAATCAAGACATTGATAGAGTCAAACCCACGTTACACGACACGAGATATTGCAGACACATTGCACATCCATCATTCAAGCGTTCACGACCACCTCAAGAAGCTGGGATACGTAAGCAAGCTCGAATTGACGGCGAGTATAAACATCTGCGATATGCTCATTAAACGTGAGGAAAACGGTTGTTTTTTGAAGCGTCTGATAACTGGTGATGAAAAGTGGTTTGTGTATAACAATGTGCTGCGCAAACGGTCTTGGTTCCCGACGTGCTGCTTCGCCTCAAACGACATCCAAAGCAGACATTCATCAGCGGAAGGTTCTGGTCTCAGTGTGGTGGGATTTTAAAGGTGTCGTGTTTTTCAAACTCCTACCATGGAACCAAACAATCAATTCGAATGTGTACTGTCGGCAATTCGACAGTTTGAACGAATCCATCATCCAGAAACGTCCAGAGCTCGTTCATCGTAAAGGTGTGTTCCATCACGACAACGCGAGACCACACACAAGTTTGATCACCCGCCAAAAATTATTGGAGCTTGGGTGGGATGTGTTGCCACACCCAGCATACTCGCCTGACCTTGCGCCGTCAGACTTCAACTTGTTTCGCTATCTTCAACAGTCCTTGCGTGGTACAACTTTCAATTCAGATGAGGATCAGCACCTTGTACAGTTTTTCGCCACGAAAGACAGGTCCTTCTATGAACGAGGCATTCTGCAGCTCACTGAAAGATGGCAAAAGGTTATTGAACACAACGGGCATTATATCATCGATTGATCTTTGTTCAAAACATGGCTAAAATACGTCATGACTTTTCCGACAACCCAATATGATAAAATCGTAACAATTGGCAGGTCTGAGACAGCAGAATATAAATCACTTAGTATGCAACATGTGAGAACCAAGGGAAAATGTATGTAATTTGCACAAAAAACATTGAAAACACTCAAGGAACAAAATTACAGAAAGCACTAACTTATAATAATACCTAGCGACTAAAAGATTTTCGCAAACAAAAAGGCAATTATCCATGCAAAAACCAGGTGAAAACACTATAGACCTGTCCTAAACTTCGTGCAACCCTCTCTTGCCGGCACAGAACAATGAAACTTGAGACCTTTCACCGCTGGTCGCAGCGTCTTCAGGAGCAATCACAGATCTCCCCAATGAACACAGACAAACTGAAGTCTACGCTTCCGTGCTCTTCGGGCCACACCGATGACGGCGCGTGCAAACAGCCACAGAGGCACCATCTGGTTTTCGGGTTTGATAGCTTGAATTACTGCTAAGTGAAATATTATTGGACCATTTTGTATTTCTAAGAAGTTTCATACTGTCTGGGAAAGTTTAGTTTACAACTGTTCTGAAGGATTTTAATGTTCATTGAGAGTTTTCCTTGACTTTCTCAATGTTGCGTGTTTGACGTATTCAGTTCCGTGTTACACTTTTGTCTTTTTTATGTATTTCATGTCAGGGATTGTGGACGAATGTGTAGCTCTCTCAACTTTGCATAACTTTATGCGCAAGAAATGTTCCCAAACACTGTGGACATCAATGGTAACTGTCCTTACGTATTGAGTGTGCACACTAGAGGTCTGCATGGGACAAATTTGGTGAGCTTGGCCCTGCCCAAGCCCGTGATGTGCCATTTGGTATTATTTTGTCTTTCTATTGTATTTTATTAAAATGTGAAAATTAAATAATGAAATGAGATATTATTGAAAATATTTAGTTGAATGTAGGTACAAATTTTGAAGATGACAATCCGATTTTTGGGGTAAATGTGACAAGGATGGTAAGTCAGATAATATCCAAAAACTTGAAAATTTTCATCGTCCTGGAGCGGGACCCGAACCCGCGTCTCCCTGAAAAAGCTCGGGTATGCTAACCGCTCCAGGACGATGAAAATTTTCAAGTTTTCTGATATTATCTGACTTACCATCCTTGTCACATTTATGCCAAAAATCGGATTGTCATCTTCAAAATTTGTATTATATGGCGTAATCCCGTATTTCTTTCAGGATTTATCTGCTTCTCCAGGCAAACACGGGATAAGATTCTTAACCTCTAGATTCGCTAAACATGAATGCCGGTTGCTTCGACTAGCGAATCCTGTGATGGTTATATTCAAATTGATCGGAAACTTGAAACTTGGTCGTTCTGGGTGGTGTAGTGGTTAGCATACCCGGGCGTTTTCTGGGAGACGCGGGTTTGAGTCCCGCTCCAAGACGATGAAAATTTTCAAGTTTTCGGATATTATCTGACTTACCATGCTTGTCACATTTACGCCAAAAATCGGATTGCCATCTTCAAAATGTGTATTATATGGCGTAATCTCGTATTTCTTTCATGAATGTAAGTGTTATGGTTTACATTGAAGAGCAATTGAATTAGAGATACCTGTCTAGTAACGTGTAGCACCACCTGTCGCCCTGATGACGGCGGCGCTTCGTCTCGGCATGGACTCGACAAGACACCGGAAGCGTTGGGAAGCCATACGGATCCACGACCCCTGAACAAGCTCCCACAGTTCACGAGGATCTGATAGAGGGGGGTCATCTCTCTCGATGGCATCACAGATGTGCTGAGGTCAGGTGACCTAGCTGGCCAAGGAAGCGAGGTCACGTCGGTTCGTCCAACCAACCATTCGGATACAATTCGGGAGCTGCATTGTCTTGTTGCAGGATGAAGTCCCCAGTGGCATGTTGAAGACTCACAAACGGGAGCAAATGGTCGTCCAGGATATCCCGGTAACGTTGACCTGTGAGGGACGATGTCACACGTACCAGGGGTCCCATTTCAGTCCACGTAAACAGTCCCCAGACGAGAATGCCACCTCCACCAGCTTGAAGAGTACCCTGCTGGCAAGGAGGATCCATCTCTTCATGTGGTTTGCGCCGTACTCGTATCCTGCCATCCGCATGTACCAACGTGAATTTCGACTCATCAGTCCAGGCAAAATTTTCCCACATGTCTAGGGTCCAGTGGCGATGTTCCCGCGCCCATGCTAATCTTCTCACCCTGTGATGTGCGGTCAGCAGCGGTACCCTCGTGGGACGATGGCTTCTGTACCCCATAGCGAGGAATTGGTTCTGGATGGTGTGGCTGCTTACAAGTTTTTGTGCACCAGCGTTAAATTGCCGAGCGATTTCTTGCACTGTGGCCCGTCTATACGCTGTTACAATGCGAGCTAGTCGACGATGACCCCGCTCATCCACACGCTGTTGTCCACGGCAGTTGGCTATTGCAGGGATGCTTTTACCGCATTCGATGCACTCACGGTGCACCTGTGACACAGTGGCTTGTGAAAATCCCAGTGCCTACAGGACTTCCGAAATGGAGTGACACATTCATCGGGCCCCGACAATTTGCCCACGATCAAATGCGCTTAGATCCTTCGTCTTACCCATACTGCATCAGACTCTTACTGATTCCTGTTGCATCACTCCTTATATTGTCGGATTGCTGCATACGTCATGTCGTTTCCGTTTACAGGGCCGCCCACAGTGCCACATTTGCATAGTGCCAGCTATCTCTAATTCAATTGCTCTTCAGTGTAAGTGTTATGTATACAGTGCGTCAAAGAATTTTTAAGACTGGCGCTAGATTTCAGCCTACGGTGGCGCCACCAGTGTAATCGCGAATGCGTTATAAACCGTGACCATCTGCTTGCTTTCTGCCGCCAAAAGTACTGCGCAGTTGTTAAAGTAACTCATACGAAACGCCCGTTCATTAGAGAAGTCAAATTTTTTTCACGTTGAATTATTAAGATGGAACAAAGGGCTGTTATTCAATTTAACGCAAAACTTGGTAAAAGTGCTTCGGAAACATACCAAATGATGAAACAAGTTTACGGTGAGTTTTGTTTAAGTAGATCAAATGTTTTCCTGTGGCACATTAGTTTTTTGGATGGAAGAGATACTCTAGAAGATGATAAGCATACCGGAAGACCAAGTTCATCTAGGACACCTGAGATTATTGAAAAAGTGTGTGATTTCATGGAAAACAATCGATGTGCGTCACTAAGAATGATGGAAGAGTCTTTAAACATCAACAAAGAAATGATTTGAACCATCCTGCATGAAGATTTGGGCAAAACAAAAGTCTGGGCTAAATTTGTTCCACGCACGTTAACCAATGAACAAAAATCAAGGAGAAGTGCACGTTGCAGAGACATCAAAGTGCGGAATGGAAGTATAAAAAACTCACCACAAGCCAAAAAACAAGAAAAGTTCCATCGAAAATCAAAACAATGCTCACTACATTCTTCGATAGTAAGGGTATTTATTATCCACAAAGAATTTGTTCCAAGTGGACAAATAATTACTGGTGAGTTTTATTTAAATGTTTTGAGGCGTTTGATGGGCAGAATTTGTCGCATTCGTCCAGAATATCGGGATGAAAACAGTTGGTGTTTGTTGCACGATAATGAACCCAGTCACACCTCACTTCTTGTTCGTAGATATTTGGCGAAAAATAACGTCTGTGTGTTGAATCATCCACCGTATTCGCCTGATTTAGCACCCTGCGACGTTTCTTTGTTCCCAAAACTTAAAATGACGTTAAAAGGGTGTTATTTTGATGATATTTCGACCATACAAACAGCTTCGACGCGTGCTTTGGAGGCAATTCCGCAAAGTGAACTGGAACAGGCATTCGAATCATTATTAAATCGCTGTAGCAAGTGCATTGAAGCCGGAGGGACTTATTTTGAATAACAAACCAAAACAAATTATAATTTCTTGTTTCTATTTCATTTTACAGACCCAGCCTTAAAAATTCTTTGCCACACTGTGTATTTTTAGGTAAGTGAACTCCTCTAGGTCTTGCCCTAGTCCGCCAGAGGACGCAATGACTTACGTTTGTAATGAATTGTAAAAGGAGATCTGGCATCCTCCTTCTCCTGTCCACCATCATGGCTTGAGCGTGGGTTGTGATTCTATGTGTACTGAGAGTAAATAATAAAGTATGTTTATCTCCAGTGTATACGATTTCTTCTGATCTTAGTTATTCAACAATGTGTACCTTCTCACTCCTTCCTCCCCACTGTGTTTAATGATTACATCGGAACAACTGGCGACGAGGATGGGTTTTCACAATCTGGAATTTCTTGAGGTAATCTACTTAATGCATCAGCATTTTGAATTTTCTTGCCTGGTCGATGTACAAGTGTGAAGTCGTAAGCATTCAGCATTATAGACCATCTCGGCATATAAAGAATGAATTTCTGGAGTAACTTTTGATCTGGTGAATAGTCCTAGAAGTAGTTGATTGTCAGTAACGACAGTAAAATGATGACCATACAAGAAATGATTAAATTTTTTTAACTCCCACTATAATACTCAGTGCTTCTTTATCAATTTGAGCGTAGTTTCTCTCAGTAGAAGTTAAGGTTCTTGAAGCGAAAGCAACGGGCGAGTCTCTCCCATCTAGAAGCTTCTGACTTAACACACAACCTACACCATATGGTGACGCATCACAAGTACGAATTATTGGCAGCTTCTCGTCATAAGGAATTAACACTGCGTCAGAAGATGACAACGCTTTTACAGACTTAAAGGCACTGTCATGAATCTCAGTCCAACACCATGAATTATTATTTTTTGAGAATTTTATCCAATGGTTCTGCAACGGTAGCTTTAGCCTTGAGGAAACTGTGGTAAAAATTAAGGAGTCCCAGGAATGCTTCAAGTTGTTGCTTGTTCTTAGAAACTGGTGTTGCCTGAATTGCCTTGACTTTGGTTTTTGACGGATGTATTCCACAAGCATCAATCCTATATCCCAGGAACTCCACTTCCGTGACACCAAACATACACTTTTCTTTTTTAGCACGTAGTCCAGCCATTCTAAGCGGAGTGAGAACTTTGCGAAGCCTAGCAGCTAGCTCTTAGAGATATGTTGCTCTAACTATTAACTAAACTTTGGCATGACGATGATGGGCAAAACACGTAACAATATTAACAAATAAAAGTAACTCGATCACGATAGTTACGTTAAATAAAAACTTTTACAAAAAGTTCGTAAGTTGGAAGCTTTCGACCTTATCTTAGGTCTTCATCACGCCAATGGAGGACTAAGATTGTTGCCAGATTCTACGTTTGAATTTTCCCTATTTTTGTTGCCAAAACTTAGAATTGATCTCCAGATCATCGGAATGCAGAGAGGAGATTCGGAATTGCAAGTCATTGAGTTGAAAATAATTTCCAGGCTTTCACAGTAACGGAGGGCAAAACGATTGTCAAAAGAAGCAATTCGTTTTGCTTCGTTCCAGTGGGGAACTGCAGATGTGTCTACCATTGTCAAAATAGACAAGGCAGTATTAGGATTGGCTTTCGAAACATCTTTTTCATTGTGGAATAGCTTTTTTACGGGTCTTATAGAGGTTATTTTTCATCCAAGTTTGTTGTCAAATTTTCGAACTAAAGCCTAGTTCATCATCAGGACTATGTCACTGGAGTAGTTGCTACCACTCAATTGGAAGAGTCCATCCACAATTATCGTTAATTGTGGTACTTCTTCTTCTTGCTATTTCGATCCCTTCTTCTAGTTTCCTCTTTACTAAGTTTGACTGGTGGGCGATTATTTTCACTGAGTCCCAATTTATGGAGTGTCCACTTGCTTGTATATGTCTGTCTAGCCCTGTTTTGTTCCCAATGTTCCTAATAGCTGCTTGGTGTTCTTTCATTCGGACCTTAATACTTCTCCCTGTTTCTCCTATATAGCTGAGTCCGCAGTTACAGTCGATGCAGTAAATTACTCCTTCCTGCAATTGGATGTCCAATTCTTTCTGCTTTAAAGCTGGCAGGAATTTCTTTATTTTGTTATTAAGATCTGGAGCTAGCCTGATATTATATTTTGTTCCAGGTTAATGCTCCTGTATGTGCTTCCAATGTATAAGTTATCCCCATTAGAAGAAGAGATAGGAATGCAGTAAACTCCTGGGAGGTTCAGGCTTTCAACTTTGTCCCTATCCCTTTGTAGAAGTTTCAAGATGTTTGGGGTAGATTTAATGGCAAGATGGTAACCAAAACTTCTAAAAAGAATCTGTAACTTATAAGCATAGGAAGGATGGTAAGGAACAGAACCACAGAATTTCAGGTCTTCTTTCTTGTGAGGAAGGAGGCATTCGATTTTCGAATGGTTTTCATATTTCTTTATGAGGGAGTTGACTGTAAGAGCAGGGAAACCATGAGAGAGGGTTATTGTAGAAATTTTGGAGAGTTCTTCTTGAAGAGAGAGTTGGTTGTTGCAAATGATATGAGCCCTGTGGATGTAGGACTTCAATGCTGCAAGCTTGTAGAGATGCAGGTTGAAAGATTTATAGGGAATGATGTTAGTGGCCGCAGAAGGTTTACGATAGACGGAACGAGTAATGGAGAGATCAGCGTTTCTGCAGATAGATACATCCAGGAAATCAATTTTGTGATTTACTTCCTTAGATATAGTGAGATTAATGGAGGGCTCACCTCTTTCCCCTCATTAGCTACCAATCACTGGCTGCTACCACTCATCCTGCTTTGCTTGATATTTTCATGATTCGTATCAACCAAACCCTCTCTACAATTGAAGTAAATGAATATGCTCACCATACAAAGAAATTCAATTTTCTACTCTCCAAGCAAAAAAGTCAAGCAACATCTCAGTCTTCAGCCTCTACTGACAAGCCAAAGTATGTAAATCTTTCTTCTGTCACTATTCCTCCTAGCTTGGATAAATTCTCATCATTAGGCCCAAAATTTTCACCTGCTCTTCCTATCAATCTTCCACAAACTGTTTCTGTTATAGATTCAGCCATCCACAGAACTGAGACTGTTCACCAGCCTATCCTTCGTGCCAACGCTGCTGTTATCTTATCCAAGCAAAATCCTGTGCCAATCAAGTACTCTTCTTCTTGTTTAAAAGAATTCAGGTCATTTATTCAGGAAAATAACCTAAATAAAGTTGGTTGCCCAGTCATCATTGGTAAAGAAACACTAAACCAAAAAGTGCATTCATTTCTTACATCTGCTAACTGCATTCCTTTGCAGTCAGACACCACCAACTCACTCAAAAACTCAGTTGACAGATTAGCTAAGAAAGAAACTCTTCAATCCTTCCTCGGTGATATATCACCCCTCCTTACTTTAGAACTCCCAGGCTTTTCCTGCAAGTGAAACTGCATAAAGCTGGTAACCCCATCAGACCATTTGTGGAATATTCGTTTTCTCCAGCAGTAAACCTTGAAAAGAGATTGGTCCTCAAATGCAAATCCCTGGCAGCCAACCATCCTCATACTGTTGTCTCTACTTCAAACTTCATCCACAAACTTCAAACTTCATCCACAAACTTCCTAATTCCTTTTCTCCTAGTGTTAATCTGTATACTCTTGATGTAGAATCTTTGTTTCTCTCTGTACCATATTTTGATTCCTACATGCTCCTCATGAAGAAATTGATTCTTCATTTTGAACCCCCCGGTACTCTTATCAAAGATCTTTACGATTGCTTCCACACTATTCATCAACACAGTTGTTTTGTTTTCAACAAAATTGTGTATAGGCAACAATCTGGTCTCTCCATGGGCTCACCTCTTTCCCCTCTGCTTGCAGAAATCTACATGCAACATATTGAAGTTTCCATCATTCCTCAACAACCTTTTCAACCTTCCCTATGGTTAAGATATGTAGACGACATTTTCATTAGCTGGCCACATTCCGAGTCTGAACTACAGACACTGATCAACTCCATTACGGAAACATTTCCTTCCATTAATCTCACTATATCTAAGGAAGTAAATCACAAAATCCCACTAAAGGGGCTCTGACGACCGCCAATAGCGGTATAACTATACCATCGGGATCAGAGGAAATGCTATCCCACACTCACCAACCCGCTTGGCCAGCGTGGTGACTTATGGCCAAACCCCTCCAAAATGACTCTACAACTTAAATCTTGGCCCTCAGTCTACGGCAGCTGGAATGTACCTGGCCAAGGCAGCGGCCAGTGCGACATGAAGGCAGAGGGTGCTAAGAATCCCCGGAGGACCGGACTAGGCTGCCATTTGATGCTGACCTTGGCTACGTATAATGGACGCTCCCTATCTTCTGATTCAAGGCTTCTTGAATTGGAAGAGGAACTACAAAGGATCAAGTGGGACATCGTCGGGCTAAGTGAGGTAAGGAGAAAAGGAGATCTCATTGAACTGAAAAGTGGACATCTCTTCTACTATCGTGGGACAGATACTGGCAGAACTAGTGGTGTTGGATTTATAATAAACAAAAAACTGAAGGATAAAGTGGTAGAAGTTGAAAGTTCCTCTGACAGAGCTGCACGACTCGTTATCCAACTCTCGAGAAGATACCAGGCTCAGATTATTCAAACTTATTCACCCACCACAAGTCATCCTGAAGAAGAAATTGAAGAATTTTATGAGGAAATTCGTCATCTAAATAATAAAGGTAAGCAGCACTTGAAGATAATTATGGGAGGTTTCAATGCAAAAATAGGGCACCGGCAACAGAATGAAACTTCAGTAGGTAAATTCGGTCACGGCAACAGAAACCAGCGTGGAAATACTCTCGTTGAGTTTGCAGAGGCAGAAGGATTTTTCATCTTGAACTCCTTTTTCAAGAAAAAGCCACACAGGAAATAGACATGGAGACATCCAATTGGGACGACAAGTGAAATTGATTTTATTATGTGTAACAAAAAATTCGTCATCGAAGACTGCAGTGTGCTGAACAAGTTCGACACAGGTAGTGACCATAGATTGGTGAGATGTAAGATGCACCTCAACACTAAACTGGAACGTGGCAAGCTCATAAGACAAACAAAATGTATTGACAACCAACCTTAAAAAACACCATAATACTTTCAAGTTGGAACTGAAGAACAGATTCTCTGCTTTAGAAGGCCTAACATCGGAAGAAGTGGATATTTCGGAAGTTAACAGAAAAGTAACCAAAGCTCTTATGGAAACAGCAACAAAATTAGCTGGGTCTAAGAACAAGTTGCATGTGAACAAATTATCAGGAAAAACCAAAATGTTGATGCAAAAAAGAAGAGAGATAAGGACAACTAAAGAAGATGTGACTTCCAAAGTGGAATATATAGAGCTATGCAAGACAGCACGAAAAAGTATCACTGAAGACGTAAGGAAATTCAACTGTGAGCTAGTGAGGAAAGCAATTGAAAACAACCAAAGCCTAAAGATAGCAAAGGGACATCTCAGTAAGGGAAGAAAACAGATTATGGCTCTGAGAAAAGAAGATGGTTCTATAACAAGAAATAGAGGCGAAATTTTGACAAGAGTGAAAGATTTCTACTCCAAATTATATGAAAGGTATGATACATGTACTCCAGACATCATGAAAGGTACCAGAGTTCTTCCAGTCCTCGCAGCAGAAGTTGCTCATGCAATCAAGAACATGAAGCGGGGGAAAGCTCCAGGAGAAGATGGAATTACTGTAGACATCATACAAGAAGCAAGTGGAGAAATTGAAACAGTACTCGCCCAAATTTTCACTCGATGCCTTAATGAAGGGAAGATTCCTGAGGATTGGAACAATGCTACAATGATCCTGCTATATAAAAAAGGTGACATTGAGGATCTCAAGAACTACAGACCTATCAGCCTCCTCTCAGTGGTTTATAAAATCTTCACTAAAGTTCTTTCACACCGCTTGAAGGTAACACTGGTGATGGCTCAACCGAGAGAACAAGCTGGATTCAGGAGTGGCTACAGCACAATAGATCATATCCATGTACTGAGAGAACTAATTGAAAGAGCGAGGGAATATGAACTTCCATTGTGCATGGCTTTTATCGATTATGAAAAAGCCTTTGATTCGGTGAAACCATCAGCAGTTACAACGGCTCTGAAATCCTGCGGTATTGAAGATGCATACATTAATATTATTAATAACATCTATGAAAATGCAAGCGCAAAGATTCGGCTGTTTGAAAACAAAACACACATAAAAATTAGAAAGGGAGTGAGACAAGGTGACACCATATCTCCGAAGCTCTTTAATGCCACATTGGAAAATGTCTTTCAATCACTGAACTGGGAAAACAAAATGATAAAGATTAATGGAGATTATCTAACCCACCTTCGTTTTGCTGATGACGTAGTCATTTTTGACACTACCCCATCAGAGCTGCAGAGTATGATCCAGGAACTTGCTGACAAGAGTAAAGAAGTGGGACTAAAAATGAACTTTCAGAAGACAAAAGTGATGTTCAATGCTTTTACAAGAAATGAAGATTTATCGATTGATGGAGAAAAACTGGAGATAACAGATACGTATGTTTATCTTGGACAGCAGATATCAAGTGAGGGTCACATTGATGAAGAAATTAATCGGCGTACAAAACTTGCCTGGAGAGCTTTTGGAAGAAACAGCATAATTTTCAAGAGCAATATGCCATTATGTCTTAAACGAAAAGTGTTTGATCAATGCATCCTTCCAGTGCTTACGTATGGTGCAGAGACGTGGACCTTAACTAAAAGAGACATACAAAGGCTGCAGACAACTCAAAGCTGCATGAAGAGGTGCATGCTTGGTATAACCAGGACAGATAAGAAGAGGAACTCGTGGATCCGAAAAATGACAAGAGTGGAAGACATCATGATCAGAGTTAAATCCCTGAAATGGCAATGGGTTGGACATACTGCCAGAAGGACAGACCATAGATGGACAGCCGAAATTTTAGATTGGATTCCAAGGGACAGGAAAAGACCCAGAAAAAGACCACATGGGAGATGGGTGGATGAAATTCGAAAATATGCGGGAGTGACATGGAAGAGACTGGCACAAGACAGACCGTTGTGGAGGAAACTTGGGGAGACCTTCGTCCAGCAGTGGATTGATAATGGTTGACAATGATGATGATGATGATGATGAAATCACAAAATTGATTTCCTGGATGTATCTATCTGCAGAAACGCTGATCTCACCATTACTCGTTCCGTCTATCGAAAACCTTCTGCGGCCACTAACATCATTCCCTACAAATCTTGCACCCTGCATCTCTACAAACTTGCAGCATTGAAGTCCTACATCCACAGGGCTCATATCATTTGCAACAACCAACTCTCTCTTCAAGAAGAACTCTCCAAAATTTCTACAATAGCCCTCTCCCATGGTTTCCCTGCTGTTACAGTCAACTCCCTCTTAAAGAAATATGAAAACCATTCGAAAATCGAATGCCTCCTTCCTCATAAGAAAGACCTGAAATTCTGTGGTTCTGTTCCTTACCATCCTTCCTATGCTTATAAGTTACAGATTCTTTTCAGAAGTTTTGGTTACCATCTTGCCATTAAATCTACCCCAAACATCTTGAAACTTCTACAAAGGGATAGGGACAAAGTTGAAAGCCTGAACCTCCCAGGAGTTTACTGCATTCCTATCTCTTCTTCTACTGGGGATAACTTATACATTGGAAGCACATACAGGAGCATTAACCATGGAATTTTAGAACATAAAAAGATGTTTCAAAAGCCAATCCTAATACTGCCTTGTCTATTTTGACAATGGTAGACACATCTGCAGTTCCCCACTGGAACGAAGCAAAACGAATTGCTTCTTTTGACAATCGTTTTGCCCTCCGTTACCGTGAAAGCCTGGAAATTATTTTCAACTCAATGACTTGCAATTCCGAATCTCCTCTCTGCATTCCGATGATCTGGAGATCAATTCTAAGTTTTAGCAACAAAAATAGGACAAATTCAAATGTAGAATCTGGCAACAATCTCAGTCCTCCATTGGCGTGATGAAGACCTAAGATAAGGTCGAAAGCTTCCAACTTACGAACTTTTTGTAAAAGTTTTCATTTAATGTAACTAGCGTGATCAAGTTACCTTTATTTGTAAACTTTGGCAATTATCAAAAAATATAACCTTTAAAGAGAGAGAGAAAAAGGAACACTAAGCACGTTCAGAATCTCCCTTTCTCTGAACTAGTAAGAGATAACACTACAAAAGTCAATTCCTAGAATACAAAATACACTATCTACCAACAAGTAATTGGACAATCCTGCAATCGACGATATATGCGGTCCTGATACACGTCACGGCCGCCGCCGTTAAATATCGTGTGGGAAACAACAACGCAACCAGTCGCATGCAAGATGCCACGCAGTTCGGAGCTCTCTGATTGCGAGAAAGGTGTAATCGTCGGGTATCACAGAAATGGCCGATCCATACGCGACATATCCAGCAAGTTGAAGTACCCAAAATCGACAGTGGCCTATGTGATTGGTAAGTGGAAGATGAGAGGTGACTGTCGGAATGTGCCCCGACCCGGCAGACCCACAAAACTGGGAGTTAGAGACAGACAGATGCTGGCCAGAGAAATTCGGAAGAACCGCACCAAATCGATGGGCCACATCCGCGAGGAGTTTCAACAGGCATCCGGGAGTGTTCTTTCAATGAATACCATCCGTAAGGAAGCCCATCTGCTCGGTTATGATGGACGTGGTGCCGCCCACAAGCCTTTGATCACCAAGTCCAATAGCGCTGCTCGGCTAACGTGGTGCAAAGAACGTAGACAGTGGACCGTTGAACAGTGGAAACAGGTTCTCTGGAGCGACGAATCAAGGTTCACCCTCTACCGTTCGGATGGCAGGGTCTGGGTTTGGCGTCTGCCTGGAGAACGCCTCCTGCCGGAATGTATTGTGCCAATTGTGAAGTTCGGCGGCAGTGGAATAATGTTATGGTGGTGTTTCTCCTGGTATGGCACGGGACCCTTGGTCGCAATTCCTGGTAGACTCAATGCCGAGACCTACTGCACCATTTTGGATGACCATGCGCTTCCTACGTTGTGGCAGTTTTACGGGGTGGACCCAAGTTACTTTCAGGATGACAATGCCATCTGTCATGTTGCGAGGTCCACCATGGCTTAGTATGGTGACAATGGGGTTAATCGAAAGGACTGGCCCGCGCAGAGCCCGGACCTTAACCCTATCGAGCACCTCTGGGACGAGTTGGAGCGTCGACTTAGGGGTGCCCCTCACCGTCCGAAATCGATGAAGGAACTGACCTGTCTTCTGCAAGCCGAGTGGAAGAAAATACCGCTAGCCGTCGTACAACGCCTGGTTGAGAGTATGCGCAGCTGTAATTGCCGCTCGTGGAGGCTCCACCAACTATTGAAGGTGAATAAACTTTGTTTTCCTTTGCTATCACAGGTGTCCAATTACTTGTTGGTAGATAGTGTACATTCCTAAAGAAAAAATCAATGTCATCCCACTCTCTCATACAAATACACACACACACACACACACACACACACACACACACACACACACACACACACACACACCCCACTGCAGACATCCTCCGTCCCCCACACTACACAACACATGCACTCGCTTTGGGTAGAATCTTTTTTTCTTGTCAACAAGCCCAAAAATGGTTTTACGATCTTAATACCTACAGAATGGTAAAAACACTGTGAGTGCCTCTAGAAACAGTTAAACACGCGAAGAAATCGGGGAACATGACTTTATTCTTTCTTTACCATTGCAATAAAAAGAATGTGTCGGCTTGGCCCCGCCCAGTCATAAGTGTCTGGGGGAAAGCCCGGCTTGTTGCTTTGTTCTCTAAACTAAAAAAAGGCCAGCCCCGTTCAGAGCTCTAGTGCACACAATACCGATATATTTGTTTCTTACCGAACATTTTTTATTGACTGTTAGCACTGAGGACTTTTCAGTAGCTAACGTCAGTGATTGAGTTTTTTTATTTTTAAATCTAGTGCCCAGAGTGGGCAAGTAGATTGTTTTCTTACCAGCCCAGACCAATAATTCACATGCCCCGGGAATCTCGGGCATGGTATTTTTCAAGCCCTGAACCACATGCACATAAATGTGTACTGATTAATAACATTCTCTTTCACGTATCAGGCAGTCAATTTATCTTTTGCAAGATGAACTATGAGGGATCAAAATATAGAATAACAAAACAGCACAAACATTTTCAAAATCTTTAAAGCAAAACTTATACTCAATGAAACAGCATGGGATGCCAGAAAATGTGAAATCAGATGAAAGTTTTAAAAGTAGTCATACCATCAGTTATCTGAGGGGGTCATCAGGATTTATTCTCTCTTCCGAACTGTAAAGATGAATACGTTATTAATAACGGGAACATTACTATTCAAAATGTTATGTACTGAGTTTAAAAACTTGTATACAGATTATCCCACAAGCATTAACCATCTTAAAAAGGTAAACACGATATGACCAAAAAATTACATTTAATTGACACGTGCACCATCACTGTCTTCAACATTTATGAGTTACATCACAGGAGGTTCACCCTAGGACTAAAAAAGGGCAGGGTGCTTGTTATGGAAAAAAGGCCAGCTTACACTTTCAAAGAGCAATACAGTATACAGGGTTCCTCCTTGGAGTAAAAAAGGGCAGCTTACACTTTCAAAGAGCAATACAGTATACAGGGTTCATCCTAGAAGTAAAAAGGGCAGGTTGCTTGTTATGGATAAAAGGGCAACTTACACTTTCAGAGAGCAATACAGTATACAGGGTTCATCCTAGGAGTAAAAAAGGGCAGCTTACACTTTCAAAGAGCATTAGAGTATACAGGGTTCATCCTAGGACTAAAAAAAAGCAGGGTGCTTGTTATGGAAAAAAGGGCAGCTTACACTTTCAAAGAACATTACAGTATACAGGGTTCATCCTAGGACTAAAAAAAAAGCAGGGTGCTTGTTATGGAAAAAAGGGAAGCTTACACTTTCAAAGAGCATTAGAGTATACAGAGTTCATCCTAGGACTAAAAAAAAAGCAGGGTGCTTGTTATGGAAAAAAGGGCAGCTTACACTTTCAAAGAGCATTACAGTATACAGGGTTCATCCTGCAGGGTGCTTGTTATGGAAAAAAGGGGAAGCTTACACTTTTAAAGGGCATTACAGTATACAGGGTTCATCCTAGGAATAAAAAAGGCAGCTTACACTTTTCAAAGAGCATTAGAGTATACAGAGTTCATCCTAGGACTAAAAAAGCAGGGTGCTTGTTATCGAAAAAAGGGCAGCTTACACTTTCAAAGAGCATTACAGTATACAGGGTTCATCCTGCAGGGTGCTTGTTATGGAAAAAAGGGGAAGCTTACACTTTTAAAGGGCATTACAGTATACAGGGTTCATCCTAGGAGTAAAAAAGGGCAGCTTACACTTTCAAAGAGCATTAGAGTATACAGAGTTCATCCTAGGACTAAAAAAAAAGCAGGGTGCTTGTTATCGAAAAAAGGGCAGCTTACACTTTCAAAGAGCATTACAGTATACAGGGTTCATCCTGCAGGGTGCTTGTTATGGAAAAAAGGGGAAGCTTACACTTTTAAAGGGCATTACAGTATACAGGGTTCATCCTAGGAGTAAAAAAGGGCAGCTTACACTTTCAAAGAGCATTACAGTATACAGGGTTCATCCTGCAGGGTGCTTGTTATGGAAAAAAGGGGAAGCTTACACTTTTAAAGGGCATTACAGTATACAGGGTTCATCCTAGGAGTAAAAAAGGGCAGCTTACACTTTCAAAGAGCATTACAGTATACAGGGTTCATCCTGCAGGGTGCTTGTTATGGAAAAAAGGGGAAGCTTACACTTTTAAAGGGCATTACAGTATACAGGGTTCATCCTAGGAGTAAAAAAGGGCAGCTTACACTTTCAAAGAGCATTACAGTATACAGGGTTCATCCTGCAGGGTGCTTGTTATGGAAAAAAGGGGAAGCTTACACTTTTAAAGGGCATTACAGTATACAGGGTTCATCCTAGGAGTAAAAAAGGGCAGCTTACACTTTCAAAGAGCATTAGAGTATACAGAGTTCATCCTAGGACTAAAAAAAAAAAGCAGGGTGCTTGTTATGGAAAAAAGGGCAGCTTACACTTTCAAAGAGCATTACAACAGTATACAGGGTTCATCCTGCAGGGTGCTTGTTATGGAAAAAAGGGGAAGCTTACACTTTTAAGGGCATTAGCAGCATACAGCATCCTACAGTATATAAAACAGGGTTCATCCTAGGAGTAAAAAAGGGCAGCTTACACTTTCAAAGAGCATTAGAGTATACAAGGTTCATCCTAGGACTAAAAAAAAAAAAAAAAAAAAGCAGGGTGCTTGTTATGGAAAAAAGGGCAGCTTACACTTTCAAAGAGCATTACAACAGTATACAGGGTTCATCCTGCAGGGTGCTTGTTATGGAAAAAAGGGCAGCTTACACTTTCAAAGAGCATTACAGTATACAGGGTTCATCCTGCAGGGTGCTTGTTATGAAAAAAGGGGAAGCTTACACTTTTAAAGGGCATTACAGTATACAGGGTTCATCCTAGGAGTAAAAAAGGGCAGCTTACACTTTCAAAGAGCATTAGAGTATACAGAGTTCATCCTAGGACTAAAAAAAAAGCAGGGTGCTTGTTATCGAAAAAAGGGCAGCTTACACTTTCAAAGAGCATTACAGTATACAGGGTTCATCCTGCAGGGTGCTTGTTATGGAAAAAAGGGGAAGCTTACACTTTTAAAGGGCATTACAGTATACAGGGCTCATCCTAGGAGTAAAAAAGGGCAGCTTACACTTTCAAAGAGCATTAGAGTATACAGAGTTCATCCTAGGACTAAAAAAAAAAAGCAGGGTGCTTGTTATGGAAAAAAAGGGCAGCTTACACTTTCAAAGAGCATTACAGTATACAGGGTTCATCCTGCAGGGTGCTTGTTATGGAAAAAAGGGGAAGCTTACACTTTTAAAGGGCATTACAGTATACAGGGTTCATCCTAGGAGTAAAAAAGGGCAGCTTACACTTTCAAAGAGCATTAGAGTATACAGGGTTCATCCTAGGACTAAAAAAAAAGCAGGGTGCTTGTTATGGAAAAAAGGGCAGCTTACACTTTCAAAGAGCATTACAACAGTATACAGGGTTCATCCTGCAGGGTGCTTGTTATGGAAAAAAGGGCAGCTTACACTTTCAAAGAGCATTACAGTATACAGGGTTCATCCTGCAGGGTGCTTGTTATGGAAAAAAGGGGAAGCTTACACTTTTAAAGGGCATTACAGTATACAGGGTTCATCCTAGGAGTAAAAAAGGGCAGCTTACACTTTCAAAGAGCATTAGAGTATACAGAGTTCATCCTAGGACTAAAAAAAAGCAGGGTGCTTGTTATCGAAAAAAGGGCAGCTTACACTTTCAAAGAGCATTACAGTATACAGGGTTCATCCTGCAGGGTGCTTGTTATGGAAAAAAGGGGAAGCTTACACTTTTAAAGGGCATTACAGTATACAGGGCTCATCCTAGGAGTAAAAAAGGGCAGCTTACACTTTCAAAGAGCATTAGAGTATACAGAGTTCATCCTGCAGGGTGCTTGTTATGGAAAAAAGGGGAAGCTTACACTTTTAAAGGGCATTACAGTATACAGGGTTCATCCTAGGAGTAAAAAAGGGCAGCTTACACTTTCAAAGAGCATTAGAGTATACAGAGTTCATCCTAGGACTAAAAAAAAAAAAAAAAAAAGCAGGGTGCTTGTTATGGAAAAAAGGGCAGCTTACACTTTCAAAGAGCATTACAACAGTATACAGGGTTCATCCTGCAGGGTGCTTGTTATGGAAAAAAGGGGAAGCTTACACTTTTAAAGGGCATTACAGTATACAGGGTTCATCCTAGGAGTAAAAAAACAGGAGCATTAGTGCTTGTTATTAAAAAAAGGGCAGCTTACACTTTCAAAGAGCATTACAGTATACAGGGTTCATCCTGCAGGGTGCTTGTTATGGAAAAAAGGGGAAGCTTACACTTTTAAAGGGCATTACAGTATACAGGGTTCATCCTAGGAGTAAAAAAGGGCAGCTTACACTTTCAAAGAGCATTAGAGTATACAGAGTTCATCCTAGGACTAAAAAAAAAGCAGGGTGCTTGTTATCGAAAAAAGGGCAGCTTACACTTTCAAAGAGCATTACAGTATACAGGGTTCATCCTGCAGGGTGCTTGTTATGGAAAAAAGGGGAAGCTTACACTTTTAAAGGGCATTACAGTATACAGGGCTCATCCTAGGAGTAAAAAAGGGCAGCTTACACTTTCAAAGAGCATTAGAGTATACAGAGTTCATCCTAGGACTAAAAAAAAAAAAGCAGGGTGCTTGTTATCGAAAAAGGGCAGCTTACACTTTCAAAGAGCATTACAGTATACAGGGTTCATCCTGCAGGGTGCTTGTTATGGAAAAAAGGGGAAGCTTACACTTTTAAAGGGCATTACAGTATACAGGGTTCATCCTAGGAGTAAAAAAGGGCAGCTTACACTTTCAAAGAGCATTAGAGTATACAGAGTTCATCCTAGGACTAAAAAAAAAGCAGGGTGCTTGTTATCGAAAAAAGGGCAGCTTACACTTTCAAAGAGCATTACAGTATACAGGGTTCATCCTGCAGGGTGCTTGTTATGGAAAAAAGGGGAAGCTTACACTTTTAAAGGGCATTACAGTATACAGGGCTCATCCTAGGAGTAAAAAAGGGCAGCTTACACTTTCAAAGAGCATTAGAGTATACAGAGTTCATCCTAGGACTAAAAAAAAAAAGCAGGGTGCTTGTTATCGAAAAAAAGGGCAGCTTACACTTTCAAAGAGCATTACAGTATACAGGGTTCATCCTGCAGGGTGCTTGTTATGGAAAAAAGGGGAAGCTTACACTTTTAAAGGGCATTACAGTATACAGGGTTCATCCTAGGAGTAAAAAAGGGCAGCTTACACTTTCAAAGAGCATTAGAGTATACAGAGTTCATCCTAGGACTAAAAAAAGCAGGGTGCTTGTTATCGAAAAAAAGGGCAGCTTACACTTTCAAAGAGCATTACAGTATACAGGGTTCATCCTGCAGGGTGCTTGTTATGGAAAAAAGGGAAGCTTACACTTACAAAGGGCATTACAGTATACAGGGTTCATGCCAGGACTAAAAAAGGGCAGAAAGCTTGTTATGGAAAAAAGGGCAGCTTACACTTCCAAAGAGCAATACAGTATACATCGACCTTACAAAAACAAGACTGTATAAGCAGCATTTTTTCACCAGATAAGTTCAACAGTAATTCACTGTGGACATTAAATTATTTTTGTATATATATATCATCATCATCATTGTCAACAATTATCAATTCACTGCTGGACAAAGGTCTCCCCAAGTTTCTTCCACAACAATCTGTCTAACGCTACTCTGCTTCATGTTCCTCCCGCATACTTTTGAATTTCATCCACCTATCTCCCATGTGGTCTTCTTCTGGGTCTTTTCCTGTCCCTTGGAATCCAATCTAAAATTTCGGCTGTCCATCGGTGGTCTGTCCTTCTGGCAGTATGTCCAGCCCATTGCCATTTCAGGGATTTAACTCTGATCATGTCTTCAACTCTTATCATTTTCCGGATGCACGAGTTCCTCTTCTTATCTCTCCTGGTTACACCAAGCATGCACCTCTCCATGCTACTTTCAGTTGTCTGCAGCCTTTGTATGTCTCTTTTAGTTAAGGTCCACGTCTCTGCACCATATGTAAGCACTGGAAGGATGCATTGATCAAACACTTTTCTTTTAAGACATAATGGCATATTGATCTTGAAAATTATGCTGTTCATTCCCAAAGCTGTCCAGGTGAGTTTTATACACCGATTAATCTCTTCATCAATGTGACCCTCACTTGATATCTGCTGTCCCAGATAAACGTACGTATCTATTATCTCCAGCTTTTCTCCATCAATCGATAAATCTTCATTTCTTGTAAAAGCATTGTACATCACTTTTGTCTTCTGAAAGTTCATTTTTAATCCTACTTCTTTACTCTTGTCAGCAAGTTCCTGGATCATACTCTGCAGCTCTGATGGAGTAATTGCAAAAATGACTATGTCATCAGCAAAACGAAGGTGAGTTAGATAATCTCCATTAATCTTTATCTCTTTGTTTTCCCAGTTCAGTGATTGAAAGACATTTTCCAATGTGGCGTTAAAGAGCTTCGGAGATATTTTGTCACCTTGTCTCACTCCCTTTCCAATTTTTATGTGTGTTGTATTTTCAAACAGCCGAATCTTTGCACTTGCATTTTCATAGATGTTATTAATATCAATGTATGCATCTTCAATACCGCAGGATTTCAGAGCGATTGTAACTGCTGATGGATTCACCAAAGCAAAGGCTTTTTCATAATCGATAAAAGCCATGCACAATGGAAGTTCATATTCCCTCGCTCTTTCAACTAGTTCTCGCAGTACGTGGATATGATCTATTGTGCTGTAGCCACTCCTGAATCCAGCTTGTTCTCTCAGTTGAGCCATGTCCAGTGTTACCTTCAAGCGGTGTGAAAGACTTTTAGTGAAGATTTTATAAACCACTGATATAGGAGGCTGATAGGTCTGTAGTTCCCGAGATCCTCAATGTCACCTTTTTTATGTAGCAGGATCATTGTAGCATTGTTCCAATCCTCAGGAATCTTCCTTTCATTAAGGCATCGAGTGAAAACTTGGGCGAGTACTGTTTCAATTTCTCCACTTGCTTCTTGTATGATGTCTACAGTAATTCCATCTTCTCTTGGAGCTTTTCCCCGCTTCATGTTCTTGATTGCATGTGCAACTTCTGCTGGGAGGACTAGAAGAACTCTGGTACTGGTACCTTTCATGATGTCTGGAGTACATGTATCATCCCCTTCATATAATTTGGAGTAGAAATCTTTCACTCTTGTCAAAATTTTGCCTGTATTTCTTGTTACAGAACCATCTTCTTTTCTCAGTGCCATAATCTGTTTTCTTCCCTTACTGAGATGTCCCTTTGCTATCTTTAGGCTTTGGTTGTTTTCAATTGCTTTCCTCACTAGTTCACAGTTGAATTTCCTTACGTCTTCAGTGATAATTTTTCGTACTGTATTGCATAGCTCTATATATTCCACTTTGGAAGTCGCATCTTCTTTAGTTGTCCTCATCTCTCTTCTTTTTTGCATCAACATTTTGGTTTTTCTTGATAATTTGTTCACATGCAACTTGTTCTTAAACCCAGCTAATTTTGTTCCTGTTTCCATAAGAGCTTTGGTTACTTTTCTGTTAACTTCAGAAATATCCACTTCTTCCAAAGTTAGGCCTAAAGCAGAGAATCTCTTCTTCAGTTCCAACTTGAAGGTATTATGGTGTTTTTTAAGGTTGGTTATGTCAATACATTTTGTTTCTCTTATGAGCTTGCCACATTCGAGTTTAGTGTTGAGGTGCATCTCACATCTCACCAATCTATGGTCACTAACTGTGTTGAACTTGTTTAGCACACTGTAGTCTTCTATGATAATTTTTTGTTACACATAATAAAATCAATTTCACTTGTCGTCCCATTTGGATGTCTCCATGTCCATTTCCTGTGCGCCTTTTTATTGAAAAAGGAGTTCATGACGAAAAACCCTTCTGCTTCTGCAAACTCTACGAGAGTATTTTCACGCTGGTTTCTGTTGCCCTAACCGAATTTACCTACTAAAGTTTCATTCTATTGCCCTATTTTTCAATTGAAATCTCCCATAATTATCTTCAAGTGCTGCTTGCCTTTATTATTTAGATGACGAATTTCCTCATAAAATTCTTCAATTTCTTCTTCAGGATGACTTGTGGTGGGTGCATAAGTTTGAATAATCTGAGCCTGGTATCTTCTCGAGAGTTGGATAACGAGTCGTGCAGCTCTGTCAGAGGAACTTTCAACTTCTACAAATTTATCCTTCAGTTTCTTGTTTATTATAAATCCAACACCACTAGTTCTGCCAGTGTCTGTCCCACGATAGTAGAAAAGATGTCTACTTTTCAGTTCAATAAGATCTTCTCCTTTTCTCCTTACCTCACTTAGCCCGACGATGTCCCACTTGATCCTTTGTAGTTCCTCTTCCAATTCAAGAAGCCTTGAATCAGAAGATAGGGAGCGTCCATTATACGTAGCCAAGGTCAGCATCAGATGACAGCCTAGTCCGGTCCTCCGAGGATTCTTAGCACCCTCTGCCTTCATGTCGCACTGGCCGCTGCCTTGGCCAGGTACATTCCAGCTGCAGGAGACTGAGGGCCAAGATTTAAGTGGTGGAGTCATTTTGGAGGGGTTTGGCCATAACTCACCATGCTGGCCAAGCGGGTTGGTGAGTGGTATATATATCATCATCATCAACCATTATCAATCCACTGCTGGACGAAGGTCTCCCCAAGTTTCCTCCACAACGGTCTGTCTGGTGCCAGTCTCCTCCATGTCACTCCCGCATATTTTCGAATTTCATCCACCCATCTCCCATGTGGCCTTCTTCTGGGTCTTTTCCTGTCCCTTGGAATCCAATCTAAAATTTCGGCTGTCCATCAATGGTCTGTCCTTCTGGCAGTATGTCCAGCCCATTGCCATTTCAGGGATTTAACTCTGATCATGATGTCTTCCACTCTTGTCATTCTTCGGATCCACGAGTTCCTCTTCTTATCTCTCCTGGTTACACCAAGCATGCACCTCTCCATGCTGCTTTGAGTTGTCTGCAGCCTTTGTACGTCTCTTTTAGTTAAGGTCCACGTCTCTGCTCCATACCTAAGCACTGGAAGAATGCATTGATCAAACACTTTTCTTTTAAGACATAATGGCATATTGCTTTTGAAAATTATGCTGTTTCTTCCAAAAGCTTTCCAGGCAAGTTTTGTACGCCGATTAATTTCTTCACCAATGTGACCCTCACTTGATATCTGCTGTCCAAGATAAACGTACGTGTCTGTTATCTCCAGCTTTTCTCCATCAATCGATAAATCTTCATTTCTTGTAAAAGCATTGAACATCACTTTTGTCTTCTGAAAGTTCATTTTTAATCCCACTTCTTTACTCTTGTCAGCAAGTTCCTGGATCATACTCTGCAGCTCTGATGGGGTAGTTGCAAAAATGACTACGTCATCAGCAAAACGAAGGTGGGTTAGATAATCTCCATTAATCTTTATCCCTTTGTTTTCCCAGTTCAGTGATTGAAAGACATTTTCCAATGTGGCGTTAAAGAGCTTCGGAGATATGGTGTCACCTTGTCTCACTCCCTTTCCAATTTTTCTGTGTTATATTTTCGAACAGCCGAATCTTTGCACTTGCATTTTCATAGATGTTATTAATAATATTAATGTATGCATCTTCAATACCGCAGGATTTCAGAGCCATTGTAACTGCTGATGGTTCCACCGAATCAAAGGCTTTTTCATAATCGATAAAAGCCATGCACAATGGAAGTTCATATTCCCTCGCTCTTTCAATTAGTTCTCTCAGTACGTGGATATGGTGTATTGTGCTGTAGCCACTCCTGAATCCAGCTTGTTCTCTCGGTTGAGCCATGTCCAGTGTTACCTTCAAACGGTGTGAAAGAACTTTAGAGAAGATTTTATAAGCCACTGATAGGAGGCTGATACTGACCGCGATCATACCGCACTGTGAGGTCGAGTGATAATGTCGCTGCGGGAGAGAACTGACTGTGAGAAAGGAAAGATTTTTGGGTGTTATATTAGTGGGTTGTCCATAAGAGAAACCGAGAGGCGTTTAAACATACCCAAGCCAACTGTTCTGGATGTACTGAATAAGTGGAAGACACATGACGTTCCTGAAGCAGCAAAACGTACCGGCAGATCAAAGAAAATCAGCGATATGAACGTCGAAGCCCCAGGAGAGTTGTTACAGCTAATCGACGGAGTACTGCACGAGACCTCAGTGTACAGGTGAGTAAAAATGCTGGAACTTCATGTACAGATACCATTCACAGAGAATTCCATTCCATGGGTTATTGTGGTCGTGCGGCTGCTCATAAGCTTTTCATCTTCCCTCGGAATGCTACTCGTCGTTTAGCATGGTGTAAAGAACATTTATTGTGGGCCGTAGATCAATGGAAACGGTTCCTATGGACTGATGAATCCAGATACACGATACATCAGTCCGATGGCCGTGTGTGGGCATGGCAGCAGCCGGGGGAACGCTATTTACCACAGTGTACTGTTCCTACAATCAAGTTTGGAGTTGGCAGTGTACTCGTGTGGGGATGTTTTTTGTGGTATGGATCCTGACCATTGGTTATCGTGGACGAACCTGTTAACCAGCCTGTTTACCTCGACATTCTGGACAATTAAGCCCTACCAACTCTGTGGCAATACTATGGAACCAAGCCTTGTTGGCACCAGCAGGATAATGCACAGAGCCATAAAGCAAGGACTGTTGTGGCGTGGTTTGACGATAATTCCGTATCGTGTGTGCACTGGCCAGCACAGAGCCCTGATTTTAATTCCATAGAGCACCCATGGGATGAATTAAAGTGCCATATGAGAAGTTTGGAACCAAGGCCTACTACTAAGCAACAGTTAGCGGCAGCATTATGTACTAAATGGAAGCGCATACCTATCGCTGTGTTCCAAAACCTTGTCGAAAGCATGTCTCGAAGGGTCAGTGCACGCATTAAGGCCAAAGGTGGACCGACACCGTACTAATGTATGTCAATAAATGCTATGTCGTGTTTCTCTTCAGGTGTCCGGTGACTTTTGTCAATATAGTGTACATTCTAGGTTTTTGTCCCTTTGTTTTAAATATTATTAAAGAAATTAAACATTAACTTCAATGGCCTCTCAAAAATAAATTATGTGCAAATTAAGATAGTAAGAGTAATGATATTCCAGCACTGAAAATAAATTTTCAAAAAATCCATCATTTTGGAACAAAAGCATGTGCAATATTTGCAGTCAATCAAATGATCCTAATGCAGTAACTGCTCTGCGTCTGTTTTTATAAAATTAATGGGGGAGGAGTCTCTCATTAGAAAGAAAAAAAAATTCACCGATTTAATTTCATAGAAACGTAAGGAAAGATGTTACCAAATTATTATTTTTTTCTACCTTTTTCATGGCCAGTAGATTTTGTCATTTGGCTACTAAAATTTTTATTCCACTAGCCACATTGGGCTAGTAGAAATTTTGGCAAGGGCTGGTTCTGTTATGACCAATGAACATGTCCTGTAAAAAACAAAGTTGAAAGCTAGACTTCTCTCTGTTTTTTTAAGAACATGAGCAAAGGTCCCCACAAAACATATATGCTTTGAAATTTTGAGAAATATAAAGAAGCAACACTTTAAATGAAGGAATGAGCTTACTTGATGCTTTCGGTACAGATTACGTCCGGCCGTAGACCTCTATCTGTACTAAGCCCACCAATCACCTCTACGACTTCCCATCTACCTTGATTTGGTGCCTCCTCACCATTGACATCCATTGTGACCCTGAAAAGAAAAAAAAAAAAAAGTCAATCCAATAACATCACTTTACATGATTACACAAAACATTAACACTCACTAGCTAAAAGCAGAGCTCGATTTCGACCACTTTTATCACTAGCAAATGCATTTTCCTAGTGATAAAAAGTGGTTCTAGCAAAAGTTGCTAGTGAGAAAATTTTGAATGATTTAGTGTGAACTGTAAAGCGCCACTGCATTACGTGGGTGGAATAATTTAGACTCATACAAAATTAAACAACTGCTTTCTGGAAACAAATGTTTCTTGAAAAGTACAAACGTTATAAAAATATTTTGCCACCAGTAGAAATATCCTTAATCTACTTCTGCATGTGAGGTTGGGTTCAGTTTCATGAAGAGATTTTTTTTTTGTTTTTTTATTGGAGATTAAATGACCACTGTGAGCAACTTAATGGGCAATAAGCAGTGGCCCGTTCCTAATTTAGGGTCACTGGTTTCAGGGAAGGGAGAGCGCCAGCACTGTAACACAAACACAACATCGTATTTTTTCTTTGATTGGAGGTTTAACGGCCACCGTGAGCAACTCAAAGGGCTATAAGCAGTCACCCGTCCCTAATTTAGGGTCACTGGTTCCCGGGAAGGAAGAGAGCCAGTACCGTAAGACAAACACAACATCCATTTGTTTCTTTGATTGGAGGTTTAACGACCACCGTGAGACCCTCAAAGGGCTATAAGCAGTAGCCCGTTCCTAATTTAGGGTAACTAGTTCCCGGGAAGGAAGAGAGCCAGTACCGTAAGACAAACACGACATCCGTGTTTTTTTTCTTTGATTGGAGGTTTAACGACCACCGTGAGCAACTCAATGGGCTATAAGCAGTGGCCCGTTCCCAATTTAGGGTCACTGGTTCCAGGGAAGGAAGAGAGCCAGTACTGTAAGACAAACACAACATCCATTTTTTTCTTTGATTGGAGGTTTAACGACCACCATGAGCAACTCAATGGGCTATAAGCAGTCGCCCATCCCTAATTTAGGGCCACTGGTTCTAGGGAAGGGAGAGAGCCAGTACCGTAAGACAAACAAATCATATTTTTTCTTTGATTGAAGGTTTAACGACCACCGTGAGCAACTCGGCTATAAGCAGTTGCCCATCCCATATTTAGGGCCACTGGTTCCAGGGAAGGGAGAGAGTCAGTACTATAAGACAAACACAACATCATATTTTTTCTTTGATTGGAGGTTCAACGGCCACCGTGAGCAACTCAAAGGGCTATAAGCAGTCGCCTATCCCTAATTTAGGGCCACTGGTTCCAGGGAAGAGAGAGAGCCAGTGCCGTAAGCCAAACACAACATCCATGCCTCACTGGGATTCGAACCCGGACCCCTTTCGGACGAATGATCAGAAGCCATTGCTTAGAACACTGCGCCACCAGGGTGGCTATCATGAAGAGAATCCAAGGTGACTGGAGGGGCAGTTTAAACTAACAAACATTGAATGCTCTCGTGAGTCTTGAGGTTGAAGGTCCACCCTGAAGACAAGTTTGACCCCAGGCCTGCTGTTTTAAAGTGGCATACCTGCCAACTACTGCAGAATGTCCAAAGTTTCTATGGATTTAGTTGTCTGATTACGGAACTACGGACAGCGCTGCCGAAACTACAGATTCTACGAACTTTCATTTTGTTTAGCTTTTTTTTCATGTTTCTAGTATTTCATGATATACATGTGATTCGTAAGCGGATTCGAAGAATTCAGCTTTTTTTTTTTTTTTTTTTTTTAGGTCATCATGTAGATCGTCCTCGAATGCGGTATTTGAAATTTTCGGAACCGGTAGTTAAATGGAGTGCAATTTTTTTGCCGTAATCGCATTTTTTTTTTCTGTCTCTCGACGTTGCCTTTGTGTCCATTTTTTTTGTCAAACATCATTTAATTGCATAAATGTCTGTATTTCAGCTTGAAACTGTAGGCAACAATTTGCGAAAATGGAACTTTAGAACGCCGCGAAATTTCCCTCGTAATCTTCAGGCACGAGATTCTTCCGCGAGTTCGAGGAATTTCGCCCTTTCGTTGTTATTTTGGTCATTTACGAGATCGATACACAAGTGAAAAGAATGGGGGGGGGGGGGGATTTCGCGTCAGAGAACGGAATTCCGTCTTTACGAAACTTTCGAAAACAGAAGGTCGACAGAATTAATATTTTTTTCTGTAATCATAATTTCGTTTTTCTCGCAATGCTGCGTCTAGTATTATTGCTGAATAACATTTTACTGCATAAATATTTGTATTTCAGCTTGAAAATTTATGGAAATTTTCCAAAACTGGAAGTCGTACAGAGCAAACATTTTTGCCGTAATCCCCCCCTCACCACCACCACCACCGTGCGCGATGTTTCCACTCTTCCGCTTTGTTAAATATCCCCCATCCCATAAGTTTCCGGAAAACGGAAGTGGCAGAGTTGGAAAATTTGTAAAAATTGATGCATAGTGTTCAAAAGTGTTATCCTCAAAGTTAACACCATTTATCTAAAATAGCTGAAGCTTTGATATCATGCGCTCATGGTCCTCGGGCTGAAAGTTTTTTCAGCATGCTAGAAGAAATTATTGTTATCAGAAGGAATAAAAAAAGAAAATCAACAATAAAGAAATAGGGAGAGAAAGATATAAGCAGAACAAAAAAAAAAAAAATAAGCAATGGATGCTGCGCAGGTGCAGAGTCAATAAATGCCGCCCCGGTGGCGCAGTGGTCTAAGCGATGGCCTCTGATCATTCGTCCGAACGGGGTCCGGGTTCGAATCCCGGCGAGGCATGGATGTTGTGTTTGTCTTACGGCACTGGCTCTCTCCCTTCCCTGGAACCAGTGACCGTAATTTAGGGACAGGCGACTGCTTATAGCCCACCGAGTTGCTCACGGTGGCCGTTAAACCTCCAATCAAAAAAAAAAAAAAAAGAAAAAAATGTTTGGAGTTTCCAATTCAATTCTCTACATTTGCCAGGAAACGGCGATGCCGCCCCGGTGGCGCAGTGGTCTAAGCGATGGCCTCTGATCATTCTTCCGAACGGGGTCCGGGTTCGAATCCCGGTCAGGCATGAATGTTGTGTTTGTCTTACGGCACTGGCTCTCTCTCCCTTCCCTGGAACCAGTGACCATAAATTAGGGACAGGCGACTGCTTATAGCCCACCGAGTTGCTCACGGTGGCCGTTAAACCTCCAATAAAAAAAAAAAAAAAGATATTGTGTTAGTCTTACGGTACTGGCTGTCTCCCTTCCCTGGAACCAGTGACCATAAATTAGGGACAGGCGACTGCTTATAGCCCACTGAGTTGCTCACGGTGGCCGTTAAACCTCCAATAAAAAAAGAAAAAAGATATTGTGTTAGTCTTACGGTACTGGCTGTCTCCTTCCCTGGAACCAGTGACCATAAATTAGGGACAGGCGACTGCTTATAGCCCACTGAGTTGCTCACGGTGGCCGTTAAACCTCCAATAAAAAAAGAAAAAAGATATTGTGTTAGTCTTACGGTACTGGCTGTCTCCCTTCCCTGGAACCAGTGACCATAAATTAGGGACAGGCGACTGCTTATAGCCCACCGAGTTGCTCACGGTGGCCGTTAAACCTCCAATAAAAAAAAAAAAAAAAAAGATTCAATAAAAAACAAACTAACAGTGTTCCGCAGTCTTGCTGTGTGACATTAACTTGCTTGAATTTCCCATCTGTCTAGTGTTGTGGAATTCTTAACGCATCTGATTTTTTATTGGTGGAAGTTTCGAACTTAAATCTCACAATGTTACCTATCATGCCCTTGCCAGCAGGGGAATCAACTTTTGCGTTTCACATGAGTTAAGTTTGTTTCATTAGAGTCCTTGTTTGTTGCAACGTTTTGTTGTGGTGCATATTTCTTTTTCACAAAGAGATGAATCGTTTCATAAAAAAGTCTATGTATCCCCCGCAATAATAGTAATTACTACTGAAAAGGCTCTACCCAATGTTGGCTGGTATGTGTTTGTCAAATTTTAGTGTTATGAAAAAAGAACATGTGGAGGAATTGAGCACTGTTCTTAAACTCTCCAAATTTGATTTTACTGTGAAGGACACTTACTCATCCATCAGCAAGATCAGTGCAGGGTTTGTGGGAGATCGCATTATTCAAGAATTAACCTTCCACAAATAAGGCACTGACAAGGCAGTCATTGCGCTAAAATTAAAGTGCCAAGACTTCATTTTTGCAATGGTGTCTAAGATAATTGATAAATCACCAGTGAAGTATTCTGTCGTCAGGTGCGTGGCATGCTTAGATACCCGACATATGGCAGCAAACACTCCCGATTGCTATGTCAAACTGAAACTGATTTTGTCCACTTTGGTTGACGCCAATCGTTTTCTCGAGACAGACTGTGAGCAAATACTCCAACAGTTCAACTACTTCCTTAGTTGAAGTTGTATTGAAAAATCAGTCAGAGTTCAGCCCTGCAAATGAGGGTTTCTGACTTGATTGGTTTCTACATAAACACTTCTCTGAAGACAAATGCCAAAAGGTATAGGGAATTGTCAGAGTGCTGTTGATTTTGTCGTACGGACAAGCAGATATTGAAACGGGCTCCTCAGTCAATAAAACCATTGAAAATGAAAATATGGCTGAGAAGTCTTGCATTGCTCAAAGGATCATCTTGGATCACATTAAGGATAGTAACGTTCCAGTGAAAGATGTCCCCATTTCCAAAGAACTTTGAATAGCTGCTACTGGTTCAAGGCAAAAGTATCATTCCTATTTGTCTGAACAGCAAAAAGCAAAAGAAAATGAAGTAGAAAGGAGAAAACGAAAGTCATTTTTTGATGAATTACAAGAGCTAAAAAATAAAAAAGCCAGGTTTCAGAATGCAGTTGAAGATTTACAAGCATCCTCTGAGAAACTTGCTGATAAAGCTGAATCCACTGGAGCCATGAAGTATCCAACCTAATCTAACAGCTTTGGAAGAACAATGTCCCCCATTTCCAAAGAACTTTGGAAAGATGTCCTCATTTCCATAGAACTTCGCTGCTGGTTCAAGGCAAAAGTATCATTCCTATTTGTCTGAACAGCAAAAAGCAAAAGAAAATGAAGTAGAAAGGAGAAAATGAAAGTCATTTTTTGATGAATTACAAGAGCTGAAAAATAAAAAAGTCAGGCTTCAGAGTGCAGTTGAAGATTTACAAGCATCCTCTGAGAAACTTGCTGATAAAGCTGAATCCTCTGGAGCCATGAAGTATCCAACCTAATCTAACAGCTTTGAAGGACAATGTCCCCCATTTCCAAAGAACTTTGGAAAGATGTCCTCATTTCCATAGAACTTTGAATAGCTGCTGCTGGTTCAATGCAAAAGTATCATTCCTATTTGTCTGAACAGCAAAAAGCAAAAGAAAATGAAGTAGAAAGGAGAAAACGAAAGTCATTTTTTGATGAATTACAAGAGCTAAAAAATAAAAAAGCCAGGTTTCAGAATGCAGTTGAAGATTTACAAGCATCCTCTGAGAAACTTGCTGATAAAGCTGAATCCACTGGAGCCATGAAGTATCTAACCTAATCTAACAGCTTTGGAAGGACAATGTCCCCATTTCCAAAGAACTTCGAAAGAACTTTGGAAAGATGTCCTCATTTCCATAGAACTTTGAATAGCTGCTGCTGGTTCAATGCAAAAGTATCATTCCTATTTGTCTGAACAGCAAAAAGCAAAAGAAAATGAAGTAGAAAGGAGAAAACGAAAGTCATTTTTTGATGAATTACAAGAGCTAAAAAATAAAAAAGCCAGGTTTCAGAATGCAGTTGAAGATTTACAAGCATCCTCTGAGAAACTTGCTGATAAAGCTGAATCCACTGGAGCCATGAAGTATCTAACCTAATCTAACAGCTTTGGAAGGACAATGTCCCCATTTCCAAAGAACTTCGAAAGAACTTTGGAAAGATGTCCTCATTTCCATAGAACTTTGAATAGCTGCTGCTGGTTCAAGGCAAAAGTATCATTCCTATTTGTCTGAACAGCAAAAAGCAAAAGAAAATGAAGTAGAAAGGAGAAAACGAAAGTCATTTTTTGATGAATTACAAGAGCTAAAAAATAAAAAAGCCAGACTTCAGAGTGCAGTTGAAGATTTACAAGCATCCTCTGAGAAACTTGCTGATAAAGCTCAATCCACTGGAGCCATGAAGTATCCAACCTAATCTAACAGCTTTGGAAGAACAATGTCCCCCATTTCCAAAGAACTTTGGAAAGATGTCCTCATTTCCATAGAACTTCGCTGCTGGTTCAAGGCAAAAGTATCATTCCTATTTGTCTGAACAGCAAAAAGCAAAAGAAAATGAAGTAGAAAGGAGAAAATGAAAGTCATTTTTTGATGAATTACAAGAGCTGAAAAATAAAAAAAGTCAGGCTTCAGAGTGCAGTTGAAGATTTACAAGCATCCTCTGAGAAACTTGCTGGTAAAGCTGAATCCTCTGGAGCCATGAAGTATCCAACCTAATCTAACAGCTTTGAAGGACAATGTCCCCATTTCCAAAGAACTTCGAAAGAACTTTGGAAAGATGTCCTCATTTCCATAGAACTTTGAATAGCTGCTGCTGGTTCAATGCAAAAGTATCATTCCTATTTGTCTGAACAGCAAAAAGCAAAAGAAAATGAAGTAGAAAGGAGAAAACGAAAGTCATTTTTTGATGAATTACAAGAGCTAAAAAATAAAAAAGCCAGGTTTCAGAATGCAGTTGAAGATTTACAAGCATCCTCTGAGAAACTTGCTGATAAAGCTGAATCCACTGGAGCCATGAAGTATCTAACCTAATCTAACAGCTTTGGAAGGACAATGTCCCCCATTTCCAAAGAACTTTGGAAAGATGTCCTCATTTCCATAGAACTTTGAATAGCTGCTGCTGGTTCAAGGCAAAAGTATCATTCCTATTTGTCTGAACAGCAAAAAGCAAAAGAAAATGAAGTAGAAAGGAGAAAACGAAAGTCATTTTTTGATGAATTACAAGAGCTGAAAAATAAAAAAAGTCAGGCTTCAGAGTGCAGTTGAAGATTTACAAGCATCCTCTGAGAAACTTGCTGATAAAGCTCAATCCACTGGAGCCATGAAGTATCCAACCTAATCTAACAGCTTTGGAAGAACAATGTCCCCCATTTCCAAAGAACTTTGGAAAGATGTCCTCATTTCCATAGAACTTTGAATAGCTGCTGCTGGTTCAATGCAAAAGTATCATTCCTATTTGTCTGAACAGCAAAAAGCAAAAGAAAATGAAGTAGAAAGGAGAAAACGAAAGTCATTTTTTGATGAATTACAAGAGCTAAAAAATAAAAAAGTCAGGCTTCAGAGTGCAGTTGAAGATTTACAAGCATCCTCTGAGAAACTTGCTGATAAAGCTCAATCCACTGGAGCCATGAAGTATCCAACCTAATCTAACAGCTTTGGAAGGACAATGTCCCCATTTCCAAAGAACTTTGGAAAGATGTCCTCATTTCCAAAGAACTTTGAATAGCTGCTGCTGGTTCAAGGCAAAAGTATCATTCCTATTTGTCTGAACAGCAAAAAGCAAAAGAAAATGAAGTAGAAAGGAGAAAACGAAAGTCATTTTTTGATGAATTACAAGAGCTAAAAAATAAAAAAGCCAGGCTTCAGAATGCAGTTGAAGATTTACAAGCATCCTCTGAGAAACTTGCTGATAAAGCTCAATCCACTGGAGCCATGAAGTATCCAACCTAATCTAACAGCTTTGAAGGACAATGTCCCCATTTCCAAAGAACTTTGGAAAGATGTCCTCATTTCCAAAGAACTTTGAATAGCTGCTGCTGGTTCAAGGCAAAAGTATCATTCCTATTTGTCTGAACAGCAAAAAGCAAAAGAAAATGAAGTAGAAAGGAGAAAACGAAAGTCATTTTTTGATGAATTACAAGAGCTAAAAAATAAAAAAGCCAGGTTTCAGAATGCAGTTGAAGATTTACAAGCATCCTCTGAGAAACTTGCTGATAAAGCTCAATCCACTGGAGCCATGAAGTATCCAACCTAATCTAACAGCTTTGGAAGAACAATGTCCCCCATTTCCAAAGAACTTTGGAAAAGATGTCCTCATTTCCATAGAACTTCGCTGCTGGTTCAAGGCAAAAGTATCATTCCTATTTGTCTGAACAGCAAAAAGCAAAAGAAAATGAAGTAGAAAGGAGAAAACGAAAGTCATTTTTTGATGAATTACAAGAGCTGAAAAATAAAAAAAAGTCAGGCTTCAGAGTGCAGTTGAAGATTTACAAGCATCCTCTGAGAAACTTGCTGATAAAGCTCAATCCACTGGAGCCATGAAGTATCCAACCTAATCTAACAGCTTTGAAGGACAATGTCCCCATTTCCAAAGAACTTTGGAAAGATGTCCTCATTTCCAAAGAACTTTGAATAGCTGCTGCTGGTTCAAGGCAAAAGTATCATTCCTATTTGTCTGAACAGCAAAAAGCAAAAGAAAATGAAGTAGAAAGGAGAAAACGAAAGTCATTTTTTGATGAATTACAAGAGCTAAAAAATAAAAAAGCCAGGCTTCAGAATGCAGTTGAAGATTTACAAGCATCCTCTGAGAAACTTGTTGATAAAGCTCAATCCACTGGAGCCATGAAGTATCCAACCTAATCTAACAGCTTTGAAGGACAATGTCCCCATTTCCAAAGAACTTTGGAAAGATGTCCTCATTTCCAAAGAACTTTGAATAGCTGCTGCTGGTTCAAGGCAAAAGTATCATTCCTATTTGTCTGAACAGCAAAAAGCAAAAGAAAATGAAGTAGAAAGGAGAAAACGAAAGTCATTTTTTGATGAATTACAAGAGCTAAAAAATAAAAAAGCCAGACTTCAGAGTGCAGTTGAAGATTTACAAGCATCCTCTGAGAAACTTGCTGATAAAGCTCAATCCACTGGAGCCATTAAGTATCCAACCTAATCTAACAGCTTTGGAAGGACAATGTCCCCATTTCCAAAGAACTTCGTATAGCTGCTGCTGGTTCAAGGCAAAAGTATCATTCCTATTTGTCTGAACAGCAAAAAGCAAAAGAAAATGAAGTAGAAAGGAGAAAACGAAAGTCATTTTTTTGATGAATTACAAGAGCTAAAAATTAAAAAAGCCAGGCTTCAGAGTGCAGTTGAAGATTTACAAGCATCCTCTGAGAAACTTGCTGATAAAGCTCAATCCACTGGAGCCATGAAGTATCCAACCTAATCTAACAGCTTTGAAGGACAATGTCCCCATTTCCAAAGAACTTTGGAAAGATGTCCTCATTTCCAAAGAACTTCGAATAGCTGCTGCTGGTTCAAGGCAAAAGTATCATTCCTGTTTGTCTGAACAGCAAAAAGCAAAAGAAAATGAAGTAGAAAGGAGAAAACGAAAGTCATTTTTTGATGAATTACAAGAGCTGAAAAATAAAAAAAGTCAGGCTTCAGAGTGCAGTTGAAGATTTACAAGCATCCTCTGAGAAACTTGCTGATAAAGCTCAATCCACTGGAGCCATGAAGTATCCGACCTAATCTAACAGCTTTGAAGGACAATGTCCCCATTTCCAAAGAACTTTACAAGAATTTTGGAAAGATGTCCTCATTTCCAAAGAACTTTGAATAGCTGCTGCTGGTTCAAGGCAAAAGTATCATTCCTATTTGTCTGAACAGCAAAAAGCAAAAGAAAATGAAGTAGAAAGGAGAAAATGAAAGTCATTTTTTGATGAATTACAAGAGCTAAAAAATAAAAAAGCCAGGTTTCAGAATGCAGTTGAAGATTTACAAGCATCCTCTGAGAAACTTGCTGATAAAGCTCAATCCACTGGAGCCATGAAGTATCCAACCTAATCTAACAGCTTTGAAGGACAATGTCCCCATTTCCAAAGAACTTTGGAAAGATGTCCTCATTTCCAAAGAACTTCGAATAGCTGCTGCTGGTTCAAGGCAAAAGTATCATTCCTGTTTGTCTGAACAGCAAAAAGCAAAAGAAAATGAAGTAGAAAGGAGAAAACGAAAGTCATTTTTTGATGAATTACAAGAGCTGAAAAATAAAAAAGTCAGGCTTCAGAGTGCAGTTGAAGATTTACAAGCATCCTCTGAGAAACTTGCTGATAAAGCTCAATCCACTGGAGCCATGAAGTATCCAACCTAATCTAACAGCTTTGAAGGACAATGTCCCCATTTCCAAAGAACTTTGGAAAGATGTCCTCATTTCCAAAGAACTTTTGAATAGCTGCTGCTGGTTCAAGGCAAAAGTATCATTCCTATTTGTCTGAACAGCAAAAAGCAAAAGAAAATGAAGTAGAAAGGAGAAAACGAAAGTCATTTTTTGATGAATTACAAGAGCTAAAAAATAAAAAAGCCAGACTTCAGAGTGCAGTTGAAGATTTACAAGCATCCTCTGAGAAACTTGCTGATAAAGCTCAATCCACTGGAGCCATGAAGTATCCAACCTAATCTAACAGCTTTGAAGGACAATGTCCCCATTTCCAAAGAACTTCAAAAGAACTTTGGAAAGATGTCCTCATTTCAAAGAACTTTGAATAGCTGCTGCTGGTTCAAGGCAAAAGTATCATTCCTATTTGTCTGAACAGCAAAAAGCAAAAGAAAATGAAGTAGAAAGGAGAAAACGAAAGTCATTTTTTGATGAATTACAAGAGCTAAAAAATAAAAAAGCCAGACTTCAGAGTGCAGTTGAAGATTTACAAGCATCCTCTGAGAAACTTGCTGATAAAGCTCAATCCACTGGAGCCATGAAGTATCCAACCTAATCTAACAGCTTTGAAGGACAATGTCCCCATTTCCAAAGAACTTTGGAAAGATGTCCTCATTTCCAAAGAACTTTGAATAGCTGCTGCTGGTTCAAGGCAAAAGTATCATTCCTATTTGTCTGAACAGCAAAAAGCAAAAGAAAATGAAGTAGAAAGGAGAAAACGAAAGTCATTTTTTGATGAATTACAAGAGCTAAAAAATAAAAAAGCCAGACTTCAGAGTGCAGTTGAAGATTTACAAGCATCCTCTGAGAAACTTGCTGATAAAGCTCAATCCACTGGAGCCATGAAGTATCCAACCTAATCTAACAGCTTTGGAAGGACAATGTCCCCATTTCCAAAGAACTTCAAAAGAACTTTGGAAAGATGTCCTCATTTCCAAAGAACTTTGAATAGCTGCTGCTGGTTCAAGGCAAAAGTATCATTCCTATTTGTCTGAACAGCAAAAAGCAAAAGAAAATGAAGTAGAAAGGAGAAAACGAAAGTCATTTTTTGATGAATTACAAGAGCTAAAAAATAAAAAAGCCAGACTTCAGAGTGCAGTTGAAGATTTACAAGCATCCTCTGAGAAACTTGCTGATAAAGCTCAATCCACTGGAGCCATGAAGTATCCAACCTAATCTAACAGCTTTGAAGGACAATGTCCCCATTTCCAAAGAACTTTGGAAAAGATGTCCTCATTTCCAAAGAACTTTGAATAGCTGCTGCTGGTTCAAGGCAAAAGTATCATTCCTATTTGTCTGAACAGCAAAAAGCAAAAAGAAAATGAAGTAGAAAGGAGAAAACGAAAGTCATTTTTTGATGAATTACAAGAGCTAAAAAATAAAAAAGCCAGACTTCAGAGTGCAGTTGAAGATTTACAAGCATCCTCTGAGAAACTTGCTGATAAAGCTCAATCCACTGGAGCCATGAAGTATCCAACCTAATCTAACAGCTTTGGAAGAACAATGTCCCCCATTTCCAAAGAACTTTGGAAAGATGTCCTCATTTCCATAGAACTTCGCTGCTGGTTCAAGGCAAAAGTATCATTCCTATTTGTCTGAACAGCAAAAAGCAAAAAGAAAATGAAGTAGAAAGGAGAAAACGAAAGTCATTTTTTGATGAATTACAAGAGCTAAAAAATAAAAAAGCCAGGCTTCAGAGTGCAGTTGAAGATTTACAAGCATCCTCTGAGAAACTTGCTGATAAAGCTCAATCCACTGGAGCCATGAAGTATCCAACCTAATCTAACAGCTTTGGAAGAACAATGTCCCCATTTCCAAAGAACTTCAAAAGAACTTTGGAAAGATGTCCCCATTTCCAAAGAACTTCGAATAGCTGCTGCTGGTTCAAGGCAAAAGTATCATTCCTGTTTGTCTGAACAGCAAAAAGCAAAAGAAAATGAAGTAGAAAGGGAGAAAACGAAAGTCATTTTTTGATGAATTACAAGAGCTGAAAAATAAAAAAAGTCAGGCTTCAGAGTGCAGTTGAAGATTTACAAGCATCCTCTGAGAAACTTGCTGATAAAGCTCAATCCACTGGAGCCATGAAGTATCCAACCTAATCTAACAGCTTTGAAGGACAATGTCCCCATTTCCAAAGAACTTTACAAGAATTTTGGAAAGATGTCCTCATTTCCAAAGAACTTCGAATAGCTGCTGCTGGTTCAAGGCAAAAGTATCATTCCTGTTTGTCTGAACAGCAAAAAGCAAAAGAAAATGAAGTAGAAAGGAGAAAACGAAAGTCATTTTTTGATGAATTACAAGAGCTGAAAAATAAAAAAAGTCAGGCTTCAGAGTGCAGTTGAAGATTTACAAGCATCCTCTGAGAAACTTGCTGATAAAGCTCAATCCACTGGAGCCATGAAGTATCCAACCCTAATCTAACAGCTTTGGAAGAACAATGTCCCCCATTTCCAAAGAACTTTGGAAAGATGTCCTCATTTCCATAGAACTTCGCTGCTGGTTCAAGGCAAAAGTATCATTCCTATTTGTCTGAACAGCAAAAAGCAAAAGAAAATGAAGTAGAAAGGAGAAAACGAAAGTCATTTTTTGATGAATTACAAGAGCTAAAAAATAAAAAAGCCAGGCTTCAGAGTGCAGTTGAAGATTTACAAGCATCCTCTGAGAAACTTGCTGATAAAGCTCAATCCACTGGAGCCATGAAGTATCCAACCTAATCTAACAGCTTTGGAAGGACAATGTCCCCATTTCCAAAGAACTTCAAAAGAACTTTGGAAAGATGTCCTCATTTCCAAAGAACTTTGAATAGCTGCTGCTGGTTCAAGGCAAAAGTATCATTCCTATTTGTCTGAACAGCAAAAAGCAAAAGAAAATGAAGTAGAAAGGAGAAAACGAAAGTCATTTTTTGATGAATTACAAGAGCTAAAAAATAAAAAAGCCAGACTTCAGAGTGCAGTTGAAGATTTACAAGCATCCTCTGAGAAACTTGCTGATAAAGCTCAATCCACTGGAGCCATGAAGTATCCAACCTAATCTAACAGCTTTGAAGGACAATGTCCCCATTTCCAAAGAACTTTGGAAAGATGTCCTCATTTCCAAAGAACTTTGAATAGCTGCTGCTGGTTCAAGGCAAAAGTATCATTCCTATTTGTCTGAACAGCAAAAAGCAAAAGAAAAATGAAGTAGAAAGGAGAAAACGAAAGTCATTTTTTGATGAATTACAAGAGCTAAAAAATAAAAAAGCCAGACTTCAGAGTGCAGTTGAAGATTTACAAGCATCCTCTGAGAAACTTGCTGATAAAGCTCAATCCACTGGAGCCATGAAGTATCCAACCTAATCTAACAGCTTTGGAAGAACAATGTCCCCCATTTCCAAAGAACTTTGGAAAAGATGTCCTCATTTCCATAGAACTTCGCTGCTGGTTCAAGGCAAAAGTATCATTCCTATTTGTCTGAACAGCAAAAAGCAAAAGAAAATGAAGTAGAAAGGAGAAAACGAAAGTCATTTTTTGATGAATTACAAGAGCTAAAAAATAAAAAAGCCAGGCTTCAGAGTGCAGTTGAAGATTTACAAGCATCCTCTGAGAAACTTGCTGATAAAGCTCAATCCACTGGAGCCATGAAGTATCCAACCTAATCTAACAGCTTTGGAAGAACAATGTCCCCATTTCCAAAGAACTTTGGAAAGATGTCCTCATTTCCAAAGAACTTCGAATAGCTGCTGCTGGTTCAAGGCAAAAGTATCATTCCTGTTTGTCTGAACAGCAAAAAGCAAAAGAAAATGAAGTAGAAAGGAGAAAACGAAAGTCATTTTTTGATGAATTACAAGAGCTGAAAAATAAAAAAGTCAGGCTTCAGAGTGCAGTTGAAGATTTACAAGCATCCTCTGAGAAACTTGCTGATAAAGCTCAATCCACTGGAGCCATGAAGTATCCAACCTAATCTAACAGCTTTGAAGGACAATGTCCCCATTTCCAAAGAACTTTACAAGAATTTTGGAAAGATGTCCTCATTTCCAAAGAACTTCGAATAGCTGCTGCTGGTTCAAGGCAAAAGTATCATTCCTGTTTGTCTGAACAGCAAAAAGCAAAAGAAAATGAAGTAGAAAGGAGAAAACGAAAGTCATTTTTTGATGAATTACAAGAGCTGAAAAATAAAAAAAGTCAGGCTTCAGAGTGCAGTTGAAGATTTACAAGCATCCTCTGAGAAACTTGCTGATAAAGCTCAATCCACTGGAGCCATGAAGTATCCAACCTAATCTAACAGCTTTGGAAGAACAATGTCCCCCATTTCCAAAGAACTTTGGAAAGATGTCCTCATTTCCATAGAACTTCGCTGCTGGTTCAAGGCAAAAGTATCATTCCTATTTGTCTGAACAGCAAAAAGCAAAAGAAAATGAAGTAGAAAGGAGAAAACGAAAGTCATTTTTTGATGAATTACAAGAGCTGAAAAATAAAAAAAGTCAGGCTTCAGAGTGCAGTTGAAGATTTACAAGCATCCTCTGAGAAACTTGCTGATAAAGCTCAATCCACTGGAGCCATGAAGTATCTAACCTAATCTAACAGCTTTGGAAGGACAATGTCCCCATTTCCAAAGAACTTTGGAAAGATGTCCTCATTTCCAAAGAACTTCGAATAGCTGCTGCTGGTTCAAGGCAAAAGTATCATTCCTGTTTGTCTGAACAGCAAAAAGCAAAAGAAAATGAAGTAGAAAGGAGAAAACGAAAGTCATTTTTTGATGAATTACAAGAGCTGAAAAATAAAAAAGTCAGGCTTCAGAGTGCAGTTGAAGATTTACAAGCATCCTCTGAGAAACTTGTTGATAAAGCTCAATCCACTGGAGCCATGAAGTATCTAACCTAATCTAACAGCTTTGGAAGAACAATGTCCCCCATTTCCAAAGAACTTTGGAAAGATGTCCTCATTTCCAAAGAACTTCGAATAGCTGCTGCTGGTTCAAGGCAAAAGTATCATTCCTGTTTGTCTGAACAGCAAAAAGCAAAAAGAAAATGAAGTAGAAAGGAGAAAACGAAAGTCATTTTTTGATGAATTACAAGAGCTGAAAAATAAAAAAAGTCAGGCTTCAGAGTGCAGTTGAAGATTTACAAGCATCCTCTGAGAAACTTGCTGATAAAGCTCAATCCACTGGAGCCATGAAGTATCCAACCTAATCTAACAGCTTTGGAAGGACAATGTCCCCATTTCCAAAGAACTTTGGAAAGATGTCCTCATTTCCAAAGAACTTTGAATAGCTGCTGCTGGTTCAAGGCAAAAGTATCATTCCTGTTTGTCTGAACAGCAAAAGCAAAAGAAAATGAAGTAGAAAGGAGAAAATGAAAGTCATTTTTTGATGAATTACAAGAGCTAAAAAATAAAAAAGCCAGGCTTCAGAGTGCAGTTGAAGATTTACAAGCATCCTCTGAGAAACTTGCTGATAAAGCTCAATCCACTGGAGCCATGAAGTATCTAACCTAATCTAACAGCTTTGGAAGGACAATGTCCCCATTTCCAAAGAACTTCAAAAGAACTTTGGAAAGATGTCCCCTATTTTTGTTGCCAAAACTTAGAATTGATCTCCAGATCATCAGAATGTAGAGAGATGAAGACCTAAGATAAGGTCGAAAGCTTCCAACTAACGAACCTTTTTGTAAAAGTTTTCATTTAACGTAACCAGTGTGATCAAGTTACCTTTATTTGTCAATATTGTTACGTGTTTTGCCCATCACGTCATGTCAAATTATTGGGGGTTCGAGACATTTAAAGCGAATGACCGATGCATTTTTCAAAGGATTTAAGTCGAATTTAAATTTCGTTCTGTAAAATTATCTGGCACAATTAGACGCCTGGAATGCTAGAATGAAATAAATTATAGTTAATTACAGAATTTTTTCAGCTGTTTATTTTTCAGCCTCTCTGCCCCGGGTTATTTCTTGATTTGCCTATTCTTTGAATGTCGAAAGTTAATGGGTTCCACCATTTTAGGCGAGGAAAGAACTCTTGATTCACCTATTCCTGTCTCGCCTAAAACTTTCACCTGCTAGAGGGAGAGATTCATCACCTGGAGCACTAAATCTTTCGTTCGTTAAAAAAAAAAAAAAGCTAGTTATTCATTGGAATAAATATTAGTTGTTTTTGTTTTCAAAATTTTAAGTAATAAGCTTTAAGGATAGTTCTTGATCATCGACATATACTCTAATAATCGAGGGGAGAGATTCATCACCTGGAGCACTAAATCTTTCGTTCCTTAAAAAAAAAAAAATTCGTGAAAAAAGATAAAGCTAGTTATTCATTGGAATAAATATTAGTTGTTTTTGTTTTCAAAATTTTAAGTAATAAGCTTTAAGGTTAGTTTTTGATCGAGATATACTCTAACATATTATCGAGGGGAGAGATTCATCACCTGGAGCACTAAATCTTTCGTTCCTTAAAAAAAAAAAAAATTCGTGAAAAAAGAAAAAGCTAGTTGTTCATTGGAATAAATATTAGTTGTTGTTTTTGTTTTCAAAATTTTAAGTAATAAGCTTTAAGGTTAGTTTTTGATCACGACATATACTCTAATAATCGAGGGGAGAGATTCATCACCTGGAGCACTAAATCTTTCGTTCCTTAAAAAAAAAAAAATTCGTGAAAAAAGAAAAAGCTAGTTATTCATTGGAATAAATATTAGTTGTTTTTGTTTTCAAAATTTTAAGTAATAAGCTTTAAGGATAGTTCTTGATCATCGACATATACTCTAATAATCGAGGGGAGAGATTCATCACCTGGAGCACTAAATCTTTCGCTCCTTAAAAAAAAAAAAAATTCGTGAAAAAAGAAAAAGCTAGTTATTCATTGGAATAAATATTAGTCGTTGTTTTATTCAAAATTTTAAGTAATAAGCTTTAAGGATAATTTTTGATCATCGACATATACTCTAATAATCGCCTAAACTTGTATGAAAATCCGCTACAGTTTTGGGGGAAATTTTTCAGACAAAAAAAAAAAAAATGTTCTGGGGAAATATTGGGCCCTGAACATTTTTTGCACCCCTGCAGGTCACTTCCTCACCCCACAACTGAAGCATCAGAGGGGGCTAAAAGTGAAACGTTTGCTGCAGCATTACGCATACAATCTCCACAGACAGATCATTTCCTCTGATGAAAAAATGTTCACTATTGAAGAGGCTCTTAACCACCAAAATGACGGGGTGTATGCGTCAACTTCACGAGAAAGTTCCAAGGATCGTGAGGGGCCGTCATCCTGCTTCTGATGTGGTTTGGTGGGGAGTCTCTTGCGAGGGTACCATGGAGCTCCATTTCTGTGGGAAACGAGTGAACACATCCAACAAAGTCTACCAGGACAGGGTTTTGTATCCAGTGGTCAAAAATATGAGTCACGCCCACTTCCAGTGGAGCTTTCAGAAGGATTCTGCACCAGCCCACATGGCCAAGTCAACCCAGGAGTGGCTTCAGGAGAATTTGCCAGACCTCATTTCTCCAGCTGATTGGCCTTCTAGCAGCCCAGACACCCATTGGACTACAAGTTGAGGGCCACACCAGACATGGCCAGCAGAAAGACTCACCCCATTGACAGTCACAAACGCTCTTTGGTGCGGGGAATAGAAGCTTTCTCTGTGGAGGGAGTGGCTTCAGGAGAATTTGCCAGACTTCATTTCTCCAGCTGATTGGCCTTCCAGCAGCCCAGACCTCAACCCATTGGACTACAAGTTGAGGGCCACACTAGAAGACATGGCCAGCAGAAAGATACACCCCAGTATTGACAGTCACAAACGCTCTTTGGTGCGGGCAGTAGCAGTTTTCTCTGTGGAGGGAGTGGCTTCAGCGGAATTTGCCAGACCTCATTTCTCCAGCTGATTGGCCTTCTAGCAGCCCAGACCTCAACCCATTGGACTACAAGTTGAGGGCCACACTAGAAGACATGGCCAGCAGAAAGATACACCCCAGTATTGACAGTCACAAACGCTCTTTGGTGCGGGCAGTAGCAGCTTTCTCTGTGGAGGGAGTGGCTTCAGCGGAATTTGCCAGACCTCATTTCTCCAGCTGATTGGCCTTCTAGCAGCCCAGACCTCAACCCATTGGACTACAAGTTGTGGGCCACACTAGAAGACATGGCCAGCAGAAAGACTCACCCCATTGACAGTCACAAACGCTCTTTGGTGCGGGGAATAGAAGCTTTCTCTGTAGAGGGAGTGGCTTCAGGAGAATTTGCCAGACTTCATTTCTCCAGCTGATTGGCCTTCCAGCAGCCCAGACCTCAACCCATGGGACTACAAGTTGTGGGCCACACTAGAAGACGTGGCCAGCAGAAAGATACACCCCAGTATTGACAGTCACTAACGCTCTTTGGTGCGGGGAGTAGAAGCTTTCCCTGTGGAGACCCTGCGTAAAGCTATTGATGAGTGGCCACAGAGACTGAAAGACTCTTGTGAAGGCAAAAGGATGCCATTTTGAAAAGTGATTGGGGCCATGTATTTACAAGTGTACTAATTACATCATATCACAGGTATATTAAAATATCTTTAAATTTCTTTTGTTATTTCAAAACAAAAGGCAATGCCAATGGAAGAATTTTAAAATACATTATTTAATGCCATGCTTTGTCAAATTACCCAAAAGTTTGGTTCCATCTGATTTTATTCATTTGAAAATAACTGCCCTGTCATTTTTAACATACATATGATTTCAAAGAATGAGTCTTACAATATTTTACCAAATTCAAGATTATTAAATTCATAATTGGCTCTATCTCCACTAAACATACTTTGATTTATAAACAGCAGCATTTTCTGTGATCCTGTGGCCAAGAGCTTTAAAACGAATGGTTACACAAGGGGTCTGCAAAAAAAATGAAATTGAAAGTTGAACATTTGAGGTCAATAAGGTCAAATCCTTGACCAACAGACCCCCTCACGTTGCCGCTTGCTGAAAAGGTATTGTCGAGAGGAATACAGGGAGCATTTACAATTGAAATTCAAAGCTTTTCACTTAGATAGCTAGCCAACTGAAAATTACAGCAATTTGACTTTTTGACCCTTATTTAACCTCATAAGCTGCCATGTTGGCCATGCTATCACACATAAAGTTAACTCTGGATACAGTGAACTTTGTTATGGTGAACATTCGGCTATAGTGAACTTAAATCATTGGTCCCGACCCGCAACATCGGAAATGTACATTAAAATTTTCATTTATAGTGAATCTTCAACTCTGTTATAGTGAACCTAAATCATTGGTCCCGACCCGCAACATTGGAAATGTACATTACAATTTTCATTTATAGTGAATCTTCAACTCTGTTATAGTGAACCTAAATCATTGGTCCCGACCCGCAACATCGGAAATGTACATTAAAATTTTCATTTATAGTGAATCTTCAACTCTGTTATAGTGAACCTAAATCATTGGTCCGGAAAGGTACATTAAAATTTTCATTTATAGTGAATCTTCAACTCTGTTATAGTGAACCTAAATCATTGGTCCCAACACGCAACATCGGAAATGTACATTAAAATTTTCATTTATAGTGAATCTTCAACTCTGTTATAGTGAACCTAAATCATTGGTCCGGAAATGTACATTAAAATTTTCATTTATAGTGAATCTTCAACTCTGTTATAGTGAACCTAAATCATTGGTCCCTACACGCAACATCGGAAATGTACATTAAAATTTTCATTTATAGCGAATCTTCAACTCTGTTATAGTGAACCTAAATCATTGGTCCGGAAATGTACATTAAAATTTTCATTTATAGTGAATCTTCAACTCTGTTATAGTGAACCTAAATCATTGGTCCCGACTGGCAACATCGGAAATGTACATTAAAATTTTCATTTATAGTGAATCCTCAACTCTGTTATAGTGAACGTAAATCATTGGTCCCGACCCGCAACATCGGAAATGTACTTTATAATTTTCATTTATAGTGAATCCTCAACTCTGTTATAGTGAACCTAAATCATTGGTTCCGACCCGCAACATCGGAAATGTACATTAAAATGTTCATTTATAGTGAATCTTTAACTCTGTTATAGTGAACGTAAATCATTGGTCCCGACCCGCAACATCGGAAATGTACATTATAATTTTCATTTATAGTGAATCTTCAACTCTGTTATAGTGAACGTAAATCATTGGTCCCGACCCGCAACATCGGAAATGTACATTATAATTTTCATTTATAGTGAATCTTCAACTCTGTTATAGTGAACCTAAATCATTGGTCCCGACCCGCAACATCGGAAATGTACGTTAAAATTTTCATTTATAGTGAATCTTCAACTCTGTTATAGTGAACCTAAATTATTGGTCCCGACCCGCAACATCGGAAATGTATATTAAAATTTTCATTTATAGTGAATCTTCAACTCTGTTATAGTGAACCTAAATCATTAGTCCCGACCCGCAACATCGGAAATGTACGTTAAAATTTTCATTTATAGTGAATCTGCAACTCTGTTATAGGGAACCTAAAGAATTGGTCCCGACCCGCAACATCGGAAATGTACATTAAAATTTTCATTTATAGTGAATCTTCAACTCTGTTATAGTGAACCTAAATCATTGGTCCCGACCCGCAACATCGGAAATGTACATTATAATTTTCATTTATAGTGAATCTTAAACTCTGTTATAGTGAACCTAAATCATTGGTCCGGAAATGTACATTAAAAGTTTCATTTATAGGGATTCTTCAACTCTATTATAGTGAACCTAAATCATTGGTCCCGACACGCAACATCGGAAATGTATATTAAAATTTTCATTTATAGTGAATCTTCAACTCTGTTATAGTGAACCTAAATCATTGGTCCCGACCCGCAACATCGGAAATGTACATTAAAATTTTCATTTATAGTGAATCTTAAACTCTGTTATAGTGAACCTAAATCATTGGTCCCGACACGCAACATCGGAAATGTATATTAAAATTTTAATTTATAGTGAATCCTCAACTTTGGTTGTAGTGAACCTAAAAGATAAAATTTAAAAGAAAAGAATGTACTTGTAACATGGAATTTTAACTTATTTCAAAACAAACCTTCTTGTAAAAACTTGAAAGAATGTGTTCTTTCAGAGAACAATATTGTAGGCATACTACTCCTTAAGCACATTGAAGGACAAAGGTACGATTAGAAACCTAAGCAACATCAAGCTAATGATCCTGCCTGCCAACACCATGTCAGCCATCGGCCCATTTGGTCTATGACTCTCTGCTAACTGCACTTCTTTCGCTTTTCCCTGATCTTGTCTCTCCCACCGGTCTCGTCTCTGTCTTTTCTGCCCCTCTTCCGCTGCCGTTTTTCCTCCGACTCTCAGACTCGGTTCTTCCTCTCTCCTCTCTCTCCTCTAAATCTCTTTATCGTTTTCTAGTGCACCTTGCCACCCCTTCACCGCTTTCTATTCTGGAGGTTCCCCCTGCTTCTCTTTCTCTTGTCTGGGCCGCTGCCCGCTCACCCTTATCTGCCCCTCTTGAAATTAATACCCACTGGCTCTTTTTGCATAATCGCCTCCCTGTTCCGTATTTTCTCTATCGCATGTCTCTTCTCTCCTCCCCTCTCTGCTCCTTCTGCGCACAGGAGGCAGACGTTTCTCACGTCTACCTTTACTGTCCCATCCTGTTGCCTCTCCTCCACCAGGCTTTCCGGATTGCCAGTCGCTCTTGTTCTCAAGATCTTCCGTTCACTGCCTACAGACATCTTCTTCTGCGGGCTCATCCACCTACGCCTCTTCCGTCAGTATGTGCCTATCTTTTCGTGCTGGTTAAACATGTTATTTACGTATACCTTCAACAACTCCGCAGCGTTTCCTCGCCGGTCTCTTTACACCAGGCCAGCGCAGCACTTTTGTGCCATTTTCAAGATCGATTGCTTTCTCGACTCCGCCTGGAGTACCAGTCGGCGAGAAGCCACCTTCTATGCTACCTGGGCGCCGGTTTGCGGTTGATTCTGGACTGCTACACCTATCAGTACCCTAGGACATTCTACACCTCCTTTGCTGAGTTCCGTGGCACCCTGGTGCCCATCCTCCACTCTACGACTCGTGCAATCCACACTACCGTTGAATTGTGAATGCTAATGCCATCTCAGTGTATTTTCATGCTTACTCGTGTACATTACTTACTTTCACCCCGTCTGTATTATGTTGCTTTGGTGCCCTCGTTAAATAACTTGCACAATTGTGCACGCTGTGTTTTTATCTCATGTTTGTAATGTTTTACCTTCACGGCGGTGTTTGTGCTGTTCTTTTTCTAATTGTATACTATTGTTTCACCTGTGTTATCCTGTAAATCATGCCCAGCCAATGTCATGTGACACGATGTGTTTCTCTCTGTCACTTCTGCAATTTTTATTCAATAGGCTTTGCTTGCAGCATTTGTTATTCATCCCCATTGTCATTGCAGTGTATATACCATCATGTTTTAACAGTTTTGTATTATTTCCCAGTGAGACGCCCAATACTGTACGTCTCCCTCCTATGTTTTCTTATGATAAATTAGAATAAAGCGATTTTGAAACCTTCAACTTATGGATCAAGGAGTGATTCGCACCTTTAAAACCTATTACTGAAGAGAAGTAACGCTTCATTTAATACAAGCCTTGGAATAAAAGCAGAACACATCAATAAATCTATATTTTGAGGTTACTCAGCTTTATTCCCTAAATCTTTTAGGACGTTTTCGTCTCTACACATTTCCAACACATGTATTTCTTATTTACATCGTGGTTCGAGGCCGTCAAGCAAAAACAAAGAAACATCTTTTTCAACTCGCGCAAACTTTGTTTCCTTCCTTTCTTTTCCCAATGACCAAATTCGGATTCAAAATAATCTACCACAAGTATACATAATTGAACTCCCTAAAACACTTATATAGTGTTCTCCCTAGAGCCTATTTGCCGGGTGGCCCACCCAGCTAAATTTCATTTAATGAAAGCTTTTACAATGTACACGATTGTAAGAGTGGAAAACTTACTTCCACATACACCATAAATATTGATGACAACTGCAAGAAATCTGTGTTGAACATGATTTATCAGTTAAGAATTCATTTTTTTTTTACCATTTATTTGCAATTTTCTAATGTTTTTTTTTTTTTTTTTTGTCATGTTATGTTGCATTTAATGCCTATCACACTGCTAAAGATGTTTAATAACTATAATAATGTTAAGCAAAACAACATTCTTTTTCTTCTCGATTCTTGCCACCCAGCTGTAAAAAATATCTAGGGAGAACACTAACTTATATCTAATTAAAACTTCAATCAATAAAACTTATATTACACATTTCCTAAAACGTCAAAGTCAAGAAACTGTAACCCATATTTATTTACAATTGCACATCAGTGCCCAATTAAAACAAACCTAAATACCTGACACAATCACGGACCCCTCTCCCTTCAGAAATACGCACAACATCCAAGCACTTTCAGCCTATGCCCAGGCCATTCTCAAGGAGCAGACGCAACAGATGAACCACCCGTTACCACCCACAAGACGTAGCGAATGTTCCGTTGTTGTTGGGTTTTTTTGTTTTTTTTTTAGGTTTAACGACCACCGTGAGCAACTCAATGGGCTATAAGCAGTCGCCCGTCCCTAATTTAGGGTCACTGGTTCCACCGAAGGGAGAGAGCCAGTGCCGTAAGACAAAGACAACATCCATTGATTGATTGGAGGTTTAACGACCACCGTGAGCAACTCAATGGGCTATAAGCAGTCGCCCGTCCCTAATTTAGGGTCACTGGTTCCAGGGAAGGGAGAGAGACAGTGCCGTAAGACAAACACAACATCCATTGATTGATTGGAGGTTTAACGACCACCGTGAGCAACTCAATGGGCTATAAGCAGTCGCCCGTCCCTAATTTAGGGTCACTGGTTCCAGGGAAGGGAGAGAGCCAGTGCCGTAAGACAAACACAACATCCATTGATTGATTGGAGGTTTAACGACCACCGTGAGCAACTCAATGGGCTATAAGCAGTCGCCCGTCCCTAATTTAGGGTCACTGGTTCCAGGGAAGGGAGAGAGCCAGTGCCGTAAGACAAACACAACATCCATTGATTGATTGGAGGTTTAACGACCACCGTGAGCAACTCAATGGGCTATAAGCAGTCGCCCGTCCCTAATTTAGGGTCACTGGTTCCAGGGAAGGGAGAGAGCCAGTGCCGTAAGACAAACACAACATCCATTGATTGATTGGAGGTTTAAACGACCACCGTGAGCAACTCAATGGGCTATAAGCAGTCGCCCGTCCCTAATTTAGGGTCACTGGTTCCAGGGAAGGGAAAGAGCCAGTGCCGTAAGACAAAGACAACATCCATTGATTGATTGGAGGTTTAACGACCACCGTGAGCAACTCAATGGGCTATAAGCAGTCGCCCGTCCCTAATTTAGGGTCACTGGTTCCAGGGAAGGGGGAGAGAGCCAGTGCCGTCAGACAAACACAACATTTATGCCTCACCGGGATTTGAACCCGGACCCCGTTCGAACGAATGATCAGAGGCCATCGCTTAGACCACTGCGCCACCGGGGCGACAGGTGTTCTGTTGCGTCCACTCCTTGAGAATGGCCTGGGCTAAGGCTGAAAGTGCTAGGATAGTATGATTATTTCTACTCGACGTCCATGGTTGTCGAGTATGGTGATTGTGTCAGGTATTTAAAGTTTGTTTTAATTGGGTACCGGTGTGCAATTGTAAATATTTTTTTTTTTTTTTTAACTTTTCAAACATACTTTATCTACAGAGCTATAATACATGAAGTTTACAGTGCGACGGAGCTCTTGCTCGTCAGAAGAAATGAGGAAGATGATGAATAAGGTGAATATTATATATGATGATGTTTATTTACAATAGTTTTGCTCTTTTGAGCTGCGAGAGTCTATTATGTGCGAGTGGAGATTTCAGGATAATCAGTTGATTTTTTCTGAAAGAAAGGTTTTACATATGGAGAGAAGCTTCATTACAGACAGGGATTTCAGGTTCGCTGTTGCAGGAGGAAAACTGGTTGTGTAGGTTTCTCTAGTTCTAAACCATGGCAGATGTGGTGCAGTTCATTAGAGCATTTGAATTGGAGAGGGGGGGAGGCAGCAGCATTGGAATTGCTTTCACCTGTGTTGCTTTGCTGCGGCTGGCGTCAGGTGGGTGAAGGCAAGAATGGCTGGTGGCGGTACTTTCCTGTCGGAGGGGCGCGTCAGTTGAGATTATGGGTTAGTGTTTCTTAACTTTGACGTTTTAGGAAATGTGTAATATAAGTTTTATTGATTGAAGTTTTAATTAGATATAAGTATTTTAGGGTGTTCAATTATGTATACTTGTGGTAGATTATTTTGAATCCGAATTTGGTCCTTGGGAAAAGAAAGGAAGGGAACAAAGTTTGCGTGAGTTGAAAAAGATGGATTTTTTTTTTTTTTTTTTGGCGGCCTTGAGCCACGATGTAAATAAGAAAAATATGTGTTGGAAATGTGTAGAGACAAAAACCTCCTAAAAGATTTTAGGAAAGAGGTGAGTAACCTCAAAATATAGATTATGTCTAAATAGCACGTGAATAATTAACCAGCTAGATGATATTTGACATTTGCAATGCTGTATGAATATATGACATCAATAAATGTTCTGAATGCTGTACATTTTGGAAACAAAACGTGGAGGAGTGTCAACTGTCACTATACAGAACTGTTTGCGTAGGTCTGGTTTGGCAACTGGACGTGTGGCATTCGAAGAGGAGGACGATGTGCCTCTTAAGGACCTGCTTCAGCATATCGGTGCGAATTCCACTGAAGCTGAAGATTTTATCGATGCTGACTGTGAAGTTATAACGAATGAAATCCCGTCGACGGCGATGTGCCTCCTAAGGACCTGCTTCAGCATATCGGTGCGAATTCCACTGAAGCTGAAGATTTTAGCGATGCTGACTGTGAAGTTATAACGAATGAAATCCCGTCGAGGACGATGTGCCTCCTAAGGACCTGCTTCAGCATATCTGTGCGAATTCCAATGAAGCTGAAGATTTTAGCGATGCTGACTGTGAAGTTATAACGAATGAAATCCCGTCGAGGGCGATGTGCCTCCTAAGGACCTGCTTCAGCATATCTGTGCAAATTCCACTGAAGCTGAAGATTTTATCGATGCTGACTGTGAAGTTATAACGAATGAAATCCCGTCAAGGACGATGTGCCTCCTAAGGACCTGCTTCAGCATATCTGTGCGAATTCCAATGAAGCTGAAGATTTTATGGATGCTGACTGTGAAGTTATAACGAATGAAATCCCGTCGAGGACGATGTGCCTCCTAAGGATCTGCTTCAGCATATCTGTGCGAATTCCAATGAAGCTGAAGATTTTATCGATGCTGACTGTGAAGTTATAACGAATTAAATCCCGTCGAGGACGATGTGCCTCCTAATGACCTGCTTTAGCATATCTGTGCGAATTCCAATGAAGCTGAAGATTTTATCGATGCTGACTGTGAAGTTATAACGAATTAAATCCTGTCGAGGACGATGTGCCTCCTAAGGACCTGCTTCAGCATATCGGTGCGAATTCCACTGAAGCTGAAGATTTTATCGATGCTGACTGTGAAGTTATAACTAATTAAATCCTGTCGAGGACGATGTGCCTCCTAAGGACCTGCTTCAGCATATCGGTGCGAATTCCACTGATTTTATCGATGCTGACTGTGAAGTTATAACGAATTAAATCCCGTCGAGGACGATGTGCCTCTTAAGGGCCTGCTTCAGCATATCGGTGCGAATTTCACTGAAGGAATTATATCAGTGGAATTAGTACTGATGATTCCACTGATATAATCGTTCAGTGGAATGATTTTATATCTGGAATTCATTATCAGTTTATATCTGCTTCAGCATATATCGGTACAAATTCCAACTGAAGATTTTATTGATGCTGACTGTGAAGTTATAATGAATGAAGTCCCGTCAGATGAAACTACTGTCGAGGCTGTGAAAGTCTGTTCCATCACGGAAGAAAACGAGGCTGAAGATGACGAGGACGATAATGAAGAATGTGTTTCAACAGTGAAAGAGATGTTGGAGGGTGTCAGGACTGTGCTAAAGTTTCTAAAATGTATGGAAAATGTAGAATCAAGTGTAGCAAAAGACTCTAGAGAAGGACATTGAGAAAATATTTGTTAAAACTGTTTGCAGCAAGCAGCGGCACATAACAGACTATTTTCATGTTAATTAAGATAATGTAAAATTAATTTTGTTTACTTGATTTAATGAATATATACTACGTACATAAATATATTATTTATAGATACATATTTTATTTTCTTGCTCACCATTCCATTCACTTCAAGTTAAAGGAGACACTTCAGTTTTAGTGAACCTCGGACATCACTGCCAACCATTATCAATCCACTGCTGGACGAAGGTCTCCCCAAGTTTCTTCCACAACGGTCTGTCTTGTGCCAGTCTCCTCCATGTTACTCCCGCATACTTTCAAATTCCATCCACCCATCTCCCATTTGGTCTTCTTCAGGGTCTTTTCCTGCCCCTTGAAATCCAATCTAAAATGTTGGCTGTCCATTGATGGTCTGTCCTTCTAGCAACATGTCCAGCCCATTGCAATTTCAGGGACTTTACTTTGATCATGATGTCTTCCACTCTTGTCATTTTTCTGATCCACAAGTTCCTCTTCTTATCTCTTCTGGTTACACCAAGCATGCACCTCTCCAGGCTTCTTTGAGTTGTCTGCAGCCTTTGTATGTCTCTTTAAGTTAAGGTCCACGAAATGTGTCCAAAAATGCTTGGTAGCATTTGCCACCACAGGTGGTGCCAAAATGTCAAATTTCAGCGATCAACTCATGGACTATTGTATCACTTTTTTGGTTAAGGTCCACATCTTTGCTCCATACGTAAGCACTGGAAGGATGCACTGATCAAACACTTTTTTTTTTTTTTCAAGACTTACAATGGCATATTGTTTATAAAAATTATAGTTGTTTCCAAAAGCTCTCTAACAGAGTTTTATATGTCAATTAATTTCTTTATCAATGTGTTCTTTTTTTTTTTTTTTTTTCATTATTGGAGGTTTAACGACCACCATGAGCAACTCAATGGGCTATAAAGCAGTTGCCCATCCCTAATTTAGGGCCACTGGTTCCAGAGAAGGGAGAGAGTCAGTGCTGTAAGACAAACACAGCATCCATGCCTCACCAAAATTCGAACCTGGACCCCCCCCCTTTTAAGACTTACAATGGCATATTGTTTATAAAAATTATAGTTGTTTCAAAAAGCTCTCCAACAACAGAGTTTTATGTCAATTAATTTCTTTATCAATGTGTTTTTTTTTTTTTTTCATTATTGGAGGTTTAACGACCGCCATGAGCAACTCAATGGGCTATAAAGCAGTCGCCCATTCCTAATTTAGGGCCACTGGTTCCAGGGAAGGGAGAGAGCCAGTGCTGTAAGACACACAACATCCATGCCTCACCGAGATTCAAACCTGGACCCCCCCTTTTTTTCTTTTTTTAAGACTTACAATGGCATATTGTTTATAAAAATTATAGTTGTTTCAAAAAGCTCTCCAACAGTTTTATATGTCAATTAATTTCTTTATCAATGCGATTTTTTTTTCATTATTGGAGGTTTAACGACCATCATGAGCAACTCAATGGGCTAAAAAGCAGTCGCTCATCCCTAATTTAGGGCCACTGGTTCCAGGGAAGGGAGAGAGCCAGTGCTGTAAGACAAACACAACATCCATGCCTCACCAGGATTCGAACCTGGACCCCCCCCCTTTTTTTTTAAACTTACAATGGCATATTGTTTATAAAAATTATAGTTGTTTCAAAAAGCTCTCCAACAGAGTTTTATATGTCAATTAATTTCTTTATCAATGTGTTTTTTTTTTCATTATTGGAGGTTTAACGACCACCATGAGCAACTCAATGGACTATAAAGCAGTCGCCCATCCCTAATTTAGGGCCACTGGTTCCAGGGAAGGGAGAGAGCCAGTGCTGTAAGACAAACACAACATCCATGCCTCCCTCACCGGGATTCGAACCTGGACCCCCCCTTTTTTAAACTTACAATGGCATATTGTTTATAAAAATTATAGTTGTTTCAAAAAGCTCTCCAACAGAGTTTTATATGTCAATTAATTTCTTTATCAATGTGATTTTTTTTTTTTTTCATTATTGGAGGTTTAACGACAACCATGAGCAACTCAATGGGTTATAAAGTAGTCGCCCATCCCTAATTTAGGGCCACTGGTTCCAGGGAAGGGAGAGAGCCAGTGCTGTAAGGCAAACACAACATCCATGCCTCACCGGGATTCGAACCCGGACCCCTTTCGGACGAATGATCAGAGGCCATTGCTTAGACCACTGCGCCACTGGGGCGGCAGGACCCCTTTTTTGGGCGAATGATCAGAAGCCATCGCATAGACCACTGCACCACCGAGGCAGCCAATGTGATCTTTGCTTGATATCTGCTGTCCAAGATAAGTGTAGGTATCGTATCTCCAGCTGTTCCCCATCAATCAATAAATCTTCATTTCTTGTAAAAGCATTGTGCAACACACACACACAATATCTCCTTTTCATTATATCCTATGTGTATTTGTCACTTCTTCTAGTGGCTATGTTTAACAATGAATTCAAATGCCAGTAGCAAAGATAACAGTAAAGTAACAACCCTTTTCCACTAATTCTGTGGATAAATCAATACACCACATAAAAAATTTATGCATTTCTGTGAAAATTGTTATAATTATTGGCACAATATACTTATGCGATATTTTTTCACTGTCATAATGGTACTTTGCGCAACAAAACATTAATTCATGGTGGGCCATCATCACACTCACAGAACTTTTTTCAATCATAATTTTTTTCATTAATCTAATAAAATTTCCTGAAAAACAGTGGCATATGCTCCTGTGGAGAAGCAAGTGCTGCTGGAAGGACACACTGTTTAGGTACTTTTTGTTCAAGACATAATGGTACCTTGCTCTTTAAAATTGTACAGTTTCTTCAACATGCAGTCCAGTAAAGTATGCCTATTAATTTCTCTTTGATGTGCCTCTCATTTGATACCTAAATACATGTATTGATCTATATGTATATATTACAGGTGTAATAAAACATTCATAAATTATCAATTTAACTTTGAAACAGTAAAGTTACATTTTCTAAACTCACTAATTATTTAAAATAAAATTGTTACACTAAATTCACGATAAATGTTGGAACACATAGGAAAACTATAGGCATGTGTCTAAAACTGCTGGGGAGGGGGGGAGCTCATCTGACACGCATGCAATTTTATGACTTGCATATCATGCTCAGTACGGCGAATTAATATCAGGATATGTATAAGGCCATTTTCGGCAAATTACAGGGTAACATTCCCCAGTTATTTTGTCATCTCACGGTAGGTTACCATTACACATGGTACCAAAACTCGGAAATTTAATAACAATACCATTTCAACGCTTTCTGTCAAAGACATTACCTCAAATTTTAGTTTACAGAGTCACCTTTACAAGAAAGAAAAAAAAGCATATCCTTTACACGACACGCATGATGGTTACACACAGTTACTGGCAGATATTTGCATCACATTCTTCGCTCATTACGGGTAAAAGTAGGCACTGCAGTTATTCCAGAATCATTTTAGAGCCACATATTGTTGAGTACAAGGCCACAATTGTCAACGCAGGAGCGTATGCCGCGAGTGCTGTAACTTCCTGCTTTCTATATCAATCACTGCATTGGCATTTCGGTACACGAAGCATTATAATCGAACCCAATAACCACGCATGAAATGGAGTTCGGCGGACATGAAAACTCATTCCTAGGTACATTATTTAAAATTCTTACCTTCCATCTATGTCCTGATCAAGCATATCCATGTGGCCAGGGGTAAATATTTTGAATTTGCCAGGAAGTGGTGTAAAGCTGATCACGGGGCCAAACAACAGGTCATGTGAGTGGCGAAATTGAACATGTGACAATATGGCGAACTGAGCAAATCTCTTTAAGACGCGGATAAGTACGACACCTGTGACCTTCCGCACGCAAGCTGAACAACCAATTCGTCTTCTTTTGTCAACTTTGACGCAAACACCTTGCTCGTAGATGCCCGATAACTTCTTCAGTAGCACCAAGACACAACAACGTTCGAGTATAATCCGAAATAATAAGGAACTATATGTGCAGCTCGTAGCATATCAGCGAATCACGGTGATCACACAAACACTTTCCAGATTACAACTCCAACTTTCTGTCGCAACCACTGGATTACGAAATTTTCTCGTCGACTGCTGTACGTGAGGCGAAAAGTGTTCTGCGCATGTTCCGAAATAAAGAGCGATAAAAAGTCCGAACTTAGCTGATTTTATTAAGAATTGAATTTCTTTAAAGTAATTAAGATACATCAGAAAGAATCGTTTTTGCGTCAAATCCATTTATTGGTGTATATTAAAATGAAATCTTTGTTGTGTAGCCTGGCTTCAAAAATGTTTTCTGAAGCCAGGCTTAGAAATGTTTGTGTTGCCTGTCTTAGAAATGTTTTCGTGCCATTTGAAATGTCTTCTGCAAAAACTAAATATTATATATTATCTTTTAATTATTCGCATTAACAATCTTGAACTTTGAATTGCCGCCCTGGTGGTGCAGTGGTCCAAGTGATGGCCTCCACTCATTCCTTCAAAAGGGATCCGGGTTCTAATCCCGTTGAGTGCATGGATGTTTGTATGTCTTACGGCACTGGCTCTCTCCCTTCCCTGGAACCAGCTGATCCTAAATTAGAAACGTACCGGGGCCGTCGAGATCACGTCAGTCACTTCGTTCCTCACCGGGCCCAAGTACAGACAGAAATTCTGGGTTGTGACGTCACACAAAGGATCCTACTTTCAGCGTCTGTTGGTGAAAGCTTGAAGGCGTGTGATTGTTTGTGTCTGTCGATTTCTGCTTCTGGTATTATATTACGGAATTTTTACTTCATCACGGTAAGTAGTAATACGTATGAAACTATTGTCCTTATGGTTTGTAGTCAAGTATGACTTTAAAATTTCGAATTAAAATTGTATCGCGATTTCAAAACACCATGTGGGTCCACTGATTTCCAAGACTTGCAAATGTTTGCCGTTCTAAAATTTCATGTTTTCATACATTTTTTCAAAGTAGTGAACATTTTAAGGTCATCAATTATTTCGCTATGACATGATTAAGTTGTCAGTCATAAATTTTATTTACGGAACCAAATTTTTTTTCACCTGATGTTCTTTTTTTTTTGATTGGAGGTTTAACGACCACCGTGAGCAACTCAATGGGCTATAAGCAGTCGCCCGTCCCTAATTTAGGGTCACTGGTTCCAGGGAAGGGAGAGAGCCAGTGCCGTAAGACAAACACAACATCCATCCATGCCTGACCGGGATTCAAACCCGGACTCCTTACGGACGAATGATCATAAGCCAGCGCCTTAGACCACTGCGCCACCGGGGCGGCCACCTGATGTTCATTCCATTTCTGTAAAGCATAGGTATGTTCTAAGACTAAGCATTTTTCCATGCATGACTGTCCAAATAATCTGTTGTGTTTTTTTTATATTATGCATTGTTAAGTACTTGTTTCTTCTTGCTTTTAGAGGGGACAGAAGAGTTGTGTACCAATGTGTAAATTTAAGTATTAGTACAGATAAAACTTGCACACCAGTATTCCCCCCCCCAGAAAGAACATGGATGCAGATTTTTGCCCCAGTGCTACTGCTATAATATATTATATGTAAATCACTTAAGTGAGCATTTTGTCATAAGAAAAGAAAGTAACTCAAAGTCAAACTGATGGTTTTTTTCTTGTGGTTCCTAGGAAGAAACCTGGACTTACCACACATGCTTCTCCAACAATTTTTCTTTACCAAAAATTAAAACTCTATGCTGAGGCAGAAAAAATAACTCAAAGCTAACATTTTTAACAGAATTAAGTTGAACTGACCACCTCAACACGTTACGTACACTACATATCTTGTAGTGTGGGCTTCTACCTTTTATTTTTGCCATACACACTGATAAAAAACAGTGATGTACTTACACTACTACATCCTATGTACTTGGAAAACCAGGCAGAGCTGTAAACCATAAAGGCTCTAGTAACATTAATAGCTTATTTGAAAAAGAAAGTAGATCTTGAAAAGCATGATAAGATTGTTAGTCTGCTAATGAACAAAATATACATTACACCAGAACTCAAAAATGTTTTTGCTACCTAGGGCATGTGTTTTTTCCATACATGCTTGATCAAGCATGTAAAAAGACCTACCTGTGTACATTTTAGAAAGAAATGTTTTTGTTTTTTTTTTCAGTCAATTTTGAACTACTCAGATAAGCATCTGAGTAGTGCAAAATTGACTGCTTTGTTTAACAAAATTAATGTGGTGTGTTTTGAGAGATTAAAGTCAAAATGGACTATTTTGAAAACTAAATTTTCCATAATGTGATTGTGTGATATCTCAAAAGAAAAAGCTTTAAACGACTTTGAGAACTAAATTTTCCGTAATGTATTTTGGACTATTTCAAAATGGACTATTTTGAAAACTAAATTTTCCATAATGTGATTGTGTGATATCTCAAAAGAAAAAGCTTTAAACGATTTTGAGAACTAAATTTTCCATAATGTGTTTTGTGTGATATCTCATGTAATAAGCTTTCAGATTGCCCCCATATAAGCTCAGTTGACTAATTAGGTTGACATTTATTTTCATTTGTGATGATAGGCTCATAAATACAAAAATGCCTTTGTAAACCTCAGGCATATGATAGGCATCATAGACACACAATTTTGGTGAACCTACAGAAGGGAAATGTTGCATTAAAAACAGTTAAATGTAACAATTTTAAAAAATGTTACACTTAGGACTGATTTGACTTGGAGTGACCCATAGGTGATCACATATTTCACTGCTGGGTGCAATTATTGAAATTTGGTGACATATAGGCGAGTTCAAATCTCATTGCTGGGGGACAATTTATGATGTACAATAAAAGTCTTTTGTTTCTTACTTTTTTCCTGAAATGACTAGAAAAAATAGTACAGTATATGGGGGGGGGGGTGTTACGTATGTATGTGTGGGGGTTGCATGTACTTTTCTGGACAAAACACGCTCAACTGGGGATGTTACAATTTTTAAAATTTTCTAGCCCTACACTACATCTCAGTTTCCAAGAAAGCCAGTTTGTCTGTAGATTAAAAGACAAAAGCTGTGTCACAATTCGGACTTTCATAATTATATGTGTTTTAATTTAGACGGCAACAAAATCAATTGCAGTATGTTTGAAATTATGTGTGGTGACCAAATGAAACCATACATAAACACCCTCGTTGAGTTGAGATTTTTTTTTCTGACACTCTTCATTTAGTAAAAGCTATAACAAATATTGGTTGAACCAAACATCCGCCTCCCCGGTGGCGCAGTGGTCTAAGGCGCTGGCCTCTGATCATTCGTCCGTAAGGGGTCCGGGTTCGAATTCGAATCCCGGTGAGGCATGGATGTTGTGTTTGTCTTACGACACTGGCTCTCTCCCTTCCCTGGAACCAGTGACCCTAAATTAGGGACGGGCGACTGCTTATAGCCCATTGAGTTCCTCACGGTGGTCGTTAAACCTCCAATCAAAGAAAAAAATGAAACCATACATAAACACCCTCGTTGAGTTGAGATTTTTTTTTCTGACACTCTTCATTTAGTAAAAGCTATAACAAATATTGGTTGAACCAAACATCCGCCTCCCCGGTGGCGCAGTGGTCTAAGGCGCTGGCCTCTGATCATTCGTCCGTAAGGGGTCCGGGTTCGAATTCGAATCCCGGTGAGGCATGGATGTTGTGTTTGTCTTACGACACTGGCTCTCTCCCTTCCCTGGAACCAGTGACCCTAAATTAGGGATGGGCGACTGCTTATAGCCCATTGAGTTGCTCACGGTGGTCGTTAAACCTCCAATAATAATAAAAAAAAAAACATCCACAAATCATACCTTATGTTGCTCTTGTTCTATTGACCCTGGAGAATTGTGTTGTTCAAGCTCACAACCTTTAAAGCAAATTTGTGAGAGTGAAATGAATCGTGGTGAAACAAGTCTCATGACATTTTAACAGAACGTTTTGTACCCAACATCAACTGAACAACAAAATGTTGCACCTGTATTAAACCTTTTTCATGAAAGTTATGTAGCTTTTGAGGTAAGTAGTAAAAAGCTGAATAGTGAATGAAATTATTTCTTCTGTCGGATAGATTGAGAAACGATTTTCCTGAAGAAATATTATACATGGTAGGGATTAAAATATTTCATAATTTCACTGTACACCATGTAACCTCTCCGTTCAGAAAACTTGAGTTTCCTGAACGGACATGGTGTACAGTGAAAATATAAAAGATTTATGAATAAACGTATTTTATTCTAAAATGCTGTGGATAATAAATGTTAAGCATTCACATCAAGGCATGCATAGTCTGAATAAATTTTGCCAACCTATTTAAAATTCATCAGATTACAAAGTGGTATTTTTGTGTTTTTTCAGCACCTGGCTCAGTGCATCTGTTCATTTAAGTGAATTAAATGCCTTGCAGAAATGTGCTTTAAATCTATTAACCAAAGAGAGACATGTTGTCTAAAGAGACTAACTTCACTCTTAAATTCACTGACAGTACAAAACATTTTAAAATACCTATACTGTTCTGTGAAGCTTCCAATACATGTGGTAAAGTAACAAAGGCTACATTTTCTACTTTAAATCTATATTGCTGGTTATGTAGCCCATAAAGTAAGCCAACACATAAAATGTTCTCAGTGCAAATTAATGTTTAGCATGTGATAGAAATTTTTAACCTGAAAGCTCAAATCAGGAGGTTTGTCAGTTACATACAGCTTACTGACAGATTACTAAAATGTCGCCAATAATTCAAAGTGATGTTAATTAACACAGCAATCGGACATCGCCGAATTGGCTGTAATTACTGTTGCACACGTGAATTAAACCACATCAGAAAACTTGAAAATTTCATCGCAGTGGAGCGGGAATCGAACCCGCATCTCCCGATTTCCGTTCGAGCGCGCTATCCGTTACACCACCCACGACGACGAATTCTCAAGTTTCTGGGTTCGATTCCCGCTTCACGGCGATGAAATTTTCAAGTTTTCTGATTAGTTTAATTCACGTGTGCAACACTAATTACAGCCAATTCGGCGATGTCCGATTGCTGTGTTAATAAACATGACGTATTGACCACGTATTATGAGAAGAATATTTCTTCAACTCTGAATACCTAAACAACTATAGATTTTTCTTAACAACACTAGATGGCAGCAGAATCTGCATCTGAACGCGGTCGGAGAATTTTCCGATCCTCTTATCGCACAGAATACTTGCCAATTCGTCGTCGTGGGTGGTGTAACGGATAGCGCGCTCGGACGGAAATCGGGAGATGCAGGTTCGATTCCCGCTCCACGGCGATGAAATTTTCAAGTTTTCTGATGTGGTTTAATTCACGTGCGCAACAGTAATTACAGCCAATTCGGCGATGTCCGGTTGCTGTGTTAATTAACATGACGTATTTACCACGTATTATGAGAAGAATATTTCTTCAACTCTGAATTCAAAGTGAATATTGTAACACATTCCACTCAGAATTTTTTAGCAATTTAAAAAAAAATTAAAGAAATGTAAGTCTGCTTCATAGATAAATTAAATGTAAGTCTGCTTCAAAGTTTTTGCTTATAAGCCCCTTTGAAGAAGACTTTGAAGCAAGGATGTTTAAAGCAATTAATTGCTCAGTTAGCTTTCAAAAAATTAAATTTTGTTGATGTACTTCCAAGGGGAAAATGTAGTTGTGGAGCTGACTGTGCAGTGTTCATAAAAGCAAATGCCTTTCTGTTGTAACTACCTCATGTTTTTATGAATAACTACGGTAAGATATGGAATGACAGGCAGAACCCAACGCCCAACGAGAAGCAAAAGTAAACTATCAACCTTGAATTCTTTGTAGATAATAGCTAATCCTGTGCCCGGTGCATTCTGATGTGTTTGTTTCAGTTGTCTGAAAATTAATTTTTCAGTGTGATACTAAATTTACTCCTGCTTGGGTGTAAATGTGTATGTCCGCAAATAAACATTTGATCTGTAGTATAGAAATTTCAATAAAAGCATTGTCATGCTGCAGTATTTTTGGCAAATTTATAAGCTAAAATTACTGCAGCATGAAAGTGCTTCAGTAAATAAAATAAAAAAAAATGTAAGGTTTGCAAAGAAGCTGCCTAAAATTGGTACAGTGGGAATTTTTATTTAATATGTTCTCTTTTTATATATACATATCAACTTTGTGTGCAGTTTGTATGTGTTTGGTTTGAGGTAATTTAAAAGTAACTGAAATTGTAAGCTTAGTGATGTGTGCAAAAATATGTAGGTAAAACAAGAAAACTTATTGGTTGCCATATTCTGTGTATGTATATAAAACTCTTGCAGTGGGTGTGATTCCAAATACTATGCTTTTATCTTCAATGTGATTTATTCTTTTCAAGAGCTGCTAAAAACTGTACTTACAATCTGTGAAAAAAAACAGTGCTCAACAAGTATCATAAATGCTAATTTTTTGGCATGCACAAACATTTTTAAACTACAAACACCAAGAGTGGTTGTTTAAAAGATAATAGCAGAGCAAGAAAACTTAGATCATTTTATTTAAACAAAACGAAGAATTCGAAGGCATAAGAATTCCTTTTGTGCCCAGATTATGTGTTATAGCATACTTTGTAATGCATATTATATTTCTGTGGAAATTTTTCAGAGAATGAAGGAGATAATTAGGAAAGTTAGGTATTTAGAAGGTTGTTATATGCACAGCTTCTCCAGTTTTGCTTACTGTATATCAATTTATGCTGCCATGTGGTATAAATCTTGCAACATATTAAAACCTTTTTTTTTTCCTTAAGTGCAGTTCATCTGTAATGATTCAAATATTGCTTACACATGTTCCAATGTATAATAATACCTGCACAGTTATACCAGAATATTATAAATGGCTTGCAGGCAATTCCGTACAAAAGCTACATGCAGTTTGTAATCAAGTAATGTTTTAATCTAACATTGCTTGTATGTACCAAGCATTTTTGACAATATTGCCATATCTCAGCACATTAGTGTAGCTTTGTTCAATTAATATTGTGAAGCAAAAGTAATCATCCCACTTAAAATGAGATTTTTTTTATAATAAATAAAGTAGAAGCTCATTGAATTCATTGCAGGCTGCTATATGTCACAGGCTTGTGCAGCAGTTGTTGTTGAAATTTTTTTATATCAAAACCATTCCCCAATTGTACAGGGACAAAAAAATGAGATCAATTCATTTATCAGCAACAGAACTAGGGGAGAGGGGTGTGTAGGTGTCTTAGAAAAGGCAATTGGAAGTGCAAGAATTTGTGAATACAACTGTTGGATGTCATTCATACATAACAATTAAATTTCCATGAATAAATTAAATACCATTTTTGTTTCTACTGTTTTTTGTTTATTACTTTTGCTCTGCCTTGTAAAATGAGGGTCATGCATTTCAACAACAGAAACAAACATAAGAAGTCCTGATATTTGGTTGTGATGTTGATATTACTGTGCTGATACCAAATTTATTTAAAGCGTCTTTGTAATTTCTTCGCAACTGAGGTTTTTCTCTAACCAGTAAGCCAAAGTGTTTCCTGTATTTACCTTCATTTAATTGCTCACAGTTGATGTTCCAATTATCTCATTTATTCAAGTCTTGTGTAACAAGAGATATTATTGAATCCTGATTAGGACACAATAGCTCTTTGGATGCATTATTCTATAGCTTACAATGTGTTTGATTAGCTTGTAGCGTGTGCTGTTTTGTACTTTAGCATAAATCCCTTGTGCCTAATACTTTGGGAATGATTTTTTTGCATGTCTGATCCCTCTGGTATTCTTGTTGTGTATCCACGTACCCTTCCCCCTCCTTTTTTTTTTTTTTTTTTTTTTTGTCATCTCTTTAGAAATTTGGAGGACAAGCTTTCAAGAGAATAGACACATATACTTACTGTGGAGCACATTGCAGCCAATGAAAAATGTCACCTGGAGAGTGAACTATTGACTATTTGAATTAAATGTTTTGTAGTGGATTTCTATAAGAAAATATCCATTACGAATATTTGTTTTAATGGTCTGAATTGCACCGATAAGCAAATCTGAAGTTCAAGCAACAAATACTTTGTGGGTAAGCTTATTTTTCTTTTATTTTTTAATTACATTTTCAAAGAAATTCTTCACGTTCTAATTTGCTCATTTATTCACTTTTGTCTTGTATAACTAGAGATGCAACTGAACCCCCATTAGAATGTAATAATTCAGATATATTTTTCCACAATTTGCGATATAATTAGGATGAAAGGCAGCTTGCTTCTAGGCATTTTGGCGACAAAAATGGGGAAAAAAACTTTAATGCAGCTGAGGTGAAAATATAACAGCATAAAATTTATGAGTATACATGTTGTGCCCATTACTTTAGTAAAAACTTTATTACTTAACTAAGAAGATGAAACAGGCTATCAGAAGCAACAGCCAACACAAGTTAAAATTTGGACAATCAGGTTTTGGTACTGAAGATGTTACATGTAGAACAATAAACCAAAGCAGATTTAGTACCATAATCTGATTGAAGAAAATATGAACTGTTTTCCCCATGTACCCGAGACTAATTTCTGTGACCATAAAAAATAGGTTACATGTGAATTAGCATTTGGGCTGCTATTAGCAATGTTCTCCATCATTAGCTAAAATTAATCTCTCTGATATGTTGAATAACCATACCTTGTTTGATCAGATTTCCCTGTAATGAGATCTTTTTGCAGATTCCCTGTTCTTGAACACATGCTTCGTTAGCAACTAACTCCATAATTTGTCCTTGATGAATTTTTTGTCTAGTAATAAATAAATGTAATCTAAAATGTAAGTTTGTCTTAAATTGCATACATATTTGTATTTGGCTGCAGTATGCACGTTTCAGAAGCCAAGTTAAATTTTTTTTTATCATTTATGCATTCCTGTTTCATTTACTACTTAAAACCCATTAACTTATTACATATGTATGTGTTTTTATGACAGTGATATGTACTAGAAGTACGTAATATTTTTGAATACAGATGTAGATTTATTTTTAAAAAGGTGTTTAAGTAGGGATATTTTCGCTGTTCTTGTAAATCTGGTTTTACCAGGGCATTTTATCAACTCAGATTTTCCACTCTATCGCCACAAACTTGTGAATCCTATTTCCCGAATCTAATAAGTGTATATTTTCTTCCTTTATTTGTTTTTACAATGGTTCTCTTGAGTTTCCCAAAAGCTGCAGCCAAGATCTGTTACCGATCGTTTTGTCAACAAAACGCGATGTAAACAAACGCAATGATCCTTGCGTAGTATTGTCTTATCAAATTGAATGAGTGCTTACTAGCAAATATTGTAGAAGAAACAACATAAAAAAATGCAATATTGTTCGCAAAATTCAGATGACAGTTAAACATGAAAGCCCAGCATGAAACTTCTCTTCCGTAGAGAAGCAATGGCTGCGACAACGCTGGACTGAGAGGATCCTTTTCGTGACGTCACAAAATCTATGCTTGGGCCCGGTGAGAAACGAAGTGACTGACGTGATCTCATATAGTCCATGGGGTTGCTCACGGTTGTCGTTAAACCTCCAATAAATTAAAAAAAAAGGAATGAGATACATATTTATACGCTTGTTTTCTGATATGTAACGTATGGGTCATTTTTTTTTTTTTTTTTTGATTGGAGGTTTAACGACCACCGTGAGCAACTCAATGGGCTATAAGCAGTCGCCCGTCCCTAATTTAGGGCCACTGGTTCCAGGGAAGGGAAAGAGCCAGTGCCGTAAGACAAACACAACATCCATGCCTGACCGGGATTCGAACCCGGACCCCTTACGGGCGAATGATCAGAGGCCAACGCCTTAGACCACTGCGCCACCGAGGCGGCATATGGGTCATAAGAGGACATGGCTTTTCTGAAATACACACTAATGTGGAGGTATCCAAATCAATGCACTTCGACATCGTTTAGCCGCCCCGGTGGCGCAGTGGTCTAAGCGATGGCCTCTGGTCATTCGTCCGAAAGGGGTCCGGGTTCGAATCCCGGTGAAGCATGGATGTTGTGTTTTGTCTTACGGCACTGGTTCTCTCCCTTCCCTGGAACCAGTGACCCTAAATTAGGGACCGGCGACTGCTTATAGCCCATTGAGTTGCTCACGGTGGTCGTTAAAATTCCAATAAAAAAAAAAAGCCTATAACCGCGAGAGACGGCCGTCAACGTGTGAGAAAGCTGATGGGGTTTTTTTGATTGGAGGTTTAACGACCACCGTGAGCAAGTCAATGGGCTATAAGCAGTCGCCCGTTCCTAATTTAGGGTCACTGGATCCAGAGAAGGGAGAGAACCAGTGCCGTAAGACAAACACAACATCCATGCCTCACCGGGATTCGAACCCGGACCCCGTTCGCACGAATGATCAGAGGCCATCGCTTAGACCACTGCGCCACCGGGGCGGCGCTGATGGTTTTCAAGGCTATTGCAATGCATTTTGTGTTGGTCGAATCGCCTTCTTTCGTCGCAAATGTTTCCGATTTCGCCTCGTAACTTGCTGCCAATGCATGAAAAAATGCTGGCCGCCCCGGTGGCGCAGTGTTCTAAGTGATGGCCTCTGATTATTCGTCCAAAAGGGGTCCGGGTTCGAATCCCGGTGAGGCATGGATGTTGTGTTTGTCTTACGGCACTGGCTCTCTCCCTTCCCTGGAACCAGTGACCCTAAATTAGGGACGGGCGACTGCTTATAACCCATTGAGTTGCTCAAGGTGGTGGTTAAACCTCCAATCGAAAAAAAAAAAAAAAAAAAGAAAAAATGCTGAAATTATAAAATTCTTGGTCCTTTCGAGGATCCTCCGCATTTTTATTTTAAATTGAAATACACGAACGTTAGTGCAAATTCTTAATAAACCATAACGTTAAAATTGAAAATTTCACTCGCATAAGAAGTATAATTCATTCCGGTTTTATATTAACACTATTTCTGTAACTCAAAACCACACTATTCCAAAATACACACAGTTAAAATTACATAGGTATCATGTGAACATAAGGTGACCAGACATCGGGACACCGATTTGAGGACAAAAGGGCGTGGCCTCCCCAAATCGGTAGTTCATTTGGGGACACATACGTACTCAAAATAAATATGCAAATATTTTCGTCACAAAACTGCATTGCTTCAATAAGTGTGATATTACATATGAAAATTTGTTTCTTAAAAGGATATATCTTGTAGAATGTTGGTAATTTGTATTGACAAAGTAGAATTATGACGACGAGAACATATTAGCAAAAGTGAAAAGCTTTACCTTAGGTACATGCGCTGAATTAAAATTAGGCTGCACACCCTAGTAATTGCATGGCGAATTTTTCATTTTACCAAAGTTTTTTTTTTTTTTTTTTTTTTTTTTTTTTTTTTTTGGAGGTTTAACGACCACCGTGAGCAACTCAAAGGGCTATAAGCAGTCACCCGTCCCTAATTTAGGGTCACTGGTTCCAGGGAAGGGAGAGAGCCAGTGCCGTAAGACAAACACAACATCCATGCCTGACCGGGCGATTCGAACCCGGACCCCTTACGGACGAATGATCAGAGGCCAACGCCTTAGACCACTACGCCACCGGGGCCGCCCAAAGTTTTTGGAGAAACTCAGAACAAGTACAGACGAAATTTTACAGCGCCTGTGGTGCATTGACCTAGTGACCTACTGACCATTTGTACAAGTGGGTACGGGTTCGAGCCCCGAATGAGGCATGGGTGGAGTGTTTGTTTTACAGCACATGCTCTCTCTGTCTCTCTCTCTATCTCTCTTCCCTAGAATGAATGTCTCCAAATTAGAGACAGGCGACTGCTTATAGTCCATAGAGTTGCTCGTAATGGTCGTTAAACCCAGAAAAAAGATAAAAAAAGTCAAAATTTGTTTTCACAAGAAGCATTTTAGAAAATTCGTACAACGGAAACTACTTTTAAGAACATTTTTTATTGGAAATCTATAAAGTTAATGAGGAAGTGTAAATTCGAGGACATTTGGGGACAAACATTAAAATTTGAGGACAATCTGCGTCCCCAAAGGTTTCAGACGTTTTTGGGGACGGTAAAATAAATTCGAGGACTGTCGTCAAGAATTGGGGACGTCTGGTCAGCTTATGTGAACAACGTCAAATTCCCACGTCTTGCGGCTTTATGGTTAAGAGACAGTGCATCTCCAGAAGTATTATTCTAACCTTCTTGTTTATAACATGAATAAAACATTCGATATAAAGAAACATATATATATATATTTTTTGATTGGAGGTTTAACGACCACCGTGAGCAACTCAATGGGCTATAAACAGTCGCCCGTCCCTAATTTAGGGTCACTGGTTCCAGGGAAGGGAGAGAGCCAGTGCCGTAAGACAAACACAACATCCATTCATTGATTGATTGGAGGTTTAACGACCACCGTGAGCAACTCAATGGGCTATAAGCAGTCGCCCGTCCCTAATTTAGGGTCACTGGTTCCAGGGAAAGGAGAGAGCCAGTGCCGTAAGACAAACACAACATCCATGCCTGACCGGGATTCGAACACGGACCCTTACGGACGAATGATCAGAGGCCAGCGCCTTAGACCACTGCGCCACCGGGGCGGCTGATTGGAGGTTTAGCGACCACCGTGAGTACCTCAATGGGCTATAAGCAATTGCCCGTCCCTAATTTAGGGTCACTGGTTCCAGGGAAAGGAGAGAGCCAGTGCCGTAAGACAAACACAACATCCATGCCTGACCGGGATTCGAACCCGGACCCCGTTCGGACGAATGATCAGAGGCCATCGCTTAGACCACTTTTTTTTTTTTTCGGTAAGCATTTCATTTTTTTTTTATTTTTCGGTAAAGCATGGCGAATACCTAAGGGAGGCATGGATGTTTTGTTTGTCTTACGGCACTGACTCTCTCCTTCCCTGGAACCAGTGGCCCTAAATTAGGAACGGGCGACTGCTTATAGCCCATTGAGTTGCTCACGGTGGTCGTTAAAGCTCCAATAAAAAAAAAACCTGAGGTAAAGTATTTCGCTTTTGCAATATGTTCTCGCCATCATAGTTCTACTTTGTCAATATAAATTACCAACATTCTACAAGATATATCCTTTTAAGACGCGAATACCTAAGGGAGGCATGGATGTTGTGTTTGTCTTACGGCACTGGCTCTCTCCCTTCCCTGGAACCAGTGACCCTAAATTAGGAACGGGCGACTGCTTATAGCCCGTTGAGTTGCTCACGGTGGTCGTTAAACCTCCAACAAAAAAAAATCCACCGGCAGATGCAGCTCAGCGGCCAGCAGTACTGCAGAGGACGGCGTGTAAGTAAGTAACCGATTTGCAAGCAAATGGTCTCTTTCTGCTCGGGAACGAATTACCCAAGCGATACGAAACAGAATTACGTTCCATCCGGCCGTCGTCTGTCCGTCAGTCCAAAAGAAAAAAAAATTATCCGCCGATAAACAACCGATTTGCACGGAAATTATTTCTTTCGACTCAGAGACGCCTGACACTTATCAGATACATTACAAAATTACGTTCCATCCGTACCAAGTTTGTCTTTACGTCCGTCAGGAAGCATAAAAACACATAACTGGACCGAGAAACAACAGATCTCCGCCGATAAACAACCGATTTGCACGAAAATTATTACTTTCGACTCAGCGACGCCTGACATCTATCAGATACAATACAAAATTACGTTTCATCTGTCCGAAGTCTGTCTTTCCGTCCGTCCGTCCGTAAGCATAAAAACACATAACTGGAGCTAAAAACAATAGATTTGCACCGAAATGGTCTCTTTCGACTCAGGAACGAATTACCCTTGAGATACGATGCAGAATTACGTTCCATCCGTCCGCCGTCTGTCCGTCCTTCCAGAAGAATAAAATTATTACTTTCTAGTCGGGGACGCCTCACACTTATGAGATATGATAAAAATAACGTTCCATCCGTCCGCCGTCTGTCCGTCCGTCCAGAAGAATAAAAAAATATCTCCGCCGATAAAGAACCGACTTGCACGGAGGTTATTTATTTCGACTCAGGGACGCCTCACACCTATCAGATACAATACAAAATTACGTTCCATCCGTCCGCCGTCTGTCTGTCCGTTCAGAAGAATAAAAATAATATATCCGCTGATAGACAACCGATTTACACGGAAATGATTTCTTTCTACTCAAGGACGCCTCACACTTATCCGATATGATAAAAAATTACGTTCCATCCGTCCTCCTTTAGTCTGTCCGTCCAGCAGAAGAATAAAAAAATATCTCCTCAAAAGATAAAAACAAACAAAAACGATTTTGTTCGCTTTATACAATATATATATATATATATATGTGTGTGTATATGTGGGATGTAAGTTCAGGTGATGCGTAACATCACAGCTTCTTCTTGACAAATGTCAACCCCGCCTTCTCGTGATGCATCCTGTTCCCACTAAAAGGGCTCTGACGACCGCCAATAGCGGTATAACTATACCATCGGGATTAGAGGAAATGCTATTCCACACTCACCAACCCGCTTGGCCAGCGTAATGAGTTATGGCCAAACTCCTCCAAAATGACTCCACAACTTAAATCTTGGCCCTCAGTCGCCGGCAGTTGGAGATGTACCTGGCCAAGGCAGTGGCCAGTGCGACATGAAGGCAGAGGGTGCTAAGAATCCCCGGAGGACAGGACTAGGCTGCCATCTGATGCTGACCTTGGCTACGTATAATGGACGCCCCCTGTCTTCTGATTCAAAGCTTCTTGAATTGGAAGAGGAACTACAAAGAATCAAGTGGGACATCGTCGGGCTAATTGAGGTAAGGAGAAAAGGAGATCTCATTGAACTGAAAAGTGGACATCCCTTCTACTATCATGGGACAGATACTGGCAGAACTAGTGGTGTTGTATTTATAATAAACAAGAAACTGAAGGATAAAGTTGTAGAAGTTGAAAGTTCCTCTAACATAGCTGCACGACTCGTTATCCATCTCTCGAAAAGATACAATGCTCAGATTATTCACACTTATGCACCCACCACAAGTTATCCTGAAGAAGAAATTGAAGAATTTTATGAGGAAATTAGTCATCTAAATAATAAAGGTAAGCAGCACTTGAAGATAATTATGGGAGATTTCAATGCAAAAATGGGGCAACAGCAACAGAATGAAACTTCAGTAGGTAAATTCGGTCACGGCAACAGAAACCAGAGTGGATATACTCTCGTAGAGTTTGCAGAGGCAGAAGGGTTTTTCATCATGAACTCCTTTTTCAAGAAAAAGCCACACAGGAAATGGACATGGAGACATCCAAATGGGACGACAAGTGAAATTGATTTTATTATGTGTAACAAAAAATTCGTCATAGAAGACTGCAGTGTGCTGAACAAGTTCAACACAGGCAGTTCCACCATAGATTGGTGAGATGTAAGATGCACCTCAACACTAAACTCGAAAGTAGCAAGCTCATAAGACAAACAAAATGTATTGACATAACCAACCTTAAAAAACACCATAATACCTTCAAGCTGGAACTGAAGAACAGATTCTCTGCTTTAGAAGGCCTAACATCGGAAGAAGTGGATATTTCTGAAGTTAACAGGAAAGTAACCAAAGCTCTTATGGAAAGAGAAACAAAATTAGCTGGGTCTAAGAACAAGTTGCATGTGAACAAATTATCAGGAAATACCAAAATGTTGAGGCAAAAAAGAAGAGAGATGATGACAACTAAAGAAGATATGACTTCCAAAGTGGAATATATACAGCTATGCAAGACAGTACAAAAAAGTATCCCTGAAGACGTTAGGAAATTCAACTGTGAATATATTTTTTTATCTTTTTGGACGGACGAATGGAACGCAATTTTGTATTGTATCTGATAGATGTCAGTCGTCGCTGAGTCGAAAGTAATAATTTCCGTGCAAATCGGTTGTTTATCGGCGAAGATATTTTTTTTTATTCTTCTGGAAGGACGGACAGACGGCGGACGGATGGAACGTAATTATGCATCGTATCTCATGGGTAGTTCGTTCCTGAGTCGAAAGAGACCATTTGCGTGCATATCTGTTGTTTCTGGGTCCAGTTATGTGTTTTTATGCTTCCTGACGGACGGACGGAAAGACAGACTTGGTACCGATGGAACGTAATTTTGTAATGTATCTGATAGGTGTCAGGCGTCTCTGAGTCGAAAGAAATAATTCCCGTGCAAATGGGTTGTTTATCGGCTGAGATATTTTTTAATTTTTCTGGACGGACAGACAGAAGGCGGAAGGATGGAACGTTATTTTTTATTATATCTTATTGGCGTGAGCCGTACCTGAGTAGAACGGATTTATTTCCGTGCAAATCGGGTGTTTCTCGGTCGAGATGTGTTTTTATACTTCCGGGCGGACGGACGGAAAGACGGACTTGGGACGAATGGAACGTAATTTTGTATTGTATCTGGTAGGTGTGAGTCGTTGCTGAGTCGACAGTAATTTTCATGCAAATCGGTTGTTTATTAACGGAGATATTTTTTTATTCTTCTGGAAGGACGGATAGACGGCGGACGGAAGGAACGTAATTCTGCATCGTATCTCATGGGTAATTCGTTCCTGAGTAGAAAGAGACCATTTGCCAATATCTCCAAAAACAACCCAAATAAATACTTACTTACCCATATACCTCATTTGAAATTCACAGCGAATATTGCTGTTTTGCGGTCGCGATTTGGCGCCCCCGTGTGACTGAAACGGCGTTTTTGCTCGTACACGGAATCCCGTAGGATCGGCGAAACTGGCATAGCCTTGTATTATGCGATTAATCGCAGAAAGCCATGGTGGAAGAATAGCCATTTATACATTTGGATGGATACTGCAAACAGGTTAGGTTGTTCGATTTGTGCCGACAGCCGCCATTGAACAAACTAATGTTAACTAAGATGTAAACAACCTGTGTCAGGACTTCGACGACGTATACGAACTACAAGTGCTGTTCAGTGCCGGTCGCCAATTGGTGGGTGCCGGTTTTTTGCTACCAATGAGATGTGTGGATATCGCTGTCGCCAGACGCTAGTGAGTGACTGACCTCGCTTTAGCCCACGGACTAAGTTCACGCTCCTTCTGTGATTGGTCAGAACGATTGGAAAGGAGTGGTCTTCTTTGGGTAGGAATTAGATGATTGATGTCTTCCTGTTCAGCTGCACGGAATATCTGTTGCGCTTTGAATTATTGTCATTAGATGGCGCCGTGTTTTGTTCTGTTTTTTTTTTTTTGGATTGGAGGTTTAACGATCACCGTGAGCAACTCAATGGGCTATAAGCAGTCGCCCGTCCCTAATTTAGGGTCACTGGTTCCAGGGAAGGGAGAGAGCCAGTGCCGTAAGACAAACACAACATCCATTCATTCATTGATTGGAGGTTTAACGACCACCGTGATCAACTCAATGGGCTATAAGCAGTCGGCCGTCCCTAATTTAGGGTCACTGGTTCCAGGGAAGGGAGAGAGCCAGTGCCGTAAGACAAACACAACATCCATTCATTGATTGATTGGAGGTTTAACGACCACCGTGAGCAACTCAATGGGCTATAAGCAGTCGCCCGTCCCTAATTTAGGGTCACTGGTTCCAGGGAAGGAAGAGAGCCAGTGCCGTAAGACAAACACAACATCCATTCATTGATTGATTGGAGGTTTAACGACCACCGTGAGCAACTCAATGGGCTATAAGCAGTCGCCCGTCCCTAATTTAGGGTCACTGGTTCCAGGGAAGGGAGAGAGCCAGTGCCGTAAGACAAACACAACATCCATTCATTGATTGATTGGAGGTTTAACGACCACCGTGAGCAACTCAATGGGCTATAAGCAGTCGCCCGTCCCTAATTTAGGGTCACTGGTTCCAGGGAAGGGAGAGAGCCAGTGCCGTAAGACAAACACAACATCCATGCCTCACGGGATTCGAACCCGGACCCCGTTCGGACGAATGATCCGAGGCCATCGCTTAGACCACTGCGCCACCGGTGCGGCGTTTTGTTCTGCAGGTTGTTTTTATGAGATTTGCTCTGTTGTGATAAATGTTTACATAGGCGAAGCCATCTTAAGTATATCCGAGTAGGTGCCAAAGAACAATTTTAAAATTTATATAGGAGACAGCATATATTTTCGCCATACCGTACGCGTCTTTTGGGGCAGTTTAGAAACATAAAGGGGTTTTTTACTGATTAAAAAGGTTTAAAATGCGTGCAAATTTGCAGAGGTAAGCTGTGCGAAGAAATTACAGTCCCTTAACTTTCGGCCCCATCAGTCCAATCGCATATGTGTGGAGGAAGACTTCGTATTCATGTCTTGCATATGGTATATTTATACTAGTAATTGAAAAACTACTTTTTAAAAGTAGTTAACTACTGCTACATTCTTGACTATAGCCCACAGACTAGGTTCACGCTCCTTCTGTGATTGCTACAGCTACAACTACGTTTTTTGAAAAGTAGTTACTTTTAATACCTTTTAGGTTAAGTTAAAGGTACAAATTCTGGAGATCTTTGCATATTTTCCATGTTTTCCCATCTCGATATACCGAGAACTGTTACTTCAAAAATTTACCTTCAGATTCACCTTCTCAATTCTATACACAAAAATATTAATTTCAAATTAATTAAGAAATAAGATCGCTCGTGAAAGTATAAGCAAGTCTATAAGTGAAATACGACCGTTTGTTTTACAAGCGGCTAGATCCAGCACCTTGGCACACATCCAAGATTCTCCCGTGCAGGAAGCCACGCCTCTCAGCCGTCATTTGAGCTCCGTCCTTCTATCTTAAAAATGGAAAACACTTCTGTGCGATGTGTTTATTGCGAAAAGAAATTCAGTAGTGTTGGAAATCGAAATAAGCACATTAAAGTGATTCACAAATCACAGAAATCCGGTGATTCACCTTTGAAATTTCCATGTGCAGTAGAAAACTGTAATATTGCATTGTATTCTGAAGATTTAAAGCAACATTTATGCTCCACTCATGGATATGATTTAGAAGATCGTGTGCTAACATTCGAATCGCTGGCGGAATTTGAAACATGGAAAGAGAGTATTGAAGCAAAAGATAAAGTTTTTTTTGCCAAAGTCAGAGGTAAGAAAGAAACAGCACAGAGCATCAAATTTTATTATAACTGTAATAGATCAGGGAGTTATGTTAGTTACAGTTCTGGGAAAAGAGCGAAAATTGAGACTTGCAAACAAGGATTTCCCTGTACTGCTTACATGAACATCAGAATTGACAATAATAATAATAATGTGGTTATCAATTATGTACCCCAGCACTATGGACACGCATTTCAGTTAAAATACATAAGATTGCCCAACAATTTTCGTAAAACTGTAGCAGAACAACTGGCAGCTGGTGTTTCTGTTGAGGCTTTTCTTGATTCCATCAGAAGTACATTTGAAGAGGACTACGGAAGGGCATGTTTAATTACACGCAAGGACATTAATAACATTAAAGTTAGTTTTAAATTAGATCATGCAAGAAGACATGAGCCGCCCCGGTGGCGCAGTGGTCTAAGGCGTTGGCCTCTGGTCATTCGTCCGTAAGGGGTCCGGGTTCGAATCCCGGTCAGGCATGGATGTTGTGTTTGTCTTACGGCACTGGCTCTCTCCCTTCCCTGGAACCAGTGACCCTAAATTAGGGACGGGCGACTGCTTATAGCCCATTGAGTTGCTCACGGTGGTCGTTAAACCTCCAATCAAAAAAAAAAAAAAAAAAAAAAGAAGACATGCAATGGATAGTATAAGCGTGAAACTAATACTACAAGAATTCAGTAAATTGGGCTTCAAAAATGTGCGTAACCTATACGGTAGAAACTACCAGACCATGTTGACAGTCCTAAATGATTGACGGATGAGAGGCGTGGCTTCCTGCACGGGAGAATCTTGGATGTGTGCCAAGGTGCTGGATCTAGCCGCTTGTGTTTGTTTTTCGGCGAGAAACAGGCTCAATGCGCCATCTAACGACTTGAATTCTAACAAATAATTTGGAAATGTCAGAATTAAAGCGGGACAGATACTGGTTAACGTGCCAAACCATGAACCGCCCTGCGAAATCACAGTGCCCAATCACAGAAAGAGCGTGAACCTAGTCTGTGGGCTAAATTCACGTGTAGCGTGAATTCAACCTCAGCCGTCGCTCGTCCCTTATTTAGGGTCACTGTTTCCAGGGAAGAGAGAAAGCCAGTGCCGTAAGACAAACACAGCATCCATGTCTCACCATTATTCGAACCCGGACCCCTTTCGGATGAATGCCCAGAAAACATCGCTTAGACCACTGCGCACACCGGGGCGGCCGTGAGAATTGAACTGATCCTAATATGACGCACAGCTGTTTCATAAATTAAAGCCTTCTTAATGAAAAAGAGTTGACGCGCTTTTACTCCTCCTGTAGAGAAACTTTAATGTTTCTGACACTTCGATGTCATGTAAATATTCAAAGGAATTAATACAAAACATTCGCAATACATACATTTTGCAGTTATCGTAAACAATATAATTTGCTTTGTTTGAACGTTTGTCCTACTTTGGTGGGGCAGTGGAAAGAGTCATAGCCCTTTGGTCATCACCTTAGCACCGACTGAGACAGGGGCGGAACCAGAGGTTTACTCTAGGAGGGGAGGGGGCGGTTTTTTGGGTATAAAAGGGAGGGTGGAGAACACATTATGGAAGGGGGCCGCGGGTGGCTTAGTGGTCAGCGTATGTGACTGCCACGGGAAGGGCCTCAGGTTCGATCCCAGACAGGCATGAACACTCGATCCACTAAATACCCGCCGTGCGTCGGATGGGCACGTTAAGCCGTCGGACCCCGGGTACTGGTCCCTTGGTAATAAATAAGGGCGTCTTCCTCCCCCTTTCTACCTCACTTCCGTGTCACTTTCCTATCCGGCGCTCTAGCCCAAATCTCCTAGCTTCCTATTTCTAAGGGTTGTTTAAGACCTGGGGTCAGACACTCCCTTTCTAAAATCCTCTACATCTGATCTAATCTGATCCATTATGGAAGGATTTTTTAGATATACATTATACATATTGGAGGAGCCCTCCTACCTGGCGTTTTTTTTCAAGGTTTTAAAAACACTTTCATTTGCTCCAGGAATGTTAAATCGTTAAATACCTGAACGAGAGCAAGCAATCGATGAAAAATCACAATTGATTCAGTGTGATCGATTGCGCGTTTCCCGAAGAAATGAACTTTATGTATTATAAATATTTAACGGGAATTATCGAGGATAATTTATTAAGGTAGATTACATGTGGAAGTAGTACGCCGCAAGAACTCCTGACGAAGATCTAGTGTTTAGATCGAAATTTTGAGAGGTAATGTACTTTAACAAATTATCCTCGATAATTCCCTTTAAATATTTATAATACTGAAAGTAATAAGAGGAAGTCATGAAGTCATTAATGAACTTTATGGTTTTTTGAAATCGACACAGACTACGCCTGAATGAAATCCTTCAAAATAAAGCCCAAGCCGTTGTATTCGGAGTTGGTTAATTTAATAAAAAACATTTTCAGTTATGTCCATCTGACATATTTTCATTCGTTAAAGTAAATACAGTCGAACCCCTATTTAACGGACTGCGAGTTAACGAATTCCGCCATTTTACGTACATTTTTTATGGTTCCGACGGAATCACATTGAAATTAATGCTTGGCGTTTCCCGATTTAACGAACACATTTCCTCAATTTAGCGGATATTTTTTTTTTTCTTTTTTAAACCACAGAACCATGTTAACCAGCATTTGCACGTAAACAGTTAGTCCAAATGCAGTCCCTTGATCCCTTGATGATGTTTTCTATGGACAAATTGGACTAAATGCATCAGATTCTGGCGATGAAGATGAAGCAGAACTGAAAGTTAGCTGCTTTGGTGATGCTTGTAACAGTATAGAATGTACTAAAAAGTACTTGATGCCCTTCGATATTAATCATGCAGTTCAAAAAATTGAAGCTGCAATTTATAAAACTAAACGTTCAGAAAAAAAAAAACATTAGCAATCTTCTCTAAAGCATTTCTTTTCTGCAATGTAAGAAAGGTAATCAGCACATATTCTGTTTTTACAAGTTAATTAGTACTAATTGATGTTCAGTTTCATGCCGTTTAGGATACTGAAATCATTATTGAAGAAGCTAAATGCTGGGGAAAAAATCAACTATCGTATTTGTCTCGCAATTTTAAAGTACGCTTACATTTTGATGCTACATATTGAAGTCTAATATATACGAATTATGTATTTAATATGCAAAGTAAATGTGCACGTATTATAACATTTTTGATAATAGATTCCTTTTTTTTATTTGAAGTTTAATGACCACCGTGAGCAACTCAATGGGATATAAGCAAGGAGGTTATATTACTGGAGACACCACTGGATCTGCCGCCATAGGTCACAGCTAATCTGTGGTGTGACGTCACAAGCAGGCAAAAATAAACTAAATTATACCGGTGATGAAACAGTAAGCTTGTGTATCATTGATTAAGGTTATTGAATTACTCATTTTATCTGTTAATACGCTTAGAAGCTTTTGTTCCATTGGTTTCCAAGCAACTTCTCTTCTGCGGCTGCCTGCTCATGACGTCATTTGCAGCACGGACGGTGACTTATGGCGGCCAATGCTGCGTGGATAGGAGTGGTGTCTCCAGTAATATAACCTTGGGAGAAACCACTGACTCTGCCGCCATAGGTCACAACTCACAGCTGATCGTTGAAGTGACGTCACAAGCAGGCAAAAATGAACTAAATTATACCGGTGATGAAACAGTAAGCTTGTGTATCATTGATTAAGATTATTGAATTACTCATTTTATCTGTTTATACGCTTAGAAGCTTTTGTTCCATTGGTTTCCAAGCAACTTCTCTTCTGCGGCTGCCTGCTCATGACGTCATTTGCAGCACGGACGGTGACTTATGGCGGCCAATGCTGCGTGGATAGGAGTAGTGTCTCCATTAATATAACCTCCTTGGGAGACACGACTGGCTCTGCCGATATAGGTCACAGCTAATCTGTGTTTGTGACGTCATAAGCAGGCAAAAATGAACTAAATTATGCCGTTGATGAAACAGTAAGCTTGTGTATCATTGATAAAGATTATTGAATTACTCATTTTATCTGTTTATACGCTTAGAAGCTTTTGTTCCATTGGTTTCCAAGCAGCTTTTCTTCTGCGGCTGCGTCGTGCCTGCTCATGACGTTGTTTGTTGCACAGATGGTGACTTATGGCGGCCAATGATGCGTGGATATGAGCGGTGTTTCCAGTAATATAACCTTCTTGGATATAAGTAGAAGCCCGTTCCTAATTTAAGGTCACTGGTTCCAGGGAAGGGAGAGAGCCAGTGCCGCAAGACAAACACAACATCCATGCCTCACAGGGTTTGAACTCAGACCCCTTTCGGGCGAATGATCAGAAGTCATCGCTTAGGCCACTGCGCCACCGTGGGGGCGACAATAAATTCGTAGTTAAAAGCACTATACATAACTGAAAAAAAAAAGAGAAGAAAGCTGCTCACGCATTCTATTACGAACACTAACTAAATTTGAATGTTTCACTCGAAAGGCTCCTCTATTTAGCGAATTCCGCGATTTTACGTACTCGTTGGTTGGTCCCTTGAAGTTCGGTTAATCGAGTTTGACTGTACATGCCTGATTTCAGCCAAAACATAAGGAACACACGGTGTAGTCACAAAATCGCTAATTATAAGACACGGTAACTGGAATTTTGCTCTCTCCTCCTTCTTTTTTTCGTTTCAACTGTGCCCGAAGGCGACAAAAAGAATCGTTTTCGACTTTTTTTCACTGGTGATCACTGTTGGTGATGAACTAATGAAACACTACGTCCATTGGATATTAAGGCTCTACGAGACCCGCCATCTTGTATTGCTGCCTTCTCTTGTTAACCAACGGGCAAGCGTATTTCACAAATTGCTCGGGCAATTTTGCACATTTTGGAACACCGTTTTTGGCTAACGCAAGATATATGACAAATAAAGAGTTCCCTGGTTTCAGAATTTTCATTGACCTTTCCCTTCATTTTTTATCTGCAGCGAAAGTCGTACCAAGGCGTCTTCCATAGTTTTATTAATTAATAAAAATACTTAAAGAGTCCAAAATGAAAATCTGAAACCAGGGAACTCTTTATTTATCATATATCTTGCGTTAGCCACAAACGGTGTTCCAAAATGTGCAGAACTGCCCGAGCAATTTGTGAAATACGCTTGCCCGTTGGTTAACAAGAGATGGCACAATACAAGATGGCGGGTCTTGTAGAGCCTTAACGAAAAAAAAACGGAAAAAGAAAGCAATTCTGATATCAGTTACTTTACGTACATGAATGAAAACTCCAATGATCCAGTAGACACACACGGACGTACTCAGTGTGTGTTACAATCACAGTCGTACAAACATGAGATGAAGAGATTTTAGTTTTTCTTTTCAAGAACAAAGTTCTCCTAATCTGGTTTGAAGAACTGAAAACTTCCTTTAAATGAGTACGTAATGTGAAACCAAGTAAACAAAGCCTCCTAAAATTCGACAATTACCAAATTTAAACAGCTTGGGATTTTTACGATATTGTTCATCTCTTCCTGCGAAAAATCCCAAAAGCTAATTTATATATATTAAATTTGGAATTTGCATCAAAAACATTTTTTCAACCATACGTAACGACAGAGATATTTTTTTTTATTGGAGGTTTAACGACCACCGTGAGCAACTCAAATGGGCTATAAGCAGTCGCCCGTCCCTAATTTAGGGTCACTGGTTCCAGGGAAGGGAGAGAGCCAGTGCCGCAAGACAAACACAACATCCATGCCTCACCGGGATTCGAACCCAGACCCCGTTCGGACGAATGATCAGAGGCCATCGCGTAGACCACTGCGCCACCGGGGCGGCGCGACAGAGATCAAGTCGCCACTTTGAATAAAGCAGGAATATATCGTATCCCATTGCTTCCTTCGGCTCCTAACGAATATATCAAATACTACATAGGTTCTACCCTTAAAAGGCTGAACATTAGATTGTCTGAACACAAATATGCCCTTCGAACTGACTCCATTTCTACTTCATTTAATACAGCTGTTCGCCAGGGAGGTTACTCTCCCGATTGGCCTAATACAATAGTACTTTCCTCCAATGTTAACAAACAAACCGTCTTTTTTACCGAGAGTCTGTATATAATCTCTTATGGTACTACCTGTTGTAACTTGGACTTACCTGTTTTTGTTCCTAGACAATGGAGAAAAATAATTACTTCTCCCATTCAAAAAACTGAAAAAGAGGACCTTAATTAATCAATTATATTATCTGTACATATTACTTTGTTCTGCTGTTTTCCTCAATTGGCATCACCTGCGTTTTTGAACAAATGTATTGTTTGTCTCCCTGGGGAGACTGGTTATATATTGCGGCGCTTCCGTGTGCTCTGTGGCACTGTTGGGTGGTCTGAGGACGGGTGCTATTGTAGACCCGAAAGTCTTGCCCTTTTAAATATTTTTAAATCATATCTTTTATTGTAAATAAGGTTTTTATTGAACAGCCAGAGATGGTGGTTTGATGACATCGTACGGAGACAGCACGCCATTAATTAATTATAATTAAGCAATCCAACATTTCTACTGACGTCATCAATGTACAGGTCGCGCCAACTATTAACATGTCTGAACATAACTGAAAGAAAAATAATTGATTTTCAATATAATTATGGTTATGTTTTAGCAAGTATCCCATGTTATAACTCAGAGTTAGTTTTATCGAAGTGCCATTGGAAACATAAGGGCGCAGTGGTCTAAGCGATGGCCTCTGATCGTTCGTCCGGAAGGGGTCCGGGTTCGAATCCCGGTGAGGCATGGATGTTGTGTTTGTCTTACGGCACTGGTTCTCTCCCCCCCCACAGCCAGTGGCCCTACATTAGGGACGTGCGACTTCTTATAGCCCATTGAGTTGCGCATGGTGGTCGTTAAACCTCCAACCCAGCCGCCCCGGTGGCGCAGTGGTCTAAGCGATGGCCTCTGATCATTCGTCGGAACGGGGTCCGGGTTCGAATCCCGGTGAGGCATGGATGTTGTGTTTGTCTTACGGCACTGGTTCTCTCCACCCCCCCCCCACAGCCAGTGGCCCTACATTAGGGACGTGCGACTTCTTATAGCCCATTGAGTTGCTCATGGTGGTCGTTAAACCTCCAGCCCTGCCGCCCCGGTGGCGCAGAGGTCTAAGCGATGGCCTCTGATCATTCGTCCGAACGGGGTCCTGGTTCGAATCCCGGTGAGGCATGGATGTTGTGTTTGTCTTACGGCACTGGCTCTCTTCCTTCCCTGGAACCAGTGACCCAAAATTATAGGGACGGGCGACTGCTTATAGCCCATTGAGTTGCTCACGGTGGTCGTTAAACCTCTAACCAAAAAAAAAAAAAATAGAGTTGCTCACGGTGGTCGTTAAACCTCCAACCAAAAAAAAAAAAAAAAGAGTTGCTCACGGTGGTCGTTAAACCTCCAACCAAAAAAAAAAAAAAATAGAGTTGCTCACGGTGGTCGTTAAACCTCCAACCAAAAAAAAAAAAAGAGTTGCTCACGGTGGTCGTTAAACCTCCAATCAAAAAAAAAAAAAAAAGAAACATAAGGCAGAGATTTTGGCTTAATTACAATTTAGAGACATGAACCTTCATGAGAAAAAAGAGCTGGTTTGAATTATGGATTCAGGTTTCTCTCTATTAAAAAAAAAAAAAAAAAAATTACTGCCGCCGTCGCTGATTTAGAAATTTCACAACATTCGCACTTTCCTAGCTCGCAGCGCAAAAAGTATTGAACACAAAAATATGAAATTTACATCGTTTGTAGAGAATTATTCGGATAACACGCTGAATTAAACCGTTTTTTTTATTCTGGCGATACTTCAAGAGCTATTGTATTTCAAAGTTAAGGTAAGCACAAAAGTGCTATCAGGTCGCGTTCCGGACACACTAACAGCAACAGAACCACGAACTTTTGTAGGTATGTGTGACCATGGCAGAATTTTTTCACCCCGTCGCCCGTTTTTTGAATTTTGATTTAGTTTACGAGAAATTAAATTTTTAAATTTCACAAAATTCTCTATTTCGCGATGGGATCCATTTAAAAAAAACCCCGGATATATGGCAAATTATAAATCATAATGCCTTGCAATTTTGACAGCATTAACTCACAACTATCATCGCTCTTTTACAAAAAAGAAAATTAACAAAAGTCATTTTTTGATTTTTAAGCATGTTTTAAAGACGCAAAGGAAAGGAACGAACGGCTTACTTTGCCTTCATAGTTAACCACACAGGAAAGTTCTGGTTCTGTTACCTGCTGCCATGGTGACGCACCTATTTTTAGCACTCTATTCTGATTGGGTGAAAGGACAGGGTGCAATCAAAATGGTAATGAGGCAATACTCAATGACTTAGCGACGCTTTTAAAGTTCGGCGTTTTTTGACGGTATACATGAATACCTATGTAAATATGGGCTTTTTTTTTTTGTGGGTTGGAGGTTTAACGACCACCGTGAGCAACTCAATGGGCTATAAGCAGTCGCCCGTCCCTAATTTAGGGTCACTGGTTCCAGGGAAGGGAGAGAGCCAGTGCCGTAAGACAAACACAACATCCATGCCTCACCGGGATTCGAACCCGGACCCCGTTCGGACGCATGATCAGAGGCCATCGCTTAGACCACTGCGCCACCGGGGCGGCAGGTTTGGAGGTTTAACGACCACCATGAGCAACTCAATGGGCTATAAGAAGTCGCACGTCCCTAATTTAGGGCCACTGGCTGAGGGGAGGGGAGGGAGAGAACCAGTGCCGTAAGACAAACACAACATCCATGCCTCACCGGGATTCGAACCCGGACCCATGATCAGAGGCCATCGCTTAGACCACTGCGCCACCGGGGCGGCTGGGTTGGAGGTTTAACGACCACCATGAGCAACTCAATGGGCTATAAGCAGTCGCACGTCCCTAATTTAGGGTCACTGGCTGGGGTGGGGGGAGTGAGAGAGCCAGTGCCGCAAGACAAACACAACATCCATGCCTCACCGGGATTCGAACCCGGACCCCGTTCGGACGATTGATCAGAGGCCATCGCTTAGACAACTGCGCCACCGGGGCGGCAGGGTTGGAGGTTTAACGACCACCATGAGCAACTCAATGGGCTATAAGCAGTCGCCCGTCCCTAATTTAGGGTCACTGGTTCCAGGGAAGGGAGAGAGCCAGTGCCGTAAGACAAACACAACATCCATGCCTCACCGGGATTCGAAATCGGACCCCTTTCGGACAAATGATCAGAGGCCATCGCTTAGACCACTGCGCCACCGGGGCGATGCCCCTTTCTTTAATTTTATGTTCAAAAAATTATTTTATAGATTCTCCGTTCGGAGAACGGGCATGAATGCTAGTGCTTTTAACTTTTCTCAGACTATTTCGAGACGTTACGGACGGTAGACAATATGACAATACCAAAGAACTAACAAAGAATATCCCCATGCTTTTTTACCCGCAGTTCCTATCATCCCTTTATCTTTTGTGCATGCGCTCTCTCTCTCTCTCTCTCATTATTCTATTCCCTTCTCTTTCTTTTTTACTGAAGCTAAATCAATGCAATACGTATTTTAAATCCAATTCCATAGTAAGTTTAATTGTTAATTTTTTTTTACAATAACTGAAAACAAAATATGCAAAGTTAATCATTACGATCTTCGCTACTTTAAAAATAAAAACTTCGTTAGGGTTTAAAGAGGGGGAGGGCAATCGCCGACCGCTGGAACCGCCACTGGACTGAGAAAGAAATATTTGTGACGTCCCACTTAACTTTTAGTGCAGGTGCTCCGTGAATAGAAACTGCTTCCCGTTGAGACGTCAACACCTTAGCAACAACTGAGAAAGAAATATTTGCGAAGCCCCGCTTAGCTTTTGGTGCAGGTGTTCCGTGAATGGAAACTGTTTCCCGGATTAATTTATGAGACATCATCACCTTAGCAACAACTGAAAAATAAATATTTGTTACGTCCCGCTTAGCTTTTAGTACAGGTGCTCCGTGAATAGAAACTGCTTCCCGTTGAGACGTCAACACCTTAGCAACAACTGAGAAAGAAATATTTGTTACGTCCCGCTTAGCTTTTCGTGCATGTGTTCTGTGAATGGAAACTGCTGCCCAGATGAAATTATGTGACGTCATCACCATAGCACCGACTGAGAAAGAAATATTTGTTACGTCCCGCTTAGCTTTTAGTACAGGTGCTCCGTGAATAGAAACTGCTTCCCGTTGAGACGTCAACACCTTAGCAACAACTGAGAAAGAAATATTTGTTACGTCCCGCTTAGCTTTTCGTGCATGTGTTCTGTGAATGGAAACTGCTGCCCAGATGAAATTATGTGACGTCATCACCATAGCACCGACTGAGAAAGAAATATTTGCGATGTCCCGCTTAGCTTTTAGTGCAGGTGTTCCGCGAATGAACATCCGGATTACATTATGAGACGTCATCACCTTAGAAACAAATGAGAAAGAAATATTTATGACTTCCCACTTAGCTTTTCATGCATGTGTTCCGTGAATGGAAACTGTTTCCGGATTAATTTATGAGACGTCATTACGTTAGCAACAACTGAGAAATATTTATGACGTCCCACTTAGTTTTTCGTGCATGTGTTCCGTGAATGGAAACTGTTTCCCGGATTGATGTGATATCATCACCATAGCATGGATTGAGAAAGAAATATTTGTGACGTGCTGCTTAGCTTTTTGTGCAGGTATTCCGTGAATGGAAACTGCTTCCAGGATTAAATTACGAGAAGTCATCACCTTAGCAACAACTGAGAAAGAAATATTTATGACGTCCCACTTAGTTTTTCGTGCATGTGTTCCGTGAATGGAAACTGTTTCCCGGATTGATGTGATATCATCACCATATCATGGACTGAGAAAGAAATATTTGTGACGTGTTGCTTAGCTTTTTGTGCAGGTATCCCGTGAATGGAAACTGCTTCGAGGATTAAATTACGAGAAGTCATCACCTTAGCAGCAACTGCGAAAGAAATATTTGCGACGTCCCGCTTAGCTTTTAGTGCAGGTGTTCCGTGAATGGAAACTGTGTTCCGGCTTAAATTATGAGACATCACCTTAGCAACAGCTGAGAAATATTTGCGGCCGCCCTGGTGGCGCAGTGGTCTAAGCGATGGCCTCTGATCATCCGTCCGAACGGGGTCCGGGTTCGAATCCCGGTGAGGCATGGATGTTGTGTTTGTCTTACGGCACTGGCTCTTTCCCTTCTCTGGAACCAGTGACCCTAAATTAGGGACGGGCGACTGCTCATAGCCCATTGAGTTGCTCACGGTGGTCGTTAAAACTTGGAATCAAAAAATATATATATATATATTTGCCACGTCCGGCTTAGCTTTTAGTGTAGGTGTTCCGTGAATGGAAACTGCTGCCCAGATTAAATTATGTGACGTCATCACCATAGCAGCAACTGAGAAATAAATATTTTTGCGACGTCCCGATTTGGTTTTAGTGCAGGTGTTCCGCGAATGAAAATCCGGGATGAAATTATGAGACGTCATCACCATAGCAACAGCTGAGAAATAAATATTTACGACGTCCCACTTAGCTTTTCGTCCATGTGTTCCGTGAATGGAAACTGTTTCCCGGATTGTTGTGACGTCATCACCACAGCATCGACTGAGAAAGAAATATTTGTGACGCCCTGCTGCATTCCGAAATCGACAGTTCACGATATCTTGCACAAGAAATTAAAGTTTCATGATTATAAAATTCAAACAGTGCAAAAGATGCATGTAAATAAATGATCACACTCTGCGATACGATTTCGCTGTGAATATGCTGAATCGAGTGAAAAACGACGAAAACTTTCTCAGTACTGTCATTTTTAGCGATGAATCCACTTTTCATGTGTCACAACTGTAGGATATGTGGTAGTGAACCACCTCATGCTGCTATTGAACTGGAACGTGATTCTCCAAAAGTTAATGTGTGGTGAGCCCTATCAAAAAGGAGAAGTGATTGGCTCTTTCTTCTTCTGCGAAAAAACCCATAAATGGTGGCATTTACTTGGATATGCTAGAAAATTTTGCTATACTCCAGATCAAAAGATATGACAACGTCATTTTACAACAAGACGGCGCGTCTCCGCATTGGTGAATGTGGGTACGTAAGTGCCTAAATGAGCATTTCCCCAACAGATGGATTGGGCGTGCTGGTCCCATTCCGTGGCCTCCCCACTCTCCAGATCTAACTCCATTGGATTATTTCATGTGGGGTTATGTAAAGGATCGTGTCTATCAGACGCCTTGTACTGATTTGCAGGAACTGAAGCAACGTATCACAGCTGCTATTAATTCCATAACTCCTCAGATGCTTGCCAATACATGGCATGAAATCGAGTATCGCTTGGACGTACCATGAGCAACCAAGGGATCTCACATCAAAATTTATTAACTTGTGTAGTTACATTGTAAGTTAGTACAGTCAGTTTCTTTCTATCTGTTTAATGTTCTGTTTTATATAATTTTGTAATGTGTCCAATAATTCTCGGACTCCCTGTATATGTGTCCGCCGTCACTTTTATACACCATATCTACCAACAAGTAATTGGACACCTGTGATAGCAAAGGAAAACGAAGTTTATTCCCCTTCAATAGTTGGTGGAGCCTCCACGAGCGGCGATTACAGCTGCGACCCTCCGGGGCATACTCTCAACCAGGCGTTGTACGACGGCTAGCGGTATTTTCTTCCACTCGGCTTGGAGAAGACAGGTCAGTTCCTTCACCGATTTCGGACGGTGGGGGCACCCCTGAAGTCGACGCTCCAACTCGTCCCAGAGGTGCTCGATAGGGTTAAGGTCCTGGCTCTGCGCAGGCCAGTCCATTCGATTAACCCCATTGTCACCATACCAAGCCATGGTGGACCTCGCAACATGACAGGTGGCATTGTCATCCTGAAAGTAACATGGGTCCACCCCGTAGAACTGCCACAACGTAGGAAGCGCATGGTCATCCAAAATGGTGCAGTAGGTCTCGGCGTTGAGTCTACCAGGAATTGCGACCAAGGGTCCCGTGCCATACCAGGAGAAACACCCCATAGCATAATTCCACCGCCGCCGAACTTCACAGTTGGCACAATACATTCCGGCAGGAGGCGTTCTCCAGGCAGACGCCAAACCCAGACCCCGCCATCCGAACGGTAGAGGGTGAACCTTGATTCGTCTCTCCAGAGAACCTGTTTCCACTGTTCAACGGTCCAATGTCGACGTTCTTTGCACCACGTTAGCCGAGCAGCGCTATTGGACTTGGTGATCAAAGGCTTGTGGGCGGCAGCACGTCCATGATAACCGAGCAGATGGGCTTCCTTACGGATGGTATTCATCGAAAGAACACTCCCGGATGCCTGTTGAACTCCTCGCGGATGTGGCCCATCGATTTGGTGCGGTTCTTCCGAATTTCTCTGGCCAGCACCCGTCGGTCTCTAACTCCCAGTTTTGTGGGTCAGCCGGGTCGGGGCACATTCCGACAGTCACCTCTCATCTTCTACTTGCCAATCACGTAGGCCACTGTCGATTTTGGGTACTTCAACTCGCTGGATATGTCATCGGCCATTTCTGTGATACCCGACGATTACACCTTTCTCGAAATCAGAGAGCTCCGTACTGCGTGGCATCTTGCATGCGACTGGTTGCGTTGTTGTTTCTCACACGATAGTTAACGGCGGCGGCCGTGACGTGTATCAGGACCGCAGATATCGTCGATTGCAGGGGTGTCCAATTACTTGTTGGTAGATAGTGTATATATATACTACACAGGCATGTGCTCTACAGCTATCTGCCTTTATCTCATGTGCGTCTCCTGGGATTCGAACCCACAACTCTGGCTCCGAGTGCTATCCACTATACTACACAGGATTTGTGCTCTCACAACTATATGCTTTTATCTCGTGTGCGTCCCCTGGGATTCGAAACCACAACTCAGAGTGCTATCCACTATACTACACTGGCACGTGTTCTCACTGCCATATGCGTTTATCTCATGTGCGTCCCCTGGGATTCGAACCCACAACTCTGGGCTCCGAGTGCTATCCACTATACTACACTGGCATGTGCTCTTACAGCTATCTGCCTTTATCTTATGTGCGTCCCCTGGGATTCGAACCCACAACTCTCGGCTCCGAGTGCTATATACTATACTACATTGGCATGTGCTCTTACAGCTATCTGCCTTTATCTTATGTGCGTCCCCTGGGATTCGAACCCACAACTCTCGGCTCCGAGTGCTATCCACTACACTGCACTGGCGTGTGCTCTCACTTCTGCCTTTATCTCATATGCGTCCTCTGGGATTCGAACCCACAGCTCTCGGCTCCGGAGCTCCGAGTGCTATCCACTATACTACATTGGCATGTGCTCTACAGCTATCTGCCATTATCTCATGTGCGTCCCCTGGGAATCAAACCCACAACTCTCGGCTCCGAGTGCTATCCACTACACTGCACTGGCGTGTGCTCTCACTTCTGCCTTTATCTCATATGCGTCCTCTGGAATTCGAACCCACAACTCTCGGCTCCGGAGCTCCGAGTGCTATCCACTATACTACACTGGCATGTGCTCTCACTGCTATCTGCCTTTATCTCATATGCGTCCTCTGGGATTCGAACACACAACTCTCGGCTCCGCAGCTCTGAGTGCTATCCACTATACTACATTGGCATGTGCTCTTACAGCTATCTGCCTTTATCTCATGTGCGTCCCCTGGGAATCGAACCCACAACTCTCGGCTCCGAGTGTTATCCACTACACTGCACTGGCGTGTGCTCTCCCTTCTGCCTTTATCTCATATGCGTCCTCTGGGATTCGAACCCACAACTCTCGGCTCCGGAGCTCCGAGTGCTATCCACTATACTACATTGGCATGTGCTCTTACAGCTATCTGCCTTTATCTCACGTGTGTCCCCTGGGAATCGAACCCACAACTCCCGGCTCCGAGTGCTATCCACTACACTGCAGTGGCGTGTGCTCTCACTTCTGTCTTTATCTCATATGCGTCCTCTGGGATTCGAACCCACAACTCTCGGCTCCGGAGCTCCGAGTGCTATCCACTATACTACACTGGCATGTGCTGTCACTGCTATCTGCCTTTATCTCATATGCGTCCTCTGGGATTCGGACCCACAACTCTCGGCTCCGGAGCTCCGAAAGCTATCCACGATACTACATTGGCATGTGCTCTTACAGCTATCTGCCTTTATCTCACGTGCGTCCCCTGGGAATCGAACCCACAACTCTCGGCTCCGAGTGCTATCCACTACACTGCAGTGGCGTGTGCTCTCACTTCTGTCTTTATCTCATATGCGTCCTCTGGGATTCGAACCCACAACTCTCGGCTCCGGAGCTCCGAGTGCTATCCACTATACTACACTGGCATGTGCTCTCACTGCTATCTGCCTTTATCTCATGTGCGTCCTCTGGGATTCGGACCCACAACTCTCGGCTCCGGAGCTCCGAGTGCTATCCACTATACTACATTGGCATGTGCTCTACAGCTATCTGCCTATATCTCACGTGCGTCCCCTAGGAATCAAACCCACAACTCTCGGCTCCGAATGCTATCCACTACACTGCAGTGGCGTGTGCTCTCACTTCTGTCTTTATCTCATATGCGTCCTCTGGGATTCGAACCCACAACTCTCGGCTCCGGAGCTCCGAGTGCTATCCACTATACTACACTGGCATTTGCTCTCACTGCTATCTGCCTTTATCTCATGTGTGTCCCCTGGGATTCGAACCCACAACTCTCGGATCCGAGTGGTATCCACTATACTACACAGGCATGTGCTCTCACAGCCATCTGCCTTTATCTCGTGTGCGTCCCGTGGGATTCGAACCCACAACTCTCGGATCCGAGTGGTATCCACTATACTACACAGGCATGTGCTCTCACAGCCATCTGCCTTTATCTCGTGTGCGTCCCGTGGGATTCGAACCCACAACTCTCGGATCCGAGTACTATTCACTATACTACACAGGCATGTGCTCTCACAGCCATCTGCCTTTATCTCGTGTGCGTCCCGTGGGATTCGAACCCACAACTCTCGGATCCGAGTACTATTCACTATACTACACAGGCATGTGCTCTCACAGCCATCTGCCTTTATCTCGTGTGCGTCCCCTGGGATTCAAACCCACAACTCTCGGATCCGAGTGCTATCCACTATACTACACAGGCATGTGCTCTCACAGCCATCTGCCTTTATCTCGTGTGCGTCCCGTGGGATTCGAACCCACAACTCTCGGATCCGAGTACTATTCACTATACTACACAGGCATGTGCTCTCACAGCCATCTGCCTTTATCTCGTGTGCGTCCCCTGGGATTCAAACCCACAACTCTCGGATCCGAGTGCTATCCACTATACTACACAGGCATGTGCTCTCACAGCCATCTGCCTTTATCTCGTGTGCGTCCCCTGGGATTCAAACCCACAACTCTCGGATCCGAGTGCTATCCACTATACTACACAGGCATGTGCTCTCACAGCCATCTGCCTTTATCTCGTGTGCGTCCCCTGGGATTCAAACCCACAACTCTCGGATCCGAGTGCTATCCACTATACTACACAGGCATGTGCTCTCACAGCCATCTGCCTTTATCTCGTGTGCGTCCCCTGGGATTCAAACCCACAACTCTCGGATCCGAGTGCTATCCACTATACTACACAGGCATGTGCTCTCACAGCCATCTGCCTTTATCTCGTGTGCGTCCCCTGGGATTCAAACCCACAACTCTCGGATCCGAGTGCTATCCACTATACTACACAGGCATGTGCTCTCACAGCCATCTGCCTTTATCTCGTGTGCGTCCCCTGGGATTCGAACCCACAACTCTCGGATCCGAGTGCTATTCACTATACTACACAGGCATGTGCTCTCACAGCCATCTGCCTTTATCTCGTGTGCGTACCCTGGGATTCGAACCCACAACTCTCGGATCCGAGTACTATTCACTATACTACACAGGCATGTGCTCTCACAGCCATCTGCCTTTATCTCGTGTGCGTCCCCTGGGATTCGAACCCACAACTCTCGGATCCGAGTGCTATCCACTATACTACACAGGCATGTGCTCTCACAGCCATCTGCCTTTATCTCGTGTGCGTCCCCTGGGATTCGAACCCACAACTCTCGGATCCGAGTGCTATCCACTATACTACACAGGCATGTGCTCTCACAGCCATCTGCCTTTATCTCGTGTGCGTCCCCTGGGATTCGAACCCACAACTCTCGGATCCGAGTGCTATCCACTATACTACACAGGCATGTGCTCTCACAGCCATCTGCCTTTATCTCGTGTGCGTCCCGTGGGATTCGAACCCACAACTCTCGGATCCGAGTACTATTCACTATACTACACAGGCATGTGCTCTCACAGCCATCTGCCTTTATCTCGTGTGCGTCCCCTGGGATTCGAACCCACAACTCTCGGATCCGAGTGCTATCCACTATACTACACAGGCATGTGCTCTCACAGCCATCTGCCTTTATCTCGTGTGCGTCCCGTGGGATTCGAACCCACAACTCTCGGATCCGAGTACTATTCACTATACTACACAGGCATGTGCTCTCACAGCCATCTGCCTTTATCTCGTGTGCGTCCCCTGGGATTCGAACCCACAACTCTCGGATCCGAGTGCTATCCACTATACTACACAGGCATGTGCTCTCACAGCCATCTGCCTTTATCTCGTGTGCGTCCCCTGGGATTCGAACCCACAACTCTCGGATCCGAGTGCTATCCACTATACTACACAGGCATGTGCTCTCACAGCCATCTGCCTTTATCTCGTGTGCGTCCCGTGGGATTCGAACCCACAACTCTCGGATCCGAGTACTATCCACTATACTACACAGGCATGTGCTCTCACAGCCATCTGCCTTTATCTCGTGTGCGTCCCCTGGGATTCGAACCCACAACTCTCGGATCCGAGTGCTATCCACTATACTACACAGGCATGTGCTCTCACAGCCATCTGCCTTTATCTCGTGTGCGTCCCGTGGGATTCGAACCCACAACTCTCGGATCCGAGTGCTATCCACTATACTACACAGGCATGTGCTCTCACAGCCATCTGCCTTTATCTCGTGTGCGTCGCCTGGGATTCGAACCCACAACTCTCGGATCCGAGTGCTATCCACTATACTACACAGGCATGTGCTCTCACAGCCATCTGCCTTTATCTCGTGTGCGTCCCCTGGGATTCGAACCCACAACTCTCGGATCCGAGTGCTATTCACTATACTACACAGGCATGTGCTCTCACAGCCATCTGCCTTTATCTCGTGTGCGTACCCTGGGATTCGAACCCACAACTCTCGGATCCGAGTACTATTCACTATACTACACAGGCATGTGCTCTCACAGCCATCTGCCTTTATCTCGTGTGCGTCCCCTGGGATTCGAACCCACAACTCTCGGATCCGAGTGCTATCCACTATACTACACAGGCATGTGCTCTCACAGCCATCTGCCTTTATCTCGTGTGCGTCCCCTGGGATTCGAACCCACAACTCTCGGATCCGAGTGCTATCCACTATACTACACAGGCATGTGCTCTCACAGCCATCTGCCTTTATCTCGTGTGCGTCCCCTGGGATTCGAACCCACAACTCTCGGATCCGAGTGCTATCCACTATACTACACAGGCATGTGCTCTCACAGCCATCTGCCTTTATCTCGTGTGCGTCCCGTGGGATTCGAACCCACAACTCTCGGATCCGAGTACTATTCACTATACTACACAGGCATGTGCTCTCACAGCCATCTGCCTTTATCTCGTGTGCGTCCCCTGGGATTCGAACCCACAACTCTCGGATCCGAGTGCTATCCACTATACTACACAGGCATGTGCTCTCACAGCCATCTGCCTTTATCTCGTGTGCGTCCCGTGGGATTCGAACCCACAACTCTCGGATCCGAGTACTATTCACTATACTACACAGGCATGTGCTCTCACAGCCATCTGCCTTTATCTCGTGTGCGTCCCCTGGGATTCGAACCCACAACTCTCGGATCCGAGTGCTATCCACTATACTACACAGGCATGTGCTCTCACAGCCATCTGCCTTTATCTCGTGTGCGTCCCGTGGGATTCGAACCCACAACTCTCGGATCCGAGTGCTATCCACTATACTACACAGGCATGTGCTCTCACAGCCATCTGCCTTTATCTCGTGTGCGTCGCCTGGGATTCGAACCCACAACTCTCGGATCCGAGTGCTATCCACTATACTACACAGGCATGTGCTCTCACAGCCATCTGCCTTTATCTCGTGTGCGTCCCCTGGGATTCGAACCCACAACTCTCGGATCCGAGTGCTATTCACTATACTACACAGGCATGTGCTCTCACAGCCATCTGCCTTTATCTCGTGTGCGTACCCTGGGATTCGAACCCACAACTCTCGGATCCGAGTACTATTCACTATACTACACAGGCATGTGCTCTCACAGCCATCTGCCTTTATCTCGTGTGCGTCCCCTGGGATTCGAACCCACAACTCTCGGATCCGAGTGCTATCCACTATACTACACAGGCATGTGCTCTCACAGCCATCTGCCTTTATCTCGTGTGCGTCCCCTGGGATTCGAACCCACAACTCTCGGATCCGAGTGCTATCCACTATACTACACAGGCATGTGCTCTCACAGCCATCTGCCTTTATCTCGTGTGCGTCCCCTGGGATTCGAACCCACAACTCTCGGATCCGAGTGCTATCCACTATACTACACAGGCATGTGCTCTCACAGCCATCTGCCTTTATCTCGTGTGCGTCCCGTGGGATTCGAACCCACAACTCTCGGATCCGAGTACTATTCACTATACTACACAGGCATGTGCTCTCACAGCCATCTGCCTTTATCTCGTGTGCGTCCCCTGGGATTCGAACCCACAACTCTCGGATCCGAGTGCTATCCACTATACTACACAGGCATGTGCTCTCACAGCCATCTGCCTTTATCTCGTGTGCGTCCCGTGGGATTCGAACCCACAACTCTCGGATCCGAGTACTATTCACTATACTACACAGGCATGTGCTCTCACAGCCATCTGCCTTTATCTCGTGTGCGTCCCCTGGGATTCGAACCCACAACTCTCGGATCCGAGTGCTATCCACTATACTACACAGGCATGTGCTCTCACAGCCATCTGCCTTTATCTCGTGTGCGTCCCCTGGGATTCGAACCCACAACTCTCGGATCCGAGTGCTATCCACTATACTACACAGGCATGTGCTCTCACAGCCATCTGCCTTTATCTCGTGTGCGTCCCGTGGGATTCGAACCCACAACTCTCGGATCCGAGTACTATCCACTATACTACACAGGCATGTGCTCTCACAGCCATCTGCCTTTATCTCGTGTGCGTCCCCTGGGATTCGAACCCACAACTCTCGGATCCGAGTGCTATCCACTATACTACACAGGCATGTGCTCTCACAGCCATCTGCCTTTATCTCGTGTGCGTCCCGTGGGATTCGAACCCACAACTCTCGGATCCGAGTGCTATCCACTATACTACACAGGCATGTGCTCTCACAGCCATCTGCCTTTATCTCGTGTGCGTCCCCTGGGATTCGAACCCACAACTCTCGGATCCGAGTACTATTCACTATACTACACAGGCATGTGCTCTCACAGCCATCTGCCTTTATCTCGTGTGCGTCCCCTGGGATTCGAACCCACAACTCTCGGATCCGAGTGCTATCCACTATACTACACAGGCATGTGCTCTCACAGCCATCTGCCTTTATCTCGTGTGCGTCCCCTGGGATTCGAACCCACAACTCTCGGATCCGAGTACTATCCACTATACTACACAGGCATGTGACACATTGCCCTGATCACCACTGTTGCAGCTGCGGGTGATTTGTCACACTGGGGGGTTGGGGATGGGGTTGGAGGTTTAACGACCACCGTGAGCAACTCAATGGGCTATAAGCAGTCGCCCGTCCCTAATTTAGGGTCACTGGTTCCAGGGAAGGAAGACAGCCAGTACCGTAAGACTAACACAACATCCATGCCTCACCGGAATTCGAACCCAGACCATTTTTTTGATTGGAGGTTTAACGACCACCGTGAGCAACTCAATGGGCTATAAGCAGTCGCCCGTCCCTAATTTAGGGCCACTGGTTCCAGGGAAGGGAGAGAGCCAGTGCCGTAAGACTAACACAACATCCATGCCTCACCGGAATTCGAACCCAGACCATTTTTTTATTGGAGGTTTAACGACCACCGTGAGCAACTCAATGGGCTATAAGCAGTCGCCCGTCCCTAATTTAGGGTCACTGGTTCCAGGGAAGGAAGACAGCCAGTACCGTAAGACTAACACAACATCCATGCCTCACCGGAATTCGAACCCAGACCATTTTTTTGATTGGAGGTTTAACGACCACCGTGAGCAACTCAATGGGCTATAAGCAGTCGCCCGTCCCTAATTTAGGGTCACTGGTTCCAGGGAAGGAAGACAGCCAGTACCGTAAGACTAACACAACATCCATGCCTCACCGGAATTCGAACCCAGACCATTTTTTTGATTGGAGGTTTAACGACCACCGTGAGCAACTCAATGGGCTATAAGCAGTCGCCCGTCCCTAATTTAGGGTCACTGGTTCCAGGGAAGGAAGACAGCCAGTACCGTAAGACTAACACAACATCCATGCCTCACCGGAATTCGAACCCAGACCATTTTTTTGATTGGAGGTTTAACGACCACCGTGAGCAACTCAATGGGCTATAAGCAGTCGCCCGTCCCTAATTTAGGGTCACTGGTTCCAGGGAAGGAAGACAGCCAGTACCGTAAGACTAACACAACATCCATGCCTCACCGGAATTCGAACCCAGACCATTTTTTTGATTGGAGGTTTAACGACCACCGTGAGCAACTCAATGGGCTATAAGCAGTCGCCCGTCCCTAATTTAGGGCCACTGGTTCCAGGGAAGGAGAGAGAGCCAGTGCCGTATGACTAACACAACATCCATGCCTCACCGGGATCCGAACCCGGACCCAGTCCGGACGAATGATTTTTTTTTTTTTTTTTTTTTGATTGGAGGTTTTTAACGACCACCGTGAGCAACTCAATGGGCTATAAGCAGTCGCCCGTCCCTAATTTAGGGCCACTGGTTCCAGGGAAGGGAGAGAGAGCCAGTGCCGTAAGACAAACACAACATCCATGCCTTACCGGGATCCGAACCCGGACCCAGTCCGGACGAATGATTTTTTTTTTTTTTTTTTTTTTTTGATTGGAGGTTTTTAACGACCACCGTGAGCAACTCAATGGGCTATAAGCAGTCGCCCGTCCCTAATTTAGGGTCACTGGTTCCAGGCAAGGGAGAGAGCCAGTGCCGTAAGACAAACACAACATCCATGCCTGACCGGGATTCGAACCCGGACCCCTTACGGACGAATGATCAGAGGCCATCGCTTAGACCACTGCGCCACAGGGGCGGCCCGGAATTATTCACAAAAATTCAACATAGCAAATAAAAACACAAGTCTTTATAACAATTTATTTTGTTTAATACCATTAGCTTTGCTTCGATGAATACAGTAAATAATATAACAAATCAGACGGAAAAGCAACTTCTGAAATCTTCTAAATAACAGTAATTTCACAAATATGGAGGGAAACTCCTTGAGAATCGCACATTCCTGAAATATTTCACACATAAAAAAAAAAAAAAAAAAGTTTTTAGCAAAATACAAAGTAGGTGAGGCATTTGTATCACAGATCAACGTAATATATGAAACTTCAAGAAAAAAAAAACAACAACAACGTTTACAACAAAACTGTGTGCTTAGTCGAAGGTTCAATGTCCTTCACGTGTATATAGAACCGCACCCATCAAGCTGTGTAATAAAATGAACCAAGCAATTCTGAGATTCAAACAACAAAAACAATACTAAAAGATCACACCACATATATAAGAAAATTGCTCATCATTTTTTTTTTCTTAATGTTTGGCATGCTTTGCACAAAGCTCTGTTCTAAATCTACTTAAAAATGTGAAGTCAAAGCAAAGAAAATAACTCTTTCTAAATGATCAGTTTTTTGTTCTCATGTACAAGTAGTTTACAGACTCTGCAAAATAGCGACAGTTTTCAAATGCAAAAACAGGGACAGCTTGAATGTAAATGCAAAGAAAAAAAAAAAAAACTGACAGATGAAACTATACTACTGAAGAAGGTACAATAAAATCCCACGCATCCTCATCATTATTTAAAGCTTCAATTCCTGCTTCGACACAAGAATGCTATGAAATGTATGGAATTAATACTTCATTATTCTTTTTTACGCTTTCCAACCGTATATGACGTAAAAATGGTTCGATTTCGATGAAATTTTAGTATGTGGTAGGGGACCACTTGGGGACGAACCCTATTGAAAATGGGTGAAGTGGGGTCAAAGGTCACGCCATAAGAGCGGAATCCATTCACTTGCCCTTATGTGTCATAACTTGCGTAAATATGGTTCGATTTCAATGAAATTTTAGTATTTGGTAAGGAACCACCTGGGGATGAATCCTATTGAAAATGGGCGAAATGGGGTCAAAAGGTCAGGGCATAAAAGTCTCATCCATTTCACTGGCTTTATGCGTCATAACATGCGTGAATATGGTTCGATTTCGACGAAATTTTAGTATGCGGTAGGGGACCACCAGGGGACGAACCCTATTGAAAATGGGTGAAGTGGGGTCAAAGGTCACGCCATAAGAGCGGAATCCATTCACTTGCCCTTATGTGTCATAACTTGCGTAAATATGGTTCGATTTCAATGAAATTTTAGTATGTGATACGGGACCACCAGGGGATGAATCCTATTGAAAATGGGCGAAACAGGGTCAAAGGTCAGGACATAGGAGCGGGATTCATTCCATTGCCTTTAATGCACCATAACTTGCGTAAAAATGGCTCGATTTCGATGAAATTTTAGTATTTGGTAAGGAACCACCTGGGGATGAATCCTATTGAAAATGGGCGAAATGGGGTCAAAAGGTCAGGGCATAAAAGTCTCATCCATTTCACTGGCTTTATGCGTCATAACATGCGTGAATATGGTTCGATTTCGACGAAATTTTAGTATGCGGTAGGGGACCACCAGGGGACGAACCCTATTGAAAATGGGTGAAGTGGGGTCAAAGGTCACGCCATAAGAGCGGAATCCATTCACTTGCCCTTATGTGTCATAACTTGCGTAAATATGGTTCGATTTCAATGAAATTTTAGTATGTGATACGGGACCACCAGGGGATGAATCCTATTGAAAATGGGCGAAACAGGGTCAAAGGTCAGGACATAGGAGCGGGATTCATTCCATTGCCTTTAATGCACCATAACTTGCGTAAAAATGGCTCGATTTCGATGAAATTTTAGTATTTGGTAAGGAACCACCTGGGGATGAATCCTATTGAAAATGGGCGAAATGGGGTCAAAGGTCAGGGCATAAAAGTCTCATCCATTTCATTGGCTTTATGCGTCATAACATGCGTGAATATGGTTCGATTTCGACGAAATTTTAGTATGTGGTAGGGGACCACCAGGGGACGAACCCTATTGAAAATGGGTGAAGTGGGGTCAAAGGTCACGCCATAAGAGCGGAATCCATTCACTTGCCTTTATGTGTCATAACTTGCGTAAATATGGTTCGATTTCAATGAAATTTTAGTATGTGATACGGGACCACCAGGGGATGAATCCTATTGAAAATGGGCGAAACAGGGTCAAAGGTCAGGACATAGGAGCGGGATCCATTCCATTGCCTTTAATGCATCATAACTTGCGTAAAAATGGCTCGATTTCGATGAAATTTTAGTATTTGGTAAGGAACCACCTGGGGATGAATCCTATTGAAAATGGGCGAAATGGGGTCAAAGGTCAGAGCATAAAAGTCTCATCCATTTCATTGGCTTTATGCGTCATAACATGCGTGAATATGGTTCGATTTCGACGAAGTTTTAGTATGTGGTAGGGGACCACCAGGGGTCGAACCCTATTGAAAATGGGTGAAGTGGGGTCAAAGGTCACGCCATAAGAGCGGGATCCATTCACTTGCCCTTATGTGTCATAACTTGCGTAAATATGGTTCGATTTCAATGAAATTTTAGTATGTGATAGAGGACCACCAGGAGATGAATCCTATTGAAAATGGGCTAAACAGGGTCAAAGGTCAGGACATAGGAGCGGGATCCATTCCATTGCCTTTGTGCATCATAACTTGCGTAAAAATGGCTCAATTTCAATGAAATTTTAGTACGTGGTAGGGAAGCACCTGGGCACGAACCCTATTGGAAATGGGGTCAAAGGTCAGGGCATAAAAGTGGGATCCATTCCATTGGCTTTATGCGTCATAACATGCGTAAATATGGTTCCATTTCGATGAAATTTTAGTATGTGGTAAGGAACCACCTGGGAACGAACCCTATTGAAAATGGGCGAAATGGGGTCAAAGGTCAGGACACTGGAGTGGGATCCATTCCATTACCCTTATGAATCATAACTTACCTAAAAATGTTTCGATTGCGACAAAACGTTAGCATGTTGTTCCAGAGGTATAGTGAACCGGTTCTGTTGAATATCAACGAAATGGGGTCAAAGGTCATTGCACAAAAGCAAGATTTATTCCACAGCCATTATTCTCATATCTTGCGTAAAACTGCTTCTATTGCGACAAAACTTTAGTATGTTATTCTTGAGGTATCTGAACCGGTTCTGTTGAATATCATCGAAATGGGGTCAAATGTCAGGACACAGGAGCCAGATTTATTCCACAGCCATTATCCTCATAACTTGAGTAATAATTTCTGGTATGTTGGAAAGCGTATCATAATCAATGCATTGCATGATTTCACTAACTTGTTCTTTTAATTCTTTTTTATTTGAGGTGTTTAAAACCACTGTGAGCAACTCAATGGACTACAAGCAGTCGCCCGTCCCTAATTTAGGGCCACTGGGCAGCGGGTGGCCTAGTGGGCAACGTTCGTGACTGCCACGAAAAGGACCTCAGGTTCGATCCACTAAATATCCGCCGTGCGTCGGATGGGCACGTTTAGCCGTCGGACTCCGGGTACTGCCCCCGGTAATAAATAAGGGCGTCTTCCTCCCCCTTTCTACCTCGCTTCCGTGTCCCTTTCCTATCGGGAACTCTAGCCCAAATCTCCTAGCTTCCTATTTCTAAGGGTAGTTTAAGACCTGGGGTCAGACACTCCCTTCCTAAAATCCTCTACATATGATGATGATGAAAGGGAGAGAGCCAGTGCCGTAAGGCAAGCATAACATCTATGTCTCACCGGGATTCAAACCCGGACCCACCTTGGATGGAAGGTCAGAAGCCAGCGTTCAGACCACTGGGGATGGCACTTCATTATTCCATCAAAAGCCAGATCTTGTTGACAAGAGCATATAGGGATGAGTGGATTGCACCAGCAGACGAGCACAAACGGATAAGTGGATTGCACCAGAAGAGCACAAAGCGATGAGTAGAATGCACCAGCAGAAGAGCACATAGGAATGCACCAGAAGAAGATCACAAAGGGATGAGTGTATTACACCAGCAGAAGAGCACAAAGGGATGAGTGGATTGCACCCGTAGGAGAGCACAAAGGGATAAGTAGATCGCACTAGCAGACCACCAGAACGCACCGGTACCGCATTTCTATCCACTTCCAGAAGGTGAGGTCGAGGCTGCTCTTTTGCTGGTGCAATCCATGGGATGAGTGGATTGCATTAGCAGAAGAGCACAAAGGGAAGAGTGGATTGCACTAGCAAAAGATCACAAAGGGATGAGTGAATTGCACCAGAAGAAGAGCACAAAAGGGATGAGTGTATTATACCAGCAGAAGAGCACAAAGGGATGAGTGGATTGCACCCGTAGGAGAGCACAAAGGGATAAGTAGATCGCACTAGCAGACCACCAGAACGCACCGGTACCGCATTTCTATCCACTTCCAGAAGGTGAGGTCGAGGCTGCTCTTTTGCTGGTGCAATCCATGGGATGAGTGGATTGCATTAGCAGAAGAGCACAAAGGGAAGAGTGGATTGCACTAGCAAAAGATCACAAAGGGATGAGTGAATTGCACCAGAAGAAGAGCACAAAAGGGATGAGTGTATTACACCAACAGAAGAGCACAAGGGGATGAGTGGATTGCACTAGCAAAAGATCACAAAGGGATGAGTGAATTGCACCAGAAGAAGAGCACAAAAGGGATGAGTGTATTACACCAGCAGAAGAGCACAAAGGGATGAGTGGATTGCACCCCTAGGAGAGCACAAAGGGATAAGTAGATCGCACTAGCAGACCACCAGAACGCACCGGTACCGCATTTCTATCCACTTCCAGAAGGTGAGGTCGAGGCTGCTCTTTTGCTGGTGCAATCCATGGGATGAGTGGATTGCATTAGCAGAAGAGCACAAAGGGATAAGTGGGTTGCATTAGCAGAAGAGCTCAAAGAGATAAGTGGATTGCACCAACAGAAGTGCTAACATGAAGTTTTTTGAACTGGTGTCGCTCAGACAGAGGATGAACTTAAAAAGGAGGGGCTTCCTACCTGAGAATAACCTTCTCTGCTTTGAAAGCCATGAGGAAAAAAACGCCCACATCTTGAAAATAGGACTTTTGTTTTATCGTCTAAAACATGGGATTTTTCTAAATATCTCAATTCCAACTAAACAATAACTAAAACTCAGAACATTTCCTCTGCTCAACCACAAAACGTTAGCTAGTATTACGTGGTCATTAAAAAAAGTAACGAGACTGGCGTCATAGTGACAAAACAAACCCACACAGAAAGATGCAGCTGTCTGTGTCGGAACACCTGCAAGGTCAGTCACATGACGACGCGTCGTCGCAGTGCTCCGCTAGTTCATTCTTGTGGAGTTCAGATGTGTTTCTGTAACCCAGTATGGATTTAAAATTGTCCATGTGTTTGAATAAAACAGCCACAGAAATGCACAAAATGTTTAAAACAGCCAATGAGGAAAATGCCTTGTCCTGTGCAAGAGTTTTGTGTGCGTCACAAGAAATTCGTTAATGGTGTAGAGTGTATGGAAGTTGTGCTATGCTCCAGTAGGCCTTCGACGATGGAAGTTAATGTCAATACCATCGAACCACGACTGTGTTTGTGCGTGATAGACGAACGATCATTGAGAAGGTTGCTAATGTCACTTTTTTCCATCGCGCCAAAACGATTTTTTTTTTTTTTTTTTTTTTGAAAATTGCAAAGAACGAGTTTGGCAGTACATATTTATAGGCTGTAGATGAGCAAAATTTTGTTAAAGTGACCTGCAGGGCCGGCTGGACCATAGGGGCAGTCGACTTGGGCCCCGCGCCTTTGGCCTCGTAGTTTAGGGGAAAAAAAATCATTTACAGTAGAGTTTTTACAGTCAATATTTGTGTGTGTGTAAGTTTTTGATTTTTTTTCCTTTTTTTTTAATTTTATTATTTCCAATTTCCCCATTTTCGAATAAAATATCGCCCTTCGCCTTACAAATATTGAGATTTGCAAATTTCAAGTGATTATTGTAAATACCTTAATATTTTCCGCATTCACAAAATAGCAAATTAAATTTCATCATTTTGTGGCCCTTACTTTTATTTTTTTAACAATTTGCGTGCAAACTAGATACTTAAATTTAGATAAATAAAAAAAGACGATATCAAAGTTGGTTTCGGGCTACACCTGGAGGCAATTTATTCAGTGACTTTAAAAACATTACTAGAAATTAAAAAAAAAATCATATGAACGCGTATAAAAGTTTCAAAAAAGTTTTAAAAATTGGTCAAGATCCCGGATTCATTTTTATGCCATTTTGCTTTAAAAATCAATCACTAAAACATGTATCAGGGAAAAAAACAATTTTTTTTTTCGATTGAAGGTTTTTTCTTTTTTTTTTTTTTTAATTGGAGGGTTAACGACCACCGTGAGCAACTCAATGGGCTATAAGCAGTCGCCCGTCCCTAATTTAGGGTCACTGGTTCCAGGGAAGGGAGAGAACCAGTGCCGTAAGACAAACACAACATCCATGCCTCACCGGGATTCGAACCCGGACCCCTTACGGACGATTTTTTTTTTTTTTTATTATTGGAGGTTTAACGACCACCATGAGCAACTCAATGGGCTATAAAGCAGTCGCCCATCCCTAATTTAGGGTCACTGGTTCCAGGGAAGGGAGAGAACCAGGGAAGGGAGAGAACCAGTGCCGTAAGACAAACACAACATCCATGCCTCACCGGGATTCGAACCCGGACCCCTTTTGGACGAATGATCAGAGGCCATCGCTTAGACCACTGCGCCACTGGGGCGGCAAAAAAAGAAAAAAATATATGAATTTATTTTAGAGGGATCCAGATTATTTCCTACACTGAAATATTTAGTACGCAGGGATCTTTTTATCATTTTATAAAGAAGTTTTTATAAGCGTCATAATACAACCTCAACCACATCTTCCCGGAAAGAAAATGGTAGATTTCAAGTCTTTATTCTCTCTCTCTCGGAACTTTCAATCCATATTATGGTCTTTTTCTTAAGCTTAAAGCAATTTTTTTTTCTTTTTTGAGATAACATTTTATCTTTATGATAGTTTTCGTTATGAAGTACCAAGGGTAATAGACAGCAAGGTTTGCTCATTCCGCCTTCCTCGCAGACGAATCGTCGTGACGTCATTGAATGACATCACCGTCCTAACATGTCAATTGCGGATTCGAGCTGTAGCTACAGAGGAAAATGTCTTGACCTCTTATTCAAAAACATGTTAAACTAGGTAACGTCATCTACCCAGATCAATGGAAAGGATATAAACATTTGTCAGAACGTGGTTTCACTCATTTAATAGTCAACCATACATTTTTTTTTATAGATACTAACAGTGAAGCTCATACTCAAAGTATCGAATGCAACTGAGAGCTCTCAAGCAAAATCTCAGAAGCCATATTAACAAATCGGAACTATTGGCCGACGGCCTAATGGAATATTTGTTTCGACGATCTTGTAAAAAACAAAATTTAGATCCGTTTGAACAGTTCAGTGAAGTACTTCGTTCTTTCGAGTGGAAAAAATGAATGTTAGACACATTAATTACGCGAAAAGGGTGTTGCATTTACTTTATCGGAATTATGATGTATAAATCTGTGATATTAAAATGTGCTATTATTTTCCATAATAAAATAAATGCCTATAGTTATTTCCATTACATTAAGATTTATTTCGATGAAAATAGCAAAAGAATTCCGTATATTATCGTGAACTACTTCCTTTCACGTTGGGTGTGATCAAGTTGTATGTAAACAAAGCGGGACGATACACCAAAAATCGGGAGCTATTTGAAAGCGTTCTTTTCCGATAGTACAGCCGAATTTCTTTATGAGAAATAAAAAAATCTCGGCAACATTCCCCAAAATTTTTAAATTGAAAACATTATGCATTAAAAAAATCTGGTAGAATTTATGACGATTACTCCAGATGGCTTACGAATAACAATTCCGACACGTTGCTATGGTGCAGATACAAAGAAACGTGGCGATTAGGTACTTCTACGATGGCGATTTGGACAGTGACGTCACAAGGCAATCACCGGAAGTGCAGCATGAGCACAACCTTGATGAAGTACTACAGAGGTGAAGCACATGGCAAGACGGAAAAGTTGCAGCGATAAATCCCGTCGGTTAGCTTAATTGGTAAAGCATTCGGCTCCGGAGTAGAGGGATGACGATTCGTTGTTGTGACAGGGAAATTTGTGAATTTCACATCGTGCGTGTTCTTTACGGACATTTTTCACGCAACAACTTTATTAAAATGTGAGATTTATTTCCTGGTGCCAGAAATGAAATTTTGCTCAGGGGCTACGCAAAAGCTCCATCCGGCTCTGGTGACCTGTTACATGTATGCGCTTTATTGTAACGCCATTAAGCAATTTTTGGATAGCTTCAGAAATTCGGCACTCGTCTATGCCGGATTTCCTGGGTTTTGCTGTATATATCATCATCATTCCCACTATCTCACTTCCTGCAAGGGATGCATAACATCAGTTTGCTGCGCCGGTGGCGCAGTGGTCTAAGCGATGGCCTCTGATCATTCGTCCGTAAGGGGTCCGAGTTCGAATCCCGGTGAGGCATGGATGTTGTGTTTGTCTTACGGCACTGGCTCTCTCCCTTCCCTGGAATCAGTTACCCTAAATTAGGGACGGGCGACTGCTTATAGCCCATTGAGTTGCTCACGGTGGTCGTTAAAACTCCAATAAAAAAACAACAACAAATACTCTGGTGGTTACCTGATAGAAAAGTATTTTAAGCTATGGCAGATCTGATAAAATAACATTTTTTGCAAATACATTCTCTTTAATAGCCTAACGATACATATTTTCCCAATATGAATCGTACTTATCAACAACACAACAGCATTATTTACTCCGCAAGCGGGAGAATTGATGTGGAAAAATTCTAACAGAAAAAGGGGCCATCCATAAAGTACGTCCTTTATTTTTTACTATTTTTAGACCCCCCCTCCTCCCCCATGTCACATTTTGTCTGATTGTTGACACCCCGCCCCCTAAAAAGTACAGTGGTGCCACATTTTACACGGATTCTTTTTTTTTTTTTTTTTGATTGGAGGTTTAACGACCACCGTGAGCAACTCAATGGGCTATAAGCAGTCGCCCGTCCCTAATTTAGGGTAACTGGTTCCAGGGAAGGGAGAGAGCCAGTGGCGTAAGACAAACACAACATCATATTTTTTCTTTCATTGGAGGTTTAACGACCACCGTGAGCAACTCAATGGGCTATGAGCAGTCGCCCGTCCCTAATACTGGTTCCAGGGAAGGGAGAAATCCAGTGGCGTAAGACAAACACAACATCATATTTTTTTTCTTTCATTGGAGGTTTAACGACCACTGTGAGCAACTCAATGGGCTATAAGCAATCGCCCGTCCCTAATTTAGGGTCACTGGTTCCAGGGAAGGGAGAGAGCCAGTGCCGTAAGACAAACACAACATCCATGCCTCACCGGGATTCGAACCCGGAACCCGAACCCCTTTCGGACGAATAATCAGAGGCCATCGCTTAGACCACTGCGCCACCGGGGCGGCCTTACACGGATTCAATTATACGTGGTCAGCCCCACTGCTAGATTCATATCACACGGGGAAATGGAGCTACGAAAGAATCCATCAGTGCGTGCTGGCGTCCCCTGTGGTGTGACTGTGTCGGTGATTTTAAATGTTTTCATACCATCAACGAGGAAGCAAAACATATAACTCAGATGGCCAAGCAGATTGGGGGATGGGGGGGAGGTGTGCTTCGTCAGCATTCTGGAGGAAGAAATAACAGATTTGATTGGACATCAAGAACCGTTGACAAATGAAGAGTTAGAAGAACTTGTGAAAGCTTCCTTGGACGAATATGATGATGACGCAGCCACCGCCGAACAAGATGAGACAGCCAACGGTAATCAGCACAAGTTTGCCGAAATTTTCCAAGCAGCAAAGCACTTGAAAGATTTAATTTCTAACTATGATCCCTCTATGGAACGTAGCCTTAAAATAAACCGAAGTATTGTGGAATATTTAATGCCGTTTTATGAGATTTTTCAGCAGCTAAAGATGAAGCGCCAACAGTTGCCAATAACAATGTTTTTCCAGAAAAAAAAAATCCTTTTACTGGCTCCCCATTGCTTCACCCCGAGTCTCCAACTACTGCACCTAATGCATCAGCTTTGAACCTCGGCGCTGACGACACTACAGTGGTGTTATGTATTGACGGCAACGACTATACTCGGGGCAAACTTAACCTGTCATTGGAAGGAAGGCTACAGAGTGTATACTTCCACTGCATAAAATAGTTCCGGTCTAAAAGCTCGTACTCCAGCTTCAACTGGCACTTAGAAATGACACAGATGTTCAATACGTTGTGTGTGTGTGCATTTAAAAAATTCAGATCTCAGTTTCCGCGGCATTTCTAAAAAATACAGATATTCGTGCTTTGGTGACGTCACTGATGGTTCTCTGTTTTTTTTTTTTTTTTTTTTTTTTTGGTTGGAGGTTTAACGACCACCGTGAGCAACTCAATGGGCTATAAGCAGTCGCCCGTCCCTAATTTAGGGTCACTGGTTCCAGGGAAGGGAAAGAGCCAGTGCCGTAAGACAAACACAACATCCATGCCTCACCGGGATTCGAACCCGGACCCCGTTCGGACGAATGATCAGAGGCCATCGCTTAGACCACTGCGCCACCGGGGCGGCGATGGTTCTCTGTCACAGCATTCTTGTTTGGGTCAGAGTTAAGCTGTCAACCCAGGGGATATTTATTGCTGTGGGGGGGTGGGGGGTCATTAGTGGAAGGATGAGGGCGAAAAAGTGTTTCCGAGGGCATTTCGCGTTTCTCCTTGATTGTTGTTTTAAAACACTCTTCTGTCTTTTCGGTTTTTTCGAATGGCATCTGCCGGTCACTCGAGTGTATTTCAGCCGCATAAACGTGGGAAATCACTACGAAGCTCTGCTAAGGTGATCGTTATGAATGTTTTCACTAAATTGATGGAAAAACATTCGCCGAATAAATCAAATGAATTAACAGTTCTTACGGCAGAACTCACTGGCGTTTCAAGTCGCACCATTGCGAGAATGAAGGTTGAATTTAGTACTGAAGTACCTCAGATCCATTGGCAATTTATTTCTTCAAATTAAAATACAATTCTCGCTTGGCTTACATAGAACGTTTTCTCGAAATTAGTTTGGAGTTCCCAATTCAGTTCTCAATATAGGCCAAGAAACGGCCATCTTTTCCTTTTGAACTTTTGTGCGCAGTTGCCTTAAACGCGCATGAACCGGCATGAAAATTCAGACAAATGAAAGAGTTCCTTCCCCAGCCACACATAATTCGGAAACTTGGAAAACTGCCACACATTCAAAGTGTTCCTCGGAGGAACAGCAATTTGTGCCCGGCCCATCAATGAAAAACATGTGGCAATTTTCCAATGTGTGGCAATTTTCCAAGTTGCTGAAAGATGTGTGGCAGTTTACAGTGAACCCTAAAATATCATTTACCACAGAGACGGGCTCTTGTCCAGTACTTATGGCAACACGGGGTAGTTAAAAATGCATACACATTTAACGGATGTCTGTTATAAAAAAAAAATCTAATCAAGGCAAAATTTTTGAAAGAACGAAATTTTACGCATAACTGATGACATGGTAAAATTACTTTTAATTAAATCCCGCAGTTGGTAATCTTCAAGCAATAAGTATAAATATATGAAATATATAAAAAAAATGGAAAAATATGTGAAAACAAAATTAGGCCACTTAAGACTGCTTCCCGTGTTTAGCAAAGATAATTTCATTTTAAAAGTAAGAAAGAAAGAAACGTTACACGTTCTGTAACATCTCCAAAAAAAAAAAAAAAAGATAAGAGAGGGAAAAATAAACTGCTTGTCTACCGGTCTGCAAAGCGCGCGGCGGTGGGGAGGGGGTTAAAATAGAGGGGTTTGGTAAGGGATCACGGTGACAGACAGCCAGCCCTGAGGGCTTGTGGGAGAAGTTTTCCGAGTGAAGGTTAATTACACACCATTAGTGCGGAGTAATACTGGGAGTGAAAAGGTCACCGTAGCTTTGGCCCCATTGCCAGGATAGCTTTGCCCCGAGTATAGGTAAGTATGCATAAGGATTTGCATCATGCTATCTCATATTTTAACCGTAACTGTTACAGAAGTACGTATGCATTGTTCTTTGTAAAATACACATTACGCTGTAATAGGTATATGCAAGCGAATAATACCGTACATACATAACGGAAAAATATGTGAAGTTATTTATTGTATGTAGTTTTAATATTGGTTTTGAATACACACGATTTCAGCTTTACGCGGTCTTGTCGGAACGTAACCCCAGCGTAAAATGCGGCACTATTATACACAGTGCGTCAAATAATTTTTAAGACTGGGTCTGTAAAATGAAATAGAAACAAGAAATCATAATTTGTTTTGGTTTGTTATTCAAAATAAGTTCCTCCGACTTCAATACACTAGTTACAGTGATTTAATAATCATTCGAATGCCTGTTCCAGTTCACTTTGCAGAATTGCCTCCAAAGCACAAGTCGAAGCTGTTGTATGGTTGAAATATCATCAAAATAACACCCTTTTAACGTCGTTTTCAGTTTTAGGAACAAAGAAAAGTCGCAGGGTGCTAAATCAGGCGAATACGGTGGATGATTCAACACACAGACGTCATTTTTTGCCAAAAATCTACGAACAAGAAGTGAGGTGTGACTGGGTGCATTATCGTGCAACAAACACCAACTGTTTTCATCCCGATATTCTGGATGAATGCGACGAATTCTGCCCATCAAATGCCTCAAAACATTTAAATAAAACTCACCAGTAATATTTGTCCACTTGGAACAAATTCTTTGTGGATAATACCCTTACTATCGATGAATGTAATGAGCATTGTTTTGATTTTCGATGGAACTTTTCTTATTTTTGGCTTGTGGCGAGTTTTTTGACTTCCATTCCGCACTTTGTCGCTTTGTTTTAGGATCATATTGAAAACACCATGTTTCATCGCCTGTAACAATCAATTTTAAGAAGTTTGGATCATTTTCAGCGGCTGAAATGTTGTCTCTGCAATGTGCACTTCTCCTTAATTTTTGTTCATTGGTTAACGTGTGTGGAACAAATTTAGCACAGACTTTTGTTTTGCCCAAATCTTCATGCAGGATGGTTCGAATCGTTTCTTTGTTGATGTTTAAAGACTCTTCCATCATTCTTAGTGATGCACATCGATTGTTTGCCACGAAATCACGCACTTTTTCAATAATCTCAGGTGTCCTAGATGAACTTGGTCTTCCGCTATGCTTATCATCTTCTAGCGTCCAAAAAACGTTTGTGCCACAGGAAAACATTTGATCTACTTAAACAAAACTCACCGTAAACTTGTTTCATCATTTGGTACGTTTCCGAGGCAATTTTACCAAGTTTTGCGTTAAATTTAATAACAGCCCTTTGTTCCATCTTAATAATTCAACATGGAAAAAAATTTGACTTCTCTAATGAATGGCTGTTTCGTTTGAGTTACTTTAACAACTGCGCAGTACTTTTGGCAGAAAGCAAGCAGATGGTCACGGTTTATAACGCATTCGCGATTACACTGGTGGCGCCACCGTAGGCCGAAATCTAGCGCCAGTCTTAAAAATTCTTTGAAGCACTGTGTACATCCTAATTCCTGCAACCCCTTTTATTTTGGACGACTGCTTTTAGAAGTCCTTTGAGAAACAGAAAGAAAACATGTAATTATTTAAAGGAATCTTCCATATATTTACAAGTTTGCTTCAGAAAATATTTATTAAATATTTAGGCAATAGTTTATTACCAAATGTTACCGGAACTTTATCATTCTGAAATAAAGATCCACAAATGAACGCACACATTCAGGGTTGCAACAAGCCCGATTATACCACCTACGAAACACGACAGATTTGATAGTACAAATACAAGAACTTAATATTCTGATTTAGCTAAATATAATCAGAAATCTGAAATATTTCACAGCTTTTTTTAACTATTAAAAGAAGGAAAAAAGAGAAAACAAAACAAAGAAATACCATCCACTATATTTTTGCCACTGGATGTCCAAATTACTAAACCTTCCCCCTCCTCCATGTCACATTTGGTCCGGTTGTCAGACCCCCTTCCCCTTTCCCTGCAATCTCGGACGTACTTTATGGACGGCCCCAAAGTAGAAAATCCCTGATCACTTACAAAACTCTTAAAAGATATGTGTCAGTCTGTCAGACTTCAAAGACTGCTTCCCAAGCACTGAATATTTTACATCTGATGGACGAAAGCTTCATGCATCTTCTCAAATAAAGATAACTTGATCACGCTAGTTACGTTAAATGAAAACTTTTACAAAAAAGTTCGTAAGTTGGAAGCTTTCGACCTTACCTTAGGTCTTCATCACGCCAATGGAGGACTAAGATTGTTGCCAGATTCTACATTTGAATTTTTTTCTATTTTTGTTGCCAAAACTTAGAATTGATCTCCAGATCATCAGAATGTAGAGAGGAGATTCAGGAATTGCAAGTCATTGAGTTGAAAATAGTTTCCAGGCTTTCACGGTAACGGAGGGCAAAACGATTGTCAAAAGAAGCAATTCGTTTTGCTTCGTTCCAGTGGGGAACTGCAGATGTGTCTACCATTGTCAAAATAGACAAGGCAGTATTAGGATTGGCTTTCGAAACATCTTTTTATGTTCTAAAATTCTATGGTTAAAGCTCTTGTATGTGCTTCCAATGTATAAGTTATCCCAAGTAGAAGAAGAGATGGGAATGCAGTAAACTCCTGGGAGGTCCAGGCTTTTAACTTGCCATTAAATCCACCCCAAACATCTTGAAACTTCTACAAAGGGATAGGGACAAAGTTGAAAGCCTTAACCTCCCAGGAGTTTACTGCATTCCTATCTCTTCTTCTACTGGGGATAACTTATACATTGGAAGCACATACAGGAGCATTAACCATGGAATTTTAGAACATAAAAAAGATGTTTTGAAAGCCAATCCTAATACTGCCTTGTCTATTTTGACAATGGTAGACACATCTGCAGTTCCCCACTGGAATGAAGCAAAACGAATTGCTTCTTTTGACAATCGTTTTGCCCTCTGTTACTGTGAAAGCCTGGAAATTTTTTTCAACTCAATGACTTGCAATTCCGAATCTCCTCTCTACATTCCGATGATGTGGAGATCAATTCTAAGTTTTGGTAACAAAAATAGAAAAATTCAAATGTAGAATCTTAGTGCTCCATTGGCGTGATGAAGACCTAAGATAAGGTCGAAAGCTTCCAACTTACGAACTTTCTTGTAAAAGTTTTCATTTAACGTAACTAGCGTGATCAAGTTACCTTTATTTGCTAATATTGTTATTAGTTTTGCCCATCATCGCCATCTTCTCAAATTATTATTTACAGATCTGTTGCTCATAAACATATAAAGAAAATACTAGATCACATGACTAGATATGCAGTTTCATAAATCATTTAAATTAAAAACAGCCATGATAAAAAAAAAAAAAAAAAACTTATTCAAAATAACACTAAACCAGTCAAAAAAAAAAATACAAATATAACAAAAGCTCCAAATTTACACTAAAAACATACCAACACACGATTTCTAGTCTGCAAATCTCATCTTCACTCATAAAATGCATTCTTCAAGCAGAGACATTACATATACAGTTTATGAAAACATCCATTACAAAGGGATAACAACACATTTTCACACAAAAAAATCTGAATAAACCAATACCAACTGATCACTAAATCATGACAGCCCCTATAAAAAGTGGATGTGCCCAGTTGGCCACGTGATTTCTGAGAGGGCACAATGAGTTGACCAATGTAGCATATATACCGATGAGACATTCCATTATGGTCATCCCCAGCCTAGAGAAAAGAGCACACCTGGATACTGAACAGTAGGGCAGGTGAAGTTCACAGAGCAGTATATATATACAACTAGAGAACTTGCTTTCGGTTAGTGGAGCGTTCGGAGTCAGAACAGGAAAAGCTGCCGATTAATCGGAGTTTAATATAGGACAAATTGAGATGGCAAAGCGCCTCGGAACTACGATATCGGAAACGGCGTTGCTTGTGGGTTGTTCACATAGCGAGTACTTATCAAAAGTGGTGCACAGATGGCCAAATGATGAATTGCCATCTAGCCATGTGTCGTTTTTTTTTTTTTCGATTGCAGGTTTAACGACCACCGTGAGCAACTCAATGGGCTATAAGCAGTCGCCCGTCCCTAATTTAGGGTCGCTGGTTCCAGGGAAGGGAGAGAGCCAGTGCCGTAAGACAAACACAACATCGTATTTTTTTCTTTCATTGGAGGTTTAACGACCACCGTGAGCAACTCAATGGGCTATAAGCAGTCGCCCGTCCCTAATTTAGGGTCACTGGTTCCAGGGAAGGGAGAGAGCCAGTGCCGTAAGACAAACACAACATCTATGCCTCGCCGGGATTCGAACCCGGACCCCTTACGGACGAATGATCAGAGGCCAGCACCTCAGACCACTGCGCCACCGGGGCGGCAGCCATGTGTCGTGTCCGCAGCTCACTGATGCTAGAGGTGAGCAGCGACTGTCACGCACTGTTCACAGGAACCGCAGGGCCGCAGTGCGACAAATCACCCGCAGCTACAACGGTGGTGATCAGGGAAATGTGTCACGGCAAGCGGTTCATCGCAGCCTTCAGTGCAGGGGCCTGTGTAGCCGGAGACCCAGCCGGGACCCCAGGCTCACTGCGCGTCATTGCCAATGACGCATGAAATGGGCCCAAGGTCACCGAGACTAGACCGTGGATGATTGGAAGAAAGTGGCCTGGTCTGACGAATCAAGATTCCTGGTGCATCACGTAGACGGCCAAGCACAGATACGTCGATTAGCAATGGAGCCTGGATGCACTGTTGGGCGGAAACAGGCTGGCAGGTGCGGTGTTATGCTCTGGACGATGTTTCCTGGGGACACTTTAGGTCACTTTATCCCAATAGCACAATCCCTGACAACTGTCAGGTATCTGAACATCATTGTGGAGCAAGTTCCTGCGTCCCTGCTGGCGATGGCAGATGGCCATTTACGATGATGCGCCACGCCACACTGCCAGAAGCGTCGAGGAGTAGTTCGAGGTACAATGCTGGTGACTTTCTATGCCGAATCGATTCCACGTCGGATAGTTGCTGTACTGAGGGTGAAAGGAGGACCTACGAAGTATCAGGTAGGTGGTCATAATTCAGTGAACACTCGATAAACTACTACAATTTTGTTCATAATGCTGGCAATTTTCTTCTCAGGGGCACGTGAAATGTTGTGAGACTAGTGGACCATTAATTCACATTTTCTACAAAATAAATTTACCTTTACATTCCGGAATTAGATTTTTTTTTTTTTTATGCAACACATCTTTTCCAACAGCAGTAAAGTAAATCTCATGCACGAAATTTTGAAGTAACGGAAATGGGTAAAGGAAGTAGTAGTCAAATCCTTTGCTGAAATTTTATTGTGAATGCTGCTCTATGAAGTGGTGCAACAATAGTACATTTCATTGTTACTCAACAATATATTTTACTAAACTATCGCCGAACATTATTTCATCACGTTTTACATTAATGTAACAATATCTCATTGCAATCTGTGTAAACTTATGAGAACTTCATGCAAAATGTGACAAAAGCCATTACAAAAATGCACTTTAATGCTATGCATCTTTCCCGACAGCAGTAACGTATGCGTTTTAGCGAAATTTGGCTTCCTCTCGACCCCCCAAGGGAAGGTTACCTGCTAATAATGAGAGCTTTAAAATTATGTATAACACGATGGGGTGTAACCTGTAGTTTTGCTAGACCAAAAGTTAACAATCCCCTCACTAATACACTTGCAATTCAGTTTTTTTTTGTCTATCTTGAAGTCAGATTTTAGTTTGATGGACTTTCATCACATTTCATCAGTGTCAAGGTAGTTTCTTGCATTCACATGAATCCGAATAATATATAATAAAAATAAATATTGTTTTTAAGAAACTATACAGTCGAAATACTTATTATTGCTGCCAACATAGTTTAACAAATACAGTAAAACTTCGAAAAACCGGCAACTTCAGAAATCCAGCACTTTTCTGATTTCATTTTTGTGAGAACATCCAATGCTTCACCAATAACCATGGAAATCTCCTGATGTACCATCTGAACAACCCATCGCGAGATCATCCGATCTCAGCGTGCGAATGCCGATGGCCAACTACGTGTAACATCGGGAGGTTTCTCCAACTCGTCATCTCACTGGGGCAAGGTGAAGTGACGCAGACCAAAGAGGTGACGAAATCGGCATGTACATTTGAAATGCGTGTTGAACGTGTGACGATGATCTGTACTTGGTGATGGCAGTATGTGGATTTGATCGTGTAATGACATATACAGAGTGCGTCAAAGAATTTTTAAGACTGGGTCTTTAAAATGAAATAGAAACAAAAAATTACAATTTGTTTTGGTTTGTCATTCAAAATAAGTCCCTCCGGCTTCAATACACTTGTTACAGCGATTTAATAATGATTCGAATGCCTGTTCCAGTTCACTTTGCAGAATTGCCTCCAAAGCACGCGTCGAAGCTCTTTGTATGGTCGAAATATCATCAAAATAACACCCTTTTAACAACATTTTAAGTTTTGACAACAAAGAAAAGTCACAGGGTGCTAAAACAGGCGAATATGGTGGATGATTCAACACACGAACTTTATTTTTCGCCAAAAATCTACGAACAAGAAGTGAGGTGTGACTGGGTGCATTATCGTGCAACAAACACCAACGGTTTTCATCCCGATATTCTGGATGAATGCGACGAATTCTGCCCATCAAATGCCTCAAAACATTTAAACAAAACTCACCAGTAATATTTGTCCACTTGGAACAAATTCTTTGTGGATAATACCCTTACTATCGAAGAATGTAATGAGCATTGTTTTGATTTTCGATGGAACTTTTCTTGTTTTTTTGGCTTGTGGCGAGTTTTTTTACTTCTATTCCGCACTTTGTCGCTTTGTTTTAGGATCATATTGAAAACACCATGTTTTATCACCTGTAACAATCTATTTTAAGAAGTTTGGATCATTTTCAGCGGCTGAAATGATGTCTCTGCAATGTGCACTTCTCCTTGATTTTTTGTTCATTGGTTAACGTGTGTGGAACAAATTTAGCACACACTTTTGTTTTGCCCAAATCTTCATGCAGGATGGTTCGAATCGTTTCTTTTTTTGATGTTTAAAGACTCTTCCATCATTCTTAGTGACGCACATCGATTGTTTGCCACGAAATCACGCACTTTTTCAATAATCTCAGGTGTCCTAGATGAACTTGGTCTTCCGGTATGCTTATCATCTTCTAGCGTCCAAAAAACGTTTGTGCCACAGGAAAACATTTGATCTACTTAAACAAAACTCACCGTAAACTTGTTTAATCATTTGGTATGCTTCCGAGGCACTTTTACCAAGTTTTGCGTTAAATTTAATAACAGCCCTTTGTTCCATCTTAATAATTAAACATGAAAAAAATTTGACTTCTCTAATGAACGGCCGTTTTGTTTGAGTTACTTTAACAACTGCGCAGTACTTTTGGCAGAAAGCAAGCAGATGGTCACGGTTTATAACGCATTCGCGATTAACTGGTTACTCCACCGTAGGCTGAAATCTAGCGCCAGTCTTAAAAATTCTTTGGCGCACTGTGTACGTCAGCCTTCATGATGCATCGTGGTAATCACCTTTCCGATGCATCATAGTTTCGTCAGTCGAAAAACCGCAACACAGATGTAAAATTCCCATCGGGTTTTCGCGATGTGTCAATAAATCGCGCAGCCCTAGCGTTTGCTCTGGCTTTTTTCAAGCTAACCATTTGCCAAATTCAATTTTTTAGAGTTTTATAATTAATAGTACAAAAAGGTAATCACCAATATTTTCTCAAAAACTATTTCTCCATCGCCCAAACTATTTTTTTCGAAGAATGCAATCCGCAGTGCAACCCCTGCACATTTATAAGGCGTAGACGAACAAATTTTTGCTAAAGTGACCTGTAATGTGTAAGTACATGCTTTATGTAATGCCTGCTACGCAATTTTTGGATAGCTTCAGAAATCCGGAATTTTCATAAATCTAGCACTCTTCCGGTACCGTCGATGCTGGATTTTTGAGGTTTTACTGCATTTACTTTTATGACTCACATCTTTTTTCATTGGTTTTATGACAATTGCATTCTTTAATTTACCTACCTAAGTATCACTCAATGTGAGGAATTAGTAAACCTTATTGTTTGTTGTTATAATTTAATTCCACTTTGTATTTCTAGACTGTGGCACGGTGTGGTCATGAACGATGCGAATAAATCCAATGCGCTGTTGAATCACTCGTTTTATTTCACCCACAAAGATCTTGCCATGTATTTCACCTTTCTAATTTTATTTCACTCACAAAGATCTTGGCGGTGTGAGTAGTACAACTGTCTGTGAAAGATGCATAGCAGAAATAACCTACGTACCTGGGCACTCTCGACTTTTTGTTTTGATGAGATTTTTAAGATTACAATTCTCATTCTGATCCTCGGAATTCTTTTGTTTGTTTAACAAATACCATGAGCGACTGTTACAGCTATAAGCAGTCTCCTGTCTCTAATTTAGGGCCACTGGTTCTAGGAAAAGGAGAGAGCCAGCACCATTGAGCAAGCACACCACATATGCCTCATGCTGTACATTTTACGACAGTACTCATTATAAAGACATAACACATTCACGAGGATCTGAATAAACATACTCTGACAATTTTAAAGACAAGAGTAGTGGCAATTTCCTTTTCAGGGATACGCAAAAATTTAGCAAGTCTGGTGCACCACTTGTTAAGGTTCTCCTAAGTTTTATAAAACAAATTTAGATTCATACTAACATCAATTTTTTTTTTTTTAACTTTTGACGAATTTTTTGAGATATGGCTCTCATTCTGATTTGGTTGAAAACTCGGGCTTCATGCAGAAATTGAGCGAAAAACACAGAGTCACAAATACTACTGAAGTTCGAACTTCATTACTATACACGACACTGTGTTTTCACTCAATTTCTAGTTGTAAATGCATTTATGGCACCTATATTCATAGTGATTGTGGAATAACTTTTTACGGGTCTTATAGAGGTTATTTTTCATCAAAGTTGGTTGTCAAATTTTCGAACTAAAGCCTAGTTCGTCATCAGGACTATGTCACTGGAGTAGTTGCTGCCACTCAATTGGAAGAGTCCATCCGCAATTATCGTTAATTGTGGTACTTCTTCTTCTTGCTATTTCGATCCCTTCTTCTGGGTTCACCACTAGCACCTCTGCTAGCAAATTATTATATAAGTAAACTAGAGGCAAAAATCCTTATACAACCCTCCTTGTTTGCTCTCTATGTAAGGTACATGGATGATGTCCTAATTATAGTACATACTGTGGACCAATCTCTACCCTCTCAGATTCTGGAAGAATTTAACTTACTAGAGAATACCTTGCAGTACACCCTAGAACAGGAAAGAGACCATAGCATCAATTACCTAGATTTAACCTTGACCTCAAGAGAGGGAAAATATTCACTCAGCTTTTTAGAAAACCCACCAACACAGGGAAGATGTTAGACTTCTGCTCATTCCACCCTGATTATATTAAATCGAATACGGCGAGACAATTTTTGGAAAAGATTGAAATCCTGGTCTCTTCAGCTACTCGGAAAGATCTTCACAAAGAAGAATTAAAGGAAATATTGGCAGAAAACAATTACCCCTCCCCATATGTTGAGAAAATATTTAAACAAGTGCCAAAAAAGAAGCAGGAGAAAACCAACTTCAAATTCACCAGCAAAGTTACGTACCACAAGGGACTTTTCGAGAAACTGAAAAGGATCGGAGCAAAATATAATATCAGGCTAGCTCCAGATCTTAATAACAAAATAAAGAAATTCCTGCCAGCTTTAAAGCAGAAAGAATTGGACATCCAATTGCAGGAAGGAGTAATTTACTGCATCGACTGTAACTGCGGACTCAGCTATATAGGAGAAACAGAGAGAAGTATTAAGGTCCGAATGAAAGAACACCAAGCAGCTATTAGGAACATTGGGAACAAAACAGGGCTAGACAGACATATACAAGCAAGTGGACACTCCATAAATTGGGACTCAGTGAAAATAATCGCCCACCAGTCAAACTTAGTAAAGAGGAAACTAGAAGAAGGGATCGAAATAGCAAGAAGAAGAAGTACCACAATTAATGACTCAGCTATATAGGAGAAACAGGGAGAAGTATTAAAGTTCGAATAAAAGAACACCAAGCAGCTATTAGGAACATTGGGAACAAAACAGGGCTAGACAGACATATACAAGCAAGTGGACACTCCATAAATTGGGACTCGGTGAAAATAATCGCCCACCAGTCAAACTTAGTAAAGAGGAAACTAGAAGAAGGGATCGAAATAGCAAGAAGAAGAAGTACCACAATTAACGATAATTGCGGATGGACTCTTCCAATTGAGTGGCAGCAACTACTCCAGTGACATAGTCCTGATGACGAACTAGGCTTTAGTTCGAAAATTTGACAACCAACTTTCATGAAAAATAACCTCTATAAGACCCGTAAAAAAGTTATTCCACAAACTCAATTTCTATGTTCATTTTGATTTTTCCAGATTTTTGTTTTTGTTTTGTGGTTTAATTACCACGACGGGCAACTAAATCTTAGGGTCACAGAAGCAGCCAATCCAGGAATTTCATATTGGGATGGTGTTCACTTTTTTGTTGTTGTTGGGGGTACTGGAAAATTTGAGGGAGATGGGGGATGGGGTGGTTGAATGAATGCACATTTTGAAAGGCTGAACATTTTTATAGCAAAATATTTAGGCTTTAAACCTAGGGTTAAAAATGGAAAATTTAAAAAACAGAGAACTGATGAAATATTTATAGTTAAGTGAGTTGCAGAGTATGTTGTCCCAGATGTACAAAGTTTGTATGAAATTCAAACAGAGTATAAATAAGGAAAAAAAACCAAACATATGATTTTTGAGAGAGGAACTGGTAGTACTGAATGTAATATAAGTCTAAATGGCACAGTGATTGACCAGGTGAATGAGCTTGTGTATTTAGGAAGCATGTTTGACAAAGAGAACAAACTAGATGGTGAAATTAGTAGGCGCGTGAATTCTTCGTTGAAAGTCATGGCTGCTTTGGGAGGTTTTCACAGGAATGATGAATTCTCAAAAGAGACCCGAATGACTGTGTATGAAAGTGTAATTGTTCCTACTCTGATGTATGGCAGTGAAACCTAGGTACTGCAGCAGAAACATAGGAGTCATTTGTGTGCTGGAGAAATGCGTTACTTACTGGGGGTTTGTGGCAAGACACTGTCTGATTGGGGGAGGAATGAAGATGTGTTGCAGTTGTGTGATGTGAAGCAAAATGTTGTTACCAAGGTGGAGACTAATATGCTTCGGCGGTTTGGCCATGTTGAAAGAATGAGTGATGAGATGCTTACTAAGAAAAAATGTTCAGCCCTAGTAGCAGGAAAGAAAGTCAGAGGAAGGCCAAGGAAGTCATGGGAGGACCAGATTCAGGAGTGTCTGCATGAGAAAAAGATTGAGTATGAAGTATAGAAGGTCTTGTGTATGTCGAGTGATGGATGTCAGTGAAGCTCGAGTTGTGTGTCAAGATCGCTGTAAATCGAGAAGTTTGATACGGCAACAGTAAGTAAATAACCAGTTGAAAATTTATCTGGTGGTTTGTATTTCTTTGTGGAGCTAACTTCTGAATCTCAGAGAACAGCTCAGAGATACGTATGTATGTAGAAAGGGTTATAACTGATAATCTTCCGAAAACAACACAGTTACTTTTTTGGGGGTGTTGTTTTTATTTCTTACCTCACATATGCCAAAATGCTTCCTTAAACAAGGCTAGAGCTAGAAAGTATTAACATGGGTTGCTGAAACAACAGATCTTGAAATTCCTACAATTTTTGTGCATGCTGAATTAATTCAGAAGCGTAAAAAAATTTGTAACAGACTAAAATGAAGAGATACATACATATGTTTCACAGTTTCAATGACTGATTTTAAAAATGAATTAAACAAGAAATAAAAAAGCATTTCAAGGCATGTGAATTACATGAAGGAGTTGTTTTTCTTTTCCTGAATTTCAGTCTGCAGATTATACAAAGAAAAAATACTGCGTTTTGTAAATACAGTGGAAAATTATTATATCTCATGTGATTCTATCATAAAGTTCACATACAATTACGTGACCACAAGGTTCTTCAGGAAGACGCTTTAACGTCTCTAAATTCTGTTTTACACATTCTGTAATGTGGATACAGTCTGTGGTGGTGCATTAACTTATTCAATTAAAATATAAATCGGTTAGAAGTCCTAAAGATGTTACTTACGGAAGTGCGTGTTCAGTCCAACGTCAGTAGTTATTGAGTTTCTTTGTCCAAAGTTGTATCTTGCTTCAATATGGTCAGTTGTTAGGGTTAGTTCGAGAGCCATTTCGTCATAAGTTGTACCCTACTTCGGATATGTCCAGATGTTAGGGTTAGCTCCGTTCTGGCTGTGTCGACATCATATTGAATGGGTAAAGGTTTCCAGATAATAATTAAAGATTCTTGAGTTAAGAGTTACTATTTACATACAACTTGAAGTCCCACGTCGTACTTGGCCTTTAGGGCTATCTCATCAATGCTGCACTCTCTTGGAAATGCTGAGGAAGTCTTCAAAGTTTGGTCAGGTTCATAAAAAATTTTAAAAGCTTTAAAAGGTCTGCGTCCGGTGATTGAGACTGTGGACGGCATGAGGTGGTGTATGTGATGATTTTAACTGGAACCTTTTAAAGCTTTTAAAATTTTTTATGAACCTGACCAAACTTTGAAGACTTCCTCAGCATTTCCAAGAGAGTGCAGCATTGATGAGATAGCCCTAAAGGCCAAGTACGACGTGGGACTTCAAGTTGTATGTAAATAGTAACTCTTAACTCAAGAATCTTTAATTATTATCTGGAAACCTTTACCCATTCAATATGATGTTGACACAGCCTGAACGGAGCTAACCCTAACATCTGGACATATCCGAAGTAGGGTACAACTTGTGACGAAATGGCTCTCCAGCTAACCCTAACAACTGACCATATTGAAGCAAGATACAAGGTATGAGGTGGTGTATATAACGATTTTAACTGGAACCTTTTAAAGCTTTTAAATTTTTTACGAACCTGACTAAACTTTGAAGACTTCCTCAGCATTTCCAAGAGAGTGCAGCATTGACGAGATAGCCCTAAAGGCCAAGTACGACGTGGAACTTCAAGTTGTATGTAAATAGTAACTCTTAACTCAAGAATCTTTAATTACTATCTGGAAACCTTTACCCATTCAATATGATGTCGACACAGCCAGAACGGAGCTAACCCTAACATCTGGACATATCCGAAGTAGGGTACAACTTATGACGAAATGGCTCTCGAACTAACCCTAACAACTGACCATATTGAAGCAAGATACAAGTTTGGACAAAGAAACTCAATAACTACTGATGCTGGACTGAACACGCAATTCCGTAAGTAACATCTTTAGGACTTCTAACTGATTTGTATTTTAATTGAATAAGTTAATGCACCACCACAGACTGTACCCACTTTACAGAACGTGAAAAACAGAATTTACAGACGTTAAAGTGTCTTCCTGAAGAACAGTTGAAAATTTCTTGGCGATACATTTTTCACTTTTATACATGGTTCTGCATTAGTCCTGACAATTTACTGTAGTTTTTATCGCTTTTTTAATTGGGTTTTAGGTAATTCATTTACATGCTTTTTGTGACTCTGCGTTAAAATTTGAATTTCAGATATTCGAAAATACGATACAATACCATATTTGAAGAGAAGGGAGTATCTGACCCCAGGTCTAAAACTACCCTTAGAAATAGGAAGCTGGGAGATCTGAGTAAGTGAATTCAATAGGAAAGACAAACGGAGAAATGTAGTGAAAGGAGAAGGTGATCCGTGACACCACCCTGTGTGGAAGGGGTACAAAGGGAACGAAGCACCGCACAACATCACAGAGAACCACAACACCAACCAGCCGACGATGCACCAGGGTGGGACTGAAACTCAACGATACCAAATTCAAATGTCCGAGCAGAATCCATTTTCAACGTATCGATGCCAATCTGAAAAAGGAGGGGGGCCGTGGCCTGTCTAACACCCACTAGTGTTCACATACTTACTCTCTCTGTCAAGGGGGGGGGTCAACGATTGCCGTCTTAGTTCTGGGATACCTAAATAATTAGTTGAAATTGTAATCAACCGCGCCCCTAATAAGTTCATTAGGGTGGATTTCCGCTTTCTTGAAGAACTTTCTGGCGACTCTGATGGAAAACTCAGGTACCTTCTCGATTCCAAGTCTGTTCCTCAGGTTCCGAAGTGGGGTTCCCCAGTGATAATTCGAAGAGCTCGGCTCTGCATCCTCGATTCTCTCTCGCTGTTTCCTACTACAGGGTTCCCACTCTTTTTCTCCCATAAAAAAATAAGCACTTTTTAAGGACTTTTAAGCACCTATTGAAAAAAATTTTAAGGACCTCGGCAATTACACACGCACTAGCTTTATATACATGTAGAAGAAAATGTATTTACATACATTCTATATGCATACACTAAGTGGCCACTTCATAATGACCACCTGACAGTTTTTAGCAAATGAGCTATGGGTGCACGCCGTTGCCGCCAGAGGGTGAGGCTAGTATAAAAAGGGAAAGCTTAGTGCTTATGACAGAAGAGGTGATTTTGGGGTGACGAGATGGGTAAAAAATGCGATTTGACGGACTTTCAACGTGGGATGATTGTAGGAGCTTGGAGCCATGGAGCGAGTATCACCGAAACCGCCGCATTCGTGAAATGTTCCAGAGCAGCTGTTGTTAAAGTGTTTAAAAACTGGACTGTCAGCCAAAAAACTGGGTCGCTACGTGCACCGTGTGGTCGTCATCCACTAGTGACTGCTCGGGCGGAATGGAGAGTGTCCAGACTGGTAACAGACAACAGAAGGGCAACAGTGCAGCAAGGGCCCTTTAATTCATGTTGATCAACGTCTGACTGGCACATTATATCTAAACATCGTTGCGGACCAAGTGCATCCTTGTCATGTGGATGGTTTATACCAATGGCTACTTTCAACAAGATAATGCATCCTGCCATAGTTCTCGTATTGTACAGGATTGGTTTCAGGAACATACCGGTGAGCTTACTTTGCCTAGGTGGCCCCCACAATCTCCAGATCTCAACCCCATTGAGAATCTGTGGGATGAAGTTGAACGAGCCATCAGACAGCTGGATCCACAACCCTGCAATCTGACACTGCTGGAAAGTGCTATTCCTCACTCATGGTCTCAGATTCCACAGACCACCTATCAACATCTTGTGGACTTCATGCCACAAAGAATCGACACAACATCAGTGAAAATAATCGCCCACCAGTCAAACTTAGTAAAGAGGAAACTAGAAGAAGGGATCAAAATAGCAAGAAGAAGAAGTACCACAATCAACGATAATTGCGGATGGACTCTTCCAAGTGAGTGGCAGCAACTACTCCAGTGACATAGTCCTGATGACAAACTAGGCTTTAGTTCGAAAATTTGACAACCAACTTTCATGAAAAATAACCTCCATAAGACCCGTAAAAAAGTTATTCCACAATCACTATGAATAGAGGTGCCATAAATGCATGTACAACAACAATATTAAACGCGAAAGGTGGCCCAACGAAGTACTGAGGTGAGGGGCTGGTCATAATAAAGTGGCCATTCAGTGTATAAAGAAAACTATTTTTTTCCCAGTGTCTAGGCTCCAAATATGAATTAGGCATAGCATTTCATATGAACTCGCGTGCTCCACGAAAACGACCGATCGAAAGTTTATGGGCAAATGTGGAAAAACTAAAAAAAAAAAAAAAAAGTCACAACAAAATTAAAAATAAGCACCTTTAAGCACTCTGAACAAAATAAAAAATAAGCACTTTTAAGTACTTTCTGCTTTTTTTGGGAAAATATAAGGACTTTTAAGCACCCCAAAAAAATCTAAGGACTTTTAAGGATTTATAAGCACCGTGGGGAACCCTGTACTGATCCAGATGGAGGAGGTATAGGTAAGCACCGGCCTGGCGACCATCTTGTAAGGAAGCTTCTCCGGCGGAGTAGTGGAGCTAGCTGCCCAAGGCAATGTCTAGCTTTATTCGTGCGGCAGCTGGTGTTCGCCACCCACGAAATTCGACAATCTAGTTGGAGCCCCAGGTACTTAATGGAGGTAGCCCAGGGGATTGTCTCTTGAAACATAATGAGTTTCGGTACTCCTTGGAGAGATCGAAAAAACAACACCGTACTGCTCTTAGACGGATTGATCTTGATCCGCCAGTCAGTGTAGTAGGTTTCCAGCTGAGAGAGAAAGTCCCGGAGGAGCTTCACTGCTCTGCCTTTGTTCAGGGACCTGATGGCAACAGCTATATCATCTGCGAACATCATGACCTGCCCTTGTTTGGGTAAGTCGTGCAGATTCAAAAATACACGGTCCTTTGATTCTTTTATATGTAACATGGTATTGTCACAACTTTAGAGAGAATAGACAGTGTTAATTCATGGTATCGAAAAAACTGAACCTTGATCCCATTACAGAAGCAGGGCCCGACTTACACGGAATTGGGCCCTAGGCACAACACAAAACGAGGCCCCCTCCACTCGACATTTACTTTACGGAGTCGAGTAGGTAGTGTGCCCACTTTGGGCGACTGTATTACAATCCAGCGTAATAATTTAATAAACACAATACATTTATAAGACTGGCATTAAATTACGGTAGTACCTGGTAAAAATATTGTTTTCTCCTAGATTTTTATGCTGTTCTACTGATTTGCATCTGAAAAGACTCGAACCTTCATCGATGAAACAGTTGTGTGTGACAAAGCCATATCACGGGTTAAATTCAATTGGACATTGGATTTTTTGCCAGGTGTGTCTAAACTATACTATTACCATATTAACCAGGGGTGTATTTAAGAGAGAGGTTTGGGGGATTCAAACCATGCCCGAATTAAGTCCACAGATTTTTCAAATATAACTTTTGGGAGCTAAAATGTGGTAAAAATAGTGTTTTCTCCTAGATTTTTATGCTGTCCTACTGATTTGCATCTGAAAAGACTCGAACCTTCATCGATGAAACAGTTGTGTGTGACAAAGCCATATCACGGGTTAAATTCAATTGGACATTGGATTTTTTGCCAGGAGTGTCTAAACTATACTATTACCATATTAACCAGGAGTGTATTTAAGAGAGAGGTTTGGGGGGATTCAAACCCTGCCCAAATTAAGTCCAAAGATTTTTCAAATATAACTTTTGGGAGCTAAAATGTGGTGAAAATAGTGTTTTCTCCTAGATTTTTATGCTGTCCTACTGATTTGCATCTGAAAAGACTTGAACCTTCATCGATGAAACAGTTGTGTGTGACAAAGCCATACGACGGGTAAAATTCAATCGGACATTGGATTTTTTGCCAGGTGTGCCTAAACTATACTATTACCATATTAACCAGGGGTGTATTTAAGAGAGAGGTTTGGGGGATTCAAACCCTGCCCAAATTAAGTCCAAAGATTTTTCATATATAACTTTTGGGAGCTAAAATGTGGTAAAAAGAGTGTTTTCTCCTAGATTTTTATGCTGTCCTACTGATTTGCATCTGAAAAGACTTGAACCTTCATCGATGAAACAATTGTGTGTGACAAAGCCATACGACGGGTAAAATTCAATCGGACATTGGATTTTTTGCCAGGTGTGCCTAAACTATACTATTACCATATTAACCAGGGGTGTATTTAAGAGAGAGGTTTGGGGGCATTCAAACCCTGCCCAAATTAAGTCCAAAGATTTTTCATATATAACTTTTGGGAGCTAAAATGTGGTAAAAAGAGTGTTTTCTCCTAGATTTTTATGCTGTCCTACTGATTTGCATCTGAAAAGACTTGAACCTTCATCGATGAAACAATTGTGTGTGACAAAGCCATACGACGGGTAAAATTCAATCGGACATTGGATTTTTTGCCAGGTGTGCCTAAACTATACTATTACCATATTAACCAGGGGTGTATTTAAGAGAGAGGTTTGGGGGGATTCAAACCCTGCCCAAATTAAGTCCAAAGATTTTTCATATATAACTTTTGGGAGCTAAAATGTGGTAAAAAGAGTGTTTTCTCCTAGATTTTTATGCTGTCCTACTGATTTGCATCTGAAAAGACTTGAACCTTCATCGATGAAACAATTGTGTGTGACAAAGCCATACGACGGGTAAAATTCAATCGGACATTGGATTTTTTGCCAGGTGTGCCTAAACTATACTATTACCATATTAACCAGGGGTGTATTTAAGAGAGAGGTTTGGGGGATTCAAACCCTGCCCAAATTAAGTCCAAAGATTTTTCATATATAACTTTTGGGAGCTAAAATGTGGTAAAAAGAGTGTTTTCTCCTAGATTTTTATGCTGTCCTACTGATTTGCATGTGAAAAGACTTGAACCTTCATCGATGAAACAATTGTGTGTGACAAAGCCATACGACGGGTAAAATTCAATCGGACATTGGATTTTTTGCCAGGTGTGCCTAAACTATACTATTACCATATTAACCAGGGGTGTATTTAAGAGAGAGGTTTGGGGGATTCAAACCCTGCCCAAATTAAGTCCAAAGATTTTTCATATATAACTTTTGGGAGCTAAAATGTGGTAAAAAGAGTGTTTTCTCCTAGATTTTTATGCTGTCCTACTGATTTGCATCTGAAAAGACTTGAACCTTCATCGATGAAACAATTGTGTGTGACAAAGCCATACGACGGGTAAAATTCAATCGGACATTGGATTTTTTGCCAGGTGTGCCTAAACTATACTATTACCATATTAACCAGGGGTGTATTTAAGAGAGAGGTTTGGGGGCATTCAAACCCTGCCCAAATTAAGTCCAAAGATTTTTCATATATAACTTTTGGGAGCTAAAATGTGGTAAAAAGAGTGTTTTCTCCTAGATTTTTATGCTGTCCTACTGATTTGCATCTGAAAAGACTTGAACCTTCATCGATGAAACAATTGTGTGTGACAAAGCCATACGACGGGTAAAATTCAATCGGACATTGGATTTTTTGCCAGGTGTGCCTAAACTATACTATTACCATATTAACCAGGGGTGTATTTAAGAGAGAGGTTTGGGGGGATTCAAACCCTGCCCAAATTAAGTCCAAAGATTTTTCATATATAACTTTTGGGAGCTAAAATGTGGTAAAAAGAGTGTTTTCTCCTAGATTTTTATGCTGTCCTACTGATTTGCATCTGAAAAGACTTGAACCTTCATCGATGAAACAATTGTGTGTGACAAAGCCATACGACGGGTAAAATTCAATCGGACATTGGATTTTTTGCCAGGTGTGCCTAAACTATACTATTACCATATTAACCAGGGGTGTATTTAAGAGAGAGGTTTGGGGGGATTCAAACCCTGCCCAAATTAAGTCCAAAGATTTTTCATATATAACTTTTGGGAGCTAAAATGTGGTAAAAAGAGTGTTTTCTCCTAGATTTTTATGCTGTCCTACTGATTTGCATCTGAAAAGACTTGAACCTTCATCGATGAAACAATTGTGTGTGACAAAGCCATACGACGGGTAAAATTCAATCGGACATTGGATTTTTTGCCAGGTGTGCCTAAACTATACTATTACCATATTAACCAGGGGTGTATTTAAGAGAGAGGTTTGGGGGGATTCAAACCCTGCCCAAATTAAGTCCAAAGATTTTTCAAATATAACTTTTGGGAGCTAAAATGTCAAAATGTTTAAAAATTGCTTCAGAACCATGCAGTATTTGAAATTGAAGTATATAGTCGATCTTAGTAAGCCATAATTACAAACATACACATACTGCTAGTTTTTATTACACAACACGACAATTTTTTGTTTAATCTCACACAAAACCCCTCCCTAAATTATCTGGAAAATGTTACTGATATTAACTAGAAATATCACATATTATATTGCCAGTACTTGCTTGTGTTTTGCCAGCGATTTATATATAGTTACTCCACATCACATCTACCCACGTATAAATATTTTGAAAAAGGGAAAGTTTTTTTCTTTTTTTTTTTAACCAAGATTTTGGGGCTCTTTCAATTTGAGGGCCCTAGGCATGTGCCTTGCATGCCTAGGCATAAATCAGGCGCTGTACAGAAGGGTATGTTGTTTACTTTCAGGTTGGATTAAAAATTGGTTTTGCGTTTTATGACTCACACACATATACACTTTTTAAAAACTCATAAATCTCTGTGATGTAACTTTGTGGCCCCACCATTTCATGGGGTAGTACATTACAATTCCAGATGTGTCATCAATACTCAACATTTTGGTTTCAAATGGATGCACTAAGAATCAGCAGGGGGAAAAAAAAAAGCTATTAATTCACAAGTTCCATACTGAAGCACAGGTCTCAGATTCTTGACTGTGAGGATTTCACTTAATCTAGAATCAGGATTTTCAGAGAGCTGTTCAAAGAGAACAAAGCTGTTAATTCATGTGTTGCATATTGAAGCACTGGTCTCAGTTTCTTAGTTGTGAGGATTTCACTTAATCTAAAATCAGGATTTTGAGAGAGCTGTCCAAAGAGAACAAAGCTGTTAATTCATGTGTTGCATATTGAAGCACTGGTCTCAGATTCTTAATTGTGAGGATTTCACTTAATCTAGAATCAGGATTTTCAGAGAGCTGTCCAAAGAGAACAAAGCTGTTAATTCATGTGTTGCATATTGAAACACTCATCTCAGATTCTCAGTTGTGAGGATTTCACTTAATCTAGAATCAGGATTTTCAGAGAGCTGTCCAAAGAGAACAAAGCTGTTAATTCATGTGTTGCATATTGAAGCACTGGTCTCAGATTCTTAGTTGTGAGGATTTCACTTAATCTAGAACCAGGATTTTCAGAGAGCTGTCCAAAGAGAACAAAGCTGTTAATTCATGTGTTGCATATTGAAGCACTCGTCTCAGATTCTCAGTTGTGAGGATTTCACTTAATCTAGAATCAGGATTTTCAGAGAGCTGTCCAAAGAGAACAAAGCTGTTAATTCATGTGTTGCATATTGAAGCACTGGTCTCAGATTCTTAGTTGTGAGGATTTCACTTAATCTAGAACCAGGATTTTCAGAGAGCTGTCCAAAGAGAACAAAGCTGTTAATTCATGTGTTGCATATTGAAGCACTGGCCTCAGATTCTTAGTTGTGAGGATTTCACTTAATCTAGAATCAGGATTTTTATAGACAGAGAGCTGTCCAAAGAGAACAAAGCTGTTAATTCATGTGTTGCATATTGAAGCACTGGCCTCAGATTCTTAGTTGTGAGGATTTCACTTAATCTAGAATCAGGATTTTTATAGACAGATAGAGCTGTCCAAAGAGAACAAAGCTGTTAATTCATGTGTTGCATATTGAAGCACTGGCCTCAGATTCTTAGTTGTGAGGATTTCACTTAATCTAGAACCAGGATTTTCAGAGAGCTGTCCAAAGAGAACAAAGCTGTTAATTCATGTGTTGCATATTGAAGCACTGGTCTCAGATTCTTAGTTGTGAGGATTTCACTTAATCTAGAATCAGGATTTTGAGAGAGCTGTCCAAAGAGAACAAAGCTGTTAATTCATGTGTTGCATATTGAAGCACTGGTCTCAGATTCTTAGTTGTGAGGATTTCACTTAATCTAGAATCAGGATTTTCAGAGAGCTGTCCAAAGAGAACAAAGCTGTTAATTCATGTGTTGCATATTGAAGCACTGGTCTCAGATTCTTAGTTGTGAGGATTTCACTTAATCTAGAACCAGGATTTTCAGAGAGCTGTCCAAAGAGAACAAAGCTGTTAATTCATGTGTTGCATATTGAAGCACTGGTCTCAGATTCTTAGTTGTGAGGATTTCACTTAATCTAGAATCAGGATTTTCAGAGAGCTGTCCAAAGAGAACAAAGCTGTTAATTCATGTGTTGCATATTGAAGCACTGGTCTCAGATTCTTAGTTGTGAGGATTTCACTTAATCTAGAATCAGGATTTTCAGAGAGCTGTCCAAAGAGAACAAAGCTGTTAATTCATGTGTTGCATATTGAAGCACTGGTCTCAGATTCTTAGTTGTGAGGATTTCACTTAATCTAGAATCAGGATTCTTATAGACAGATAGAGCTGTCCAAAGAGAACAAAGCTGTTAATTCATGTGTCGCCTATTGAAGCACAGGTCTCAGATTCTTAGTTGTGAGGATTTCACTTAATCTAGAGTCAGAATTTTTATACAAAGATAGAGCTGTCCAAAGAGAACAAAGCTGTTAACCCATGTGTTGCACATTGAAGTACTGGTCTCAGATTCTTAGTTGTGAGGATTTCACTTAATCTAGAATCAGGATTTTTATAGACAGAGAGAACTGTCCAAAGAGAACAAAGCTGTTAATTCATGTGTCGCATATTGAAGCACTGGTCTCAGATTCTTAGTTGTGAGGATTTCACTTAATCTAGAATCAGGATTTTCATAGACAGAGAGAGAGCTGTCCAAAGAGAACAAAGCTGTTAACTCATGTGTTGCATATTGAAGCACTGGTCTCAGATCTTTAGTTGTGAGGATTTCACTTAATCTAGAATCAGGATTTTTACAGATTACATAGGATCGTCAGAAGAGAAGTTTGATTTTCATAGGCTTTATGTGAATTTTGCAATGCTATAAAATATTAATCGTCTTGGTCTCTGCATCAAAAAGGAAACTTTTCAATCATACCCACTAGATGCTTCTGTTCAACATGTCAATAATAAACCATGTAAACGTACTGTATAATGCAATGCATATATGTATACATTGATCATCCCTCTATGTTTTATAAAATATATTATAATTTGTAATGCTTTTTCTTTTCCTTTCACCACCGATTCGACTTTAAAGAAATTGTTATGAAGGAACATCTTACACTCCTTTAAAGCATAAATTTTACAATAGCATTTAACATTTTGCAATTTTGTTTATACACTTTTTAAAGCTATATCATAGAAAATGAATAACTGAGGTTTCACTATACTCTGCAGTGCATAAGAGGTATTTACTTAAAGTTTTTAATGCAAACCACCATCAATTCGGGGAAATCACTCATCCAACACTCCTCAATTTCCAATCATGCTTGATTAGTGATGATTAATCCATACGCAGTGACTTGAAAACCATACATTTTGGCTAGTGATTGGAAGTGTATCTGCTGCTATGGTATGCTACTTTTATAACACTATGAATATAGCTTTGATACCAAATAAAGCAGCTTGTGGCAGAAAATTAAGCTACAGAGGAAGCTCACACATTTTACATTTTTAGAACAATTTTCCAATAATATCATTCATACTCTCTGCGTTTCCAAGAGAGCATTGCAATTTTGTTCACCAAAAACTGCAATTCAGAGACGACCCCTCACCAAATCCCATTTGTTTGGATCTCTCTTCTAAAATCTGGCAACATTTCCAACACCCTAACTTCAAATTGTAGATCTGGCAACCAGCCCATCCAGTCGACCGCGGGTGATCAAGGTCGTAGGATGGCCGAAAGCTACCGCTAAACGAACCTTTTACCATATGCAGGGGTGCTTATTCTGTGAAATCAAATTTCCTGAAACCAAACCCAAATTTCCTGAAATTAACGTAGATCAATACTTACAAAAAAAAAAAAAAAAATCTGAGTATATGTGTTACATTCGTAATTTACTTCCCAAGTTCTGATATTTTTTTAAAGAACAGTGGCCTTTATAAAATTTTACTAATTGCAAATTTCCAGTGTTTGCCCCTTCAAAGCTATAAATAATACTTATAAAAAGTAAAATACTGAGAAAAAAATATAAAAAAGCTGCTCAAGAAATCTTTGTCATTGCATTGAAACCAATGACAAAGATTTCCTGAGCAGCAACCAGCAGGCATCCCAAAGGGAAGGGGGAGTGGTGAACAAAAAGTCAGCAGGGATATCCTCCCTAGATCTCTGTGATGATGAGATGAGAAGTCTTGAAGGTCAAAAGCAGCAGACAGAGTGGGTGGGCCACTAAGCCCTGGGGTGGGGCATGAGCAAAGGGGCACTGCCAGGAAAAGAAAGGGGTGAGAAATTTCTCTTTGGAGTAGCTCTAGGCAAACCCAGCACCAAACCACAAAGGAAAGCAAACAGTTAACACACTTTTAGAAGACAAATATAACATTAGGTGGGGTGGGAGGGGATCTCTCCCAGTTGAATTGGGTAGACACAGAGTGGACCTGTTTCTCTTATCCTCTGTGGGGGTAGATTGGCAGTCAGATTTCCCAACTCCCAGTGGAATTGAGTTTTGCTTTGGCCACCAACCAAGGGAAAACAGGGAAAGGACAGTGACAGGCCTTGCCACTGGCTATAAAATAAAATTTCTAAAAAAAAAAAAAAAAAAATTTCAGCTGAATTGGGTAGACACAGAGTGGACCTGTTTCTCTTCTCCTCTGTGGGGGTAGATTGGCAGTCAGATTTCCCAACTCCCAATGGAATTGAGTTTTGCTTTGGCCACCAACCAAGGGAAAACAGGGAAAGGACAGTGACAGGCCTTGCCACTGGCTATAAAATAAAATTTCTAAAAAAAAACCCAAAAAAAACAAAAAAAAAAACCGCCGAAAATTCCAGTACAATGCTGCAAATTTTCGTGAAAAAAAAAAAAGAAAAAAAAAAGGCCGAAAATTCTTGGACTACAACGCCGCCCAAAATTTCGTAAAAATAAAACAAAAAAAAAAACGCCGAAAATTTCTGGAGTACAACGTCGAAAATTTCCTAATTTTCCAGAAATTCCAGAAAATAAACACCCCTGCATATGTGACTCTGTGTGTTTCACTCGTTTTATATGTTTAAATACTCCTTGCATTTTTAACAAGTTTTCTTCTTTTTGAATCAAGCTAGGGCAAATTTTTTTTCAACTTTTCTTAAATTTAATTTCCCATTGTACGAGGAACCAGCAATAGTCACGAATCCTTTACTGAAACTTTCTTTGGATTTTTGGAAACGAGTTTGTAAGTCTTTTCTGCTCTTTTGCGAGAGCAAATCAACTTTTTTTTTTTACAGTCGTTTAGGTAGAACCACGCTTCATCAATGGTCACAATAAATTTCCATATGTCTCCGGCTAAGTGATTTTCATAAAGAAGTTTACACCATCTTCTGCACCATCTTCTGCCTAGGCAAAAGGAGACGAACATTAAGTCTTTTTTTTTTTTTTTTTTTTTTTTCAGGTTCAAATCTTTATTATCTCGTTCACAGTTGATAGAGATTTTTAATGACTTAGCGTTGCACTCTGGGTCGGCGCATTTTCTCTTAAACCAGAGACCTTACTTTTGAAATACAGTAAAACCTCGAAAATCCGGCATTGACGGGACCGGACGAGTGCCAAATTTATGAAAATTCCGAATTTCTGAAGTTATCCGAAAATTGCGTAACGGACGTTACGTAAAGCATGCACGTAACGCCCGTTATGCAATTTTCGTAACAGGTCACTTAACGAAAATTTGCACGTCTATGCCTTATAATTATGCAGTGGTTGCTAGAGCTGAGTTCGGGCTCAATTTTCGGACCCCGAACCCGTCCGAGCCCGTGGTATATCAGCCCGAGCCCGTCTGAGCCCGAATTTTATTTTGCAAGATAGAGCCCGGGCCTGAACGAGCCCAAAAATTGGCTAACCTGTTCAACCATTAATAAAAAACATCTCCTTTTCCACTCTCTCCTCTGCCTGCAATTAACCAATGTATTTCTTAAATGGGAAGTGGGTAAGGGACCTCTATCTATTTTTACAGTGTAACCGTACGAATTTCTTTGACCGTTCGTTTCCAGCTGAGTGCTTCAGGCTACTGGGCATCCAAAATGATCGGGTGGTGCTGCAATTGTACGTTACTCCAATAATAAATTGAGTAACGGGCATTACGTTACTCAATTTTCGTAACAGGTCACTTAACGAAAATTTGCATGTCTACGCCTTATAATTATGCAGTGGTTGCTAGAGCTGAGTTCGGGCTCAATTTTCGGAGACCGAGCCCATGGTATATCAGCCCGAGCCCGTCCGAGCCCGAATTTGATTTTGCAAGATAGAGCCCGGGCCCGAACGAGCCCGAAAATTGGCTAACCTGTTCAACCATTAATAAAAACCATTTCCTTTTCCACTCTCTCCTCCGCCTGCGATTAACCAATGTATTTCTCAAATGGGAAGTGGGTAAGGGACCTCTATCTATTTTTACAGTGTAACCGTACGGTTTTCTTTGATCGTTCGTTTCCACCTGAGTGCTTCGGGCTACTGGGCATCCAAAATGATCGGGTGGTGCTGCAATTGCACGTTACACCAATAATAAATTGAGTAACGGGTGTTACGTATGTAATGCCCATTACCCATTTTTTGTAACAGGTCACTTAACGAAAATTTGCACGTCTACGCCTTATAATTATGCAGTGGTTGCTAGAGCTGAGTTCGGGCTCAATTTTCGGAGACCGAGCCCGTTCGAGCCCGTGGTATATCAGCCCGAGTTTGAATTTTATTTTGCAAGATAGAGCCCTGGCCCAAATCTCTTGTTCGGGCTTGACCTGTCTCAGCTCCAGTGGTCGCGCTGCCGACTGCATTCTTCTCTAAGTTGGCGAAAAAAGAATCGTTTGGGTGATAAAAAAAAAAAAAGTTTTGGCGATTACCTTTTCATATTATTTATCATAAAACTCTGACGAAAAGAATTTAATTTGGCGAATGGTTAGGCAAAAACTTCAAAAAAGCCAGGGCAACCGCTAGGGCTGGGCGACGTATTGATACGTCGCGATAAACCGATGTGAATTTTATACATCGACGTTACGGTTTTCCGACTGACTGAACTGCGATGCATCGTGAAGGCCGACGTAGACGTCATTGCACGATCGAATCCACATACTGTCCCCACCAAGCACAGATCATCACCACACGCTCGACGCGCATTTCAGACGTACACGGCGATTTGTCGCCTCATTGGTCCGCGTCACTTCAGCGCTGCCCAATGAGATGACGAATTTGAGAAGCCTCCTGATGTCGCACGTAGGAGGCCATCGGCAATTCGCAAGCCGAGATCGGATGATCTCGCGATGTGTCGTTGTTGTTGAGACTGCACATCAGGAGATTTCCATGGTCATTGGTTAAGCATCGGATGTTCTCACGAAAACGAAATAAAAAAAGTGCCGGATTTCTGAAGTTCCCAGTTTTCCGGATGCCAGATTTTCGAGGTTTTGCTGTAGTTGTAAAAGTATGTACATTCTTTGGATATTCGTTTGGTGTTCTTTTTCCTGTTAAAAGCAATGCTTGACAATTTCCCCTTCTATTATTAATAGTATTGCTTATTTTACAATTCCAATTAGTAGTTCTAATTCTGACTATTATATAGCTCTAATCATTCTACAATTCTCTTTACGTGCGATATTTCAAAGTAACTTGTACAAAAATCTAGCGGATAATGCTTACCTTGGCATTCCTTTCTAGCGATGGGAACATTTCACACACGTGTTTTTCCGGTCTTTGTTGAAGTTATTGTCCTAAAGTCCGTTGTATGCGATGACTGGCTTTACTTCTCACACTTTTCGCTGGGTATACTCATTGGATCTTTGCCTTAGGATTCCAAACACATCAATTTTTACCGGCTTTATACGCGAAATTTTCGCCCATCCTCTGGGCATCCTCAGGAGCATGGCGACTTTACCACCGATGTTCGTGGTTAACTTCGCGCTAATGGAGTCCGATACTCCATGTTGCCATTCGTCGGATATACTTTCCTGGATATATTTCGTTATCAAGCCCGGCTGGCGCCATCTATGTTTCATTAAAAACAACTTTTTTTTTTTAATTTTTTTTAATTTCTTCTCCTATCCTGGCTTTCTTGTCTTTTTTGCCCGTTTTTCTTTTGTTGTTGTTTTTCTTGTCTTATTAGTTCTTTCCACAGGCCCGATAATGTGCTAGGGTCGTTCTGGTTACATACCCTTGCTTTATTTTTATAGAATAATATTGCTTCTTCCCTCCTCCTTTGCCTTTCCGATTTTTTATTCTTTTTAGGACATTCCCAAAATTCGATGAAATTGAAATGCTAAAAAAGAATAAAAAATCGGAAAGGCAAAGGAGGTAGGAAGAAGCAATATTATTCTATAAAAATAAAGCAAGGGTATGTAACCAGAACGACCTAGCACATTATCGGGCCTGTGGAAAGAACTAATAAGACAAGAAAAACAACAACAAAAGAAAAACGGGCAAAAAAGACAAGAAAACCAGGATAGAAGAAAAAAAATTATTAAAAAAAATAAAGTTGTTTTAATGAAACATAGATGGCGCCAGCCAGGCTTGATAACGAAATATATCCAGGAAAGTATATCCGATGAATGGCAAAATGGAGCATCGGACTCCATTAGCGCGGGTTAACCACGAACAATGGTGGTAAAGTCGCCACGCTCCTGAGGATGGGCAAAAATTTCGAGTATAAAGAACGGTAAAAATTGATGTGTTTGAATCCTAAGGCAAAGATCCAATGAGTACACCCAGCGAAAAGTGTGAGAAGTAAAGCCAGTCATCGCATACAACGGACTTTAGGACAATAACTTCAACAAAGACCGGAAAACACGTGCGTGAAATGTTCCCATCGCTAGAAAGGAATGCCAAGGTAAGCATTATCCGCTAGAATATTGTACAAGTTGCTTATTTTACATTTAGAAATGCTAATTCCATGAATTTTGCAGGTTTTTTAATTACAGAATACAAATATTTCTCTTGGTAAAGAGTGAGTGAGTGTGTCAGGGAAAGTGTTTGGGAAGGTCATTATTGAAAAAGTATGGAGTCTTACATCAGAGAAAGTGTGGGATGTTCAGAGTGGTTTCATGCCTGGCAAAATATATATTAGGACGAAGTCCTCTATAATACCGTAACACACGTAGTATACGCGTTTCGAAAAGGCAAGTTGACTTCAATGATAATGGAATATTTTAGTTGAACTTAAGAATATTTCTTTATGTACATTTTTTTTAAACCTTTTAATCTTGATACTTTATAATAGCTTGGCATAGAACAGCGAAATGTTTCAACTGCTAAAATTCTGGCTACATCAACGTAATCTCGTCGTGACAACGGTCTCAAAGTTATTTTAACTTGTGACGTACCTGCCAGCAGGACGCACACGACGTAAAGGCAGATAGGAATCAGAATAAGCGTCTGCGTAGCTCAGTTGGTAGAGCGACTTGTTCCGGAATAAGCGGCCTCGGGTTCGAATCCCGGCGTAGACCAAAAATGACGGAGAAATTTACTTCGTTATAAACTCATCACCTCCTTTTTGTCGAATTGTGCTGGTGTTCGTGTTTGCGTTGAACTTTGAACGTGGAATACCTTTAATGATGTGGTACAACACTGGACAAGAAGCATGATTGATTGCAAACCAGAGGGACTGGAGCCGGAGTAAGGTGAGCGCAACATGTGTTGCTCCATATACCTCATTGCTGATTTTTATGTCTCACTGGATATAACCTATATGAGCTTTCAACATTTAAATGTATATCATCATCATCATCATTGTCAACCATTATCAATCCACTGCTGGACGAAGGTCTCCCCAAGTTTCCTCCACAACGGTCTGTCTTGTGCCAGTCTCCTCCATGTCACTCCCGCATATTTACGAATTTCATCCACCCATCTCCCATGTGGTCTTTTTCTGGGTCTTTTCCTGTCCCTTGGAATCCAATCTAAAATTTCGGCTGTGTCTGTCCTCCTGGCAGTATGTCCAGCCCATTGCCATTTCAGGGATTTAACTCTGATCATGATGTCTTCCACTCTCGTCATTTTTCGGATCCACGAGTTCCTCTTCTTATCTCTCTCCTGGTTACACCAAGCATGCACCTCTCCATGCTGCTTTGAGTTGTCTGCAGCCTTTGTATGTCTCTTTTAGTTAAGGTCCACGTCTCTGCACCATACGTAAGCACTGGAAGGATGCATTGATCAAACACTTTTATTTTAAGACATAATGGCATATTGCTCTTGAAAATTATGCTGTTTCTTCCAAAAGCTCTCCAGGCAAGTTTTGTACGCAGATTAATTTCTTCATGAATGTGACCCTCACTTGATATCTGCTGTCCAAGATAAACGTACGTGTCTGTTATTTCCAGCTTTTCTCCATCAATCGATAAATCTTCATTTCTTGTAAAAGCATTGAACATCACTTTTGTCTTCTTATCTCTCCTGGTTACACCAAGCGTGCACCTCTCCATGCTGCTTTGAGTTGTCTGCAGCCTTTGTATGTCTCTTTTAGTTAAGGTCCACGTCTCTGCACCATACGTAAGCACTGGAAGGATGCATTGATCAAACACTTTTCTTTTAAGACATAATGGTATATTGTACATAAAGAAATATTCTTAATGTTAACTAAAATATTCCATGATCATTGAAGTCAACTTGTCTTTTCGAAACTCATATACTACGTGTGTAACGGTATTATAGAGGACTTTGTCCTAATATACATTGCCTATCTCCCACGTAATTCGATGTTTAAATATATGTATGTATAGACTAAACTTCTACTAAAATGCCTGGTAAAGGCTGCACTAACCAAATTTTTGTATTCCGCATGATGATTGAAAGTATCTGGCTGTTGGTAAGAAAGATTTTGCTGCCTAAATACATTTAGAGAAAGCTTCTGACCGAGTAAATCGGACACTTTTGTGGAAGATTTTAAATGAATATGGTGTTACTGGGAATCCACTTAATAGTGTAAAAGCCATGTATGCTGGTAGTAGAGCTTGTGTATGAGTGAATGGTGTTTTATCAAAATGGTTTTCTATTGGTGCAGGAGTCAGGCAAGGTTGTGTAATGTCACCATGGCTGTTTAATATATTTATGGATGCATGATGCCAAAATAGATAATAGTGGTTTATGTCTTGGTGCACGATGATGGAAAAGTATCTGGCTGTTGGGAAGAAAGTTTTTACTGCCTTCATAGATTTAGAGAAAGCTTACGACCGAGTGAATAGGACACTTTTGTGGAAGGTATTGCATGAATATGGTGTTACTGGGAATCTACTTAATAGTGTAAAAGCCATGTATGCTGGTAGTAGAGCTTGTGTATGAGTGAATGGTGTTTTATCAAAATGGTTTTCTATTGGTGCAGGAGTCAGGCAAGGTTGTGTAATGTCACCATGGCTGTTTAATATATTTATGGATGCATGATGCCAAAATAGATAATAGTGGTTTATGTCTTGGTGCACGATGATGGAAAAGTATCTGGCTGTTGGGAAGAAAGTTTTTACTGCCTTCATAGATTTAGAGAAAGCTTACGACCGAGTGAATAGGACACTTTTGTGGAAGGTATTGCATGAATATGGTGTTACTGGGAATCTACTTAATAGTGTAAAAGCCATGTATGTTGGTAGTAGAGCTTGTGTACGAGTGAATGGCGTTTTATCAAAATGGTTTTCCATTGGTGCAGGAGTTAGACAAGGTTGTGTTATGTCACCATGGCTGTTTAATATATTTATGGACGCGTGCATGCGTGATGCCAAAATAGATAATAGTGGTTTATGTCTTGGTGCACGATGATGGAAAAGTATCTGGCTGTTGGGAAGAAAGTTTTTACTGCCTTCATAGATTTAGAGAAAGCTTACGACCGAGTCAATAGGACACTTTTGTGGAAGGTATTGAATGAATATGGTGTTACTGAGAATCTACTTAATAGTGTAAAAGCCATGTATGTTGGTAGTAGAGCTTGTGTACGAGTGAATGGCGTTTTATCAAAATGGTTTTCCATTGGTGCAGGAGTTAGACAAGGTTGTGTTATGTCACCATGGCTGTTTAATATATTTATGGACGCGTGCATGCGTGATGCCAAAATAGATAATAGTGGTTTATGTCTTGGTGCATGATGATTGAAAAGTATCTGGCTGTTGGGAAGAAAGTTTTTACTGCCTTCATAGATTTAGAGAAAGCTTACGACCGAGTCAATAGGACACTTTTGTGGAAGGTATTGAATGAATATGGTGTTACTGAGAATCTACTTAATAGTGTAAAAGCCATGTATGTTGGTAGTAGAGCTTGTGTACGAGTGAATGGCGTTTTATCAAAATGGTTTTCCATTGGTGCAGGAGTTAGACAAGGTTGTGTTATGTCACCATGGCTGTTTAATATATTTATGGACGCGTGCATGCGTGAGGCCAAAATAGATAATAGTGGTTTATGTCTTGGTGCATGATGATTGAAAAGTATCTGGCTGTTGGGAAGAAAGTTTTTACTGCCTTCATAGATTTAGAGAAAGCTTATGACCGAGTGAATAGGACACTTTTGTGGAAGGTATTGAATGAATATGGTGTTACTGGGAATCTACTTAATAGTGCAAAAGCCATGTATGCTGGTAGTAGAGCTTATGTACGAATGAATGGCATTTTATCAAAATGGTTTTCTATTGGTGCAGGAGTTAGACAAGGTTGTGTAATGTCACCATGGCAGTTTAATATATTTATAGATGCATGCATGCATGTGCGATGCCAAAATAGATAATACTGGTTTATGTCTTGGTGATATCCGTGTCTGCAGATTGCTACATGCTGATGACACAATTCCTTTGGCAGAGAGCAAAAGTGAGTTGCAGAGTATGTTGACTCGGATGCACGAAGTTTGCATGAAATTCAAACTGAGCATAAATAAAGAAAAAAACAAAGATAAAGTTTTTGAGAAAGGAACTGGTAGTACTGAATGTAATATAAGTCTGAATGGCACAGTTATTGACCAGGTATTTGAGTTTGTGTATTTAGGAAGCATGTTTGACAGAGAGAAGAAATTGGATGGTGAAATTAGTAGGCGAGTGAATTCTTCATTGAAAGTCATGGCTGCTCTGAGAGGTTTTCACAGGAATGATGGGTTCTGGTGAATGAGTTTGTCTATTTAGGAAGGATGTTTGACAGAGAGAACAAATTGGATGATGAAATTAGTAGGTAAGTGAATTCTTCATTGAAAGTCATGGCTGCTCTGAGAGGTTTTCACAGGAATGATGGGTTCTCAAGGGAGTCCTGTATGGTATGTATGAAAGTGTAATTGTTCCTACTTTGATGTATGACAGTGAAATCTGGGTACTACAGAAGAAACATAGGAGTCGTTTGTGTGCTGGAGAAATGCATTGCTTACGTGGGGTTTGTGGCAAGACACGATCTGATTGTGTGAGGAATGAAGATGTATTGCAGTTGTGTGATGTAAAGCAAAATGTTGTTAGCAAGGTGGAGACCAATATGCTTCGGTGGTTTGGCCATGTTGAAAGAATGAATGATGAGATGCTTACTAAGAAACATTTTTCAGCCCAAGTGGCAGGAAGGAAAGGCAGAGGAAGGCCAAGGAAGTCATGGGAGGATCAGATTCAGGAGTGCCTGCAGGAGAAAAAGATCATGAGTATGAAGTATAGAAGATCTTGTGTACGGCGTGCAATGGATATCAGTGAAGCCCAAGTTGTGTGTCAAGATGGAGGAGTTTGACATACATACATATCACTAAGCTGTTCTCTGAGATTCAGAGGTTAGCTCCAAAAAGAAATGCAAACTTCCAGATATTTTTACTTATTGTTGTCGTATCAAACTTCTCCATTTACAGCGATCTTGACACACAACTCGTGCTTCACTGATATCCATTACACACCGTACACAAGATCTTTTATACTTCATACTCATAATCTTTTTCTCATGCAGACACTCCTGAATCTGATCCACCCATGTCTTCCTTGGCCTTCCTCTGCCTTTCCTTCCTGCCACTTGGGCTGAAAATATTTTCTTAGTAAGCATTTCATCACTCATTCTTTCAACATGGCTTAACCACCGAAGCATATTGGTCTCCACCTTGCTAACAACATTTTGCTTCACATCACACAACTGCAATACATCTTCATTCCTCACACAATCAGATCTTGCCACAAATTCCCCATAAGTAACGCATTTCTCCAGCACACAAACAACTCCTATGTTTCTTCTGCAGTACCCAGGTTTCACTGCCATGCATCAGAGTAGGAACAATTACACTTTCATACACAGCCATGCGGGACTCTCTAGAGAACCCATCATTCCTGTGAAAACCTCCCAGAGCAGCCATGACTTTCAAAGAAGAATTCACTCGCCTACTGATTTCACCATCCAACTTGTTCTCTCTGTCAAAGATGCTTCCTAAATACACACACTCACTCACCTGGACAATCACAATGCCATTTATACTTACATTACATTCAGTGCTACCAGTTCCTCTCTCAAACACCATAACTTTGGTTTTTCCCTTATTTATACTGTTTGAATTTGATATGGGAAAAGTAAATAAATAATCAGTTAAAAATTATCTGGTAGTTTGACTTTTCTTTGTGGAGCTAACCTCTGAATCTCAGAGAACAGCTTGGTGATATGTATGTATGTAAAGAAAAAAATATAACCATCCATCCACAGGTTGTTTACTTGCGCCATTTTCTTAGCAGATGATATTTAACCGCAGCAGATGTTTCTTTCGTGTTCATCCAAAATGCTGTTGCCAGTTTCAATTCTTTGCATTTCATTTATTTTCTGCAGTTTCTTATCAAAAAGGTTCTAAAAATGTGTTAACGTCCTCTATACAGATCATGACAATTTGATAAAAAAAGGGAGAAAGAAATTCCAATTATGTGCCATTTCTAGATTTCCCGAGTAACTATTTGCTGGGACAGAGTGATTGTGCCCTGAACAAAATTGTGTACTTGACTAACATTGTGAGAGATAGCCAAACTGTTAAGTGGGAAGACTTCTCAGTCAGCCTGTGAAGACAGTGCATATGAGACGATCGTGCAAGTGGTCTTGTTGAATACTGCTGGCAGTGAGATTCGATTCTCTTAGTCAAAGAGAATGAATTCACAGATATTTCTTGGTATGGATTTTATTTTAATGCCCTGGGTTTGGCAGCTATTCCATCTGGCATGTGATACATCACTGAATGTGTTAAAGTGGGTGGAATACGTTAATCAGAGCTGAAGTAAATAGAAAGACAATTTAGTTGTACAAGCTCAAAATGCCATATGTAAGAAAAATGCATTTGAAGATCATTCTCAGAATTTGCATTTCTAATGTAAACCTAAAAAAAATTGCTAAAAAGTAGGGAAAGTAGCTATTTTTCAGAAAATGCGGCTAGATAGTTTTGAAAGATACTATTTGTAGTAGCAAACTACTTTTTCAAGCATCTGGTTGTAATAATATATCTGGTTGTAGTAGTACATAGCTATTTTTTCAAGGAGGTGGTTGTAGCAGTAGATAGCCACTTTTCAAGAATGTGGTCATAGCAAAAGATAGCTACTTTTTCAGGATGGTTTTTGTAGCAGTAGATAGCCACTTTTCAAGAATGTGGTTGTAGCAGTAGATAGCTTTTTCAAGAATGCAATTGTAGCAGCAGATAATTACTTTTTCCAAGAATGTGGTTGTAGCAGTAGCACTTTTTCAAGAAAGTTGTTTCTATCAGTACGTAGCTACTTTTCTAACAATGTGGTTTTAGCAGTAGTAGCCACTTTTCAAGAATGTAGTTGTAGCAGTAGATAGCTACTTTTTAAGAATGTGATTGTAGCAGTACATAGCTTTTTCAGGAATGCAGTTGTAAGCAAGAGATAGTTACTTTTTTGAAGAATGTGGCTGAAGCAATAGCACTTTTCCAAGAATGTGGTTGTATAGTAGCACTTTTTTAAGAATGTGATTGTAGCAGTAGATAGCTTTTCAAGAATGTGGTTGTAGCAGTAGATAACTACTTTTTCAAGAATGTGGTTGTAGCAGTACATAGCTTTTTCAAGAATGCGGTTGTAGCAGCAGATAGTTACTTTTTCCATGAATGTAATTGTAGCAGTAGCAATTTTCAAGAAAGTTGTTTCTATCAGTACATAGCTACTTTTCTAACAATGTGGTTTTAGCAGTAGATAGCCACTTTTCAAGAATGTAGTTATAGCAGTAGATAGCTACTTTTTAAGAATGTGATTGTAGCAGTACATAGCTTTTTCAAGAATGCAGTTGTAAGCAAGAGATAGTTACTTTTTTGAAGAATGTGGCTGAAGCAATAGCACTTTTCCAACAATGTAGTTGTAGTAGTAGCACTTGTGATTATAGCAGTAGATAGCTTTTCAAAAATGTGGTTGTAGCAGTAGATAACTACTTTTTCAAGAATGTGGTTGTAGCAGTACATAGCTTTTTCAAGAATGCGGTTGTAGCAGCAGATAGTTACTTTTTCCAAGAATGTGGTTGTAACAGTAGCACTTTTTTAAGAATGTGGTTCTAGCAGTACATATTTACTTTTCCAACAATGTGGTTTTAGCAGTAGATAGCCACTTTTCAAGAATGTGGTTGTAGCAGTACATAGCTTTTTCAAGAACGCGGTTGTAGCAGCAGATAGTTACTTTTTTCCAAGAATGTGGTTGTAACAGTAGCACTTTTTTAAGAATGTGGTTCTAGCAGTACATATTTACTTTTCCAACAATGTGGTTTTAGCAGTAGATAGCCACTTTTCAAGAATGTGGTTGTAGCAGTACATAGCTTTTTCAAGAATGCGGTTGTAGCAGCAGATAGTTACTTTTTCCAAGAATGTGGTTGTAACAGTAGCACTTTTTAAGAATGTGGTTCTAGCAGTACATATTTACTTTTCCAACAATGTGGTTTTAGCAGTAGATAGCCACTTTTCAAGAATGTGGTTGTAGCAGTACATAGCTTTTTTCAAGAACGCGGTTGTAGCAGCAGATAGTTACTTTTTCCAAGAATGTGGTTGTAACAGTAGCACTTTTTTAAGAATGTGGTTCTAGCAGTACATATTTACTTTTCCGACAATGTGGTTTTAGCAGTAGATAGCCACTTTTCAAGAATGTGGTTGTAGCAGTACATAGCTTTTTCAAGAATGCGGTTGTAGCAGCAGATAGTTACTTTTTCCAAGAATGTGGTTGTAACAGTAGCACTTTTTTAAGAATGTGGTTCTAGCATTACATATTTACTTTTCCAACAACGTGGTTTTAGCAGTAGATAGCCACTTTTCAAGAATGTGGTTGTAGCAGTACATAGCTTTTTCAAGAATGCGGTTGTAGCAGCAGATAGTTACTTTTTTCCAAGAATGTGGTTGTAACAGTAGCACTTTTTTAAGAATGTGGTTCTAGCAGTACATATTTACTTTTCCGACAATGTGGTTTTAGCAGTAGATAGCCACTTTTCAAGAATGTGGTTGTAGCAGTACATAGCTTTTTCAAGAATGCGGTTGTAGCAGCAGATAGTTACTTTTTCCAAGAATGTGGTTGTAACAGTAGCACTTTTTAAGAATGTGGTTCTAGCAGTACATATTTACTTTTCCAACAATGTGGTTTTAGCAGTAGATAGCCACTTTTCAAGAATGTGGTTGTAGCAGTACATAGCTTTTTCAAGAACGCGGTTGTAGCAGCAGATAGTTACTTTTTCCAAGAATGTGGTTGTAACAGTAGCACTTTTTTAAGAATGTGGTTCTAGCAGTACATATTTACTTTTCCGACAATGTGGTTTTAGCAGTAGATAGCCACTTTTCAAGAATGTGGTTGTAGCAGTACATAGCTTTTTCAAGAATGCGGTTGTAGCAGCAGATAGTTACTTTTTCCAAGAATGTGGTTGTAACAGTAGCACTTTTTAAGAATGTGGTTCTAGCATTACATATTTACTTTTCCAACAACGTGGTTTTAGCAGTAGATAGCCACTTTTCAAGAATGTGGTTGTAGCAGTACATAGCTTTTTCAAGAATGCGGTTGTAGCAGCAGATAGTTACTTTTTCCAAGAATGTGGTTGTAACAGTAGCACTTTTTTAAGAATGTGGTTCTAGCAGTACATATTTACTTTTCCGACAATGTGGTTTTAGCAGTAGATAGCCACTTTTCAAGAATGTGGTTGTAGCAGTACATAGCTTTTCAAGAATGCGGTTGTAGCAGCAGATAGTTACTTTTTCCAAGAATGTGGTTGTAACAGTAGCACTTTTTAAGAATGTGGTTCTAGCATTACATATTTACTTTTCCAACAACGTGGTTTTAGCAGTAGATAGCCACTTTTCAAGAATGTGGTTGTAGCAGTACATAGCTTTTTCAAGAATGCGGTTGTAGCAGCAGATAGTTACTTTTCCAAGAATGTGGTTGTAACAGTAGCACTTTTTAAGAATGTGGTTCTAGCAGTACATATTTACTTTTCCAACAACGTGGTTTTAGCAGTAGATAGCCACTTTTCAAGAATGTGGTTGTAGCAGTACATAGCTTTTTCAAGAACGCGGTTGTAGCAGCAGATAGTTACTTTTTCCAAGAATGTGGTTGTAACAGTAGCACTTTTTAAGAATGTGGTTCTAGCAGTACATATTTACTTTTCCAACAATGTGGTTTTAGCAGTAGATAGCCACTTTTCAAGAATGTGGTTGTAGCAGTACATAGCTTTTTCAAGAATGCGGTTGTAGCAGCAGATAGTTACTTTTTCCAAGAATGTGGTTGTAACAGTAGCACTTTTTTAAGAATGTGGTTCTAGCAGTACATATTTACTTTTCCAACAATGTGGTTTTTAGCAGTAGATAGCCACTTTTCAAGAATGTGGTTGTAGCAGTACATAGCTTTTTCAAGAACGCGGTTGTAGCAGCAGATAGTTACTTTTTCCAAGAATGTGGTTGTAACAGTAGCACTTTTTTAAGAATGTGGTTCTAGCAGTACATATTTACTTTTCCAACAATGTGGTTTTAGCAGTAGATAGCCACTTTTCAAGAATGTGGTTGTAGCAGTACATAGCTTTTTCAAGAATGCGGTTGTAGCAGCAGATAGTTACTTTTTCCAAGAATGTGGTTGTAACAGTAGCACTTTTTTAAGAATGTGGTTCTAGCAGTACATATTTACTTTTCCAACAATGTGGTTTTAGCAGTAGATAGCCACTTTTCAAGAATGTGGTTGTAGCAGTACATAGCTTTTTCAAGAACATGTTGTAGCAGCAGATAGTTACTTTTTTCCAAGAATGGTTGTAACAGTAGCACTTTTTTAAGAATGTGGTTCTAGCAGTACATATTTACTTTTCCGACAATGTGGTTTTAGCAGTAGATAGCCACTTTTCAAGAATGTGGTTGTAGCAGTACATAGCTTTTTCAAGAATGCGGTTGTAGCAGCAGATAGTTACTTTTTCCAAGAATGTGGTTGTAACAGTAGCACTTTTTAAGAATGTGGTTCTAGCATTACATATTTACTTTTCCAACAACGTGGTTTTAGCAGTAGATAGCCACTTTTCAAGAATGTGGTTGTAGCAGTACATAGCTTTTTCAAGAATGCGGTTGTAGCAGCAGATAGTTACTTTTTCCAAGAATGTGGTTGTAACAGTAGCACTTTTTAAGAATGTGGTTCTAGCAGTACATATTTACTTTTCCGACAATGTGGTTTTAGCAGTAGATAGCCACTTTTCAAGAATGTGGTTGTAGCAGTACATAGCTTTTTCAAGAATGCGGTTGTAGCAGCAGATAGTTACTTTTTCCAAGAATGTGGTTGTAACAGTAGCACTTTTTTAAGAATGTGGTTCTAGCAGTACATATTTACTTTTCCAACAATGTGGTTTTAGCAGTAGATAGCCACTTTTCAAGAATGTGGTTGTAGCAGTACATAGCTTTTTCAAGAACGCGGTTGTAGCAGCAGATAGTTACTTTTTCCAAGAATGTGGTTGTAACAGTAGCACTTTTTTAAGAATGTGGTTCTAGCAGTACATATTTACTTTTCCGACAATGTGGTTTTAGCAGTAGATAGCCACTTTTCAAGAATGTGGTTGTAGCAGTACATAGCTTTTTCAAGAATGCGGTTGTAGCAGCAGATAGTTACTTTTTCCAAGAATGTGGTTGTAACAGTAGCACTTTTTTAAGAATGTGGTTCTAGCATTACATATTTACTTTTCCAACAACGTGGTTTTAGCAGTAGATAGCCACTTTTCAAGAATGTGGTTGTAGCAGTACATAGCTTTTTCAAGAATGCGGTTGTAGCAGCAGATAGTTACTTTTTCCAAGAATGTGGTTGTAACAGTAGCACTTTTTTAAGAATGTGGTTCTAGCAGTACATATTTACTTTTCCGACAATGTGGTTTTAGCAGTAGATAGCCACTTTTCAAGAATGTGGTTGTAGCAGTACATAGCTTTTTCAAGAATGCGGTTGTAGCAGCAGATAGTTACTTTTTCCAAGAATGTGGTTGTAACAGTAGCACTTTTTTAAGAATGTGGTTCTAGCAGTACATATTTACTTTTCCGACAATGTGGTTTTAGCAGTAGATAGCCACTTTTCAAGAATGTGGTTGTAGCAGTACATAGCTTTTTCAAGAATGCGGTTGTAGCAGCAGATAGTTACTTTTTCCAAGAATGTGGTTGTAACAGTAGCACTTTTTTAAGAATGTGGTTCTAGCATTACATATTTACTTTTCCAACAACGTGGTTTTAGCAGTAGATAGCCACTTTTCAAGAATGTGGTTGTAGCAGTACATAGCTTTTTCAAGAATACGGTTGTAGCAGCAGATAGTTACTTTTTCCAAGAATGTGGTTGTAACAGTAGCACTTTTTAAGAATGTGGTTCTAGCAGTACATATTTACTTTTCCGACAATGTGGTTTTAGCAGTAGATAGCCACTTTTCAAGAATGTGGTTGTAGCAGTACATAGCTTTTTCAAGAATGCGGTTGTAGCAGCAGATAGTTACTTTTTCCAAGAATGTGGTTGTAACAGTAGCACTTTTTTAAGAATGTGGTTCTAGCAGTACATATTTACTTTTCCAACAATGTGGTTTTAGCAGTAGATAGCCACTTTTCAAGAATGTGGTTGTAGCAGTACATAGCTTTTTTCAAGAACGCGGTTGTAGCAGCAGATAGTTACTTTTTCCAAGAATGTGGTTGTAACAGTAGCACTTTTTTAAGAATGTGGTTCTAGCAGTACATATTTACTTTTCCGACAATGTGGTTTTAGCAGTAGATAGCCACTTTTCAAGAATGTGGTTGTAGCAGTACATAGCTTTTTTCAAGAATGCGGTTGTAGCAGCAGATAGTTACTTTTTCCAAGAATGTGGTTGTAACAGTAGCACTTTTTAAGAATGTGGTTCTAGCATTACATATTTACTTTTCCAACAACGTGGTTTTAGCAGTAGATAGCCACTTTTCAAGAATGTGGTTGTAGCAGTACATAGCTTTTTTCAAGAATGCGGTTGTAGCAGCAGATAGTTACTTTTTCCAAGAATGTGGTTGTAACAGTAGCACTTTTTTAAGAATGTGGTTCTAGCAGTACATATTTACTTTTCCGACAATGTGGTTTTAGCAGTAGATAGCCACTTTTCAGAATGTGGTTGTAGCAGTACATAGCTTTTTCAAGAATGCGGTTGTAGCAGCAGATAGTTACTTTTTCCAAGAATGTGGTTGTAACAGTAGCACTTTTTAAGAATGTGGTTCTAGCATTACATATTTACTTTTCCAACAACGTGGTTTTAGCAGTAGATAGCCACTTTTCAAGAATGTGGTTGTAGCAGTACATAGCTTTTTCAAGAATGCGGTTGTAGCAGCAGATAGTTACTTTTTCCAAGAATGTGGTTGTAACAGTAGCACTTTTTAAGAATGTGGTTCTAGCAGTACATATTTACTTTTCCAACAACGTGGTTTTAGCAGTAGATAGCCACTTTTCAAGAATGTGGTTGTAGCAGTACATAGCTTTTTCAAGAACGCGGTTGTAGCAGCAGATAGTTACTTTTTTCCAAGAATGTGGTTGTAACAGTAGCACTTTTTAAGAATGTGGTTCTAGCAGTACATATTTACTTTTCCAACAATGTGGTTTTAGCAGTAGATAGCCACTTTTCAAGAATGTGGTTGTAGCAGTACATAGCTTTTTCAAGAATGCGGTTGTAGCAGCAGATAGTTACTTTTTCCAAGAATGTGGTTGTAACAGTAGCACTTTTTAAGAATGTGGTTCTAGCAGTACATATTTACTTTTCCAACAATGTGGTTTTAGCAGTAGATAGCCACTTTTCAAGAATGTGGTTGTAGCAGTACATAGCTTTTTCAAGAACGTTGGTTGTAGCAGCAGATAGTTACTTTTTCCAAGAATGTGGTTGTAACAGTAGCACTTTTTTAAGAATGTGGTTCTAGCAGTACATATTTACTTTTCCAACAATGTGGTTTTAGCAGTAGATAGCCACTTTTCAAGAATGTGGTTGTAGCAGTACATAGCTTTTTCAAGAATGCGGTTGTAGCAGCAGATAGTTACTTTTTCCAAGAATGTGGTTGTAACAGTAGCACTTTTTTAAGAATGTGGTTCTAGCAGTACATATTTACTTTTCCAACAATGTGGTTTTAGCAGTAGATAGCCACTTTTCAAGAATGTGGTTGTAGCAGTACATAGCTTTTTTCAAGAACGCGGTTGTAGCAGCAGATAGTTACTTTTTCCAAGAATGTGGTTGTAACAGTAGCACTTTTTTAAGAATGTGGTTCTAGCAGTACATATTTACTTTTCCGACAATGTGGTTTTAGCAGTAGATAGCCACTTTTCAAGAATGTGGTTGTAGCAGTACATAGCTTTTTCAAGAATGCGGTTGTAGCAGCAGATAGTTACTTTTTCCAAGAATGTGGTTGTAACAGTAGCACTTTTTAAGAATGTGGTTCTAGCATTACATATTTACTTTTCCAACAACGTGGTTTTAGCAGTAGATAGCCACTTTTCAAGAATGTGGTTGTAGCAGTACATAGCTTTTTCAAGAATGCGGTTGTAGCAGCAGATAGTTACTTTTTCCAAGAATGTGGTTGTAACAGTAGCACTTTTTAAGAATGTGGTTCTAGCAGTACATATTTACTTTTCCGACAATGTGGTTTTAGCAGTAGATAGCCACTTTTCAAGAATGTGGTTGTAGCAGTACATAGCTTTTTCAAGAATGCGGTTGTAGCAGCAGATAGTTACTTTTTCCAAGAATGTGGTTGTAACAGTAGCACTTTTTTAAGAATGTGGTTCTAGCAGTACATATTTACTTTTCCAACAATGTGGTTTTAGCAGTAGATAGCCACTTTTCAAGAATGTGGTTGTAGCAGTACATAGCTTTTTCAAGAAGCAACGGTTGTAGCAGCAGATAGTTACTTTTTCCAAGAATGTGGTTGTAACAGTAGCACTTTTTTAAGAATGTGGTTCTAGCAGTACATATTTACTTTTCCGACAATGTGGTTTTAGCAGTAGATAGCCACTTTTCAAGAATGTGGTTGTAGCAGTACATAGCTTTTTCAAGAATGCGGTTGTAGCAGCAGATAGTTACTTTTTCCAAGAATGTGGTTGTAACAGTAGCACTTTTTTAAGAATGTGGTTCTAGCAGTACATATTTACTTTTCCAACAATGTGGTTTTAGCAGTAGATAGCCACTTTTCAAGAATGTGGTTGTAGCAGTACATAGCTTTTTCAAGAATGCGGTTGTAGCAGCAGATAGTTACTTTTTCCAAGAATGTGGTTGTAACAGTAGCACTTTTTTAAGAATGTGGTTCTAGCAGTACATATTTACTTTTCCAACAACGTGGTTTTAGCAGTAGATAGCCACTTTTCAAGAATGTGGTTGTAGCAGTACATAGCTTTTTCAAGAATGCGGTTGTAGCAGCAGATAGTTACTTTTTCCAAGAATGTGGTTGTAACAGTAGCACTTTTTTAAGAATGTGGTTCTAGCAGTACATATTTACTTTTCCGACAATGTGGTTTTAGCAGTAGATAGCCACTTTTCAAGAATGTGGTTGTAGCAGTACATAGCTTTTTCAAGAATGCGGTTGTAGCAGCAGATAGTTACTTTTTCCAAGAATGTGGTTGTAACAGTAGCACTTTTTTAAGAATGTGGTTCTAGCATTACATATTTACTTTTCCAACAACGTGGTTTTAGCAGTAGATAGCCACTTTTCAAGAATGTGGTTGTAGCAGTACATAGCTTTTTCAAGAATGCGGTTGTAGCAGCAGATAGTTACTTTTTCCAAGAATGTGGTTGTAACAGTAGCACTTTTTTAAGAATGTGGTTCTAGCAGTACATATTTACTTTTCCAACAACGTGGTTTTAGCAGTAGATAGCCACTTTTCAAGAATGTGGTTGTAGCAGTACATAGCTTTTTCAAGAACGCGGTTGTAGCAGCAGATAGTTACTTTTTCCAAGAATGTGGTTGTAACAGTAGCACTTTTTTAAGAATGTGGTTCTAGCAGTACATATTTACTTTTCCAACAATGTGGTTTTAGCAGTAGATAGCCACTTTTCAAGAATGTGGTTGTAGCAGTACATAGCTTTTTCAAGAATGCGGTTGTAGCAGCAGATAGTTACTTTTTCCAAGAATGTGGTTGTAACAGTAGCACTTTTTTAAGAATGTGGTTCTAGCAGTACATATTTACTTTTCCAACAATGTGGTTTTAGCAGTAGATAGCCACTTTTCAAGAATGTGGTTGTAGCAGTACATAGTTTTTTCAAGAATGTGGTTGTAGCTGCAGATAGTTATTTTTTCCAAGAATATGGTTGTAACAGTAGCACTTTTTCAAGAATGTGGTTCTAGCAGTACATATTTACTTTTCCGACAATGTGGTTTTAGCAGTAGATAGCCACTTTTCAAGAATGTGGTTGTAGCAGTAGATAGCTACTTTTTGAAGAATGTGATTGTAGCAGTACATAGCTTTTTCAAGAATGCAGTTGTAAGCAAGAGATAGTTACTTTTTTGAAGAATGTGGTTGTAACAGTAGCACTTTTCCAACAATGTGGTTCTAGCAGTACACTTGTGATTATACTTTTCCAACAACGTGGTTTTAGCAGTAGATAGCCACTTTTCAAGAATGTGGTTGTAGCAGTACATAGCTTTTTCAAGAACGCGGTTGTAGCAGCAGATAGTTACTTTTTCCAAGAATGTGGTTGTAACAGTATCACTTTTTTAAGAATGTGGTTCTAGCAGTACATATTTACTTTTCCAACAATGTGGTTTTAGCAGTAGATAGCCACTTTTCAAGAATGTGGTTGTAGCAGTACATAGCTTTTTCAAGAATGCGGTTGTAGCAGCAGATAGTTACTTTTTCCAAGAATGTGGTTGTAACAGTAGCACTTTTTTAAGAATGTGGTTCTAGCAGTACATATTTACTTTTCCAACAATGTGGTTTTAGCAGTAGATAGCCACTTTTCAAGAATGTGGTTGTAGCAGTACATAGCTTTTTCAAGAACGCGGTTGTAGCAGCAGATAGTTACTTTTTCCAAGAATGTGGTTGTAACAGTAGCACTTTTTTAAGAATGTGGTTCTAGCAGTACATATTTACTTTTCCAACAATGTGGTTTTAGCAGTAGATAGCCACTTTTCAAGAATGTGGTTGTAGCAGTACATAGCTTTTTCAAGAATGCGGTTGTAGCAGCAGATAGTTACTTTTTCCAAGAATGTGGTTGTAACAGTAGCACTTTTTTAAGAATGTGGTTCTAGCAGTACATATTTACTTTTCCAACAATGTGGTTTTAGCAGTAGATAGCCACTTTTCAAGAATGTGGTTGTAGCAGTACATAGCTTTTTCAAGAACGCGGTTGTAGCAGCAGATAGTTACTTTTTCCAAGAATGTGGTTGTAACAGTAGCACTTTTTTAAGAATGTGGTTCTAGCAGTACATATTTACTTTTCCAACAACGTGGTTTTAGCAGTAGATAGCCACTTTTCAAGAATGTGGTTGTAGCAGTAGATAGCTACTTTTTGAAGAATGTGATTGTAGCAGTACATAGGTTTTTCAAGAATGTGGTTGCAACAGCAGATGGCTACTTTTTCAAGAAAACGTTTAGCAGTAGATAGCCACTTTTTAAGAATGTGGTCATAGCAGTAGGTAGCTACTTTTTTAGGAATGTGGTTGTAGCAGTAGTTGACTACTTTTAAACTGTAGCTTTCCTATCATAGGTTTTGGTCCAGAAATACTTTCAACTAATTTCACTCTAATGTTATTTCAAAGTACGCCAGACCATGCACATTCAAAAAGTACTTATAGCATAGCAAATTTGCTTATTTAATGGCGATTCTTTGTGTGTTACACCACTAAAGAAACAGATTTACTATGCTATAAGCGCTTCTGGAGAAATTTCAAACATCTTTCAAACTACTCAAAGTAATTGAGAAATTTGTCATCATTTTATATGAGAATTGAATCCACACCTTCAATTTTTTTGCATGTAGCACAAATTTGGAGAGGTGTGTTCAATTTCTGCATCAAAATAATAGAATTGTACTGTTTCCTGAGAAGAGCAGAATGCTGTAACGACGATACCCCTATCATTATACTGTTGCCATGGAAACTACTTTGTAACTATTACAGCGAAAGAGGCAATACCGGCTGCTCTAATGAAACGACATGATTATGTAGTGAGCATGTGCATGCCAAAACATACTGTTTCGTCAGTGTGCATACTATATAATATATACCCTTCCAGGGCATAATGCAACCACACCATCTGATGACGGGTCCACAGTGTACTTGAAAGTGCTCATGTTCTAATGTATATATCCTTTTAACCGTAAATTTTTAAAAAATTGGGTAAAGACGGCAAACTGTGTTCTTAATATCCTGAGAAGAGATTTCTGCATGGGTAAAATAGCTGCTGCTGTTACTTCTGTGATCAAATCATAATTGTTCATGAATTTTACCATTTCCTGAGAAGAGATTTGTGTTTACATACCATGTGAATGAAATTAAGCATTTAGTGCAGGAAGAAGAAAAAACCTGCGCAGAAAGAAAATCAAAAGCAACAAATTAAAACAAAAACACAGAACAAAAATATTGCTCTCTAAAAACATGCCAGAAAGAAAAAAAAATATGCAACTAAATTCCACAAAACCTCACTTGTGCAACAAAAAGAAAGAAGGAAAACAAAGAAGAAACATGAGAATATTCTCTTCTGCATATGATTAAAAAAATTTTATGAATCAAAGAAAAAAATCCTTATTTTGTCACTTTCACATGCCTTGTGTAATCTGTTATTCACAATGGATTGCTAAACATGGAGTATATGCCAAACAAACTAACTTTGAACAGTTTTATCCCCAATTCCTGCACATAAAACACTTGTTTCTATGTACTTACACTCTGATCTAATCTTTCAATCTCTCTCTCTCTCTCTCTCTCTCTCTCTCTCTCTCTCTCTATATATATATATATATATGGCAAAGTGTTGGGGGGGGGGAGGGATACGAGTGTTTCCGTCTGCGAATTGTTCGACCACTTCTAAATGACCTAGAGGTTTGAAAATCGGTATACTGATTGCTCTTAAGGTACAGGGAAGTCCCCCCCAAAAAAACAATATGGGGGATTTTATGTGCTGTTTACAGTTGCCTTTTGTCTTACTAGGATTCCATAGATTCACAATTCAGTGTATGTCATAACACCTGAATCCGCTGCTGATACAGAGAAGTGCAAAGCATTTCTCTCTGTGGGTAAATTTTCTTATTTGCAGAACAGCATGGAGCCAGAGTGATCTTGTTCACTAAGCAGCATGGGGGCAAAGTGATCTTGTCCACTGAACAGTGAGATGACAAAGTGATCTTTTTCACTGAAAAGCATGAGGACAAAGTGATCTTGTTTGTTGAACAGTAAGAGGCCAGAGTGATCTTGTTTGCCAAATGGCATGGGGACAGCGACTTTGTTTGCTGAACAGCTAGAGGACAGAGTGATCTTCTTCACTGAACAGCTTAAGGACAGTGATCTTGTTTACTAAGTGGCATGGGGACAGAGTGACCTTTTCTGCTGAACAGCTTGAGGCCAGACTGATCTTGTTTACTGAACAGCATGAACACAGTGATCTTGTTTACTAAGCGGCATGGAGACAGAGTGATTTCGTTTGCTGAATAGCTTCAGGACTGTGATCTTGTTTTTTGAACAGTAAGAGGCCAGAGTGATTTTGTCTGTTGAACAGTAAGAGGCCAGAGTAATTTTGTCTGTTGAACAGTAAGAGGCCAGAGTGATCTTGTTTGCTAAGTGGCATAGGGAGAGAGTGACATTGTTCACTAAACAGCTTCACAGTAGAATGACCTTGTCTGTTGAACAGCGAGATGACAAAGTGCTCTTGTTTGCTGAACAGCGAGATGACAGAGTGCTCTTGTTTGCTGAACAGCTTGAGGACAGAGTGATCTTGTTCACTGAACAGCTTGAGGACAGTGAATCTGTTCACTGAACAGCAAGATGACAGAGTCATTTTGTCTGTTGAACAGTAAGAGGCCAGAGTGGTGTTGTTTGCTAAGTGGCATAGGGACAGAGTGACATTGTTCACTGAACAGCTTCACAGTAGAATGGCCTTGTCTGCTGAACAGCGAGATGACAGAGTACTCTTGTTCGCTGAACAGCTTGAGGACAGAGTGATCTTGTTCACTGAACAGCATTGGGACAGTGAATCTGTTCACTGAACAGCAAGATCATAGAGTGATCCTGTTCACTGAACAGCAAGATGACAGAGTGATTTTGTCTGTTGAACAGTAAGAGGCCAGAGCGGTATTGTCTGCTAAGTTGCATAGGGACAGAGTGACATTGTTCACTGAACAGCTTCACAGTAGAATGACCTTGTCTGCTGAACAGCGAGATGACAGAGTGCTCTTGTTCACTGAACCGCTTGAGGATAGAGTGATCTGGTTCACTGAACAGCTTGAGGACAGAGGGATTCTGTTCACAAAACAGCACAAGAACAGAGTGATAATAGGGATCGAGTATGTAATCATAAATAGGGATAGAGTATGTAATCATAATGACCCAAATATACTTAACGAAAAATGGAAAGAACTAATAAAAATAGAACAAAAAATAAATACTGCGGAATAAAATAAAATATTAACTACAGTTCCTAACAGATGGAGCCACGGTGGCAAAGCTTTCACTGTGACGTGGGAGATGGGCTAACGCAGGAAATCGCTCCTCTCACTCACTTGCACTGTGATAGCAGGGCTGATACCACCTAGCCTCCTGAAGACAACCCTGGTTGGGTAGAAAGCTGCTAGAGGCAATCTAAGTTGGGAACGGCAGAGGTGAAGTGCATGAGTGAGAGAGTGAGATGAGCTTGTTGTAAATAATTGTATTTTAGGTTAAAAAAATTTTTTTGTTAGATGGCTTTGATGTTTGTAAATAAGAAGTTAGTTTATGGTTTGTGAATGTTCACGCAAGTAGGTTCAATGAATAGTAAGTTTTATATGCCAAGTAAACTACCGGTTAGGGTTATTTAACATCAGTGAAATTATAGGTTTTTTAAGTAAAAAGGAGGTTTCTTGGATCAAGTATCATTGCAGCAGTATGGATTAATAAATTATTCACTCAGTCAAATAAATGAACAAGTTGAAGACAACATAAAACCACCGCACCAGCAGCCCAAACCAACCGTGGATATTAGAATGGAAGTTAACGCGCAAAGAAATGTATGCTTTTCTGAGAGAACGGACCTACTGGTAAAGGTAAGTTTCTAATTACTCTCATTAAAGTAATTGCAGGCACGTAAACTTTTGAATGGTTATAGTAATACTGTGACTTTTCAAACAAGGAATTACAGAGTGATCATGTTTGCCGAACGGCATGAGACGGTGATCTTGCTCATTTAACTGTGAGACAGTGATCATGTTTGTTGAACAGAGTGAGACAGTGATCTTGTTCACTTAACAGTGTGATGACACAGCACTTGATCTTGTTTGCTAAAACAGCATAAGGAGAGAGTGAAATTGTTTGCTAAACTGGACGGGGTCAGGGGTGTTCACGTTACTGCATTGAAAGAAAATGATGTGACTCACTGAACATCATGAGGGCAGAGTGATCTTGTTTGTAGAACAGCATGAGGACAGAGTGACATTGTTCACTGAACAGCTTCACAGTAGATTGACCTTGTCTGCTGAACAGTGAGATGACAGAGTGCTCTTGTTCGCTGAACAGCTTGAGGACCGAATGATCTTGTTCACTGAACCGCTTGAGAACAGAGTGATCTGGTTCACTGAACAGTTTGAGGACAGAGGGATTCTGTTCACGAAACAGCCCAAGAACAGAGTGATCATGTTTGCCAAACAGCATGAGACGGTGATCTTGTTCACTTAACAGTGTGATGACACAGCACTTGATCTTGTTTGCTAAAACAGCATAAGGAGAGAGTGAAATTGTTTGCTAAACTGAACGGGGTCAGGAGTGTTCACGCTACAGCATTGAAAGAAAATGATGTGATTCACTGAACATCATGAGGGCAGAGTGATCTTGTTTGTAGAACAGCATGAGGACAGAGCTGCAGAAAGGGAGTTTTCAGAGAGTGGAAAGTTGGTGCAAGACTTGGCAGAAACTAAAAGCAAAGTTAAAAACATTTTGAAGTCTCAAAACAGGCCACTTTAAAAAAAAATGTGTAATTTGGTATGCCTTTCATGGCTCTGGAGAAGGCACAATGCAGCAGAGTAATCAAGTACACACATCTGACATGAGTGGTGTTTTATGTAGAATTTTTTTCCTTTTCTTGGGGGAGGGGGAGGAGATGAGAAATGGAAGTTCTTGAAATCCACCAAAAAAAAAATAAAATTGTGGAATAACTTTTTTACGGGTCTTATAGAGGTTATTTTTCATGAAAGTTGGTTGTCAAATTTTCGAATTAAAGCCTAGTTCGTCATCAGGACTATGTCACTGGAGTAGTTGCTGCCACTCAATTGGAAGAGTCCATCCGCAATTATCGTTAATTGTGGTACTTCTTCTTCTTGCTATTTCGACCCCTTCTTCTAGTTTTCTCTTTACTAAGTTTGACTGGTGGGCGATTATTTTCACTGAGTCCCAATTTATGGAGTGTCCACTTGCTTGTATATGTCTGTCTAGCCCTGTTTCGTTCCCAATGTTCCTAATAGCTGCTTGGTGTTCTTTCATTCGGACCTTAATACTTCTCCCTGTTTCTCCTATATAGCTGAGTCATTAATTGTGGTACTTCTTCTTCTTGCTATTTCGACCCCTTCTTCTAGTTTTCTCTTTACTAAGTTTGACTGGTGGGCGATTATTTTCACTGAGTCCCAATTTATGGAGTGTCCACTTGCTTGTATATGTCTGTCTAGCCCTGTTTCGTTCCCAATGTTCCTAATAGCTGCTTGGTGTTCTTTCATTCGGACCTTAATACTCCTCCCTGTTTCTCCTATATAGCTGAGTCCGCAGTTACAGTCGATGCAGTAAATTACTCCTTCTTGCAATTGGATGTCCAATTCTTTCTGCTTTAATGCATTTACAACTAGGAACAAAATAAAAGTTAATGAAAAATTGAAGAAAAAATTAAAGCATTTTCTTCCAACATAAACCGATGCATTTTTAAAAAATTAAAGCCTTTTTTTCTAATGTAAGTAACATTTTATCTAAAAACATACAAAAATGAAACACTTTTGGGGTCTAAGGCCCCTTCCCCTCCTCTAAATATGCCCCTGGACTGTATAGAAATACCATATATGACGTAAATTTAAAATTTATAAAAAAATTGCTTTATAAAATCGAGAAACTGCTATTCAATAAATAAATATAAATAAAATAATCACATAGCAGATTTTGCTTAACAAAATTTTTTGACCAAATTTCACCCTGCCTATGATCACTCTGCCTCCAGGGAAAAGTTATGAGACAGGACCTAAAGATTTGACATAGAAGTGTTGTTGTAAAAAAATGAACAACAGGCGTATTTACAGATTTGAAACTTCTAGAACTTACTGCTGTAGCTCAAATGCCAATTTATAAAGCAATTTATGGAACTTCAAGGGAACTCAGCATCGAAGTGGCAGCATATTACAACTAGTTATAAATAAGTACCAAACTGAAACAACAGCTGTTATAAAAATGAAAGAAAGAAAATTCTTAGAGTTACACGACAAATATTTGTTGCACTGACCATTTTAGTTTTACATACTAAATGAAGAATATTTGCAAAAAAGATCTGTGCTCATCATGAGTTAAACGCTTTTTACAAACAATTTACCTAATCCTAGTAAAGCTAGTTCTATGTATTCTACAAACAGGTATAATGTATTTCAGTTGTAAAAAAGTGAAATAGGAATATAACAAACAATTCATACATCTGTAGAAAACAATGCAATCTTGTCTTTTCTTGTTTTGTTTTTTATGCACACTTGTGGTAACAGAATAAAATCTAACTAAAATCAGACCCTTTTAAGATAAAAATCAATCAACAGGGATGACTTGCTGCTTGTGAAGCATTATTTATATGAAATATAAACTATTTCAAGATAATGTAAAAATAACAGTGTATTTCTCAGCTGCTCTTACACATAAAAATAACATAAACGAACAAAACATAAAAAAAAAAAAAAAGTTGACATTCACAAATGACTTCTGCTCTTTTCATAACATTCAACATCATACAGAGCAATAAAATAACAAAAAAAAACAATAAATCTCCCTGTGTCACACAGTTTTTCATTATAAACAACTGCTAAGAAGCAATAATAAGTAAAACAAACCACGGGTGACTGTCTGTCTGTCTGTCCGTCCGTTTCCTGTTGGAATTCCTGATCTATACAGACCAAATATTTACAAATTCAGGAAATATAATAAATAAGGGCAAACCATTGCAACCAATCACATGTCTACTATAAAGAAATTTTTTGGTAAATGTGGTTTTTCGTTACTTGTGCTGCTGGCTTTTTCCGAACTATCCGCTTCCAACACAGAAGACAATACTGAAAAGGACAAACAAATACATTAAAATTAAAATGCACCTCAGGCATCTACATAATCAAAAATTATATTGACATTAAATAGACCAGGCGGTACAAAAGTAAGGGGTAAAAAATGAAATTCAAATCCCATTACTTTACATTATAAATGGGAAAAAGAAGGGCCTTTTTCTTAAAAAAAAGCTACTCACTTTCTATTATTTTTTTTAAATACAGTGGATCCCACTTAAGAAGTTTTATTTTTAGAGTCCCGATTTTTTTCCATAGTGCTAATGTTAATTTTTCCCACTTAAGAAGTTTTATTTTTACAGTCCCGATTTTTTCCCATAGTGCTAATGTTAATTTTTCCCACTTAAGAAGTAATGATGCTTCAAGTTTTCCCGCTTAAGAAGTTGTAAGTGTCACAAGTTTCTAAGTAAAAACATATGATTTTGGAACTCGTCCAGCAGATAAGTACACATCAAAGAAGTTGGGAGGAAACATTTCTTTGTTCTCCCCGTACATGTAGCAAGCAAAGCCCCTGCCAGCTTCCCACAGTCAACACAGGGGGTAATGTTTACTCCCCCACTTCTTCTGCGTCTGCCCTTTGTGTATCACAATCGCCTTATCTTTGGGGCTGGGGAAAGGCTGGGAAAGGAAACACCTTCTGAAAGTTAGTCATTCTGTCAGAGTTAGACTAGACTTGGATGTTGCACCTCGCAAATGTGGAGTTAAACATTTAGTTTTATTGTTGAAATGCTTAGCTCGAAATATGGCGTCTAAACGCATAAAAAGAAAAGCTTTATCTGTGGTTGAGAAACGAAACATTGTTACGAAAGTTGATGAAAACCCGCATTTAACTGGGGTGCAGATAGCAAACTAAATAAGTTTACCTGTTACAACCCTCAACGGTATAGTGGCAAAACGGGACACTGTACTTGCAAATGCTTCCCATTCATTAAAAGTAAAAAAGATTAAGAAGGGTAAATACGAGGATGTCGAAGAAAAATTTCTTGTGTGGTTTAAACAAGCAAGAAACGCTAACATTCCGATCAACTAGACAATTCTTCATGAGAAAGCAGAAGAGCTTTCCAAGAAATTAAATGTTGAATTTAATCCTTACAATGGATGGATCGATCATTTTAGGAAAAGAGCAGGACTGACTTATTAAACTGTTTGTGGAGAACCAAAAGGTGTTAACGTCGAAGAAGTAGATGATTGGAAATCTAATGTTTTACCAGAACTGTTATCTGCATACGAAGCAAAAGATGTTTTCAACGCTGACGTGTGTGCTTTGTTTTACAACCTTATTCGTGACAAGACCTACTCTTTCATAGGAAGGAGCAGCCACGGAGTCAAAGTAAATAAAGAAAGATTGACACTTCTGGTAGGAGCTAATATGGATGGAACAGAAAAGTTACCTCTATTGGTCATTGGAAAATCGAAGAATCCGAGGTGCTTCAAAAATGTGAAAACTTTTCCATGCAATTACAGAAATAGCAAAAACGGATGGATGATAGTTCAGATTTTTGAAGACTTTTTAATGGAATTTCAGAAGAAAATGGCCAAACAAATTGTTTTTTGTTATTTTTGGATAATTGCACAACCCATCCAAAGAACACGGATCATCTGTAAAATGTATAAGTCATTTTCCTGCCACCTAACTCGACTTCAATGTTACAACCAGTGGACCAAGGAATAATTAAAACCAGGAAACAATTCTACAGGAAACGTTTAGTTTATTGGCTACTGCAGAAGCTTGAATCAGACTCAAGTTACTCCAGATGCACACAGAAATTGAATTTATTAGATGCTATGCATTTTATTGTTTCTTCGTGGGAAACGGTATCATCTTCGACGATCACAATTTGCTTCAGGAAAGTTGGTTTCAACGCTGATGAGCTTAATTTTTCTGATGAAGAAAACAGTCATGACAACAATGAAGCTTGGGAAAGTTTGCAAAAAAAACCCAACTAAACTTCAAATCTTCCTTTGAAGAGTTTATAAACGTTGACAAAGATGTTCCCACTTTTGAAATGCAAAATATCGACGATATTTGCGACATCAAAACGCAAGAGGACGATGAACCAGAAACGCAAGAAGATGAGTGCAGGCCAAATCCAACTTCAGCTGAAGCTGGTAAAGCATTAGAAACTCTTCGCCGCTTTATAGAAAGCCACGAACGTGTTCCAGGGGACATAATGAGAAATTTGAGGGAAATGGACCCGTACTTTGTGAATCTAGCTGAAGAAAGGAAGAAACAAACGCTTTTAGATATATATTTTTGTAACCCTGTAGCATAATAAATGCAGCTTTCAATCCTCATATTCAAGTTTAAATGGGTAAGTTGTGAATTGTTTTATGTTACTTTAAAACTAACTAAAATGTAATTTCCGGATTTCATCTTTGCAACATTTTTAATTGCTAAAGTCTTACAAAACCCAATCAGACACTTCCTGCTTAAGAAGTTTTCATCGCTTCGTTCCAACGAAAACTTCTTAAGCGGGATCCCACTGTACTTCCAAAAAGTGTTATGTCAATCATCTCACTGCAGTTATTAGCAATTTGTTTACTTTGAGACCAATGCTCTGTGTGCTACTACATGATATGCAAATCAGGGTTGGCTTTTTTACAAATACATATGAAAGCAGATCAAAAAGGTAGTTACACTGTTGAATAAAAAAACAACAACAAATAATGAGATATACTCAGGGGATGTATGTTGGTTTACAGGAACAACATTTATTAATTTTTTGACATAATCGCCTAAGGACTGTAAACATTTATCGGAACGTGTGATTAACTTTTCCATACCTGTACAGAAAAAGTCTCCTCCAGTTTGGTGCAACCAGTTAAGGACCACAGTTTTCACAGCCTCATCGGTTTGGAATCGCCGTCCACTAAGGTCCCGTTTCATTTTATCGAACAAATGGTAGTCGCATGGGAATGTGCCGAGACTGTATGGTGGATGTTGCCACACTTCCCACTTGAATGACTGCAGCAATTCATTTGTTTTCCGTGTTGGGTGGGGTGTGGCATTGTAGTGCAACAGAGTGGCACCTTCGCTCAACTTACATCGGCATCTGTCCTTTAATTGGCTTTCGCAAATTTTGTACCATTTGGCAATACGAGTCAGCATTGATAATTGTCCCTTTTGGCAGAAATTCTGTGTAAAAAAAACAACAGTTGCCACAACCTTTTCCATGAAATTCTGTGTAAAAAAAAAAAGTTGCCACACTTTCCCATGAAATTTTGTGTAAAAAAAACAGTTGCCACAACCTTTCCCATGAACTTCTGTGTAAAAAAAAAAACAGTTGCCACAACCTTTCCCATGAAATTCTGTGTAAAATAAACCAGTTGCCACAACCTTTCCCATGAAATTCTGTGTAAAAAAAAAAAACAGTTACCATAATTTTTCCATGAACTTCTGTGTAAAAAAAAAGCAACAGTTGCCACGACCTTTCCCATGAAATTCTGTGTAAAAAAAAAACAGTTGCCAACTTTCCCATGAAATTCTGTGTAAAAAAAAAAAAAAACCAGTTGCCACAACTTTTCCATGAAATTCTGTGCAAAAAAAAAAAAAAAAAAACAGTTTGTGGAATAACTTTTACGGGTCTTATAGAGGTTATTTTTCATGAAAGTTGTCAAATTTTTGAACTAAAGCCTAGTTCATCATCAGGACTATGTCACTGGAGTAGTTGCTGCCACTCAGTTGGAAGAGTCCAACTGCAATTATCGTTAATTGTGGTACTTCTTCTTGCTATTTCGATTCCTTCTTCTAGTTTTCTTTTTACTAAGTTTGACTGGTGAGCGATTATTTTCACTGAGTTCCAATTTATGGAGTGTCCACTTGCTTGTATATGTCTGTCTAGCCCAGTCAAACTTTGTAAAGAGAAAACTAGAAGAAGGGATCGAAATAGCAAGAAGAAGAAGTACCACAATTAACAATAATTGTGGTTGGACTCTTCCAACTGAGTGGCAGCAACTACTCCAGTAACATAGTCCTGATGACGAACTAGGCTTTAGTTCAAAAATTTAACAACTTTCATGAAAAATAACCTCTATAAGACCCGTAAAATAGTTATTCCACAATCACTATGAATAGAGGTGCCACAAATTCATTTACAACTAGAAAAAAACAGTTGCCACAACCTTTCCCATGAAATTCTGTGTGAAAAAAAAAGTTGCCACAACCTTTCCCATGAAATTCTGTGTGAAAAAAAAAACAGTTGCCACAACCTAACCTTTCTCATGAAATTCTGTGTAAAAAAAACAGTCGCCATAACCTTTATCATGAAATTCTGTGTACAAAAAAAAACAACAACAACAACAGTTGCCACAACCTTTGCCATGAAATTCTGTGTAGAAAAAAAAACAGTTGCCACAACCTTTGCCATGAAATTCTGTGTAAAAAAAACCAGTTGCCACAACCTTTCCCATGAAATTCTGTGTAAAAAAAAACAGTTGCCACAACCTTTCCCATGAAATTCTGTGTGAAAAAAAAAAAAGTTGCCACAACCTTTCCCATGAAATTCTGTGTAAAAAAAAACAGTTGCCACAACCTTTCTCATGAAATTCTGTGTAAAAAAAAACAGTTGCCACAACCTTTATCATGAAATTCTGTGTAAAAAAAACAACCAGTGGCCACAACCTTTCCCATGAAATACTGTGTAAAAAAAAACAGTTGCCAAACCTTTCCCACGAAATTCTGTGTAAAAAAAAAAACAGTTGCCACAACCTTTCCCATGAAATTATGTGTAAAAAAAAAAAAAAAAAAAAAAAAAACACTTGCCACAACCTTTCCCGCAGACGGTTGGACTTTGCACTTCTTTCTTGTTGGAGAGGTGACATGATTTTATTCCATGGACGATCGTTTGGTTTCAGGGGTGAAATGGTGAAACCAAGTTTCATCACCTGTGATGATGCGATGCAAAAAATTGTGACCCTCAGCAGAATATCATTTTAGAAGAGCCAAAGACGACAGGAAACGTTGGTTTCTGTGCTGGTTGGTGACTAAACATTGCACCCACCTTGCACACCATTTCCGAATCCTAGCTCCTCGTAAATAATGGAATGCAAAGTCCCGTACCAAATGTCTAACATATACATACATACATATACATATCCTTAAGCTCTTCTCTGATATTCAGAGGTTAGCTCCTCAAAGAAAGACCATCTGACCAATAAACATTTAACAGATAATACAAACCAGCAGATACATTTTAAACTGATTATTTACTTACTGTTGCCGTATCAAACTTCCCCATTTACAGCGATCTTGACACACAACATGGGCTTCACTGACATCCATCACACGACGTACACAAGCAGAGTAGCAGGACGTTGACATATGTGCGTATGCTGTACATGCATAGTTTCCAAATTATTAACAGATTTTGAGGATAGTTTTTGCTTGTGGATATAAAACAAAAACAAAAAAGTTGTTTACAGCAATAAAAACACTTACTCAGACTATTTAATGTACTTAATTCTATTTTAACTTGAAGAACGTTCAATTATTTTTCACATCTGAGTTCTTTTGTTTTTAACAGATGCTTCTAAGCCTCTAGATTTTATCAAGGCCTGTTCTCAATGTATAGGAACTGTATCAAAAGTTTTATTTATACAAAAATAATTTAAATTTTATTGCCAGGTTCCTCTTACAGTTGCCAGTCATTAAATTTAAATCTTTTCCTTATGTATTTTGCAAGTCTATTATTCTTTAATTAAATTGCTGAAAATGCTCTTTATAAGTTTTGAAGGTCCATTAATGGAACTGTTTTTCTGGATATAAAAAAATGCTTTAATCAGTCTCTTGTTTTTATGAAATTCATGGTCCAATATTTTAAATTTTTGCCACAAAAGTCCACTTCACAATCATTGCAGCCCATTCCATTGTAATGTACTTATTTTGTCCCAATTGGAATCTGTAATGTTCTAATAATCATTTATTATTTTAATAATTTTTCTTTAAATTATCTTATTCTACTGTTATCATGGATCGCGCTTTGCGGGTTTGCAGCAAGTTTTCTGTTTCAATGGCTGTGTACGCAGATACATTTTATTTTTGTACAACTCTGTACACAAGACCTCCTATACTTCATACTCACAATCTTTTTCTCATTCAGGCACTCTTGAATCTGATCCTCCCATGACTTCCTTGGCCTTCCTCTGCCTTTCTTTCCTGCCACTAGGGTTGAAATTTTTTTCTTAGTAAGCATCTCATCACTCATTCTTGCAACATGGCCAAACCACCGAAGCATATTAGTCTCCACCTTGCTAACAACATTTTGCTTCACATTACACAGCTGCAATACATCTTCATTCCTCACAGGATCAGATCTTGTCTTGCCACAAACTTTCCACGTAAGTAACGCATTTCTCCAGCACACAAACAACTCCTATGTTTCTTCTGCAGTACCCAGGTTTCACTGCCATACATCAGAGTAGGAACAATTACTGTTTCATACACAGCCATGCGGGACTCTCTAGAGAACCCATCATTCCTGTGAAAACCTCCCAGAGCAGCTATGACTTTCAAAGAAGAATTCACTCGCCTACTGATTTCACCATCCAACTTGTTCTCTCTGTCAAACATGCTTCCTAAATACACAAACTCATTCACCTGGACAATCACAATGCCATTTATACTTACATTACATTCAGTGCTACCAGTTCCTCTCTCAAAAACCATAACTTTGGGGTTTCCCTTATTTATACATACATGCATACATACATACATACATACATACATACATACATACATACATACATACATACATACATATCACTAAGCTGTTCTCTGAGATTCAGAGGTTAGCTCCAAAAAGAAATACAAACTTCCAGATATTTTCACTTATTGTTGTCGTATCAAACTTCTCCATTTACAGCGATCTTGACATACAACTCGTGCTTCACTGATATCCATTACACGCCGTACACAAGATCTTTTATACTTCATACTCATAATCTTTTTCTCATGCAGACACTCCTGAATCTGATCCACCCATGTCTTCCTTGGCCTTCCTCTGCCTTTTCTTCCTGCCACTTGGGCTGAAAATATTTTCTTAGTAAGCATTTCATCACTCATTCTTTCAACATGGCCAAACCACCGAAGCATATTGGTCTCCACCTTGCTAACAACATTTTGCTTCACATCACACAACTGCAATACATCTTCATTCCTCACACAATCATATCTTGTCTTGCCACAAACCCCACGTAAGTAACACATTTCTCCAGCACACAAACAACTCCTATGTTTCTTCTGCAGTACCCAGGTTTCACTGCCATACATCAGAGTAGGAACAATTACACTTTCATACACAGCCATATGGGACTCTCTAGAGAACCCACCATTCCTGCGAAAACCTCCCAGAGCAGCTATGACTTTCAAAGAAGAATTCACTCGCCTACTGATTTCACCATCCAACTTATTCTCTCTGTCAAACATGCTTCCTAAATACACAAACTCATTCACTTGGTTAATCAATACATGCCATTTAGACTTATATTACATTCAGTACTACAAGTTCCTCTTTCAAAAACCATAACTTTGGGGTTTCCCTTATTTATACATACATGCATACATACATACATACATACATACATACATACATACATACATACATACATACATACATATCACTAAGCTGTTCTCTGAGATTCAGAGGTTAGCTCCAAAAAGAAATACAAACATCAGATATTTTTACTTATTGTTGTCGTATCAAACTTCTCCATTTACAGCGATCTTGACATACAACTCGTGCTTCACTGATATCCATTACACGCCGTACACAAGATCTTTTATACTTCATACTCATAATCTTTTTCTCATGCAGACACTCCTGAATCTGATCCACCCATGTCTTCCTCTGCCTTTCCTTCCTGCCACTTGGGCTGAAAAGATTTTCTTAGTAAGCATTTCATCACTCATTCTTTCAACATGGCCAAACCACCGAAGCATATTGGTCTCCACCTTGCTAACAACATTTTGCTTCACATCACACAACTGCAAAAACATCGGTTGTGCGGTGAACGGACACTGGGAAAATGTTAGTGCCTGCCAGTTTTAACTGTCGAATCCCTGCCTTAATCAATACTTTTTTTTTTGTTTGTTTGTTTTAATGTTCATGAAACATACTTTCACATTTGGACATCCCAAATAAAAAGAATACCTGGTTATTAAAAATTACTCATTTTCCCACGTCATTATTGACGGGCTTTCACCTAGTAACATAATATTTTGCTGCATCATTGTAAATAATCTATATATAACCTATATAACAATCTATACTCGCCCAGATTTTCACTCGATGCCTTAATGAAGGAAAGATTCCTGAGGATTGGAACACCGCTACAATGATCCTGCTACATAAGAAAGGTAACATTGAGGATCTCGGAAACTACAGACCTATCAGCCTCCTATCAGTAGTTTATAAAATCTTCACTAAAGTTCTTTCACACCGCTTGAAGGTAACACTGGACATGGCTCAACCGAGAGAACAAGCTGGATTCAGGAGTGGCTACAGCACAATAGATCATATCCACGTACTGAGAGAACTAATTGAAAGAGCGAGGGAATATGAACTTCCATTGTGCATGGCTTTTATCGATTATGAAAAAGCCTTTGATTCGGTGAAACCATCAGCAGTTGCAATGGCTCTGAAATCCTGCGGTATTGAAGATGCATACATTAATATTATTAATAACATCTATGAAAATGCAAGTGCAAAGATTCGGCTGTTTGAAAATACAACACACATAAAAATTGGAAAGGGAGTGAGACAAGGTGACACCATATCTCCGAAGCTCTTTAATGCCACATTGGAGGGTGTTTTTCAATCACTGAGCTGGGAAAACAAGGGGATAAAGATTAATGGAGATTATCTAACCCACCTTCGTTTTGCTGATGACGTAGTCATTTTTGCAACTAGCCCATCAGAGCTGCAGAGTATGATCCAGGAACTTGCCGACAAGAGTAAAGAAGTGGGATTAAAAATGAACTTTCAGAAGACAAAAGTTATGTTCAATGCTTTTACAAGAAATGAAGATTTATCGATTGATGGAAAAAAGCTGGAGATAACAGAAACGTACGTTTATCTTGGACAGCAGATATCAAGTGAGGGTCACATTGGTGAAGAAATTAATCGGCGTACAAAACTTGCCTGGAGAGCTTTTGGAAGAAACAGCATAATTTTCAAGAGCAATATGCCATTATGTCTTAAAAGAAAAGTGTTTGATCAATGCATCCTTCCAGTGCTTACGTATGGTGCAGAGACGTGGACCTTAACTAAAAGAGACATACAACGGCTGCAGACAACTCAAAGCAGCATGGAGAGGTGCATGCTTGGTGTAACCAGGAGAGATAAGAAGAGGAACTCGTGGATCCGAAAAATGACAAGAGTGGAAGACATCATGATCAGAGTTAAATCCCTGAAATGGCAATGGGCTGGACATACTGCCAGAAGGACAGACCATCGATGGACAGCCGAAATTTTAGATTGGATTCCAAGGGACAGGAAAAGACCCAGAAGAAGACCACATGGGTGGATGAAATTCGAAAGTATGCGGGGCGACATGGAGGAGACTGGCACAAGACAGACCGTTGTGGAGGAAACTTGGGGAGACCTTCGTCCAGCAGTGGATTGATAATGGTTGACAATGATGATGATGATGATGATGATATAACCTATTGTTTTTTTACTATTGTAACAATTTATGGTTTTACATATATTTCCAATGGAAAGTGAAAAAAAATGGCGACTTAAAAAAAAAAAAAAAAATAATTTGGCAAAAACAATAAAAAGCCACAGCAACCACTGCTCATGTACACTAATTTCCAAAAAAAAAAAATAGTTGCACCCAAAAGAAAACAACTGACAGGAATGAAACTTAGTGGGTAGATTTGACATTCTGAGACATGCAAATGTTCAAGAATCACTCTTGGCCGCACATGTGACGCCAGCAAGGAGGGGTCGTAGTGATCTGCCTGACAGGCTATATACACTGAAAAGCAATTGAATTAGAGATACCTGTCTAGTAACGTGTAGCACCACCTTTCGCCTGATTCGTCTCGGCATGGACTCGACAAGACACCGGAAGCGTTGGGAAGTCATACGGATCCACGACCCCTGAACAAGCTCCCACAGTTCACGAAGATTTGATGTAGGGGGTCATCTCTCTCCATGGCATCCGAGATGTGCTGAGGTCAGGTGACCTAGCTGGCCAAGGAAGCGAGGTCACGTCGGTGGAGTGTTCATCCAACCATTCGGATACAATTCGGGAGCTGCATTGTCTTGTTGCGGGATGAGGTCCCCAGTGGGATGTTGAAGACGCACAAACGGGAGCAAATGGTCGTCCAGGATATCCTGAGAACGTTAACCTGTGAGGGACGATGCCACACGTACCAGGGGTCCCATTTCAATCCACGTAAACAGTCCTCAGACGAGAATGCCACCCCCACCAGCTTGAAGAGTACCCTGCTGGCAAGAAGGATCCATCGCTTCATGTGGTTTGCGCCGTACTCGTATCCTGTCATCGGCATGTACCAACGTGAATCTCGACTCATCAGTCCAGGAAACATTTTTCCACATGTTTAGGGTCCACTGGCGATGTTCACGCGCCCATGCTAATCTTTGCACCCTGTGGTGTGCGGTCAGCAGCGGTACCCTCGTGGGACGATGGCTTCTGTACCCCATAGAGAGGAGATGGTTCTGGATGGTGTGGCTGCTTACACGTTTTTGTGCACCAGCGTTAACTTGCCGAGTGATTTCTTGCACTGTGGCCCGTCTATACGCTGTTACAATGTGAGCTAGCCGACGATGACCCTGCTCATCCACACGCTATTGTCCACGGCAGTTGGCCATTGCAGGGATGGTTTTGCCGCATTCGATGCACTCACGATGCACCTGTGACACAGTGGCTCGTGAAAATCCCAGCGCCTGCACGACTTCCGAGATGGAGTGACGCATTCGTCGGGCCCCGACAATTTGCCCACGATCAAATGCGCTTAGATCCTTCGTCTTACCCATACTGCGTCCGACTCTTACTGATTCCCGTCGCATCGCTCCTTATATTGTCGGATAGCTGCATACGTTATGTCCTTTTCATTTACAGGGCCGCACACAGCGCCACATTTGCATAACGCCAGTTGTCTCTAATTCAATTGCTCTTCAGTGTAAGGTCATCCCGTTGCGCGTTCTTGCCATTCCGACTCGTGCTGTTGTGTTGGTTGCATGCTTTGCAAGTGAAGTGTGCCCCAGAGAAAAGTTCGGAAGCAATTCGAGCAGTGGAAGGAGTTTGAGAGGGGCCCGCATCGTCGAGCTACGGGAAGCAGGACCGTCTTATCGCCGTATTGCGTGCCATACCGGTCATGTGGGTATAACCATAGCACGCTGTTGGCAGTAGTGGATAGATCAAGGCACGCATCAGCGACAGGAAGGGTCTGGGAGACCTAGACGGACCACGGAGAGAGAGGACGGACGGGTTGTCCGACATGCAACAGGAAGGGTCTGGGAGACCTAGACGGACCACGGAGAGAGAGGACGGGCAGGTTGTCCGACCTGCGACAGGAAGGGTCTGGGAGACCTAGACGGACCACGGAGAGAGAGGACGGACGGGTTGTCCGACATGCGACAGGAAGGGTCTGGGAGACCTAGACGGACCACGGAGAGAGAGGACGGGCAGGTTGTCCGACATGCGACAGGAAGGGTCTGGGAGACCTAGACGGACCACGGAGAGAGAGGACCGACGGGTTGTCCGACATGCGACAGGAAGGGTCTGGGGAGACCTAGACGGACCACGGAGAGAGAGGACGGACGGGTTGTCCGACATGCGACAGGAAGGGTCTGGGAGACCTAGACGGACCACGGAGAGAGAGGACGGACGGGTTGTCCGACATGCGACAGGAAGGGTCTGGGAGACCTAGACGGACCACGGAGAGAGAGGACGGGCAGGTTGTCCGACATGCGACAGGAAGGGTCTGGGAGACCTAGACGGACCACGGAGAGAGAGGACCGACGGGTTGTCCGACATGCGACAGGAAGGGTCTGGGGAGACCTAGACGGACCACGGAGAGAGAGGACCGACGGGTTGTCCGACATGCGACAGGAAGGGTCTGGGAGACCTAGACGGACCACGGAGAGAGAGGACCGACGGGTTGTCCGACATGCGACGGGAAGGGTCTGGGAGACCTAGACGGACCACGGAGAAAGAGGACGGACGGGTTGTCCGACATGCGACAGGAAGGGTCTGGGAGACCTAGACGGACCACGGAGAGAGAGGACCGACGGGTTGTCCGACATGCGACAGGAAGGGTCTGGGAGACCTAGACGGACCACGGAGAGAGAGGACGGACGGGTTGTCCGACATGCGACAGGAAGGGTCTGGGAGACCTAGACGGACCACGGAGAGAGAGGACGGACGGGTTGTCCGACATGCGACAGGAAGGGTCTGGGAGACCTAGACGGACCACGGAGAGAGAGGACGGACGGGTTGTCCGACATGCGACAGGAAGGGTCTGGGAGACCTAGACGGACCACGGAGAGAGAGGACCGACGGGTTGTCCGACATGCGACAGGAAGGGTCTGGGAGACCTAGACGGACCACGGAGAGAGAGGACCGACGGGTTGTCCGACATGCGACAGGAAGGGTCTGGGAGACCTAGACGGACCACGGAGAGAGAGGACCGACGGGTTGTCCGACATGCGACAGGAAGGGTCTGGGAGACCTAGACGGACCACGGAGAGAGAGGACGGACGGGTTGTCCGACATGCGACAGGAAGGGTCTGGGAGACCTAGACGGACCACGGAGAGAGAGGATGGACGGGTTGTCCGACATGGCGGAGTGACCTAACAGCCACGATTGCGGATATTCAGCGACCAGTGGTGCCCTCCATGCATCGTCTGATTAGTGCCAGCACTATTTGGCAGACGGCTGCACGGCGTACGGCTACATGCACACAAACCATTATGACTTCCCTTAACAGCAGTGCATCGTCGCCAAAGACTGCACTGGCGTTGTGCCAGACTGTCATGGAGCCACGCAGAACGGCAGAGGGGGATTTTCAGCCACGAGTCCTGCTTTTGTCTTGGAGGAGACGATCACCAAATCCGTGTGCGGAGGCCCCGTGGTCAGCACCAACACGAACGGTTTGTTGTCGAGCATCGCACGTCCAGAGGGCCTGGCGTGGGGGGGGGGGCAATTTCCCATAATGCCAGACCACCTTTGGTGTTCGTTATAGGCACCAAGGTTATTAGATATCTCTTTAGGTTGTGCCACTTAGGGAATGGGCTGCTATTGGCTGGCGAAATGACGTCACACAGGGACCAAAGCAGCGAGAGGTGAAGAGGCGAGAGCCAAGAGCCATCGCTGCTGCGGGTTACACTTTAGCAAGGAATGTAAATAAACGCCATGGAAAAGGTTTTCAAATACTAATAATTTCAATCTTTTTTTTTTTTTTTTTTTTTTTGATTGGAGGTTTAACGACCACCGTGAGCAACTCAATGGGCTATAAGCAGACGCCCGTCCCTAATTTAGGGTCACTGGTTCCAGAGAAGGGAGAGAGCCAGTGCCGTAAGACAAACACAACATCCATTGATTGATTGGAGGTTTAACGACCACCGTGAGCAACTCAATGGGCTATAAGCAGTCGCCCGTCCCTAATTTAGGGTCACTAGTTCCAGGGAAGGGAGAGAGCCAGTGCCGTAAGACAAACACAACATCCATTGATTGATTGGAGGTTTAACGACCACCGTGAGCAACTCAATGGGCTATAAGCAGTCGCCCGTCCCTAATTTAGGGTCACTGGTTCCAGGGAAGGGAGAGAGCCAGTGCCGTAAGACAAACACAACATCCATTGATTGATTGGAGGTTTAACGACCACCGTGAGCAACTCAATGGGCTATAAGCAGTCGCCCGTCCCTAATTTAGGGTCACTAGTTCCAGGGAAGGAGAGAGCCAGTGCCGTAAGACAAACACAACATCCATTGATTGATTGGAGGTTTAACGACCACCGTGAGCAACTCAATGGGCTATAAGCAGTCGCCCGTCCCTTATTTAGGGTCACTGGTTCCAGGGAAGGGAGAGAGCCAGTGCCGTAAGACAAACACAGCATCCATTGATTGATTGGAGGTTTAACAACCACCGTGAGCAACTCAATGGGCTATAAGCAGTCGCCCGTCCCTTATTTAGGGTCACTGGTTCCAGGGAAGGGAGAGAGCCAGTGCCGTAAGACAAACACAACATCCATTGATTGATTGGAGGTTTAACGACCACCGTGAGCAACTCAAGGGGCTATAAGCAGTCGCCCGTCCCTAATTTAGGGTCACTGGTTCCAGGGAAGGGAGAGAGCCAGTGCCGTAAGACAAACACAACATCCATTGATTGATTGGAGGTTTAACGACCACCGTGAGCAACTCAATGGGCTATAAGCAGTCGCCCGTCCCTAATTTAGGGTCACTGGTTCCAGGGAAGGGAGAGAGCCAGTGCCGTAAGACAAACACAACATCCATTGATTGATTGGAGGTTTAACGACCACCGTGAGCAACTCAATGAGCTATAAGCAGTCGCCCGTCCCTAATTTAGGGTCACTGCTTCCAGGGAAGGGAGAGAGCCAGTGCCGTAAGACAAACACAACATCCATTGATTGATTGGAGGTTTAACGACCACTGTGAGCAACTCAATGGGCTATAAGCAGTCGCCCGTCGCTAATTTAGGGTCACTGGTTCCAGGGAAGGGAGAGAGCCAGTGCCGTAAGACAAACACAACATCCATTGATTGATTGGAGGTTTAACGACCACCGTGAGCAACTCAATGGGCTATAAGCAGTCGCCCGTCCCTAATTTATGGTCACTGCTTCCAGGGAAGGGAGAGAGCCAGTGCCGTAAGACAAACACAACATCCATTGATTGATTGGAGGTTTAACGACCTTCCGTGAGGAACTCAATGGGCTATAAGCAGTCGCCCGTCCCTAATTTAGGGTCACTGCTTCCAGGGAAGGGAGAGAGCCAGTGCCGTAAGACAAACACAGCATCCATTGATTGATTGGAGGTTTAACGACCACCGTGAGCAACTCAATGGGCTATAAGCAGTCGCCCGTCCCTTATTTAGGGTCACTGGTTCCAGGGAAGGGAGAGAGCCAGTGCCGTAAGACAAACACAGCATCCATTGATTGATTGGAGGTTTAACGACCACCGTGAGCAACTCAATGGGCTATAAGCAGTCGCCCGTCCCTTATTTAGGGTCACTGGTTCCAGGGAAGGGAGAGAGCCAGTGCCGTAAGACAAACACAACATCCATTGATTGATTGGAGGTTTAACGACCACCGTGAGCAACTCAATGGGCTATAAGCAGTCGCCCGTCCCTAATTTAGGGTAACTGGTTCCAGGGAAGGGAGAGAGCCAGTGCCGTAAGAAAAACACAACATCCATGCCTGACCGGGATTCGAACCCGGACCCCTTACGGACGAACGATCAGAGAATTTCAACCTTCAAAGATTAACATATTTATCAGTGATCTGCTATTTCCTCTTTCACGAATTAGTTAATTTTGAAAACAAAATAAATTAACAGCTTTTGTGTAAAGAAATATGAGGGCATTGCTGTAAACAAACATATTGCTGAACTTCGTAGCTCCGTAGTTCGCAGGAAGTTAGTTATATTTACAAAAAAGTTATTGTCAGTGTGAAAGTAAATTCTTAAAAATCCAAACTTTTTAAAGTCTAGCCTTTCGATTATCAGCGCATCAAGAAGTTAACGGGCTAAACAAACAAGAAGTAAATACACTGCCGGACAATTGCTAAGGACGGATGACAATTGCAACGATAGCAACCATAAAATGGAAGGCAGGAAAATGTGGAAATTAGCATAAGTGCGGGATACAGTAAGATGTGTTGTGCGTATGCAAATTTTGGATTGCCGAACTTGTTCGTGACGTCATAGCGCTGATAAGAGATATAAAGGATTTGACGCGTATTGACCGTTGTTGTTCAAACGCAAAGTTGAAAGGGAAAGAATCAATTGACGAACTTGCAATTTTCAGTATGTCTTCCCGACATCACCTAGATGATTTTACGCGTGGCCGTATTATTGGCAAGATTGAAGAAGGGCGAAAAATAACAGATGTTGCCAGGGAGTTCGACGTCAGCCACAGTGTTGTTTCAAGGCTTTGGAAATCATTTCAAACAAATGGAGAGTGTAGCAAACGTCACGGGGGAGGTCGTGTTCGCAGTACGACACCTGCAGAAGATCGGTACATAGTGCTATCAACAAAAAGACACCGGCGCAGCACAGCTAGTGAGGTAGCAAATCAGTTTATGGCTGCTACTGGCAAGCGGATCTCCCGAAAAACTGTAGCCAGATGTTTGCATGAAGGAGGACTATACGCCCGCCGTCCTGTTGTGTGCATCCCATTGTCCAGACGTCACCGTACCGCCCGTTTGCAATGGTGCCATCAACATCGCAATTCGACTGATAACGACTGGTCTGCTGTCCTCTTCTCAGATGAGAGTAGATACAGTCTATCGTCTGATTGTCGACGACAACTGATCTGGCGTGATAGTGGTACTGCATATTGTCCAGCAAACATACAGGAAAGGGACCGATATCCGACATGTAGTGTCATGGTATGGGCTGGCATCATAATCAATGGCCGTACGTCCCTCTATGTGCTTCCAACTGGGACTATGACTGGCCAACGATACATTAATGATGTTCTGCTACCTCATGTTCGCATGTTCCGTGGTGCTGTCGGTGATAGATTCATTTTCATGGACGACAACGCAACATGTCATCGAACAGTCGCTGTCCAGGAGTGTCTTGAGAGCGAGGATATTCAACGCCTCGTATGGCCAGCACGTTCTCCAGATCTGAATCCCATTGAAAATGTGTGGGATGCTTTGGGGAGGAGTCTTGCTGGTCGCCAATGCCCTCCAATAAACAAGGACACCCTCATCCGTGCACTGACAGAGGAATGGGATAAATTACCCCAACAGCTGCTTGATAATGTTGTGCAAAGCATGACACGACGTGTGGAATCTTGCATCGCCCTCCATGGTGGCCATATCCCGTATTGACATCTTACGCCTGCAGACGGTAATTGCATTTTTCACGTTTACGTATTCTGCACAAAATGGCCTGTTTGTCCCTTGAACACGTTCCAAAGCCTTCTGGATTTCAGAGCACAATAAATTGTCTTTCTTGTAATGTCCTGGCATTCTGACATTATTTTATTTCACTTGGCATCCAACCACACTTACTTTTTTATGCGCTATATAGCCGTTTATGATCCGTCCTTAGCAATTGTCCAGCAGTGTATGTGTTTGATCATTTCATTTTTGCAAAATAAATCTTGTTGTTTACAGAATTCCACTTAGTAGCCTTCAAATACAAGCAAAAATTCGCACGAAATGTTCGTTTTTCAATTTATTTTAATAGGTGGCACAAAAAGCTGTAAAAAATTACGTGTATAACACTATTGTAATGTCGGGCAGTATCGGACATCTTCTGCAAGTGTGTTTACGATTGCGTTGATGTCAGGCAGCCAGCAAGCGGTGTGTCGCAAAGAATTATGGGGTCACAACCCTGGACAATTGACAGAGTGAGGAGACAAGATGGCGTCGTCGTTTCGCTGTGTGTGAACACGATATTTGTTGTTCTTACAAAAGTGCTCTAAAAGAGTACATGTATTATCACCGTCTAAAATGATTCTCGTCGGAATAAGCTGTGTGCTGTGCGAACCTCCTAAAAGGAATATTATATTAGTCATGGTAAGACTGTTTAAAACAGACTAAATAGAAAGCAAAGTTCATTGTTAACAATAACTCATTCGTTCTATGTTTATTATATATTCGTGAACCATCATTAATGTCTTAGTTGCGTGTTTAGTCAAGAATAAACAACGAAAAACTTAAATCAGGAGACTGTCGATTATGAACATAGTTACCGTTGCAAATCATTTCTTAGTTTTTTAACTTAAACCATCAGTTTGCACTCCCAAGCCAAAGATGCCATGCGGCGTGGTTATCGGCTTGGTTATCTTGTGTTTTCGCGGCGTTTGCTCCCGGTGTGACGTCATGCGCAAATCCAAGAAAACGGAGACTGCGACTGCACACTGAAATGGCGCCCCCCTGATAGGCACTTTCATAGCCCAACGTTACATTAATGAGGTCCAGCAACCAGTGGCCCTACCTTTTCTACACGCTCACTCCAGTGAGATTTCTAACAGGACAATGCTCGTCCGCATACTGCTGCTGTCTCGAAAGCTTGCCTTCAAGGCACTGACACTCTGCCATGGCCAGGCGAATCGCCAGACTCATCGGCCATTGAAAATGTGTGGGATGCTATTAGACGCGCTATCCACACTCCACCCCTACCGCACAATCTGCAGGAACTGCGTGAGAAGATTCAAGCTGCACGGGATGCCTTATAGCAGGACACCATTAGGAACCTGTACAACTCCATGCCGAGACATCTGGCATTCTGTGTGAACAAACATGGCAGCCCAACACCAAACCGAGAGACACTACTTATTGGTATGTAGCTCAATAAATATTGCCCCTGTCTCAATGCTTAATCATATACTATGTTTAATCATATACCAGACGAAACCTGTCTCAATGTTTAATCATATATTAGGCGAAACCTGTCTCAATGTTTAATCATATACTAGACGAAACCTGTCTCAATGTTTAATCATATACCAGACGAAACCTGTCTCAATGTTTAATCATATACTAGACAAAACCTGTCTCAATGTTTAATCATATACTAGACAGGTTTCGTCTAGTATATGTCTCAATGTTTAATCATATACTAGACGAAACCTGTCTCAATGTTTAATCATATACTAGACAGGTTTCAATTATATGTCTCAATGTTTAATCATATACTAGACGAAACCTGACTCAACGTTTAATCAGATACTAGACGAAACCTGTCTCAATGTTTAATCATATACCAACTGTCTCAATGTTTAATCATATACCAGACGAAACCTGTCTCAATGTTTAATCATATACTAGACGAAACCTGTCTCAATGTTTAATCATATACCAGACGAAACCTGTCTCAATGTTTAATCATATACTAGACGAAACCTGTCTCAATGTTTAATCATATACTAGACGAAACCTGTCTCAACGTTTAATCATATACTAGACGAAACCTGTCTCAATGTTTAATCATATACCAGACGAAACCTGTCTCAATGTTTAATCATATACTAGACGAAACCTGTCTCAAAGTTTAATCATATACTAGACAGGTTTCGTCTAGTATATGTCTCAATGTTTAATCATATACTAGACGAAACCTGTCTCAATGTTTAATCATATACCAGACGAAACCTGTCTCAATGTTTAATCATATACCAGACGAAACCTGTCTCAATGTTTAATCATATACTAGACGAAACCTGTCTCAATGTTTAATCATATACTAGACGAAACCTGTCTCAATGTTTAATCATATACTAGACAGGTTTCGTCTAAACCTGTCTCAATGTTTAATCATATACTAGACAGAAACCTGTCTCAATGTTTAATCATATACCAGACTAAACCTGTCTCAATGTTTAATCATATACTAGACGAAACCTGTCTCAATGTTTAATCATATACCAGACGAAACCTGTCTCAATGTTTAATCATATACGAGACGAAACCTGTCTCAATGTTTAATCATATACTAGACGAAACCTGTCTCAATGTTTAATCATATACCAGACGAAACCTGTCTCAATGTTTAATCATATACTAGACGAAACCTGTCTCAATGTTTAATCATATACTAGACGAAACCTGTCTCAATGTTTAATCATATACTAGACAAAACCTGTCTCAATGTTTAATCATATACGAGACGAAACCTGTCTCAATGTTTAATCATATACCAGACGAAACCTGTCTCAATGTTTAATCATATACTAGACGAAACCTGTCTCAATGTTTAATCATATACTAGACAGGTTTCGTCTAGTATATGTCTCAATGTTTAATCATATACTAGACGAAACCTGTCTCAATGTTTAATCATATACTAGACGAAACCTGTCTCAATGTTTAATCATATACTAGACGAAACCTGTCTCAATGTTTAATCATATACCAGATGAAACCTGTCTCAATGTTTAATCATATACTAGACGAAACCTGTCTCAATGTTTAATCATATACTAGACGAAACCTGTCTCAATGTTTAATCATATACCAGACGAAACCTGTCTCAATGTTTAATCATATACCAGACGAAACCTGTCTCAATGTTTAATCATATACTAGACGAAACCTGTCTCAACGTTTAATCATATACTAGACAGGTTTCGTCTAGTATATGTCTCAATGTTTAATCATATACTAGACGAAACCTGTCTTAATGTTTAATCAGATACTAGACGAAACCTGTCTCAATGTTTAATCATATACCAGACGAAACCTGTCTCAATGTTTAATCATATACTAGACGAAACCTGTCTCAATGTTTAATCATATACCAGATGAAACCTGTCTCAATGTTTAATCATATACGAGATGAAACCTGTCTCAATGTTTAATCATATACTAGACGAAACCTGTCTCAATGTTTAATCATATACTAGACGAAACCTTTCTCAATGTTTAATCATATACCAGACGAAACCTGTCTCAATGTTTAATCATATACGAGACGAAACCTGCCTCAATGTTTAATCATATACTAGACGAAACCTGTCTCAATGTTTAATCATATACCAGACGAAACCTGTCTCAATGTTTAATCATATACTAGACGAAACCTGTCTCAATGTTTAATCATATACCAGACGAAACCTGTCTCAATGTTTAATCATATACCAGACGAAACCTGTCTCAATGTTTAATCATATACTAGACAGGTTTCGTCTAGTATATGTCTCAATGTTTAATCATATACTAGACGAAACCTGTCTCAACGTTTAATCATATACTAGACAAAACCTGTCTCAATGTTTAATCATATACCAGACGAAACCTGTCTCAATGTTTAATCATATACGAGACGAAACCTGTCTCAATGTTTAATCACATACTAGACGAAACCTGTCTCAATGTTTAATCATATACCAGACGAAACCTGTCTCAATGTTTAATCATATACTAGACGAAACCTGTCTCAATGTTAAATCATATACTAGACGAAACCTGTCTCAATGTTTAATCATATACCAGACGAAACCTGTCTCAATGTTTAATCATATACCAGACGAAACCTGTCTCAATGTTTAATCATATACTAGACGAAACCTGTCGGAATCGACGGTAAGTTTTTTTTGTTTTTTGTTTTGTTTTTTGAAAATAATTAACTGATATGAAACAACAAATGTAAACTTTATTTGATTGACAAATTCATTCAACCACTTCAGTAAAGACAAAAGTTCAGGTTCGTGAATTTTTTTTTTTTTTTTTTTTTTTTGTTGCTGAGGATTTAACGACCACAGTGAGCAACTCAATGGGCAATAAGCAGTCGCCTGTCCCTAATTTAGGGTCACTGGTTCCAGGGAAGGGAGAGATCTAGTGGCGTAAGACAAACACACCATCCATGCCCCACCAGGATTCAAACCCGGACCCTTCACGAACGAATGATCATAAGCCAACGCTTGGGCTATAAGCAGTTGCCCGTCTCTAAGTTAGGGCACTGGTTTTCAGGGAAGGGAGAGAGCCAGTGCTGTAAGACAAACACAGCATCCATGCCCCACCAGGATTCAAACCCAGACCCTTCACGAACGAACGATCATAAGCCAACGCTTGGGCTATAAGCAGTTGCCCGTCCCTAATTTAGGGCACTGGTTTTCAGGGAAGGAGAGAGCCAGTGCTGTAAGACAAACACAGCATCCATGCCCCACCAGTATTCAAATCCGGACCCTTCACGAACGAAATATCATAAGCCAACGCTTGGGCTATAAGCAGTTGCCCGTCTCTAATTTTGGGCACTGGTTTTCAGGGAAGGGAGAGATCTAGTGGCGTAAGACAAACACATCATCCATGACCCACCAGGATTCAAACCCAGACCCTTCACGAACGAATGATCATAAGCCAACACTTGGGCTATAAGCAGTTGCCCGTCTCTAAGTTAGGGCACTGGTTTTCAGGGAAGGGAGAGAGCCAGTGTTGTAAGACAAACACAGCATCCATGCCCTACCAGTATTCAAACCCGGACCCTTCACGAACTAATGATCATAAGCCAACGCTTGGGCTATAAGCAGTTGCCCGTCCCTAATTTTGGGCACTGGTTTTCAGGGAAGAGAGAGATCTAGTGGCGTAAGACAAACACATCATTCATGCCCCACCAGGATTCAAACCCAGACCCTTCACGAACGAATGATCATAAGCCAACACTTGGGCTATAAGCAGTTGCCCGTCTCTAAGTTAGGGCACTGGTTTTCAGGGAAGGGAGAGAGCCAGTGCTGTAAGACAAACACAGCATCCATGCCCTACCAGGATTCAAACCCAAGCCCTTCACGAACTAATGATCATAAGCCAACGCTTGGGCTATAAGCAGTTGCCCGTCCCTAATTTAGGGCACTGGTTTTCAGGGAAGAGAGAGATCTAGTGGCGTAAGACAAACACATCATTCATGCCCCACCAGGATTCAAACCCGGAATCTTCACGAACGAATGATCATAAGCCAACGCTTGGGCTATAAGCAGTTGCCCGTCCCTAAGTTAGGGCACTGGTTTTCAGGGAAGGGAGAGAGCCAGTGCTGTAAGACAAACACAGCATCCATGCCCCACCAGGATTCAAACCCGGACCCTTCACGAACGAATGATCATAAGCCAATGCTTGGGCTATAAGCAGTTGCCCGTCTCTAAGTTAGGGCACTGGTTTTCAGGGAAGGGAGAGAGCCAGTGCTGTAAGACAAACACAGCATCCATGCCCCACCAGGATTCAAACCCAGACCCTTCACGAACGAACGATCATAAGCCAACGCTTGGGCTATAAGCAGTTGCCCGTCCCTAAGTTAGGGCACTGGTTTTCAGGGAAGGGAGAGAGCCAGTGCTGTAAGACAAACACAGCATCCATGCCCCACCAGGATTCAAACACAGACCCTTCACGAACGAACGATCATAAGCCAACGCTTGGGCTGTAAGCAGTTGCCCGTCCCTAATTTAGGGCACTGGTTTTCAGGGAAGGGAGAGAGCCAGTGCTGTAAGACAAACACAGCATCCATGCCCCACCAGGATTCAAACCCGGACCCTTCACGAACGAATGATCATAAGCCAACGCTTGGGCTATAAGCAGTTGCCCGTCCCTAATTTAGGGCACTGGTTTTCAGGGAAGAGAGAGATCTAGTGGCGTAAGACAAACACATCATTCATGCCCCACCAGGATTCAAACCCGGACCCTTCACGAACGAATGATCATAAGCCAACGCTTGGGCTATAAGCAGTTGCCCGTCCCTAATTTAGGGCACTGGTTTTCAGGGAAGGGAGAGAGCCAGTGCTGTAAGACAAACACAGCATCCATGCCCCACCAGGATTCAAACCCGGACCCTTCACGAACGAATGATCATAAGCCAATGCTTGGGCTATAAGCAGTTGCCCGTCCCTAATTTATGGCACTGGTTTTCAGGGAAGGGAGAGAGTCAGTGCTGTAAGACAAACACAGCATCTATGCCTCACCAGAATTCGAACCCGGTAAACGAAACCCGTCGGAATCGATGAATAGTTTTTTCCCCCGGTAAACAAAACCCGTCGGAATCGAGGATCAGCTTTTTTTTTTTTTTAAAGAATAAACTCATATGAAACTTTTATTTACATCTTTACATAATGGGAAGCATCTTACCTACATGAATAAACTGGATCAAATGAATGTTAAACTGCATATATACATCGCACAGTCCAATGGCACAAAGCAATCAGGTCTTCGAGTGTTCACTGTACCGATAAGAACTTTCAAACAAATTCCTGCTAGCGTTGTTTTGCGAAACGGTTCGCTGAGAAGAGGCTTTGGACTATCTGAGTCCCTCCATACTGCCGCCTTTAACAGCGTGTGAGTCCACCGCTGGCGATCGGATGTCAACCCCACGCTTCTCCCATTGACTTTACATGGGAACTTTGCCACCCCACAATGCCCGAGCCGTTGTTCCAATCTCATTTTTATTTTTGACTGGCACATCTACATGGTAGGACCTTTATTTTGATGCCTCAACCATATGTTTACATTCAGCTGTTCTCTCACAACTGGTCTTACAGTAAAAAACCTTATAGAATTATCAAACAAAGATCGTCGCTCTTTCCACGTTTATAAGTGAGTCACGGGAAAATTCTCATTGGCCGCCACCGGGAGTCGAACCCAGGGTCTTCCAGTTACGCGCCGGATATGCTTCCGCCACACCACAGCGGCCTCGAATTCCTCCAGACTCACACATGCTAACTGCCAAGCCAAGTTGGCAGGTTGCTTCTTGGAGCCCCGCACAATGCTGGGGATTCACCAAAGATGGTAAGCAGCAACTGAAGAAATAATTAGAAGGCGAATGAATAATTAATACAGACATTTAACGTGGACCAGGAACATCAAACAAAGATCTTCGCTCTTTCCATGTTTATAAGTGAGTCACGGAAAAATTCTCATTGGCCGCCACCGGGAGTCAAACCCAGGGTCTTCCAGTTACGCGCCGGATATGCTTCCGCTACACCACAGCGGCCTCGAATTCCTCCAGACTCACACACGCTAACTGCCAAGCCAATTTGGCAGGTTGCTTCTTGGAGCCCCGCACAATGCTGGGGATTCACCAAAGATGGTAAGCAGCAACTGAAGAAATAATTAGAAGGCGAATGAATAATTAATACAGACATTTAACGTGGACCAGGAACATCAAACAAAGATCTTCGCTCTTTCCATGTTTATAAGTGAGTCACGGAAAAATTCTCATTGGCTGCCACCGGGAGTCGAACCCAGGGTCTTCCAGTTACGCGCCGGATATGCTTCCGCTACACCACAGCGGCCTCGAATTCCTCCAGACTCACACACGCTAACTGCCAAGCCAATTTGGCAGGTTGCTTCTTGGAGCCCCGCACAATGCTGGGGATTCACCAAAGATGGTAAGCAGCAACTGAAGAAATAATTAGAAGGCGAATGAATAATTAATACAGACATTTGACGTGGACCAGGAACATCAAACAGAGGTCATCGCTCTTTCCACGTTTATAAGTGAGTCACGGAAAGATTCTCATTGGCCGCCACCGGGAGTCGAACCCAGGGTCTGGAGGAATTCAAGGCCGCTGTGGTGTAGCGGAAGCATATCCGGCGCGTAACTGGAAGACCCTGGGTTCGACTCCCGGTGGTGGCCAATGATAATTTTTCCGTGACTCACTTATAAACGTGGAAAGAGCGAAGATCTTTGTTTGATGTTCCTGGTCCACGTTAAATGTCTGTTTTACTTATAGAATTAATATATAGATTGTTCCTGGTAACCTTTACCATCCTCTCGAATAGCATTGCAATCCAACACGTCCTTTGGGGTGCAACCATTTTTTTGAGGATGAGTGTACCACAAGCATAAAAAAAAAATAAAAATGGTAAGGCTAACAAATACATAAACACATATGATTTTTATACAATATTCTAGAGGATAACGCTTACCTTGGCATTCCTTGCTAGTGACGAGAAACATTTCAAACACGTGTTTTCCGGTCTTTGTTGCTGTTGTTGTCCTAAAGTCCGTTGTATGAGATGAAATAGCTTTACTTCACACACTTTTTGCTGGGTATACTTTGTAGATCTTCACTTTAGGATTCAAACACACCAACTTTTACCGTTCTTTATGCTCGAAATCAGGAGCGTCGCGACTTTTCCACCGATGTTCGTGGTTAACTTCGCGCTAATGGAGTCCGATACTCCTTGTTGCCATTCGTCGGATATACTTTCTTGGATATATTTCGTTATCAAGCCCGGCTGGCGCCATCTATATTTCATCAAAATAACATTTTTTTTAATGTTTTTTTATTTTATTTTTTTCCTATCCTGTTTTTTTTTGTCTTGAAAAGAAATTTAAAAAAAAAAAAAAAAAATGTTATTTTGACGAAACATGGATGGCGCTAGCCGGGCTTGATAACGAGAAATATATCCAAGAAAGTATATCTGACGAATGGCAACAAGGAGTATCGGACTCCATTAGCGCGAAGTTAACCACGAACATCGGTGGAAAAGTCGCCACGCTCCTGAGGATGCCCAGAGAATGGGCGAAAATTTCGAGTTAAAGAACGGTAAAAATTGATGTGTTTGGATTTTTTTTTTTTTTTTTATTGGAGGTTTAACGACCACCAAGAGCAACTCAATGGGCTATAAGCAGTCGCCCGTCCCTAATTTAGGGTCACTGGTTCCAGGGAAGGGAGAGAACCAGTGCCGTAAGACAAACACAACATCCATGCCTCACCGGGATTCGAACCCGGACCCTGTTCGGACAAATGATCAGAGGCCATCGCCTAGACCACTGCGCCACCGGGGCGGCGTGTTTGGAATCCTAAGGCAAAGATCCAATGAGTATACCCAGCGAAAAGTGTGAGAAGTAAAGCCAGTCATCGCATACAACGGACTTTAGGACAATAACATCAACCAAGACCAGAAAACACGTGCGTGAAATGTTCCCATCGCTAGAAAGGAATGCCAAGGTAAGCATTATCCGCTAGAATATTGTACAAGTTACTTTGAAATATCGCACGTAAAAGAGAATAGTAGAATGATTAGAGCTATATAATAGTCAGAATTAGAACTTCTAATAGGACATATGATTTTGATACCAAAATACATAAATGAAGAGAACAAGCTTTAATGTTAGAAAATATGTGGTAGGCATAAAAAATCTGCCAATCAAAAAAACCCCCTCTTACCTTCTAGGCCTTGTTCAACTCTTTTAAGTTTTTTAAAATGCTGGAAAGATCTTTGGTAAGGTCGCCATCTTCTGGAGTTTCAGTTAACGGAGCTTGTGGAAGCACTTCATCAATCATCAACCAGCTATCACTGTCCTTGGGAAACTTTTTCCTATGTTGAACACAACACAAATTCAGATGCAATTAAGAAAAAAGAATCAAAAGGCAAACTCATTGTGAACTTAACTCAACCTATGAAGAACATAATTTTCAAAGATCCAACAGTCTGCATTTTTATAATCAAATTCACAATGTACATCACTCATTAAATTGTGATTTGAACAGCTTTTTTTGGCTTCACTTCAAGACAAACAGGCAATATACACACAGTTGAGTCACATTATTGTGACCACCTTGTACTTTTGACGTCAAGTAGCCAATGGAAGAAGACATGTGTCGTGAGCTGGATTGGAGGGTATATAAGGTGTGCTGTAGGCATTCTGAAAACATATCACTCGTTGCTGTCATCGACTAAAAGGAGCGATTTTCCAGATTTGCAAAAAGGGATGATTATTGGCTTTCGGGCCAAAGGTGGCAGTATTTCTGAAACAGCTCAGTTCGCGAACTGTTCACATGCTGCTGTGGTTAAAGTGTATCGTGATTGGAGAAATGGCACCATTGCGAATATGCGACGTGGAAACTGCGAAGCACCACGTGCATTGATGTGAGAGGTGAATGTCGGCTTCGAAGGTGCATGAGAGCCGATCGACAAGCTACATTGGAGTAACTCACAGGCCAACTGAACCAGGGGGCTATTGGAAGAGTGTCTAAAACGACAGTTCAGCGAACCCTACTGCGTATGGGGCTCCAATTAAGACAGATGGTCACTGCACCTATGCTAATAAAGGTGCACCGGCAGAAAAGGCTAACATTTGCATGGCAGTATCGGAATTGGACCTCAGAGAGCTTGTGTAAGGGTGAATGGTGTTTTATCAAAATGGTTTTCTATTGGTGCAGGAGTTAGACAAGGTTGTGTAATGTCACTATGGCTGTTTAATAAATTTATGGACGTGTGCATGCGTGATGCCAAAATAGATGAGCGTGGTTTATGTCTTGGTGATATCCATGTGTGCAGATTGCTGTATGCTGATGACACTGTCCTGTTGGCAGAGAGCAAAAGTGAGTTGCAGAGTATGTTGTCTCGGATGCACGAAGTTTGCATGAAATTCAAACTGAGTATAAATAAGGGAAAAACCAAAGTTATGGTGTTTGAGAGAGGAATGGGTAACACTGAATGTAATGTAAGTATAAATGGCACTGTGATTGACCAGGTGAGTGAGTTTGTGTATTTAGGAAGCATGTTTGACAGAGAGAACAAGTTGGATGGTGAAATCAGTAGGCGAGTGAATTCTTCTTTGAAAGTCATAGCTGCTCTGGGAGGTTTTCACAGGAATGATGGGTTCCTTAGAGAGTACCGCATGGCTGTGTATGAAACTGTAATTGTTCCTACTCTGATGTATGGCAGTGAAACCTGGGTACTGCAGGAGAAACATAGGAGTCGTTTGTGTGCTGGAGAAATGCGTTACTTACGTGGGGTTTGTGGCAAGACACGATCTGATTGTGTGAGGAATGAAGATGTATTGCAGTTGTGTGATGTAAAGCAAAATGTTGTTAACAAGGTGGAGACCAATATGCTTCTGTGGTTTGGCCATGTTGAAAGAATGAGTGATGAAATGCTTACTAAGAAAATCTTTTCAGCCCAAGTGGCAGGAAGGAAAGGCAGAGGAAGGCCAAAGGAAGACATGGGTGGATCAGATTCAGGAGTGTCTGCATGAGAAAAAGATTATGAGTATGAAGTATAAAAGATCTTGTGTACGGCGTGTAATGGATATCAGTGAAGCCCGAGTTGTATGTCAAGATCGCTGTAAATGGAGAAGTTTTTACGGCAACAGTAAGTAAAAATATCTGGTGGTTTGTATTATTTTTTTGGAGCTAACCTCTGAATCTCAGAGAACAGCTTAGTGATATGTATGTATGTGAAATGATTGGCAAAGGATTGTCTTCTCCAATGAGTCATGTTTCCTGCTTCAGCAAATGGATGAACGTTGTCATATAAGTCGAGAAACATCAGAGAACAAACACTCTTCAACCATTGCTGGAAGAACACAAGCTGGTGGGGGCAGCGTTATGGTCTGGGGAATGTTTTCGTGGCATTCCCTGGTTCCACTCATACTTGTGGAAGGCACTATGGACTGAATTCGTTATGAATCCATCCTTGCAGACCACATACACCCATGCATGCTGATTGTTTTCCCTGGGGCAGATGGGATCTTCCAAAACAACAACGCGACATGTCACACAGCTAGAAATGTCCGAGAGTGGTTGGAAGAGCACGACGAAGACTTCAAAGCACTTCCCTGGCCCCCTAATTCCGCAGACGTAAACCCAATTGAGCATCTGTGGGACCACCTCGATTGTGTTGTACGCTCTATGGATCCTCCACCACCCACCCTCCAGCAGCTATCAGATGCACTGCAGTCAGCATGGCACCACATACGTATGAACACCTTCCAGCACCTTATTTAGTCACTCCCATCCTGTCCAGCTGCTGTCCACACTGCACATGGCGGTTACTCTGGATATTAGCTGTTGGCAACAATAATGTGACTCGACCGTGTGTATGTATGTATGTATGTATGTATGTGGGTTGTACCAAAAGTAATCCAAAAGTGGGCATAACTTTTTATTTACTGACAGAGGTCGTTCAAACTGCACATGTTGGTAGAGTAACTTTTCTTCTATATGTTGGTAGAGTAACTCTTCCTATATAGTAACATGTAGGTAGAGTAACTCTTACTCTATAGTAACATGTTGGTAGAGTAACTCTACCTCTATAGTAACATGTTGGTAGAGTAACTCTTCCTCTATAGTAACATGTCGGCAGAGTAACTCTTCCTCTACAGTAACATGCTGGTTGAGTAACTCTTCCTCTATAGTAACATGTTGGTATAGTAACTCTTCCTCTATAGTAACATGTTGGTAGCGTAACTCTTTCTCTATAGTAACATGTTGGTAGAGTAACTCTTCCTCTATAGTAACATGTTGGTAGAGTAACTCTTCCTCTATAGTAACATGTAGGTAGAGTAACTCTTCCTCTATAGTAACATGTTGGTAGGGTAACTCTTCCTCTATAGTAACATGTAGGTAGAGTAACTCTTCCTCTATAGTAACATGTAGGTAGAGTAACTCTTCCTCTGTTGGTAGGGTAACTCTTCCTCTATAGTAACATGCTGGCAGGGTAACTCTTCCTCTATAGTAACATGTAGGCAGAGTAACTCTTCCTCCATAGTAACATGTTGGTAGAGTAACTCTTCCTCCATAGTAACATGTTGGTAGAGTAACTCTACCTCTATAGTAACATGTTGGTAGAGTAACTCTTCCTCTATAGTAACATGTCGGCAGAGTAACTCTTCCTCTACAGTAACATGTTGGTAGAGTAACTCTTCCTCTATAGTAATATGTTGGTATAGTAACTCTTCCTCTATAGTAACATGTTGGCAGGTTAACTCTTCCTCTATAGTAACATGTTGGCAGGTTAACTCTTCCTCTATAGTAACATGCTGGTAGAGTAACTCTTCCTCTATAGTAACATGCTGGTAGAGTAACTCTTCCTCTATAGTAACATGTAGGTAGAGTAACTCTTCTTCTATAGTAACATGTTGGTAGGGTAACTCTTCCTCCATAGTAACATGTTGGTAGAGTAACTCTTCCTCTATAGTAACATGTTGGCAGAGTAACTCTTCCTCAATAGCAACATGTTTGTAGAGTAACTCATCCTGTACAGTAACATGTAGGTAGGGTAACTCTTCCTATATAGTAACATGTTGGCAGGTTAACTCTTCCTCTATAATAACCCTCTTTTGCCATTGCAGGTAAATAATGGATTCCAAGCAGAAGCAACATGCCTTCATTGAGTTCTTGAGGAAGGAAGGGTGCAGGCTGTCTGACATCCACAGAAGGCTACAGAATGTATGCGGAGATGACATCATTGACCAGAGCAATGTGCACAGATGGATGAAGATGTTTAAAGAAGGAGAAACCAGCACTGAAGACAAACCACGCAGTGGGAGACCAACATCTGTGCTTCTTCTGGGTCTTTTTCCGTACCTTGGTATCTTGGGGGGTTGGCCATAGCTCAACACGCTGGCCAAGCAGGTTGGTCAGTGGTGGATAGCATTTCCTCGAATCTTGGTGGTATAGTTATACCGCCATGTTTCTGAACTTCCACTTTCTTTTTTTCTGCTGAAGTTAAAACAGAAATTTTATCTCCAAATTTATAGCAAATTTTACTTGTTATGAAAACTTTTAGTCACCATGGCAGATGGATGCATGCAAACATGCATGCTGCCAAAATGGACAATACTGGTTTATGTCTTGGTAACACCCGAGTGCACAGAATACGGTATGCTGATGACACAGTCCTGTTGGCAGAGAGACAACCTGAAGCAACGGCAGAATATTTAGACAAGAACTTATTACTTAGAACTTATCTAAAGTGGTAACTTCCAAGTAAATGAAAGCACAAAGGAAACGTTTTCCTACAAACCTTATCATATTTATTTCACGAGTGCAAAAGTAGTACATTAATGTTTTTGTCCCATAACAAAAGATGAAATGGAACTGGGAATGTGGCCCCAAGAAAATCACAACAACCGGAAGCAACGGCAGAATATTTAGACAAGAACTTATTACTTAGAACTTATCTAAACTGGTAAGTTCCAAGTAAATGAAAGCACAAAGGAAAAGTTTTCCTACAAACCTTATCATATTTATTTCACGAGTGCAAAAGTAGTACATTAATGTTTTTGTCCCATAACAAAAGATGAAATGGAACTGGGAATGTGGCCATAAGAAAATCACAACAACCGGAAGCAACGGCAGAATATTTAGACAAGAACTTATTACTTAGAACTTATCTAAAGTGGTAACTTCCAAGTAAATGAAAGCACAAAGGAAAAGTTTTCCTACAAACCTTATCATATTTATTTCACGAGTGCAAAAGTAGTACATTAATGTTTTTGTCCCATAACAAAAGATGAAATGGAACTGGGAATGTGGCCCCAAGAAAATCACAACAACCGGAAGCAACGGCAGAATATTTAGACAAGAACTTATTACTTAGAACTTATCTAAACTGGTAAGTTCCAAGTAAATGAAAGCACAAAGGAAAAGTTTTCCTACAAACCTTATCATATTTATTTCACGAGTGCAAAAGTAGTACATTAATGTTTTTGTCCCATAACAAAAGATGAAATGGAACTGGGAATGTGGCCCCAAGAAAATCACAACAACCGGAAGCAACGGCAGAATATTTAGACAAGAACTTATTACTTAGAACTTATCTAAACTGGTAAGTTCCAAGTAAATGAAAGCACAAAGGAAAAGTTTTCCTACAAACCTTATCATATTTATTTCACGAGTGCAAAAGTAGTACATTAATGTTTTTGTCCCATAACAAAAGATGAAATGGAACTGGGAATGTGGCCCCAAGAAAATCACAACAACCGGAAGCAACGGCAGAATATTTAGACAAGAACTTATTACTTAGAACTTATCTAAACTGGTAAGTTCCAAGTAAATGAAAGCACAAAGGAAAAGTTTTCCTACAAACCTTATCATATTTATTTCACGAGTGCAAAAGTAGTACATAAATGTTTTTGTCCCATAACAAAAGATGAAATGGGACTGGGAATGTGGCCATAAGAAAATCACAACAACCGGAAGCAACGGCAGAATATTTAGACAAGAACTTATTACTTAGAACTTATCTAAAGTGGTAACTTCCAAGTAAATGAAAGCACAAAGGAAAAGTTTTCCTACAAACCTTATCATATTTATTTCACGAGTGCAAAAGTAGTACATTAATGTTTTTGTCCCATAACAAAAGATGAAATGGAACTGGGAATGTGGCCCCAAGAAAATCACAACAACCGGAAGCAACGGCAGAATATTTAGACAAGAACTTATTACTTAGAACTTATCTAAACTGGTAAGTTCCAAGTAAATGAAAGCACAAAGGAAAAGTTTTCCTACAAACCTTATCATATTTATTTCACGAGTGCAAAAGTAGTACATTAATGTTTTTGTCCCATAACAAAAGATGAAATAGAACTGGGAATGTGGCCCCAAGAAAATCACAACAACCGGAAGCAACGGCAGAATATTTAGACAAGAACTTATTACTTAGAACTTATCTAAACTGGTAAGTTCCAAGTAAATGAAAGCACAAAGGAAAAGTTTTCCTACAAACCTTATCATATTTATTTCACGAGTGCAAAAGTAGTACATTAATGTTTTTGTCCCATAACAAAAGATGAAATGGAACTGGGAATGTGGCCCCAAGAAAATCACAACAACCGGAAGCAACGGCAGAATATTTAGACAAGAACTTATTACTTAGAACTTATCTAAACTGGTAAGTTCCAAGTAAATGAAAGCACAAAGGAAAAGTTTTCCTACAAACCTTATCATATTTATTTCACGAGTGCAAAAGTAGTACATTAATGTTTTTGTCCCATAACAAAAGATGAAATGGAACTGGGAATGTGGCCCCAAGAAAATCACAACAACCGGAAGCAACGGCAGAATATTTAGACAAGAACTTATTACTTAGAACTTATCTAAAGTGGTAACTTCCAAGTAAATGAAAGCACAAAGGAAAAGTTTTCCTACAAACCTTATCATATTTATTTCACGAGTGCAAAAGTAGTACATTAATGTTTTTGTCCCATAACAAAAGATGAAATGGAACTGGGAATGTGGCCCCAAGAAAATCACAACAACCGGAAGCAACGGCAGAATATTTAGACAAGAACTTATTACTTAGAACTTATCTAAACTGGTAAGTTCCAAGTAAATGAAAGCACAAAGGAAAAGTTTTCCTACAAACCTTATCAAATTTATTTCACGAGTGCAAAAGTAGTACATTAATGTTTTTGTCCCATAACAAAAGATGAAATGGAACTGGGAATGTGGCCCCAAGAAAATCACAACAACCGGAAGCAACGGCAGAATATTTAGACAAGAACTTATTACTTAGAACTTATCTAAACTGGTAAGTTCCAAGTAAATGAAAGCACAAAGGAAAAGTTTTCCTACAAACCTTATCATATTTATTTCACGAGTGCAAAAGTAGTACATTAATGTTTTTGTCCCATAACAAAAGATGAAATGGAACTGGGAATGTGGCCCCAAGAAAATCACAACAACCGGAAGCAACGGCAGAATATTTAGACAAGAACTTATTACTTAGAACTTATCTAAACTGGTAAGTTCCAAGTAAATGAAAGCACAAAGGAAAAGTTTTCCTACAAACCTTATCATATTTATTTCACGAGTGCAAAAGTAGTACATTAATGTTTTTGTCCCATAACAAAAGATGAAATGGGACTGGGAATGTGGCCATAAGAAAATCACAACAACCGGAAGCAACGGCAGAATATTTAGACAAGAACTTATTACTTAGAACTTATCTAAACTGGGAAGTTCTAAGTAAATGAAAGCACAAAGGAAAAGTTTTCCTACAAACCTTACCAACAGTTCTTGCTCTGAAATAAAACACAGTTCTTTGAAATATTCAATATCAGACTTTGATGTCTAATACAGTAAAAAATACACTGAGAGAAGGAGAAATAGGATAAAGTGGCAAAACACTCATCCAATAGGAAAACTGTACGCACAGCAAAGCTTTCGACTTCCCGTCACTGGTTCATGAAGTGTTGACATACCGACCACGCATATCATTTTTGTATTCTGACGATGGAGCAGAAAGCACATTTGAAATCCATGCAAATATGCTTCAAACACAGCGACTCACACATCTTTCCGCTTTTTTCGCATTTGGAGAGTCCCCTTCCATCTTTTGTTATGGGAAAAAAACATTTTTGTACAATTTTTGCCTTGCTGAACAAGTTTGTAACAGACTTTTTTTGCCCTACCTGCAAAAAGGGGGTGCAATAGCCCCCTCAACTCCCCAAAAGGGTAAATGGACGATGTCATCACTCTTTCCACGTTATTTTTTAAACAACGCATAGCGACTGAAAAATTGTATTCCGGCACTGCTGGGATCGAACCCCAGAACTCTCGATAACTAGTCGAGTGCGTTCGAATTTACGCTACAGCGCCAACAATTCTCAGCGCCATGCGTGGTTTATCAGTCAGCATCTGACTACACGAATACGTATTGATGGTCTCAGCAACTGATATGTCGTCATCTGGTGGCATTTAACGCAACGGCTATTTTAATTGTAGCTGATAAATTCAAAAGGGCGATAGAAATGGTTAATATATATCAAATACATGGAGATAATGTAAATGGACGATGTCATCACTCTTTCCACGTTATTTTTTAAACAACGCATAGCGACTGAAAAATTGTATTCCGGCACTGCTGGGATCGAACCCCAGAACTCTCGATAACTAGTCGAGTGCGTTCGAATTTACGCTACAGCGCCAACAATTCTCAGCGCCATGCGTGGTTTATCAGTCAGCATCTGACTACACGAATACGTATTGATGGTCTCAGCAACTGAGATGTCGTCATCTGGTGGCATTTAACGCAACAGCTATTTTAATTGTAGCTGATAAATTCAAAGGGCGATAGAAATGGTTAATATATATGAAATACGTGGAGATAATGTAAATGGACGATGTCATCACTCTTTCCACGTTATTTTTTTAAACAACGCATAGCGACTGAAAAATTGTATTCCGGCACTGCTGGGATCGAACCCCAGAACTCTCGATAACTAGTCGAGTGCGTTCGAATTTACGCTACAGCGCCAATTAAAATAGCTGTTGCGTTAAATGCCACCAGATGACGACATCTCAGTTGCTGAGACCATCAATACGTATTCGTGTAGTCAGATGCTGACTGATAAACCACGCATGGCGCTGAGAATTGTTGGCGCTGTAGCGTAAATTCGAACGCACTCGACTAGTTATCGAGAGTTCTGGGGTTCGATCCCAGCAGTGCCGGAATACAATTTTTCAGTCGCTATGCGTTGTTTAAAAAATAATGTGGAAAGAGTGATGACATCGTCCATTTACATTATCTCCACGTATTTCATATATATTAACCATATTCCCCAAAAGGGGGCAAGGGGATCCTTCGTGGTGTTATTGTGTGTGCCGTAGGGGGTTTCCTATACAACTGCACAAGAAGTAAATGGCTGAATGCCATAGTTCGTGAGATATTGGCCTGATCACAGACTTTCCTTGTAACCCTGTATATATGATATACATACATTGATTCCTTCAAACCATTAGCAGTTACAATGGCTTTGAAATCCTGCAGTATTGAAGATGAATACATTACCATTATTACTAACATCTGTGAAAATGCAGGTGCAAAGGTTTGCCTGTTTAAGGATACAACACTAATAAAAAATGGAAAGGGGTGAGACAAGGTGACACCATATCTCCCAAACTCTTTAATGCCACATTGTAAACTGTATTTCAATCATTGAACAGGGAATCTCCCAAACTCTTTAACCACATTGCAAACTGTATTTCAATCATTGAACGGGGGAAAACAAGGGGATAAAAATTAATGGAGATTATTTAACTCACTTTCGTTTTGCTGATGACATAGCCGTTTTTTCAACTGCCCCTTAAGAACTGCAAAATATGATTCAGGAACTTGCTGGCAAGAGTAAAGATGTGGGATTAAAAATGAACTTTCAGAAGATAAAAGTGATGTACAATGCTTTTACGAGAAATGAAGATTTATTGATTGATGGGGAAAAGCTGGAGATAACCAATACCTACATTTATCTTGGGCAGCAGACATCAAGTGAGGGTTACATTGATGAAGAAATTAAATAGAGTATAAAATTTAGGGAGCTTTTGGAAGAAACAATTTTCAAGAGCAATATGCCATTATGTCTTAAATGAAAAGTGTTTCGTCAAGGCATTCTTCCAGGTCGTACATATCTATGAGAGAAATGGACCTTAACTAAAAAAGACATACAAAGACTGCAGACAACTGAAAAAGGCATGGAGAGATGCATGCTTGGTGTAACCAGGAGAGATAAGAAGAGGAACTCATGGATAACGAAAATGACAAGAGTGAAAAATATCATGATCGGAGTAAAATACCTGAAATGGCAATGGGCTGGACATGTTGCCAGAAGAATGGCCCATCGCTGGACAACTGAAATTTTAGATTGGATTCCAAGGGGTTGGAAAAGACCTAGAAGAAGACCACATGGGGGATGGGTGGATGAAATTCTAAAGCATGCCAGAGTAGCATGGAGGAAAGTAGCTTAAGTTGTAGAAGAAACTTAGGGAAACCATCCAGCAGTGGACTGAGTTGTTGTTGACATCATTGTCAACCATTATCAATCCACTGCTGGACGAAGGTCTCTCCAAGCCTCTTCCACAACGGCCTGTCTTGTGCCAGTCTCCTCCATGTTACTCCCGCATACTTTCGAATTTCATCCACCCATATCTCACACGGTCTTCTTCTGGGTCTTTTCCTGTCCCTTGGAACCCAATCTAAAATTTTGGCTGTCAATCAATGTCCTTCTGGCAGTATGTCCAGCCCATTGCCATTTCAGGGATTTAAATCTGATCATGATGTCTTCCACTCTTGTCATTTTTCTGATCCACGAGTTCCTCTTCTTATCTCTCCTGGTTATACCAAGCATGCACCTCTCCATGCTACTTTGAGTTGTCTGCAGCCTCTGTATGTCTCTTTTAGTTAAGGTTCACGTCTCTGCACCATACGTAAGCACTGGAAGGATGCATTGATCAAACACTTTTCTTTTAAGACATAATGGCATATTGCTCTTGAAAATTATGCTGTTTCTTCCAAAAGCTCTCCAGGCAAGTTTTGTACGCCGATTAATTTCTTCATCAATGTGACCCTCACTTGATATCTGCTGTCCAAGATAAACGTACGTGTCTGTTATCTCCAGCTTTTCTCCATCAATCGATAAATCTTCATTTCTTGTAAAAGCATTGAACATCACTTTTGTCTTCTGAAAGTTCATTTTTAATCCCACTTCTTTACTCTTGTCAGCAAGTTCCTGAATCATATTCTGTAGCTCTGATAGGGTAGTTGCAAAAATGACTACGTCATCAGCAAAACGAAGGTGGGTTAGATAATCTCCATTAATCTTTATCCCTTTGTTTTCCCAGTTCAGTGGTTGAAAGACATTTTCCAATGTGGCATTAAAGAGCTTGGGAGATATAGTGTCACCTTGTGTGTATATATATATATATATATATTTGAAAAACTTTGGAATGATCCCACATATAAATACAAAATGTTTCATTCACATAACTATCTTTTTTCTTTTTTTGAAAAAAGATGATAAAATTTGAAGAAAATAAAAACAGATTTTTTAAATTACCTTTCTTTATCTAAAATAACTTTAGTGTTTGTCCAAAGCTTGGTTGACAGTTGATGAATAGCAGATATCACTAGACAGTCTAAAGCCTGAAAGAACAGATACATGATTTTTCTGGATGTGCTTAGTTACAAGACAACAATAAAATAAGAAAACAAAAAGAAAAACTAAATACATCGAAAAGTTGCTTTTCACAAGCATGAAAGTGGGCAATGATAGGAAAAGCTGAACTTCCACACGTGGGGGAGGGGGAGGGGTTAACAAAGTGTAGAATCTTGCATTTCACTCTCTAATGTGGGTATATATATATACACTTGTAGTCATGGGACACCCTTGCAATGGTGGTCGTCTGTGAAAATCCGAACTTCGTTTCTACCTCCGAAATACCATCGCCCATCTTACGAGCGACAACTATGACACCGCGTTGAAAATCGCTTAAACCGTTATTACTTGTCATTCTCATGCCGAAAACAGCTCTGATAGCTGACAAGGATGTCTATCACTTTATATACACACTGGAGGACACAACCGAGTACGTGCATAGGCGACGTTGCTTTGTATTTTGCATAAGCTCGTCTGTACCAGTTTTTCTGGCACTTCAGTGTATATACACATTGAAGATTTTCTGGCAGAAAAACTGGTACAGACAAGCTTATGCAAAATACATAGCAACGTCACCTATGCGCATACTCGGTTGCATCCACCAGAGCGTATATAAAACGATAGACATCCTTGCCAGCTGTCAGAGCTGTTTTCGGCAAGATAATGACAAGTAATAAAGATTTAAGTGATTTTCAACACGGTGTTATAGTTGGCGCTCGTGAGATGGACCATAGTATTTCGGAGGTAGAAACGAAGTTCGGATTTTCACGGATGACCATTGCAAGGGTGTACCGTGACTACAAGAATAACGGCAAAACCTCCAACCTACGATACCAGTGTGGCTGTAAAAAGACATTGGGTGAACGTGACCATCGTCGGCTGTCAAGAATCGTTTCACGCGACACTCTTGCAGGTAGCATCGGAATTCAATGCTGGAGCCTCAACAAGCATCAGCCTCCGGACTGTGCAACGTACCCTGCACGATATGGGCTTTGGGAACCGATGCCCAACTCAAGTCCCCTTGATGGGTGCACGACAGAGCTATGCGCCTCTCTTGGGTAGGGCAGCACCACCACTGGACACTTGATGACTGGAAACAAGTAGCCTGGTCTGACGAGTCGCGTTTCCAAATGTGTCGGGCAGATGGAAGGATTCGTGTGTGGCGCAAACCCCATGAAGCCATGGATCCCGCCTGTCAACAGGGAACTGTACTGGCTGATGGTGGTGGTGGTGTGTGTGTGTGGGGGGGGGGGGGGGGGGGGGAGGGGGGTCCCGTAATGGTATGGGGTGTGTTTAGCTGGACTTCACTGGGACCCTTGGTACGTCTACAAACGTCTGTGACCGGCCAATGCTATGTGTGCATATTTTTTGACGAGGTACACTCGTTCATGTCCTGCATTCATGCTGATGGGTTGGACCTGTTCCAACAGGACAATGCACCTCCACACAAGTGTCGGGATGCCACATTATGGTTAGAGGAGCATTCATCTGAGTTTGGGGTGTTGTCATTTCCACCCAAGTCCCCAGATCTGAACGTGATAGAACACATTTGGGATGCCAAGCAACGCGCTATCGAACACAGGAATCCGAGACCTCGGAATACACCCGAATTGTGGAACGCTCTGCAGGAAGTATGGCGAGCATTGCCTACAGCATATTTCCAGAAGCTAGTGGAGTCCATGCCCTATCATATTTCTGCAGTCCTGCGCTCCCGTGGGGGACCTACCAAGTATTAGACTGGTGTACCAGGTTTTCTGGCACTTCAATGTATACAACCATCACATTTATGTTTTATGTTTGGTCACATGCCTCCCAACTAAATAGATTTAATGCATATATTATTTTGTTTCAAGAAAATTAAATATACAGTACCATATAATGTAAGGGAAAAGAATTGCTGATGAGGTAATATGCATAGAAAATCACTCACCTTAGTACAGAACAATGTCTTTAATCAAATGTCTTTATAAGATAACATTGTTGTATGGAAATGAAATCTTGAAGGTTTGAAAAACTTCAGACATGTTTCTTGATAAATAATAAAAGTTTGATGAAGAATAAATGTTCATTCTTGATTTGACACAAAAATATTAAAGAAGAAATATGATAAATGTTTGCGAAAACATTAGCCATTTTGTAGATAAATAATAAAAGTCATTCACAACTAATGAAATTTCATTTTCTTAAGTTGTTTCTGTCTAACAATTTGTTCAAACCTTCTTTTATAAATTAGCCGGCTAGAGTTTTCTTTCTCTTGAACCAATTCATTTGAGTTTAATTTGCTGCATAAGTTTTTAGAGACATTTAGCTCCTTTTGTCTTCTTTTCATTTATTCTTCCTTATCTTGTAATTCTTTTTTATACTCTGAATATGATGATTTCATATTCTGGCACAAATCTCTATTTACAGGGCCATGGAAATAATGGTTTTTCTTAAAAAATTCCAAGGCTGACTTATCCTGATTTTATTGCTTATATTTCATGGTTTGAACAGATGAAAATGTTTCAATTTTCATGTTGCTGGATTCTCTATCAAGTACACCCCTCATCATACTAAAGGAGCTTTCCACTTGAGAGCCAGGAAAACAACTTAATAATGCCTTTACCATTTTTGAGAGGGCACTGAATTTGTTTAACTTAAAAAGTGCATGTTTTGAGATTCAGAGAAATTTATTTATGGTAAATATTAAACTGGAGCACATCACTGCATCCAAAGTATAAAATTACTGACATTTAACAACAACACAGGGTAAAGGGAACGTCGCACGAGCGGGAATTACGATTGTCGGCAAAATCTTTGCTCCGCCCGACTTCCGTTTTCGGACATTTCCTCCATTTTTTAAGCTAAAATACAAATATTTATGCATTAAAATGATATTTAATAACAATACTGGGCGGAAGAAACATCGCGAGAAAAAGAAATTAGGATTATGGGGAAAAATCTTCACTCCGTTTAACTTCCGTTTTCGAAAGTTTTGAAAGATGAAATACCATCCCCAGACAGAAAAGACCCTTCCCCCTCAAGAAAAAGCTTTTTCAATTTTACACTGATCTCGAGAATGACCCAACTGATGACAGAAAAAACGGAATTCCGCAAATCCACGAAAAAATCTCATGTATGAGTAAGAAGTGACTACGAAATGGAAAAACTTGAATTTTATGGAAAATGGAAGTGAAAAATCGATCCTGCGTTGCTCGCTCTGCCGTGAAACAATTTTACAGGACACGGAAATGGCACCGATTCCACTACGGATAGATTAAATAATGATCTAGAAATTTAATTTCGTTTAATAAAAGGGAAAAGGGCGAAGCAATATTATGGAAAATTTCCATACTTACCTCCTATTAGTACTATTTTAAAAAAAGAATGTTACAACAACAATATTAACATTGCAGAAACAGTTATTGACAATGGAAGCATACTTACTACTACTAATAATAGATCAATTCTAAATAAATCTGGTGTTTATGTCATTCCAACAGTTACGGTTGATAACCAAAAAGACAAAGTATATATCGGAAGTACGCGTAGAAGATTTTTGACTAGATTAAATGAACATATTACGAATTGGACAAGAAAAGATGAAAAAACTTCATTAATACAACATTGTATCAAGAATCATGTAACTCCTGATTGGACTAACACAAAAATTCTAACATCACATAGATCACATGCCCAGATTCTAACCTCCGAGGCTGTAGTCATTGAGAAAACCAAGAGATACAACTGTAACGTTAATAGTCCAGTAGAGCTTCAGTTTGCATGGAGATACCTTATTGAACAGGAGAGAAAACATTTCAAGAGGAAAAACATTAACAAAAAACATGTGACATCAAATGTTACTTAAAAATACAGTTGAATATTTCTATGTAAATGCTACTAGTATATTTTTGTTTGACTACAGATGGCGACACCATTGATATGTACAGTGGAACCCAAATCATGATGCGCAAATATCTACACGACAGGGCTGAACATACATTGGGATTAAGCTGCATACCTGAGCGAGTGAGTGCGGTAATCCTAATGTCTGTGCACCTACCACTGATGATGGCTATAAATGTTAGCAGAAACTAGTTTGGTGCTTCGCATTCGGAAGATTTGTATGTTTGTATTTTCTTTTTCAAGATTGTTTATTTTTGAGGTTTTGGCAAAAGTATAATTCATCGTCAGTTTTCATTATGTATCAGGGTGCTTCGCGGTCAAGATTGTCTCCTCTTCAGGATTGTAGTTCGTTTTTCAAAAATTCAACAAGGTTTTAATTCAGTTTCTTATTTCATCGATGTTAATGGATTTTTTTGCATTGTAAAAAATTCATCTTGTTTAATTTTATCTGGTGCAGATTTTACAATATCATGAATTTTAACTTCACAATTGAAGGAATTCACATTCTTAGATGACGCACATATGAAGCCCCGACAGCCACTATGAATATTGTAAGTACAGATACTTATTATTATTATACTTGACTTCAATTGCCAATACTATGTTAATGTCCTTTTGCAATCTCCCGATAGATGAACTTGCATAACGTGTGAAACAGTATTTACGGACATTTAATGTCAACTGAATTAAAACGATTGCTCTCTATTGATCAATTTTGAAGAAGCACAAGCAGGGTTCATTGATTTTAATCACCTGATTTAAATCACAAATTCAAATCTTCAAATCTCCATTATGTATTTGTAAAGTCCATTAGAATTAAAACTGCATGTGCTTAAATTAACAGTGCTAAATTTAGCACTGTTATTCATTAAACAAAATGAACTTCATGGTGAAACTAAAAAAAATATTATTTTAGCCATGAACGTTAAAATACATTTTGTTAATCTAAAACAACTATAATGGGAATTTTACTAGGAAATTTTTAATTTTAAATTGCAAATTTTCGGAGAAAACTCTTCTCCTTCTTCAGGCTGTCTTTTTGTTGTCACTTATTCCTGTCACTATCGCGGTTACGGTTAACCTTGACGGTTTAGGTTATTTTTCATCAAATTCTGCCAGATGTTAAGCAGGGAAAATCGTTTGCAGTCATTGATGATGGAATTTTGATTTTTCTCAATCTCTATTCCCTTCTTTCAGCTTTCTTTTTTGAAAATTGCTTTGGAAACTGATGACTTTAAGGGAATTCCGATCCATGCTGTGTCCAGTTTCTCTAACATGCCTATCTAATCCAGTCTTGTTGGAGCAATTTTTTATAGCAGCTTTATGCTCTGCTATACGAGTTTCTAGTCTGCGACCTGTTTCACCTATGTAAGATAGTCCACAACTACAATATACTTTTTTTTTTTTTTTATTGGAGGTTTAACGACCACCGTGAGCAACTCAATGGGCTATAAGCAGTTGTCCGTCCCTAATTTAGGGTCACTGGTTCCAGGGAAGGGAGAGAGCCAGTGCCGTACGACAAACACAACATCCATGCCTGACTGGGATTCGAACCTGGACCCCTTACGGACGAATGATCAGAGGCCAGCGCCTTAGACCACTGCGCCACCGGGGCGGCCTACAATTTACTTCATAGACTACTCCTTGCATTTTTTAATTATCTTCTTCTCTTTGAACTATTTTAGGAAAAAATTTGTTAACTTTGTTCTCTAAACTTGGAGCTAGCCTAATATTGTACTTCTTACTAATTCTCTTTAAAGACTCAAATAAACCTTTGTGATAATAAATTTTTCTAGTGAATTTTACTTGTGGCTTTTGCGGGTTCTTCGTACCATTAAAATTCAGAAGCTTCTCAATTTCTTCTTTAGGATAGGTATTCTCTGCAATTATTACTTTAAGTTCTTCTTTATGGGCTTCTTTTTTATCTGATGTAGAAACTATTTTATTAATTTTTTTCTAAAAACTGACTTGCTACATTTTTCTTAATAGAAACTGGATGATAGGAATTGAAATCCAATAGTCTATTAGTATTCATTGGTTTTTTATACCAACTAGTGAGGGATTTTTCATCTTCATAATAGATAGTAATATCTAAGAAGTTAATTCTTCTTTCTTTTTGAAGTTCAATAGTGAACTTAAGGGAATCATCTAATTCATTGAATGAGTCCAGAATTCTTTCTGGAATAAGCTATCTATTATAAATAAGATGTCATCCATGTATCTGCTACTAGGGGTGTTCAAATGAAAAGGTACGAAACGTCATAAGATTGTAACCGTTAACATATTTGCCTATCCCGCTATGGGAGAACGTAGCGACACATCTAGGGATGCGATTGGAGTCGCCGGCGTGGATCGGAGCATGCGCGGGCGCCCGCATGCGCAGGAGAGAGCAGAGGCTCTTATAAAGAGCGCCGTCCAATTGACTACTTGTTGAATTCCTCCAGCACAGACGAACCATTAACTCCGATGTGTACTGTGAGACACTCTGAAGCCTACGCAGGTCCATCAAGAACAAAAGACCGGGGCTGCTCATGGAGGGTGTGGTTCTGCTCCATGATAACGCGCGTCCACACGTCTCCAGGGTCACACACGCGCGGAACTGGCCAAGTTCCAGTGGGAGCAGCTTGACCATCCGCCCTACAGCCCGGACATGTCGCCCTGCGATTTCCATGTGTTTGGTCCCCTGAAAAAAAACATCTGAAAGGGAAGCGCTTCCACTCGGACGACGAACTCAAGGACGCTGTGCAGGACTGGGTCTCGTCACGGCCACAGGAATTCTGGGAACAAGGAATCCTTCGGCTCATTAATCAATGGGGTCGTTGTGCTACGGCCTATGGTGTATACTTTGAATAAAGTCTTCATTTATATACATACAGTGTCGTTTCGTACCTTTTCATTTGAACACCCCTAGTATATAAGCAGAAGTATGTGGGTTGTACTAGTATCTTTTCTTCTAGTTTTCCCACATAATAGTTAGCTGAGAGCGGGGAGCCCAACCAGTTCTACATGCTTTTGTTGTAAATGTGGTTTTTTTCCACAAATAATTGTTCTTTGTGCCATTTCTTAATTGCAACCATAAAGGACTAAAGTAATTCCAAAACTTAACAAAAATGAGATTTGTTCCTTTCCCATGAGATTATAAAGTCCCAGGCTCCCAGGACCATTAATCTCCTTTCATGGAGGTTAGAAAGTGAGTGTTGTCAATAGCAAAGGAATCTGAACTTTTGCATTCACCAGCGTTTCCTTTCTTGTAAATGAACTCAGCAGGAGGATTATTTTAGTTGGTGGTAGTAGAGGGTGATAAACAGGGCTTAAAATACACTATCTACCAACAAGTAATTGGACACCCCTGCGATCGACGATATCTGCGGTCCTGATACGCGTCACGGCCGCCGCTGCCGTTAAATATCGTGCGGGGAAACAACAACGCAACCAGTCGCATGCAAGATGCCACGCAGTTCGGAGCTCTCCGATTTCGAGAAAGGTGTAATCGTCGGGTGTCACAGAAATGGCCGATGACATATCCAGCGAGTGGAAGTACCCAAAATCGACAGTGGCCTACGTGATTGGCAAGTGGAAGACGAGAGGTGACTGTCGGAATGTGCCCCGACCCGGCAGACCCACAAAACTGGGAGTTAGAGACCGACGGGTGCTGGCCAGAGAAATTCGGAAGAACCGCACCAAATCGATGGGCCACATCCGCGAGGAGTTTCAACAGGCATCCGGAAGTGTTCTTTCGATGAATACCATCCATAAGGAAGCCCATCTACTCGGTTATCACGGACGTGCTGCCGCCCACAAGCTTTTGATCACCAAGTCCAATAGCGCTGCTCGGCTAACGTGGTGCAAAGAACGTCGACAGTGGACCGTTGAACAGTGGAAACAGGTTCTCTGGAGCGACGAATCAAGGTTCACCCTCTACCGTTCGGATGGCAGGGTCTGGGTTTGGCGTCTCCCTGGAGAACGCCTCCTGCCGGAATGTATTGTGCCAACTGCGAAGTTCGGCGGCGGTGGAATTATGCTATGGGGGTGTTTCTCCTGCTATGGCATGGGACCCTTGGTCGCAATTCCTGGTAGACTGAACGCCAAGACCTACTGCACAATTTTGGATGACCATGCGCTTCCTACGTTGTGGCAGTTTTACGGGGTGGACCCATGTTACTTTCAGGATGACAATGCCACCTGTCATGTTGCGAGGTCCACCATGGCTTGGTATGGTGACAATGGGGTTAATCGAATGGACTGGCCTGCGCAGAGCCGGACCTTGACCCTATCGAGCACCTCTGGGACGAGTTGGAGCGTCGACTTAAGGGGTGCCCCCACCGTCCGAAATCGGTGAAGGAACTGACCTGTCTTCTCCAAGCCGAGTGGAAGAAAATACCGCTAGCCGTCGTACAACGCCTGGTTGAGAGTATGCCCCGGAGGGTCGCAGCTGTAATCGCTGCTCGTGGAGGCTCCACCAACTATTGAAGGTGAATAAACTTCCTTTTCCTTTGCTACCACAGGTGTCCAATTACTTGTTGGTAGATAGTGTATTTCATGCTGGTTTACCAGTCCAGCAAATAACTCACTTCTAAATTGAAAATCTACAGCCCTGTAGGGCTCCCAAAAATAAAGAAAAAAAAAATCAGTACTAAAAATTAAAAGCTAACTGCTTAAATGTTCAATAATATTTATGAAATTGTAAACATTTTCAATAATATTTTATTGCTAACCTAATTAAAATTTTAATTACCATTTTATAATAACCAAACTCAGTTTCCTCACTCTAGAGTAGGTGATGCAAGAATCCTTCAATCTTTTAGAACTTTCCTAACAACTCCTTGGAAAGACAGGAATCTGTGTTTGACCTATGACACCAATTGCTAAGCAAGAACTCACAATGTGCATGTGGCTGACTCTTGTACATAAAAATATCAGTTCTTTAATAAGGCTTATTTTGATCTACAGAACTGATTCGTGATTGTGTGCCAGCATGGAAATTGGTTTCTCCATGAAAGAAGTTGGACACTGAATACCGTGAGTCAAAACACCCGGGCATGGTGAGCTTAACAAAGAGCATGAGGGAAGAAGCCACAAGCCCAGAAAATGATTTCCCAAAATGCTGTGGGGAAAGATAAGCAGTGTTTACACTGCTTATAGGGAGCTGGCTTACACTGTTTATGGGAAAGATTAGCAGTGTAAAATCTGCTTACATTGCTTATAGGAAAGACAAGCAGTGTGAACACTGCTTATGTTTTACCACAGCATTTTCGGAAATCATTCTCCAGGCCTGTGGCTTCTTCCTTCATGTTCTTTATTAAGCGCACTGCGTCCGGTGTTTTGACTCACGACATTCACTGTCTGATTTCTTTCGTGGAGAAACCAGTTCTTCATGCTGGCGCACAGTTATGAATCAGTTCTGTGAATTAAAATAAACCTTATTAAAGAACTGATATTTTTATGTATTCAACAATAGGCATAACAACATTTAAGTAACTGTCTATTGAATTTAAACTACTATACTAAATTTATTTGCCAACTAAAACTTTTCACTTGTCACAGACGGCCACATTTTCAAGCCCTGGTCATAAAGAACAGATTAACAGGAACCAATGCTAGTTTAAAAGTACCATTCTCAGTTAGTTTTTTGTTGCATTTTACTGTGTGGCTAAATTTTCAGTGCTTAAGCTCATTTTAGGACAAGTGTTGAAGTCAGACTGGCTGGAAGGAAAAAAGATATCATTTTGGAACTATTTTGAAGAAATTAAAAATATGAGTAGCAAAAGTTCACGTGCTAAGTGCGAACGGCGTGAAAAAGAGATCCAGGGACTTATTGCATGCATGAAAAACCATTACTCATTGTGTTCATTAAATAAAATGAAGTTAATGACCATCATCCAAGCACTTCAACTACACTGGCGGAAAATGAAAAAAGAACACCAAGAAGGAATTGGCGGACGATCATGAAATTTACGTATGTTAATGGGGTCGAGTTTACGTAGGTGTGATGTTAATTTCGGGACCAACCGGTGAGCGCTTACGCCACAGCACGGCATAATATGCAAATTATCGTCGGTGGTATTTAAGGAGTACGGCGAAGTGATATTACCACCCCTACTCGATGTGAGGGCGAACCATCTGCTGCGTCCTATTCGCTGCAGTGGGATTAATTATTAAGAAGGCCGTTAATTTTCGTAACTCTTTACTCTCTATTATCTTCCGCCTATGGGTGTCTACCGTGAAGTTGGGTTCCCTAATGGAGGGTCTCCAAGTTCAGGGTTGACGGGTGCATTGCGTTGTGTTTCATATGGGAGAACATGGGAAACCCATATTCCTCCATATGCCGCTTGAAATTTAATAAACTCATGTCAGATTTGGACCTTTTATTTTCCTGCGACTGGGTTTGCTAAATGTTAAAAGTTATTTTCTTCTTAAAATCTTGGAGTTGTTACTCTACCAAAACTTTACGATTGTTCTACTTAATTATTCAGGTTAAAATAAACAAAGATTCACTTATTTTGAATTTTCAAAGATTTGAGAAACTCGGGTAAATTTCATTATAAAATACAGAATTTATTTTCATTTGTGTTTCCTTAAAATCTATTACACTGATCGGTGGAGATTTCTATTAATTTAAACCAAAATATATTTTAAGTTCATTATGCTTTTTGATATTCGCAATCATATTTTAAAGTTCACCTTCCGCAAAATATAAGACACATTATGTTATTCAGCACTTGCAAGAGATTAAAATTATCTTTTCTACCGAGGATGTATAGGAGACAAAATCATGATCATGCTAACGAGATATTGGGAATTATGAAATTTTTCTCACCAAATTCTTTTCTTTTCATCTATTTCGTTGTCGTCCGGTATTACTTATAGGTATAAAGTCTATGGTTGGGACCTCATCCGGTCCTGCTGAATGCACACTGCCCGCATAAGATCACTCGATGCTTCACCCAAAATTTGCGTAAAAACCTCTCAGGGAAAAACATCATACTTCCCTTCACCTGGAAATCAACTTGCTCAATTTTTAGCGTCTTCTCAGGAGAAAAGCTCCTAACTAAATTCTTTCTGCGATATTCTGCCCAGGATTCATCTAGAGTCCATCTTTCCTCTCTGCGTTCACCCAGAAATAGCAGTCATCATTCCATCCCGTGTTCTCCCAAAATCATCTCCGCCTAAAAAAAAAAAAACTTTTTCTCTCGTCTATGTTTAAGGGGTTCGGGGGTGTTCCTGTCCTACCCAAATGGTTCTCCCCTTATTGGTTGGGCCGCTTTTCCTCGCTTCGGCATTGGTTTACATCCCTGTATGGGAATCCCTCCGATTCGTTGGCAAAGGCTTGAGAACATCGAGTTTTCTTGAAGATGAATATTCCTTTATCTTGTCAACTGCTCCGCGGGATGTCCGCGCTGCCTTAGAATTTTCACGTACGCTTCCTGTATGACTCTTTCTGTTGGTGTCAACCAGTTACGCCCACTACGAGAAATATGCCCTGTTCGTTGCCCGCTAGCGTGCGTAAAACGTGACTTCGTTAATAGCGAAAGGTCCAGTAAATTGGCCCCCACCTGTGATTGCGAGCATTTCATTCTCGTAGCGTTGCTTGCTAAAACCTCCGAGTTTTCTCTTTACTAACCTAGGGGTGTGTTTCGTGCGTATTCTTACTGGAATTTCCGGAGAGCTCGGGGAACACAAAATAAAATAAAAAAAACAATTCAAAAGAATGATGAAAAAAATAAGGAATTTCCTCCTCAAGAAAGAAATCTGCTCAGCCAGGTCTTAGAAAAATTATGAAATAGGTATTATAATTATCCTCTTAGAACGCCTGTCCACATTATGCTTCTCGGATTTTCTTTCCCAATTCCCGCGCTCTCTAAATTGTTTACTTGGTAACTACTCTTCCTCGTTTAACTATTTCCTCGTACTATGCGATACCGTAGGAATTATTTGGTGAATATATTGCTTTCCCACACTTACTAATTTGTAGGCCCCCTTTCCGAAATTCATACCTACGAAATCATGGTCCTCCAATGTTACACGATATTCCGGAGGACATACGGGTAACATTATCTCCCTCTCCCATAGGGTTGAAGAGCTTTGTCCCCCAAAGTTAGGTGCTGTGGATTCCTTCCTCTCTTGCAAGGCTGCTCGTTTTCGCTCATTTCAACATGCGATGAATTACAATCATTTGCGAAAACTTATGCGCATATATGATACATAATGCAATTATAAGCACATACAATAAGCATAAAACTACGAGTAAGATTATTATAATAATGTTCAATAGATATTAAATTCCTCCACCGAATCTAATTCTAAGTTTGACATTGACAGATAACATATGCACTGTATATATATATATATATATATGAATTCTTTCCGATAGTGACAGATTTCTTCAGCCGCCGTCTTCTCGGCGACACACAATATTTGCTCGGGTACGCGCCTCCGTTGGGCGATATGGTTTCGGTTTTGGGCGTTCCCATCTCTTAAGCACTCAGCTAGTTTCTCAGAGTTCCTTTGGAGATCAGCCTCCCAGACGGGAGTGATGTAGGCTAACACCATCTCCACGTTCAGTTCATAAGGGTGCCGTACCATTACGCCGAGGAATAGTTCCCGGTAACATTTATCTTGATCGTTCGTCTTTCCGTCTGTAGTTTTACCGATCGAGTGTGCACCGTGAGTTTTTCGAAGTGAACGTCCACAATCCCGGCTGCGCACGATGAGAAAGCTTCGATCTCTACCGTAGCCAAGGGCTCGCATGCAAAACAGCCTGTTACCTTGATTTCTGCCTCCGTGAATTTTGGGCAGACAGTTCTGGTTTCGATCGAGTACTTGTACTTCTGGAATTGAAGATTTACCACTATAGGGGCTGAGTGTAACAGTTCCGAAACAAGTTGGCCATTTCCGTCAACCTTCAGTTGATGCCATGCTGATGCCATTGGTAAGGCGCTCTTTTTTGTTCTATCATACTCAGTAAATACGACTGTTGTCGGTGGCATTTCATAGAGTCCTCATAATAGCTACAAGAAAACATGCTTTCGTCGAAGATAAAATTTTTCGACATCGATTCGTTGCTCTGCGTATCGCCGATATGTCCTTTCATCGGTCGTGAAGGTAAGCTTGCCCTTTCAATATAACTCTCTTGAGGGTTTCCCACTCGAGAGATCAGATGGGTGTTCACGATTTGTGTAGGCTGGTCCAGTGATCCGACTACTTGCACTGTGATGCCCGTAGAGGTCGTGGCTTGGTTCTTAACCGTCAGAGTCTCTACGGTGTCGTTGTTGTGCTGTTGAATTAGTAGCTGATAACTACACTGCATCGATACTATTCTGCGTACGTCGTATGCTCGCAGGAAATCTGCTTCCAGCCATATTCGAAAGAAATGGCAATGTTGCGAGTCAATGATCCAGCATGACGTGGACCCACTGTCGGACGGCTGACAGCCTGTGATGCCGGGCCAGTCTAGCGATTGTTTTGTCAGTGCGTCAAATTGTTTTGATCGCACACATCCTTTTCCCCAATTGCAAGTCTCGTGATTTGCACAAACCAATTGGCTGAGATAACGCATTGTAGTCACGTGCGTAAAATAGTCTCTCGTCGTGTGCCAGATACAGTTTGCCTGCTGGTAGGTTACTTTCAAGGAAAAAAGTGTATGGTCATTTTCCTGGTCCGTAAACCATATGCATTGTTCATGCCCCAAATTCATTAGGGTTACCTGCGCATTAGTAGTTAGACGGCAGTTGTGCTCTACCTCTGAGTCCGTGCACTCCTTCACCTTTGATGCAACAATCGAATGTGCGTTACATTCCGCGGAAGTTCCGTTTACCAACAGAAATAAGCTCAAAAGTACCAGTCCGTGTAAAGGCGGTTGCGCCGCTGGACGGGCAACTTGCCTCTCCAAATATTCGTGCATCTGATTTACTCCGTTACGTAAAACATTTCCTGTTAGGGCTCCTGTCTTTACTGCCACAAACGTTGTTCCTCTGAGGAATCTATATGACTTCCAAAGAATTATTCCGACTCCACACAACAGCTTCCAGATGCTAATTACTACTTTCCTGGCATATAGAAAGGTTACCGCTGAAATTAAAACTAGCACAATATACACTACATAAGTGACTGCGTGGGGTAAACACTTTAGCTGTCGTAGCATCTCACGACACAGTATGCACTGTAGGGGTCTACACGTTGTTCTACCTACGATTTGCAAAGCACCCCTTAGGGTTTTTCCATCCGTGGTAACGAAAATCAAAGTTAGTTCCGCAGAAAGCTCTAGTAGTTCCGGTGGCAATGATGTCTGATACGGAGCGTTCCTTAAAGTGATAACCCGCTCCATACCTCGAACTCGAATCACCAGGGTTCCTGGAAGTGAGCTGGTGATGATTGGGTCGTTGTATGATACTTTGATATTTTCCCTTTGAAATACTGCCTCTTCGTCAGACAGCAAATGTCTCTGGTGACGGCGCCGAGGTAAAATATTAGTGCGCGGTTTTCCAACGCACTCTGTGAAAGAGATCAGCGATGGGTTCGAAATCCGTAGTCCTTCCGCTTCATGTATCAGTGTAGATACTGCTGGCGTTAGGCGGCAGTTGCACGTAGTGACGGATTTATTCACACAGCTCGCCAGTGCACAATATTCGCTCGTTCCACTGCACGGTGCATCGGCAGTGCAGGCACAGTGTAAACCGTCTCTTGTGCACTCCATTAATGAAAGGGCTCCTTGTGGGTTCGGTTCCTGCTGAACGAAGAAATTTCTCGGTTCGATAAGCTCATGGTTGTGCGTAATAAATGTCCTCCAGGCTTTCACGCACTCGTCACATGAAAGTGCATGACAAGCACTCCGCGGCATTCCTAGTTTCAAAAGTTCGGCCCGAGATGCTACAGTGCACTGATATTTATCTCCCTTCAAATGACAAAGTTCGTGATTAGCAGCTACTCCGCTAACTGTCCAGATTACTAAGGAGAACGCAATCACGTTCATCTTGTCCATTTTATTGACGAAATGTCACTCTCTTCAAATATCTTAAAAGTGGTAATGGTTCTGTCGACACTTGTCGGCCATAATTATCTCAAAACAAGCATACACATGAAATCACTCCTTATCACCTCGGTATTTCTCTTGCACATGCATTATATACACTTTACATTAAGAACTAGTAATATTTCCTTCGAAAAGCTCGTTTCACTCTGACCTACGAGAAGCGAGGGGTTTTTATGTGCATATTTTATTTATATATATTTTTTTTTTCGAAATTCCGAAGCGCATTCCATCCCAGGCTTCCCTTTTCTCTAATTGTATTTTTTTTTCTACTTGTAGGTTTTCTCCAACAACAACAACAACAACAAAAATAAAAAAAAATCTCATCACTCGTGTTTCTTAAGCTTACTAAATTATAATTAAATAACGGTTATTTACTTCCCATGTATCTATTCTGCAGCTATTATTTCCATTCGCTGGTGCGTCTACTACTTCTAAAAGAAAAATTATTAATTTCCCTTTTCGTGTTTGTCGTATTGTCTACCAGATATTACCCGCGTATAGTCGCTTATTTCCCTTTTACGTTGTCTAACTTAATCGTTAGTTCTTTGCTGAACTATTTCTTGCCATTTTATCTTTAGTGCTTTACTCTTTTTTTTTCTTCTCTCTCTTTTTTTTTCTCGCGTATTACCATTGTATTCTCATTCCTGGCTATTTCTGATTTCACGACCAGATGCTTTTCTCGTGTATTCGCAGGTGTGCGGCGACCATTTAAGGAACGCCGATGATTTCGGAAAATAGGGATTTCCTCGAAAATGCTTGCGAGGGTCCCCTTTGGGCGATGTCACCCCTGCAAATTCGTCGCTCCAAAAATTTTGGGTCGTTCCTGTGTTGACCGTCTCTCACGGCTCGAAATCTGAAACACCTGCGCTGATGATGCCTGTGGGTGTAAGTGAGCGCACAATAGCGTAGCCTCTTGCATGTTTTGCTTACATCGGAGGCTTCTTGTTTAGCCTATGTAGAAGCATCCACTTAGTATTCTGTTACCTGGGGCTAAAACTACCCCTCTAATTTCTGCAGGTCAGTGCTCAGTTCGCTGACGGATTTCATTGAAACAACACGCTTCTTTTGGTCTGGTGAACTTGTCATTCAAATTTCCTCTTCTGCTTTATCTCTTTTTTTTTTTTTTTTTTTTTTTTTTGTATCGTTGCACCATGTCTGCACGTATTAATCCTCATCTCACCTCGTCGCATTTTTCGCATGCTCGACGCCAGTTGTGGTTTGGGAGAATCTGCAACTGCTCCTCGTGTGCTGCGGTGGTAGAGGATGGGGAGCTGGGCCTGGTGAATTTGTCATTCACATTTCCTCTTCTGCTTTACTCAACCTCTAACCTCACGATGTACCTAGTGCATTTCTACCTCGATTTCATTTCTATACTTTTCCTTCCGTTATACTTGCCTTCCTTATCAATTAAAACTGAATTTTCCTACTATCCACAAAACAAAACAAAAAAAATATAGTACCTTTGGATATTTCACTTCAAGGTAAGTGCTTTTTACTGTCATTTCGATAGGTTATGGTTAGGCTATGTTAGGTGACGTTTAGGCTACGCGTCGATCATGTTTGTTGCTACTTTCTTATACCATGTTTTGTTTCAGGTTCGCGTATTTTAATTGCTTTGAATACCTGCCATGGATACTAATTTTGAACCACTGCATTATCCGATACGCTGTTAATTCTCATTGCATTCCGTCGGTGTTTCCGCACGGCCATTTCTCCGCAGAAGGTGCTTACGTTTTTTTTTCTCTAGTGATATATTACTCCGGCCTATGCTTCAGAAAGTTTTGAGAGAAAAAATTAATTTTTTTTTCTTCGTCGTGCTGTGCTCCCGTTTATAGTTTCCATCCTTTGAAATGCTCGGCCTTTGCTGTACAAAATATCTTACTGAGCGTTCCCGTTCTTTTAACGATAAATTTTCCTTCTTTGCATTCTTGCTTCAAGATGGCGGCCCAAGATGGCGTCTTCCCATTCTTCCTTTTGCTCCTTGCCAGCCAGTTTGTGTACGGGGTTTCTCAAACTGGAAACACGGTCCGTCCGTTCCTCTACTCTTGCAAGCCCCGTGCATGAGCGACATCATTCTGCCTACGATTACCTTCGCTTATCCTCTGACTGCCTATCATTAATAAAATTCGAGCGGAAAATTATTATTTTTTCTCTTTTCTTTTCTTCTCTTCTCTTCCAACAAAAATTTTTTGTAAAAGGAATGATTTCTACCGTTCAGTCTTTCCCTGAAATAAAAACATTGCTTCCTCCGCAGGTTTTTTTTTCTGGGTGCTTAATTCCTGACCCATTCTTTCTCTTTTTACTTACGTAATGTATTTTCCTTACTTAATATTAATTTTCCCCTTATCGTAGCAAATTTTTTTTTTTTTTTTTCGTGTTTCGTGAACTCAAAACTGGAAAGATTGCGATGCACGTACTAGGCTGCGGTCCTGCTATGAATATTATTAATTACTTCCTGCATATTCTTCCATGTTTATACACCATTTTCTAGCTAGACTCTTTTACGAATTATTTTCGATTACTGATCAGATCGCAAAATTGTTTTTTTTTTTTTTCTTCTTTTTTTTCACCTATCAAATTTATTTTCTGCTAAACGTTTACCGTGAAAATTCAGGGATCTTCCCTCTTATTGCGCATCGCTGTTTCCTTTTTTTTTCTTTTTTTTTTTTCACAACACACACAAATTTTTTTTTCTTCGCCCAGCGTTCTTCCTACTTCCTCGGCTTAAACCAATGATTCCTGAGGTTTCGCCACGATTTTCCTCCACTGTGGATAAAGATTATTGACGGGTGCTCCTTCTGGTGTCCCTGCGCTTAGGTTTTCTTGAATGCGCTGCGACAAATAGCGGTCGGCTAAATCGAACCAAGAGGTTCCCTCTGGATTATTGGGTTGACTAAGACTTTTCAACATTCTATTTACTAAGCTAGTATCTTCTGGCTGCTCAAGTCTTCCGGTCGAGTCGCTGACCACAATTTCCTTTGGGTATGTGCGATTCGGGCCTATTTCCAAAGTGTTGGGCCCTTGTGAATTTGCTGTGGGGTGTATTGCTGCTGTTTGCTGAATTCTGTCCTGCGAACGTAGTAGATATGGATCTCTAATAACCCTTTGGCGCATTGCTTCTTGTGTTTGTCGGCTGCTACTTTCCTGATAGGAATCTTGTGACGGTATGGTCTCCTCCGTTGGTTCCGCGATTGCCTGTGTGCGCCTCGGCTCTTCAACATGTTGCGAGGGCGGAGGTACTTCCCTGCTTGTCTCCCTTCGCGCTGAACTCGACGTAGCGGGCGGCGAATTTATCGGTACTCCGATGTTGGGCGGTTGACTTACGGGCGGCATTGCTCTACTGCTTGTCGGTTGCGGCATGACTACTCTGGGAAAATCGACCCAATCCAGATAGTCGTAGTCCTGTGTGCTTTCCGATCCGTCGTCAGAGAAATCCTGCGATTGTCTGGGTACTTGTACCTCTATATTGTCCTGTACCGGTGACTCTGCTATAAGCTGGGGTAGGCGTTCAGTCCGCTTGAAGACTCGATTTTTATGCACGGTCTGATATTTGTTCGGATTTTCGACTGACCTCAACTGAACATTTACTGGGGTGGGGAACGAAACTATCTCCCAATCTCCGCAGTTAGTTCGAGCTAGCTTACGCGATAAATGTGGCTGTGAAAAAGGGGTGTGCAAAAATACTCTGTCGCCTAAATGTAGATTCTTTTCCGCAGCGTGCCTGTCTGCATACTTCTCTTGTTTCGCCGCAGCTTCTTGCAAATTTCCGTATACAATTGGTTGAATTTTCGCTAATCTGGTCTTCTTATTGAAGTGAATGGGACGATTTGTGAGGTTAGCTATCAATACGGGTATGATGCCTGATTTGTCCAGCGTGTTTACTGAACGACTCAAGCGTACTTTTCCCTGGGCGTATCTTTCTAACGGCTGTACTAGCACTTGGTTAACCTGACATCCCGAAAATTTCCCACATCGGATCCGAATAACCCTTTCCGAATACGGTTTGATGAGCTCCTTATGGACGGTCCTTCCTATCTTGGTTACGTCGGGGTTAATGGGGTTGGTCCTTTCCGCTGAAGGCACGGACAAGACCTGGGTTCGAATTTTCGACTGACGTGCTTTCCCTTTAAAATTTCTTTTCTGGTTATTCCTTCCTCTACCGTACTCTGCTCTAGCTAAATTTGCTCTGCTTTCCCGTTTCAAAATTCCTTTTCCTGCGTCGAATATGTATCCGTGCTCCTTCAATAGATCCCAGCCTAAGATTAGAGAATAATCTTGATGCAACTTCCGCTGAGTAACGTGATAGGGATGTAAAATGGTTTCTCCTCCGATTTCTACCGGTATCTCATAGCACTGAGATGTAGGTAAAGTGTTTCCAGTAATGCCTTTCACTAAAACTGCTGATCCTAAGTCACGTATACGAATCTTTCCCTTTATCTCCTTTAATAGTGAAGCACAAAAGATTGAGATACAAGCTCCGCTGTCGATGAGTGCAAACGCGTGAGTATCTCCTATCCTAACTTTCACCAACGGGAGTGCTCCATCACCTCGTACGTAACAATTTGTTAAAGTAACTCCACGGACCTTATTATAATTCCGGCCAAGGGCGGTCCCCTTATCTTGACCCGAAATTAGTTTAAAGGACGCGAATTTTGCCTGGAATACCTATTGCAATCTCTTCCTGGTGCATCCTCTTCAAAACGAACGCGGTTTTCTCTTCTGTTTCCTAAGTTCCTTGGATTCTGTGGGACGTGAGCGTCCTCTCGGTAAGTGGCGCTGTAGTTCCTGTAGGAGCGATACTGATTACCGCGGCTGTCGCCAGGGGAGAAGTTATTCTGCTGTCGCGGGTACGAAGGGTTGGGTGCCCTGTCCCATGAACCTCTTTCAGCTTGCTGCGATGGTTGCGTATAAGCTGCTCCTTCCCGATTGTTCCGATAACAAAATCGCTTGATATGGCCAAAATCGCCGCAGTTATAGCAGATGGCCGAAGTAATGTCTACGTCGGGTAAATTTCCCCTAGATTGATAATTAGTGCTTTGGAAATTTCTCATGCGATTTGCGTGCGTCCGATGCGAATTCTCTGCTTGCCTTAGCCTTTCCCTCAAATGACCTGCCTCACTTTTCAGAGCGTTCACCTGCATCTCATGAGTTGCTAGCTGCTTCGCCATCATAGAACACAAGTCAGCTATCTGGTCCGTTGAATTGGTCTGTTGCCCTAGTGAAGTCCCTGGGATCGAACTCGATTCCTGCTGGGCATCGTAAGCGTTAACGTCCCGGTCTAATAAGAGATTGTGAGACTCTTCGGCCAGCGCTCTCTGAACTGCTGCCTGAAAATTTTCCGGGGTGAAGGATAAAACCGTGCGCCTCAATTTGGGGTTTAATCCATTCAAAAACTGCGACATTTTAGTGCTGTCTACCAGTCCTCGCACTTGCTCATTTTCTAAATCCATCGTCTCCATGTAGGAATAAGCTAAGCCGTTAAGACGAGCTACATACTCGGCCACCCGTTCTCCTGGTTTTTGTCGGCAAGTCGTAAATTTCTGCATTCTCACGGTAACCGGTTGCAATGCGTCGAATCTTTGTACTATCGCCTGCTTAAATCGTTCGTACTCGGTCTCCCTCCTAATATCGACGGCCTCCGAAAGAAAGTGACTGGCGGCTCCTTTGAATTTTGCTTTAGCTGATAAAATTTTAACGGCGTCGTTCCATCCTGACAGTTCGGCGGTGCTCTCCAACGTTTCGAAAAATTGACGTGCGGTCAGATTTTCATCCGATCCGCTGAATGTGGGGATATACGCCAACATTCCCGCCATTATTGGTACGTTCTGCGGGGCTACTACACAATTTTCTGACACGGCTTCCCCTTCTAGAGTGCCCTGAAGGTCGTTCTCCTGGTTCTGTTGATCAACTATGCAATTTTCCGAAACAAAATTCTGTTCACCGTTGCTCTGTTCTCCGTTCTGTTGGTTAGCCATATATTTATTCTTTAACCTTACTAACTTAAATTCCCACGGCTTCTACTATATGCTTCGTAATCTCGTAAAGTCGCATAAAATTAGAAAAATTCCGGTGAAGCTACCACGTAAAAATAAAAAATTCACTCTAACGTAACTCGCTGCTTCGTCTGCTAACCCACTTGACTTATGATCAGAAAACAATTGTCTACGAATAAGATGATTAACGTTCCTAGCTTACTCCTAAATTGCATTCGGCTTTCAATTTAACTGTACCTAACTCGCGACACACTAAACAAAATTCCCTCAAAATATGCACATATACAACCAGCACTTCACACTAAGATATGTAATAAATTTGAACGTCTTAAATATATATATAAATACACTAGAAACATTTGAGATCAAATTATGCACTTGTAACAAAATTAATACGATAACCACTTTTTCAAGAAATTAGAACCACACCTCAAATACTTATGCTGACTTCCTAAATTCATTAAATTTTAGTGTACTAGCAATAACCTCTGTCTACTTCCCTTGCTGGATGCATATAAATCACACATTTAAAGCACAATAAATCACACTTCAATAAACACTATTTTCATTTCAAAAATTTTTTCCAGCATTATTCAATTATTACTCCTACCAATTATTTTTGCACTAGTCCTTTTTGTTACTCTTTTCCAAATATTAATCCACTCAACTACTCTCTGTCTACACTCCCAACTACCTCTACACATTTAAATGCACAATAAAACACACACTTAGATATTACATTCCCTTTTAGTCTTCCAAAACAAATCAAGATTACTGCTTAACCTTCTATTAGCTCCTATATCTTGCAGAAAAAAATTCCTCTTATCAATAATTAACCTGCCTATTCCTTCTTAAATTATCAGTTTCTTATCAATGCATTAACACACATAATAAAATCACACTTCAATAATAATGCACTTTTGATTTTAAAATATATATCACTACAACTTCTCATCACTACTCTTCTATCAGTGCCTCACCGTTAAATTATACAATCCCCAAGTTATCAATGAACCTATTATTCCTCCTAGTTACCGATTTAAAATCACAACACTCAAATGCACAAATAAACAACACATCAAAAATAATTTCACTTTGATTTGCAAGGAATTTTCCCTTGATTTTCAACGATAAATCAAAATTATTCATGAATTACACTTGTATAAATTTATTTTCTCCGTACTATTAATTTTCATGTATTTTCTGTAAGATTTCATCTATTCATTTGCTAAATTAGCAGTATCACTCTTATTTGTTTTTCTGCCTATTTCCTTAGAAATTTAAATTTATTTCAGCATAATCTGATTTCCTGCAACTTATTTACTTGCATTTCACCTTCACTATTTTTTTTGAAGTTAAAATCTTGCTACAATTTCCTTAATTTTTCTATGAAACCTGCATCTTGTTACTCAGAATTGAAGGGGAGATAATAGAAACACATCGCATTATTCTGCTAATTCTGTATACTTGATTAATTATCATGACCACCGAAAACAAATATTCTTTTTTTTTTTTTAACCACAGGATCAAAGAAATCCTGGTCCTAGCACAAATTTTATATTAATTAACCAAAGAACTGAAAAAATCCTGGTCACACGGCACCAGTTTTATATTACCACCCCTACTCGATGTGAGGGCGAACCATCTGCTGCGTCCTATTCGCTGCAGTGGGATTAATTATTAAGAAGGCCGTTAATTTTCGTAACTCTTTACTCTCTATTATCTTCCGCCTATGGGTGTCTACCGTGAAGTTGGGTTCCCTAATGGAGGGTCTCCAAGTTCAGGGTTGACGGGTGCATTGCGTTGTGTTTCATATGGGAGAACATGGGAAACCCATATTCCTCCATATGCCGCTTGAAATTTAATAAACTCATGTCAGATTTGGACCTTTTATTTTCCTGCGACTGGGTTTGCTAAATGTTAAAAGTTATTTTCTTCTTAAAATCTTGGAGTTGTTACTCTACCAAAACTTTACGATTGTTCTACTTAATTATTCAGGTTAAAATAAACAAAGATTCACTTATTTTGAATTTTCAAAGATTTGAGAAACTCGGGTAAATTTCATTATAAAATACAGAATTTATTTTCATTTGTGTTTCCTTAAAATCTATTACACTGATCGGTGGAGATTTCTATTAATTTAAACCAAAATATATTTTAAGTTCATTATGCTTTTTGATATTCGCAATCATATTTTAAAGTTCACCTTCCGCAAAATATAAGACACATTATGTTATTCAGCACTTGCAAGAGATTAAAATTATCTTTTCTACCGAGGATGTATAGGAGACAAAATCATGATCATGCTAACGAGATATTGGGAATTATGAAATTTTTCTCACCAAATTCTTTTCTTTTCATCTATTTCGTTGTCGTCCGGTATTACTTATAGGTATAAAGTCTATGGTTGGGACCTCATCCGGTCCTGCTGAATGCACACTGCCCGCATAAGATCACTCGATGCTTCACCCAAAATTTGCGTAAAAACCTCTCAGGGAAAAACATCATACTTCCCTTCACCTGGAAATCAACTTGCTCAATTTTTAGCGTCTTCTCAGGAGAAAAGCTCCTAACTAAATTCTTTCTGCGATATTCTGCCCAGGATTCATCTAGAGTCCATCTTTCCTCTCTGCGTTCACCCAGAAATAGCAGTCATCATTCCATCCCGTGTTCTCCCAAAATCATCTCCGCCTAAAAAAAAAAAAACTTTTTCTCTCGTCTATGTTTAAGGGGTTCGGGGGTGTTCCTGTCCTACCCAAATGGTTCTCCCCTTATTGGTTGGGCCGCTTTTCCTCGCTTCGGCATTGGTTTACATCCCTGTATGGGAATCCCTCCGATTCGTTGGCAAAGGCTTGAGAACATCGAGTTTTCTTGAAGATGAATATTCCTTTATCTTGTCAACTGCTCCGCGGGATGTCCGCGCTGCCTTAGAATTTTCACGTACGCTTCCTGTATGACTCTTTCTGTTGGTGTCAACCAGTTACGCCCACTACGAGAAATATGCCCTGTTCGTTGCCCGCTAGCGTGCGTAAAACGTGACTTCGTTAATAGCGAAAGGTCCAGTAAATTGGCCCCCACCTGTGATTGCGAGCATTTCATTCTCGTAGCGTTGCTTGCTAAAACCTCCGAGTTTTCTCTTTACTAACCTAGGGGTGTGTTTCGTGCGTATTCTTACTGGAATTTCCGGAGAGCTCGGGGAACACAAAATAAAATAAAAAAAACAATTCAAAAGAATGATGAAAAAAAAATAAGGAATTTCCTCCTCAAGAAAGAAATCTGCTCAGCCAGGTCTTAGAAAAATTATGAAATAGGTATTATAATTATCCTCTTAGAACGCCTGTCCACATTATGCTTCTCGGATTTTCTTTCCCAATTCCCGCGCTCTCTAAATTGTTTACTTGGTAACTACTCTTCCTCGTTTAACTATTTCCTCGTACTATGCGATACCGTAGGAATTATTTGGTGAATATATTGCTTTCCCACACTTACTAATTTGTAGGCCCCCTTTCCGAAATTCATACCTACGAAATCATGGTCCTCCAATGTTACACGATATTCCGGAGGACATACGGGTAACAGTGATTGTAATCAGTCGTCGGCGTACGGACACGTGCGAAGACCCTGAAGAAGCTGCAATGCCTGGACATGGAAGACGTGAACGGTTTCAGCAGTTATCGGACTTTCCCGGCTCTCAAGTGGATTTCAGCAGTTATGGAATCTGTGACACGAACCACAGCTGAAGTTTATGATGCTTCACCTGCCAAGGAATCCCAGCATAAAAGAGAACTGTCATTGGTACCTGAAGCAACCACTAAATCTGTGCCACGAACCACAGCTGAAGTTTATGATGCTTCGCCTGCCAAGGAATCCCAGCATAAAAGAGAACTGTCATTGGTACCTGAAGCAACCACTAAATCTGTGACACGAACCACAGCTGAAGTTTATGATGCTTCACCTGCCAAGGAATCCCAGCATAAAAGAGAACTGTCATTGGTACCTGAAGCAACCACTAAATCTGTGACACGAACCACAGCTGAAGTTTATGATGCTTCACCTGCCAAGGAATCCCAGCATAAAAGAGAACTGTCATTGGTACCTGAAGCAACCACTAAATCTGTGACACGAACCACAGCTGAAGTTTATGATGCTTCGCCTGCCAAGGAATCCCAGCATAAAAGAGAACTGTCATTGGTACCTGAAGCAACCACTAAATCTGTGACACGAACCACAGCTGAAGTTTATGATGCTTCGCCTGCCAAGGAATCCCAGCATAAAAGAGAACTGTCATTGGTACCTGAAGCAACCACTAAATCTGTGACACGAACCACAGCTGAAGTTTATGATGCTTCGCCTGCCAAGGAATCCCAGCATAAAAGAGAACTGTCATTAGTACCTGAAGCAACCACTAAATCTGTGACACAAACCACAGCTGAAGTTTATGATGCTTCACCTGCCAAGGAATCCCAGCATAAAAGAGAACTGTCATTGGTACCTGAAGCAACCACTAAATCTGTGACACGAACCACAGCTGAAGTTTATGGTGCTTCACCTGCTAAGGAATCCCAGCATAAAAGAGAACTGTCATTGGTACCTGAAGCAACCACTAAATCTGTGACATGAACCACAGCTGAAGTTTATGATGCTTCACCTGCCAAGGAATCCCAGCATAAAGTAGAACTGTCATTGGTACCTGAAGCAACCACTAAATCTGTGACACAAACCACAGCTGAACAGAAAAAAATGTTTGATCTGCAAACTGCTTGAATGATCTATTCTTCAAACTCTCCATTTCACAAGGTTGTAAATAAGGAGTTCAAAAACCTTATTGAAATGCATTATCCTGGCTATAAGCCACCAAAAGAACAGGATGTAGCAGGTTGTTTGTTACAGGGTTTGAAAAATATCTGAAAAGTTACATGCCCAGCTGGGCAAGTGCAGAAGATATTTACTTGCCCAGAAGTAAAATCTACATGCCCAGAAAAGTTTATCTTTTAAGATAACAAAACAGGAGCCTCATTTTTTTAAAGTTAAAAATTATGCAAAACTTTTTATACATCTTTTGCATTGCCATTTTAAAGTGTCTGTGTTCGAAGTGCACAAAAGCATATATCTTAAGTTTAAAGAAAGGTAATCGATGGTATTTGAGAAATCTAGTGATTATGCCATGTCCAAGAATTTTTAATATACGCCCTGTGTTTTGCAAAAAATAAAAAAAAAATAGTCATAGTTAACCGTACAGTAGTTTAAGTAGTTTTCAACAATTTTGAATGTAAAAATTATTTATCTTTTTACTCTTGTGCAAACGGAAGTGATTTTGCATCATAAAATATCCCAAGAATTGTTTAGAAACAAAGGCAATCCTTACGTTTTAGACTACTGTTGTGTGCACTTATAGTTATTAAACTATATTACCACCTGCACCCCCCCTCCCCCCACACACACATTACTTGAAAAAATTGCTGGTGGTATCGGCAATTTTAGGAAGGTTTTGGCAAGCAGCGCACCACATAATAGTCTTGTTGTCATTTGACTTTAGCCAATTAAATGTTTTTATCTAAGATTCCTGAACTATCAGACGGTGTTTTTTTGCGTACACTTTATCATAGTCCGCTTGCGTAAGTTTCAATTTTGCCAACGACGCAGATTCCAATTCTGAAATTACATCATTCAACAATGCAGAAGACGAATTTGTAACTACCGCTGACAGATCGGGAATTTCACATAATTGCTTACTATGAGATTTACTCTCGTTGCTGGATTCCCCCACCCCCCACCCCCAAAAAAATCATATCCGTTACTAAATGTAATTTATGTCCGCAGCCCTAACACAAACTACTGTTCTCTCAGACAAACTACGACGTAAGTTATCGGTGTCGAGCATTTTTGCTCTTCTCCCGGCTAAGTGCACAGGCTCGTTCTTAAATCTTAAACGAAACTTAGGCTTTACTTCAGTAGTACTGCTGTTGTGCATGTTGGGAGGGGGGGGAGGGGGCTCGGTGGGAAGCTTCCAATTCCCCTCCCTCACTCCTCGCGGCAAGTTGTTTCAGAGACCCCACCCCACCCGGGGCTGTGCAATAAATATTCTGTTATCACTCCCTCCTCATAAAGCCCGGCTTTTTTGCCCATCAGTCTGCGTCCTCCTGTTTCAGGGCAGTTTACGCATTTTGTCACTAAACACCGGAGGCTAGTTTCATCCGAGGCAAGCATCCTGTCATTAACTGTAAACAACATCTGGAGCAAAACTACGTATGGCCCCAATTTCTGGATGTAGAGCATAATATATTTGAAGAAGCGCTATCCCCCTGGCTTTGGCATTCATTCCGTAACAATAATACAACTTCTGGTGATGAAAAACATGCGACGACAGTATTTCCTACTAGGAACAGAACTGGTACTACAGACAAAAATAAAGAGAAAATTGAATATTTATTCACAAGAAAAGTCACTTACCACAAGAGACTGTTTGAAAAACTGAAAAAAATCAGCACTAAATATAAAATTAGGTTAGCTCCAGGTTTGTATAACAAAATTAAAAAACACTTACCATCCCTAAAACAAAAAGAAGAAAATACTTTACTCCAGGAAGGAGTCATTTATAAAATAGTTTGTTCTTGTGGATTACCATATATAGGAGAAACAGGAAGAAGGTTAACCACCAGAATTAAAGAACACAAAGCAGCAATAAGGAACAGCTCAAATAAAACAGGATTAGACAGGCACATACAAGAAACTGGCCACAAAATGGACTGGGACTCCTTAAAAGTGATCAAACATCAATCCCATGCAATTATCCAGAAATTAGAGGAATCCCTGGAAATTTACAAGACACAAGGTGGCAACATCAATGACTATGCTGGATGGAAAATCCATCAGGCTTGGTCACCAGACCTGTGGAAGTAGAAGGAAGCAAGAACTCCTGACGAAGATCTAGTGTTTAGATCGAAAATTTGAGAGGTAATGTACCTAATAAATTAATCCTCGATAATTCCCGTTAAATATTTATAATTCTGAAAGTAATAAGAAGAAGCCATGAAGTCATTAATTACTAGAATTAAAGAAGATTATAGGTCGGAAACGTGTCAGAGCGTCGAGAAATTATTTAGGGAAGCAAGAACTCCTGACGAAGATCTAGTGTTTAGATCAAAAATTTGAGAGGTAATGTACCTTAATAAATTTATCCTCGATAATTCCCGTTAAATATTTATAATACTGAAAGTAATAAGAGGAAGCCATGAAGTCATTAATTACTAGAATTAAAGAAGATTACGGGTCGGAAACGTGGCAGAGCGTCGAGAAATTATTTAGGGAAGCAAGAACTCCTGCGAAGATCTAGTGTTTAGATCGAAAATTTGAGAGGTAATGTACCTTAATAAATTTATCCTCGATAATTCCCGTTAAATATTTATAATACTGAAAGTAATAAGAGGAAGCCATGAAGTCATTAATTACTAGAATTAAAGAAGATTACCGGTCGGAAACGTGGCAGAGCGTCAAGAAATTATTTAGGGAAGCAAGAACTCCTGACGAAGATCTAGTGTATAGATCTAAAATTTGAGAGGTAATGTACCTTAATAAATTTATCCTCGATAATCCCCGTTAAATATTTATAATACTGAAAGTAATAAGAGGAAGCCATGAAGTCATTAATTACTAGAATTAAAGAAGATTACGGGTCGGAAACGTGGCAGAGCGTCAAGAAATTATTTAGGGAAGCAAGAACTCCTGACGAAGATCTAGTGTATAGATCTAAAATTTGAGAGGTAATGTACCTTAATAAATTTATCCTCGATAATTCCCGTTAAATATTTATAATACTGAAAGTAATAAGAGGAAGCCATGAAGTCATTAATTACTAGAATTAAAGAAGATTACCGGTCGGAAACGTGGCAGAGCGTCAAGAAATTATTTAGGGAAGCAAGAACTCCTGACGAAGATCTAGTGTATAGATCTAAAATTTGAGAGGTAATGTACCTTAATAAATTTATCCTCGATAATTCCCGTTAAATATTTATAATACTGAAAGTAATAAGAGGAAGCCATGAAGTCATTAATTACTAGAATTAAAGAAGATTACGGGTCGGAAACGTGGCAGAGCGTCAAGAAATTATTTAGGGAAGCAAGAACTCCTGACGAAGATCTAGTGTATAGATCTAAAATTTGAGAGGTAATGTACCTTGACAAATTATCCTCGATAATTCCCGTTAAATATTTATAATACTGAAAGTAATAAGAGGAAGCCATGAAGTCATTAATTACTAGAATTAAAGAAGATTACAGGTCGGAAACGTGGCAGAGCGTCAAGAAATTATTTGGGGAAGCAAGAACTCCTGACGAAGATCTAGTGTATAGATCTAAAATTTGAGAGGTAATGTACCTTGACAAATTATCCTCGATAATTCCCGTTAAATATTTATAATACTGAAAGTAATAAGAGGAAGCCATGAAGTCATTAATTACTAGAATTAAAGAAGATTACAGGTCGGAAACGTGGCAGAGCGTCAAGAAATTATTTGGGGAAGCAAGAACTCCTGACGAAGATCTAGTGTATAGATCTAAAATTTGAGAGGTAATGTACCTTGACAAATTATCCTCGATAATTCCCGTTAAATATTTATAATACTGAAAGTAATAAGAGGAAGCCATGAAGTCATTAATTACTAGAATTAAAGAAGATTACGGGTCGGAAACGTGGCAGAGCGTCAAGAAATTATTTAGGGAAGCAAGAACTCCTGACGAAGATCTAGTGTATAGATCTAAAATTTGAGAGGTAATGTACCTTAATAAATTTATCCTCGATAATTCCCGTTAAATATTTATAATACTGAAAGTAATAAGAGGAAGCCATGAAGTCATTAATTACTAGAATTAAAGAAGATTACGGGTCGGAAACGTGGCAGAGCGTCAAGAAATTATTTAGGGAAGCAAGAACTCCTGACGAAGATCTAGTGTATAGATCTAAAATTTGAGAGGTAATGTACCTTGACAAATTATCCTCGATAATTCCCGTTAAATATTTATAATACTGAAAGTAATAAGAGGAAGCCATGAAGTCATTAATTACTAGAATTAAAGAAGATTACAGGTCGGAAACGTGGCAGAGCGTCAAGAAATTATTTGGGGAAGCAAGAACTCCTGACGAAGATCTAGTGTATAGATCTAAAATTTGAGAGGTAATGTACCTTGACAAATTATCCTCGATAATTCCCGTTAAATATTTATAATACTGAAAGTAATAAGAGGAAGCCATGAAGTCATTAATTACTAGAATTAAAGAAGATTACAGGTCGGAAACGTGGCAGAGCGTCAAGAAATTATTTGGGGAAGCAAGAACTCCTGACGAAGATCTAGTGTATAGATCTAAAATTTGAGAGGTAATGTACCTTGACAAATTATCCTCGATAATTCCCGTTAAATATTTATAATACTGAAAGTAATAAGAGGAAGCCATGAAGTCATTAATTACTAGAATTAAAGAAGATTACGGGTCGGAAACGTGGCAGAGCGTCAAGAAATTATTTAGGGAAGCAAGAACTGCTGACGAAGATCTAGTGTGTAGATCTAAAATTTGAGAGGTAATGTACCTTAATAAATTTATCCTCGATAATTCCCGTTAAATATTTATAATACTGAAAGTAATAAGAGGAAGCCATGAAGTCATTAATTACTAGAATTAAAGAAGATTACGGGTCGGAAACATGGCAGAGCGTCAAGAAATTATTTGGGGAAGCAAGAACTCCTGACGAAGATCTAGTGTATAGATCTAAAATTTGAGAGGTAATGTACCTTAATAAATTTATCCTCGATAATTCCCGTTAAATATTTATAATACTGAAAGTAATAAGAGGAAGCCATGAAGTCATTAATTACTAGCATTTTTTTTTTTTTTTTGTAGAGTAGAAAAATTTCCATTCCAAATTTCTTTTTCTTTAAACCTAGTTGCCCGACCAGGCAACTAGATTTCATTTTCACTTGCCCAGGCCAATCATTTACATGACCCAGGCATCTTGGGCATGATATTTTTCAAGCCCTGTTGTTAGACGAGGCTTTGATAATGAAATAGAGAAATGTTCTCAGTCTTTAAAAGGTAAGATAGTCTGCACGAGTGCACATGGCAGGTCCAATGTCCATAATGAAGCAGTTGTTTGTTCTTGTGTAACAACTTCAGATGGTAATGTCTATTTAGTGTACGATTTTAACACTTCTGGCATCCCCCATACAAGTGATTACCTCGAACAAATTTCTGTGCTGTTTGAAATGAGCAAAAAAAAAAAAAAAAAAAAATCCATTGTAAAGTTAGGAGTTTTATAACAGACAATGCTTCAAATATGATGAAGATGAAGAAAGAAATGGAGAAAAACGTTGATGGTATCACACATGGTTGAACAGCTCACATTGTAAACCTTCTTGCAAAAGATCTACAGATTTCAAACATCAAATAACAGAGTACACAAATTGTGAAGTATTTTAGAAATCATGATTTTGTTAGATCAGCATATAAACAAGCTGGTGGATTAGCTCTTGTGTTCCCCCAAGATGTATGCTGGAATTCCATGTGCGACGTTTAAGAAGTTACATCAATAACTGGCCAATACTCATGGCAATAGTGGTTAACGATAAAGACAGCAATGTTGAATCTAAAATTAAATAAAAGGTAATGAATTTGGGTAAATTGGCAATGCTCTTGATAGAGTCCAGAGGAATGATTGCAAAATTTCTGAGGCAGTTGTACTCATACATGAGACCGGCCGATGACAAAAAAAGGCTGAACTTTTTAACTGGGTGGAAAATTGGGACACGCGAACGCGCAGTGGGCAAATTCAAATACAGCATATATACAATATTTAAGAGTACGCTAGCCATATGGAATTATTTTCTGTAAATTGTGTAAGTAAATATTAAAGTGAAGCACATTATTATATTCACAATAGAAAAGTAGGGATTTAAGAACAAAATAAAATGAAATATTTAAAAAAATCAGATTTAAAACTTACATGTGAATCTTTACTAGCCAAATCCTGAGGTGAAAAGTATTTGTCTAGGAAACTTTGTGAATTTAGTCAAGCAATTAGAAACTGGCAAGAATTAGAAACATTTATCCACAGTAACTTGTACAAAAATCTAGTGGATAATGCTTACCTTGGCATTCCTTTCTAGCGACGGAAACATTTCGCGCATGTGTTTTCCGGTCTTTGTTGATGTTATTGTCCTAAAGTCCATTGTATGCGATGACTGGCTTTACTTCTCACACTTTTCGCTGGGTATACTCATTGGATCTTTGTCTTAGGATTCAAACATCAATTTTTACCGTTCTTTATACTCGAAATTTTCGTCCATACTCTGGGCATCTTCAGGAGCATGGCGACTTTACCACCGATGTTCGTGGTTAACTTCGCGCTAATGGAGTCCGATACTCCTTGTTGCCATTCGTCGGAAATACTTTCCTGGATATATTTCGTTATCAAGCCCGGCTGGCGCCATCTATGTTTCGTTAAAAACACTTTTTTTTTTTTTTAAATTTTCTTCTCTTATCCTGGTTTTCTTGTCTTTTTTTCCCGGTTTTTCTTTTGTTTTTGTTTTTGTTTTTTCTTGTCTTATTAGTTCTTTCCACAGGCCAAATAATGTGCTAGGGTTGTTCTCGTTACATACCCTTGCTTTATTTTTCTAGATTAATATTGCTTCTTCCCTCCTCATTTACCTTTCCGATTTTTTATTCTTTTTTAGCATTTTAATTTTATCGAACTTTGGGGAGGAGGGAAGAAGCAATATTAATCTACAAAAATAAAGCAAGGGTATGTAACCAGAACGACCCTAGCACATTATCGGGCCTGTGGAAAGAACTAATAAGACAAGAAAAACAACAACAAAAGAAAAACCGGGAAAAAAAGACAAGAAAACCAGGATAGGAGAAGAAAATTTAAAAAAAAAAAATACAAAAAAAAAAAAGAATAAAGTGTTTTTAACGAAACATAGATGGCGCCAGCCGGGCTTGATAACGAAATATATCCAGGAAAGTTTTTCCGACGAATGGCAACAAGGAGTATCGGACTCCATTAGCGCGAAGTTAACGACGAACATCGGTGGTAAAGTCGCCACGCTCCTGAAGATGCCCAGAGTATGGGCAAAATTTCGAGTATAAAGAACGGTAAAAACTGATGTTTGAATCCTAAGGCAAAGATCCAATGAGTATACCCAGCGAAAAGTGTGAGAAGTAAAGCCAGTCATCGCATACAACGGACTTTAGGACAATAACATCAACAAAGACCGGAAAACACGTGCACGAAATGTTCCCGTCGCTAGAAAGGAATGCCAAGGTAAGCATTATCCGCTAGTTTTTTGTACAAGTTACTTTGAAAAATCGCACGTAAAAGAGAATTGTAGAATAATTAGAGCTTTATAATAGTCAGAATTAGAACTACTAAGTGGAATTGATATATCCAAAGATTAGTTTTTAGTCATTGAAGAAGTCAGTAAAGTATTTCTTAATGTAACCTTATGAGATGGCTTGCAAAATTTTTTTGCTTGCGTTGTGAATATGGTGACATGAATCTCCATCAATGTCAAGCAAGTGGGGAGATTTTCTCTGCAGAATTCTTGTTTTTCACCCTCCCATGACACATTCTTTCCACTTAGCTTTCAAACAAGCAAAACAAATTCCATCTTAGAAAGAAAGAATGAAAAAAACAACAATAAAAAAACGGAAAGCTGCGTCACAGAACTTTTTGGAGGCTTCGGCCCGACGTAGTACTGGCCGGAAGCCGTGCCCCCCACCTTAGCTTTCAAACAAGCAAAACAAATTCCTTCTTAGAAAGAAAGAATGAAAAAAACAACAATAAAAAAAACGGAAAGCTGCGTCACGAACTTTTTGGAGGCTTCGGCCCAACGTAGTACTGGCCCGAAGCCGTGCCCCCCCCCCCCACATTAGCTTTCAAACAAGCAAAACAAATTCCTTCTTAGAAAGAAAGAATGAAAAAAACAACAATAAAAAAAAACGGAAAGCTGCGTCACGAACTTTTTGGAGGCTTCGGCCCGACGTAGTACTGGCCCGAAGCCGTGCCCCTTCCCCCTAGCTTTCAAACAATCAAAACAAATTCCTTCTTAGAAAGAAAGAATGAAAAAAACAACAATAAAAAAAAACGGAAAGGTGCGTCACAAACTTTTTGGAGGCTTCGCCCGACGTAGTACTGGCCCGAAGCCGTGCCCCTCCCCCTAGCTTTCAAACAAGCAAAACAAATTCCTTCTTAGAAAGAAAGAATGAAAAAAACAACAATAAAAAAAACGGAAAGCTGCGTCACGAACTTTTTGGAGGCTTCGGCCCGACGTAGTACTGGCCCGAAGCCGTGCCCCCCCCCCCCCCCCCTCAGCTTTCAAACAAGCAAAACAAATTCCTTCTTAGAAAGAAAGAATGAAAAAAACAACAATAAAAAAAACGGAAAGCTGCGTCACGAACTTTTTGGAGGCTTCGGCCCGACGTAGTACTGGCCCGAAGCCGTGCCCCGCCCCCCCACCTTAGCTTTCAAACAAGCAAAACAAATTCCTTCTTAGAAAGAAAGAATGAAAAAAACAACAATGAAAAAAACGGAAAGCTGCGTCACGAACTTTTTGGAGGCTTCGGCCCGACTTAGTACTGGCCCGAAGCCGTGCCCCCACCCCCACCCCCCACATTAGCTTTCAAACAAGCAAAACAAATTCCTTCTTAGAAAGAAAGAATGAAAAAAAACAACAATAAAAAAAACGGAAAGCTGCGTCACGAACTTTTTGGAGGCTTCGGCCCGACGTAGTACTGGCCCGAAGCCATGCCCCCCCCCCCCTTAGCTTTCAAACAAGCAAAACAAATTCCTTCTTAGAAAGAAAGAATGAAAAAAAAACCAATAAAAAAAACGGAAAGCTGCGTCACGAACTTTTTGGAGGCTTCGGCCCGACGTACTACTGGCCCGAAGCCATGCCCCCCCCACCTTAGCTTTCAAACAAGCAAAAAAATTCCTTCTTAGAAAGAAAGAATGAAAAGAAAAAAAAAACAACAATAAAAAAAACCGAAAGCTGCGTCACGAACTTTTTGGAGGCTTAGGCCCGACGTAGTACTGGCCCGAAGCCGTGCCTCCCCCCCTAGCTTTCAAACAAGCAAAACAAATTCCTTCTTAGAAAGAAAGAATGAAAACAACAACAATAAAAAAAACGGAAAGCTGCGTCACAAACTTTTGGAGGCTTCGGCCCGACGTAGTACTGGCCCGAAGCCGTGCCCCCCCTAGCTTTCAAACAAGCAAAACAAATTCCTTCTTAGAAAGAAAAAATGAAAAAAACAACAATAAAAAAAACGGAAAGCTGCGTCACGAACTTTATGGAGGCTTCGGCCCGACGTAGTACTGGCCAGAAGCCGTGCCCCCCCCCCAGCTTTCAAACAAGCAAAACAAATTCCTGCTTAGAAAGAAAGAATGAAAAAAACAACAATAAAAAAAACGGAAAGCTGCGTCACGAACTTTATGGAGGCTTCGGCCCGACGTAGTACTGGCCAGAAGCCGTGCCTCCCCCCCCCCGCCTAGCTTTCAAACAAGCAAAACAAATTCCTTCTTAGAAAGAAAGAATGAAAAAAACAACAATAAAAAAAACGGAAAGCTGCGTCACAAACTTTTTGGAGGCTTCGGCCCGACGTAGTACTGGCCCGAAGCCGTGTCCCCCCCACCTTCGCTTTCAAACAAGCAAAACAAATTCCTTCTTAGAAAGAAAGAATGAAAAAAACAACAATAAAAAAAACGGAAAGCTGCGTCACGAACTTTTTGGAGGCTTCAGCCCGACGTAGTACTGGCCCGAAGCCGTGCCCCCCCCACCTTAGCTTTCAAACAAGCAAAACAAATTCCTTCATAGAAAGAAAGAATGAAAAAAACAACAATAAGAAAAACGGAAAGCTGCGTTACGAACTTTTTGGAGGCTTCGGCCCGACGTAGTACTGGCCGGAAGCCGAGCCCCCCCCCCACACATTAGCTTTCAAACAAGCAAAACAAATTCCTTCTTAGAAAGAAAGAATGAAAAAAAAAACAATAAAAAAAACGGAAAGCTGCGTCACGAACTTTTTGGAGGCTTCGGCCCGACGTAGTACTGGCCCGAAGCCGTGCCCCCCCCCCCCTTAGCTTTCAAACAAGCAAAATAAATTCCTTCTTAGAAAGAAAGAATGAAAAAAACAAACAATAAAAAAAAACGGAAAGCTGCGTCACGAACTTTTTGGAGGCTTCGGCCCGACGTACTACTGGCCGAAGCCGTGCCCCCCCCTCACCTTAGCTTTCAAACAAGCAAAACAAATTCCTTCTTAGAAAGAAAGAATGAAAAAAAACAACAATAAAAAAAACGGAAAGCTGCGTCACAAACTTTTTGGAGGCTTCGGCCCGACGTAGTACTGGCCCGAAGCCGTGCCCCCCTCCCACCTTAGCTTTCAAACAAGCAAAACAAATTCCTTCTTAGAAAGAAAGAATGAAAAAAACAACAATAAAAAAACGGAAAGCTGCGTCACGAACTTTTTGGAGGCTTCGGCCCGACGTAGTACTGGCCCGAAGCCGTGCCCCCCCCCCCCCCCCTTAGCTTTCAAACAAGCAAAACAAATTCCTTCTTAGAAAGAAAGAATGAAAAAAAACAACAATAAAAAAACGGAAAGCTGCGTCACAAACTTTTGGAGGCTTCGGCCCGACGTAGTACTGGCCCGAAGCCGTGCCCCCCCCACCTTAGCTTTCAAACAAGCAAAACAAATTCCTTCATAGAAAGAAAGAATGAAAAAAACAACAATAAGAAAAAGGGAAAGCTGCGTCACGAACTTTTTGGAGGCTTCGGCCCGACGTAGTACTGGCCCGAAGCCGTGCCCCCCCCCCCCACATTAGCTTTCAAACAAGCAAAACAAATTCCTTCTTAGAAAGAAAGAATGAAAAAAACAACAATAAAAAAAACGGAAAGCTGCGTCACGAACTTTTTGGAGGCTTCGGCCCGACGTAGTACTGGCCCCAAGCCGTGCCCCCCCCCTTAGCTTTCAAACAAGCAAAACAAATTCCTTCTTAGAAAGAAAGAATGATAAAAACAACAATAAAAAAAAACGGAAAGCTGCGTCACGAACTTTTTGGAGGCTTCGGCCCGACGTACTACTGGCCCGAAGCCGTGCCCCCCCCCCCCCCACCTTAGCTTTCAAACAAGCAAAACAAATTCCTTCTTAGAAAGAAAGAATGAAAAAAACAACAATAAAAAAAACGGAAAGCTGCGTCACGAACTTTTTGGAGGCTTCGGCCCGACGTAGTACTGGCCCGAAGCCGTGCCCCCCTAGCGTTCAAACAAGCAAAACAAATTCCTTCGTAGAAAGAAAGAATGAAAAAAACAACAATAAAAAAAACGGAAAGCTGCGTCACAAGCTTTTTGGAGGCTTCGGCCCGACGTACTACTGGCCCGAAGCCGTGCCCCCCCCCACCTTAGCTTTCAAACAAGCAAAACAAATTCCTTCTTAGAAAGAAAGAATGAAAAAACCAACAATAAAAAAAACGGAAAGCTGCGTCACGAACTTTTTGGAGGCTTCGGCCCGACGTAGTACTGGCCCGAAGCCGTGCCCCCCTAGCGTTCAAACAAGCAAAACAAATTCCTTCGTAGAAAGAAAGAATGAAAAAAACAACAATAAAAAAAACGGAAAGCTGCGTCACGAACTTTTTGGAGGCTTCGGCCCGACGTAGTACTGGCCCGAAGCCGTGCCCCCTCCCTAGCTTTCAAACAAGCAAAACAAATTGCTTTTTAGAAAGAAAGAATGAAAAAAACAACAATAAAAAAAACGGAAAGCTGCGTCACGAACTTTTTGGAGGCTTCGGCCCGACGTAGTACTGGCCAGAAGCCGTGCCCCCCCCCCCAGCTTTCAAACAAGCAAAACAAATTCCTGCTTAGAAAGAAAGAATGAAAAAAACAACAATAAAAAAAACGGACAGCTGCGTCACGAACTTTTTGGAGGCTTCGGCCCGACGTAGTACTGGCCCGAAGCCGTGTCCCCCCCCCACCTTAGCTTTCAAACAAGCAAAACAAATTCCTTCTTAGAAAGAAAGAATGAAAAAAACAACAATAAAAAAAACGGAAAGCTGCGTCACGAACTTTTTGGAGGCTTCGGCCCGACGTAGTACTGGCCCGAAGCCGTGCCCCCCCCCCTTAGCTTTCAAACAAGCAAAACAAATTCCTTCTTAGAAAGAAAGAATGAAAAAAACAACAATAAAAAAAACGGAAAGCTGCGTCACAAACTTTTTGGAGGCTTCGGCCCGACGTAGTACTGGCCCGAAGCCGTGCCCCCCCCCACCTTAGCTTTCAAACAAGCAAAACAAATTCCTTCATAGAAAGAAAGAATGAAAAAAACAACAATAAGAAAAACGGAAAGCTGCGTTACGAACTTTTTGGAGGCTTCGGCCCGACGTAGTACTGGCCGGAAGCCGAGCCCCCACATTAGCTTTCAAACAAGCAAAACAAATTCCTTCTTAGAAAGAAAGAATGAAAAAAAAACAACAATAAAAAAAACGGAGAGCTGCTTCACGAACTTTTTGGAGGCTTCGGCCCGACGTAGTACTGGCCCGAAGCCGTGCCCCCCCCTAGCTTTCAAACAAGCAAAACAAATTCCTTCTTAGAAAGAAAGAATGAAAAAAAACAACAATAAAAAAAACGGAAAGCTGCGTCACGAACTTTTTGGAGGCTTCGGCCCGACGTAGTACTGGCCCGAAGCCGTGCCCCCTTCCACCTTAGCTTTCAAACAAGCAAAACAAATTCCTTCTTAGAAAGAAAGAATGAAAAAAACAACAATAAAAAAAACGGAAAGCTGCGTCACGAACTTTTTGGAGGCTTCGGTCCGACGTAGTACAGGCCCGAAGCGTGCCCCCCCCCCCCCCTAGCTTTCAAACAAGCAAAACAAATTCCTCCTTAGAAAGAAAGAATGAAAAAAACAACAATAAAAAAAACGGAAAGCTGCGTCACGAACTTTTTGGAGGCTTCGGCCCGACGTACTACTGGCCGAAGCCCCCCCCCCACCTTAGCTTTCAAACAAGCAAAACAAATTCATTCTTAGAAAGAAAGAATGAAAAAAACAACAATAAAAAAAACGGAAAGCTGCGTCACGAACTTTTTGGAGGCTTCGGCACGACGTAGTACTGGCCCGAAGCCGTGCCCCCCCCCCTAGCTTTCAAACAAGCAAAACAAATTCCTTCTTAGAAAGAAAGAATGAAAAAAACAACAATAAAAAAAACGGAAAGCTGCGTCACAAACTTTTTGGAGGCTTCGGCCCGACGTAGTACTGGCCCGAAGCCGTGCCCCCCCCTAGCTTTCAAACAAGCAAAACAAATTCCTTCTTAGAAAGAAAGAATGAAAAAAACAACAATAAAAAAAACGGAAAGCTGCGTCACGAACTTTTTGGAGGCTTCGGCCCGACGTACTACTGGCCGAAGCCGTGCCCCCCCCCCCCCACCTTAGCTTTCAAACAAGCAAACCAAATTCCTTCTTAGAAAGAAAGAATGAAAAAAACAACAATAAAAAAAACAACAATAAAAAAAACGGAAAGCTGCGTCACGAACTTTTGGAGGCTTCGGCCCGACGTACTACTGGCCCGAAGCCGTGCTCCTCCCCCCCCCACCTTAGCTTTCAAACAAGCAAAACAAATTCCTTCTTAGAAAGAAAGAATGAAAAAAACAACAATAAAAAAAACCGGAAAGCTGCGTCACAAACTTTTTGGAGGCTTCGGCCCGACGTAGTACTGGCCCGAAGCCGTGCCCCCCCCCCTAGCTTTCAAACAAGCAAAACAAATTCCTTCTTAGAAAGAAAGAATGAAAAAAACAACAATAAAAAAAACCGGAAAGCTGCGTCACAAACTTTTTGGAGGCTTCGGCCCGACGTAGTAGTGGCCCGAAGCCGTGCCCCCCCCCTAGCTTTCAAACAAGCAAAACAAATTCCTTCTTAGAAAGAAAGAATGAAAAAAAACAACAATAAAAAAAACGGAAAGCTGCGTCACGAACTTTTTGGAGGCTTCGGCCCGACGTACTACTGGCCCGAAGCCGTGCCCTCCCCCCTTAGCTTTCAAACAAGCAAAACAAATTCCTTCTTAGAAAGAAAGAATGAAAAAAACAACAATAAAAAAAACGGAAAGCTGCGTCACGAACTTTTTGGAGGCTTCGGCCCGACGTAGTACTGGCCCGAAGCCGTGCCCCCCCTAGCTTTCAAACAAGCAAAACAAATTCCTTCTTAGAAAGAAAGAATGAAAAAAACAACAATAAAAAGAACGGAAAGCTGCGTCACGAACTTTATGGAGGCTTCGGCCCGACGTAGTATTGGCCAGAAGCCGTGCCCCCCCCCCTAGCTTTCAAACAAGCAAAACAAATTCCTTCTTAGAAAGAAAGAATGAAAAAAACAACAATAAAAAAAACGGAAAGCTGCGTCACGAACTTTTTGGAGGCTTCGGCCCGACGTAGTACTGGCCCGAAGCCGTGCCCCCCTAGCTTTCAAACAAGCAAAACAAATTCCTTCTTAGAAAGAAAGAATGAAAAAAACAACAATAAAAAGAACGGAAAGCTGCGTCACGAACTTTATGGAGGCTTCGGCCCGACGTAGTACTGGCCCGAAGCCGTGCCCCCCCCCCCCCCCACCTTAGCTTTCAAACAAGCAAAACAAATTCCTTCTTAGAAAGAAAGAATGAAAACAACAACAATAAAAAAAACGGAAAGCTGCGTCACGAACTTTTTGGAGGCTTCGGCCCGACGTAGTACTGGCCCGAAGCCGTGCCCCCCTAGCTTTCAAACAAGCAAAACAAATTCCTTCTTAGAAAGAAAGAATGAAAAAAACAACAATAAAAAAAACGGAAAGCTGCGTCACGAACTTTTTGGAGGCTTCGGCCCGACGTAGTACTGGCCCGAAGCCGTGCTCCCCCCCCCCCTAGCTTTCAAACATGCAAAACACATTCTTCCTTAGAAAAAAAAAGAAAGGAAAGAAACGGAGTTGCCTCACGAACTTTGTTCAGCGGCTTCGGGCCGACGTTATCCTAGCCGGGCGCCGTGCTTTTTCTTTCCACTAAGTTTTCAAACAAGCAGAACAACATTCCTCCTCCTTAGAAAAAACAAAGAAACAAAAAGGTTCGTCACGAACATGGTTCAGAGGCATCGGGCAGACGGAATTCCGGGCGACAGCGAAAGCACGTCCGAACCAACGTGATTCGGGATCACGGCAAAAGGAGCCCGCCAGGCCTACATAATCCCGGCGCTGCGCCATGCTTCCTTTCCACATAGTAGCTTTTAAACAAGCAAAACAAATTCCTTCTCTTCGGGGGGGGGGGAGGTTAGGACGAATTTAAGGAAAGAAAGCTGCGTGACGAACTTTATTTAGATGCTTCAGGTCGACGTAATCCCGGGCCACGGCGAAAGAAGCATGACGGGCATTTTTTTTTGTTCACACTTTGAAACAAGCAAAACAAATTCCACCACCTGAGAAAAAAAAAAAAAAAAGACAAAGGGCTGTGTTACGAACTTTGTTCAGAGGCTTTTACGTCGATTATTTACAAAATCAGTAAAACTTTTTTAATAACAGCGAAAATCTGAATATCCATAATTTTTTTGTTAGTCACCTGTAATCCCAGGGGAAATCCGTATTAATTACGGAATTTCTGTATTTTTGGCATCCTCCGTAGGAAGAGGATTCACGAGAGCTTCGATTCTCGAACGATCTCAGAAAAGCGGGAACGCATTCGGGTACATTTGCTAATTACAAGAGAGAGTTTCTGGCGATGTCGTCACGGATAGAATCAAGCGGATAGTTTGGCCCTGATAGAATGCAGAGTGGCGATTTCCCGCAAGACACTGAAAGAGATGCGGGAGTTTCCCTAACGCACGAAGTAGGCGGAGCTTCCACCCTTTGCGCTGTGATGCTCAAGTGACTGACATCCCATCCATTGTTGACAGCAGTAAACGAATTGAGCTCCTGACTCCACCCTCCAACATTTCTTCTTGCCCCCCGCATCTGCTCCCAAAACAACACTTTCAGCTGGAAAGCGCTTAGTTCTTTTACTACACAACAAGAAAGCTAGAAAGCGCTTAGTTCTTTTACTACCTAACGCACGAAGTAGGCGGAGCTTCCACCCTTTGCGCTGCGATGCTCAAGTGACTGACATCCCATCCATTGTTGACAGCAGTAAACGAATTGAGCTCCTGACTCCACCCTCCAACATTTCTTCTTGCCCCCCGCATCTGCTCCCAAAACAACACTTTCAGCTAGAAAGCGCTTAGTTCTTTTACTACACAACAAAGCGGAATCGCAGAATTCCGCTTTTTTTTCAAATTTTTCTATAGAACGACCCCCCTCAAAAAAAAATCCTGAAAATTTTCTCTTCATTTTTGCAATGACCTCGAGAATGACCAAAATGATGCCGAAAAAAAGCGGACTTCCGCGAATTCGCGGAAGAATCTCATGTATGGTTGTACTGTGAAAACAGTTGGAAATTGCATTAAATGAGATCTTAGATGAAAAGCAATAGGAGTTGTTTCATAAAAGATATGGTCAAACTTTATCTTCAGCTCATTTTTTGACTTTTCTCGATCTTCACTTTCAAGCAAAAACCATGGTGGATGTGACTATTATGCCTGAAGAAAAAGAAGTTGCTTCACAATTTGCCAGCAAAAAATATGGAGACACATTCCTGACTATTCTCATTAAGCTTCTGACACAATCTGCACCATTCACTGGAACGATGATGGAAGAAAAAGTGTAGCTTCCAGTAAATTCTTTAGACTGCTGAAATTCCCTTTAAACAGCGAAAGAGTCAATAGGGGAAAAAAAAAAGAAAAAAAAACAACAAACAGAACTGCAAAGTATTTTGCAATTACCAACAACATCTGCTTCAGCTGGAATTGAAAGAATTTTCTCAACATTTAACATTGCGCATTCTAAGTTAAGAAATAGGCTATGAATTCAAAAAGCAACAAAACTAGTACTTTTGTTCAAACTGCTGAACTAATAGCTTCTCTCATCACATGTTTTTTTTTAATTCAATTAATATTTACTCAGAATTGCTGTTTTTTAATCAATATATTATTTTGAAGCCTTTAAAATGATTCAGATTTAATGGGTAAATTGTAGAATTTTTTAAACTACACCAGTAATACACTGCCGGACAATTGCTAAGGACGGATGACAATAGCAACGATAGCAACCATAAAATGGAAGGCAGGAAAATGTGGAAATTAGCGTAAGTGCGGGATACAGTAAGACGTGTTGTGCGTATGCAAATTTTGGATTGCCGAACTTGTTCGTGACGTCATAGCGCTGATAAGAGATTTAAAGGATTTGACGCGTATTGACCGTTGTTGTTCAAACGCAAAGTTGAAAGGGAAAGAATCAATTGACGAACTTGCAATTTTCAGTATGTCTTCCCGACATCACCTAGATGATTTTACGCGTGGCCGTATTATTGGCAAGATTGAAGAGGGGCGAAAAATAACACATGTTGCCAGGGAGTTCGACATCAGCCACAGTGTTGTTTCAAGGCTTTGGAAATCATTTCAAACAAATGGAGAGTGTAGCAAACGTCACGGGGGAGGTCGTGTTTGCAGTGCGACACCTGCAGAAGATCGGTACATAGTGCTATCAACAAAAAGACACCGGCACAGCACAGCTAGTGAGGTAGCAAATCAGTTTATGGCTGCTACTGGCAAGCGGATCTCCCGAAAAACTGTCGCCAGACGTTTGCATGAAGGAGGACTATACGCCCGCCGTCCAGTTCTGTGCATCCCATTGTCCAGACGTCACCGTACCGCCCGTTTGCAATAGTGCCATCAACATCGCAATTGGACTGATAACGACTGGTCTGCTGTCCTCTTCTCAGATGAGAGTAGATACAGTCTATCGTCTGATTGTCGACGACAACTGATCTGGCGTGATAGTGGTACTGCATATTGTCCAGCAAACATACAGGAAAGGGACCGATATCCGACATGTAGTGTCATGGTATGGGCTGGCATCATGATCAATGGCCGTACGTACCTCTTTGTGCTTCCAACTGGGACTATGACTGGCCAACGATACATTAATGATGTTCTGCTACCTTATGTTTGCATGTTCCGTGGTGCTGTTGGTGATAGATTCATTTTCATGGACGACAACGCAACATGTCATCGAACAGGCGCTGTCCAGGAGTGTCTTGAGAGCGAAGATATTCAACGCCTCGTATGGCCAGCACGTTCTCCAGATCTGAATCCCATTGAAAACGTGTGGGATGCTTTGGGGAGGAGTCTTGCTGGTCGCCAATGCCCTCCAATAAACAAAGACGCCCTCATCCGTGCACTGACAGAGGAATGGGATAAATTACCCCAACAGCTGCTTGATAATGTTGTGCAAAGCATGACACGACGTGTGGAATCTTGCATCGCCCTCCATGGTGGCCATATCCCGTATTGACATCTTACGCCGGAACGGCTGCGGACGGTAATTGCATTTTTTTCACGTTTACGTATTCTGCACAAAATGGCCTGTTTGTCCCTTGAACACGTTCCAAAGCCTTCTGGATTTCAGAGCACAATAAATTGTCTTTCTTGTAATGTCCTGGCATTCTGATATTATTTTATTTCACTTGGCATCCAGCCACACTTACTTTTTTATGCGCTATATAGCCGTTTATGATCCGTCCTTAGCAATTGTCCAGCAGTGTATAATCACTAACACTTTTTCTGTTTTATGCATGTTGTGCACATTCAGATTTATCAGAATTATTAACACAGCAATCAGACACTCCGATTTGCCTGCATTAACTGTTCATCACATAACATTAATCACATCAGAAAACTTGAAAATTACATCACCCAAATACCTGTTTCCACGTATTATGAGAACATTTCTTCCACACAGACATATTTCCACGTTTTATGAGAAGAATATTCCTTTCACAGAATTAATTTAAGAAACTCTCTCTCTCTCTCTCGTGATTCAGATTTATTTTTAAATGTATGAAAAATAAATGTTTTTTTAATACAAAATGTGATATGCATATCAGTAATTATTAAGAAGTTTAGTAGGCACAAATCAGTACAGTAAAGATAACGCACAGCATTAAGAAATACAATCTCTCCTTATTACATTCTCATTCATTATCTGTTATGCAGTGTCACTTAAATTTTAAAACTATATACCATCAAGTCAATCATTTAGAAGAATGTTGTTTCATGTTTACATTGAAGAATGAAGAGGTATTTTAAAGTTGAACTGAAACATAACAGTAATTTAAATAAAATAAATCTGATTTAAATAAAAAAAGTCTGATTCATACATACATACATACATATCACTAAGCTTTTCTCTGAGATTCAGAGGTTAGCTCCAAAAAGAAATACAAACTTCCAGATATTTTTACTTATTGTTGTCCTATCAAACTTCGCCATTTACAGCGATCTTGACATACAACTCGTGCTTCACTGATATCCATTACATGCCGTACACAAGATCTTTTATACTTCATAATCTTTTTCTCATGCAGACACTCCTGAATCTGATCCACCCATGTCTTCCTTGGCCTTCCTCTGCCTTTCCTTCCTGCCACTTGGGCTGAAAAGATTTTCTTAGTAAGCATTTCATCACTCATTCTTTCAACATGGCCAAACCACCGAAGCATATCGGTCTCCACCTTGCTAACAAAGTCTGATTCAAATAAAATAAATCCAATTTTTTAATTAAAAAAAAAATCATGATTTTTTCAAACCCTGAGTAAAAGTATGTATTAGAAATAGGGTAACATGAATTTCATTAAAAAAAATTCTTTAAAAAATACCAAGTCACTCCTTTTCACTATTACCAAAAGATATTAAAAACGAGGAATCTGACAAGAAAACACCAAACATAAATATATAATGAGGCAAAGAGAGAGAGAGAGAGAGAGAGAGAGATAGAGGGGGGGGGGACTTGATAGAAAAAATTTAATATGAGGAAACGGAAAACGATGTGACATTTTCAACACCTAAGAAACATTCCCGAAAATGTTTAACAAGTGTTAGAATCTTGAAAAGATGAAAGTAAACTTTACACAGATGTTTAATAACATTATTTCACTGAGATTTTCGATTTTCGTAGCACACTCGACATTTTCCGTCATTCGTAGAGGACCGACAATTCCCATAGCATACTCGATGCTTTCTGTCGTCCATAGCAGACCGACGATTTCTATTACATACTCGATGTTTTCTGTTGATGATTTCCATAGTAACTATGTAAAACAATGAATTGAAGTTCTCGAAACTGTTTTTGCACGATAAAAAATGTAGTTAAAAGCTGATGATAAATTAAAAGACTTTACTAAGCACAATTAAAACATCACAGTTAAAAAACATAAGACCTTTTGGAACCGCATCGGTCCCATCCTCAGATGTAACACAATCACACAATACATGAAGGAACAATGATATAAGTACATCAGGAAATTAGTCACGTGATGAGGTGGCGTAGTTTATATGCGCAGATAAACCGAGAAAAAAAAAAAAAAAAGGCTTAATTGATGTTATTTACAAATGTTAAATTTCAGAATGGAGTTGTTTCTGGCTGTCAATGCGAGTTTCCATGCGTTAGGAATAATAGTAGGGTAATCATCATTACAGCACGCAGACCCAAATTTGTAAATAATTAAGCTTTCAGCAAACAGAGTATTAGACTTCGAAGTTAGGGTGGTTAGAATGCTGTTTCGTCCCAGTAAGGCTGGTGAGACCCTTTTGAAGTAAGTCGAGATAGTGCAGTATTTTGGGAACCCATTTTGACTGTGTATTTGTGTTCTTCAATCTGGTGTGTAAACCCGTAGCACTTGGAGTCGCTGAATCTTTCTCCCCATCGCATGGTCTTACTCAGCGTCAAGCGGAAGAGTGTGCACAGAGAATTCACTGTACCCGAAGTCCCGACAATGACGACTAGACCCAGTGGTTCTGTCACAAAATGGCGAAAAACTTTTGTTTTGGCACACTTTTGCACAGAATTCCCATCCCTGGAAGAGGTGACGTCATTCCCAGTCGTAAGCATCCTGTCATTCGAAGTCATCATGATTTTGCTTTCCAGAAGAGGGAGGCATGCCCTCCCCCCTTTAAATTTTTATTGCATTTTTTGGAATGATATTGGTAACATCAAAAACGGAACAGAAGAAAAGCAAATTTCCGTGTATTCGCAGAAGTCTTTCATTCCTGTTTTCAGTATTAATATTTTTTCAAAATAACGTTTGACAGGTCTGTTGGAAACAACATTTTCACTAACACGTTGTCACATCTCTGCTCAATGTTGCATCTGCAACAGTTATAGTTAATCACCAGCGTTTAAGTTGGAATTTTTTCTTATGTAGCAATTTGGGTATTTTCTCTCAGCTAAAGCTGTAGCGAAATGCTATGCAGATTAGCCCAATTTATGATTCTATTTTTTTCTATATTTACGTATGAAAATACAAGCACAATGCATTGTCTAAATAAAATTTTAAAGACTGCAGAAATCACTGAAATGATGAAAGATTTCCGTCTTTAGCACGATTTAATGATTAAAAGATGAAAAATATATACAATTAAAACCATGAGCACTTTCGAGGCAGTGGCTGCCTCGAAAGTGCTCATGGTTTTAATTGTATATATTTTTCATCTTTTAATCATTAAATCGTGCTAAAGACGGAAATCTTTCACCGTTTCAGTGATTAATGTCGCATGAGTCTTCAATATTTGTTGCTGACTGCAGAAATGTTGCAAAATCTTCCTCAAAGCATCCTGGAGACAGCAGAAACACTGCAAAATCTTCCTTAAAACATACTGGAGACTGCAGAAACACTGCAAAATCTTCCTCAAAGGCATCCTGGAGACTGCAGAAACTGCAAAATCGTCCTCAAAACATTCAGGAGACTGCAGAAACACTGCAAAATCTTCCTCAAAACAGACTAGAGAATACAGAAACTCCGCAAAATCTTCCTCAAAGCATCCTGGAGACTGCAGAAACACTGCAAAATCTTCCTCAAAGCATCCTGGAGACTGCAGAAACACTGCAAAATCTTCCTCAAAGCATCCTGGAGACTGCAGAAACACTGCAAAATCTTCCTCAAAGCATCTTGGAGACTGCAGAAACACAGCAAAATCTTCCTCAAAGCATCCTGGAGACTGCAGAAACACTGCAAAATCTTTCTCAAAGCATCTTGGAGACTACAGAAACACTACAAAATCTTCCTCAAAACAGACTAGAGAATACAGAAACTCCGCAAAATCTTCCTCAAAGCATCCTGGAGACTGCAGAAACACTGCAAAATCTTCCTCAAAGCATCCTGGAGACTGCAGAAACACTGCAAAATCTTCCTCAAAGCATCCTGGAGACTGCAGAAACACTGCAAAATCTTCCTCAAAGCATCTTGGAGACTGCAGAAACACAGCAAAATCTTCCTCAAAGCATCCTGGAGACTGCAGAAACACTGCAAAATCGTCCTAAAGCATCCTGGAGACTGCAGGAACACTGCAAAATCTTCCTCAAAGAATCCTGGAGACTGCAGAAACACTGCAAAATCTTTCTCAAAGCATCTTGGAAACTACAGAAACACTACAAAATCTTCCTCAAAACAGACTAGAGAATGTAGAAACTCCGCAAAATCTTCCTCAAAGCATCCTGGAGACTGCAGAAACACTGCAAAATCTTCCTCAAAGCATCTTGGAGACTGCAGAAACACTGCAAAATCGTCCTAAAGCATCCTGGGGACTGCAGAAACACTGCAAAATCTTCCTCAAAGCATTGTAGAATGTAAGAAAACATGCTGTTTACATTATGATCCTGAAATGAAGCAACAGAGTGCTCAACAGAAGTCACCACAGTCACCCAAAAGAAAAAAGATCAAGTTACAGAAATGCAAAACCACGATAATGCCTGTGTGCTTTTACAACAGCAAGGGAATTCTGCATCAATTATTAACTTGACAAAGAATATCAGCCGGTTTTAACATTTCTTGCATTCAAAAATCTAATTACAGACCTTATCACACAGTTGGTGGGCCACTTGATTTTAAACATTTTAAACACACAGAACAGGCAAACTTGATCTGATGCTCTCATAATGGCATCCGTGGCTTGCTCACCATTATATCAAGACCACAGCGCGGCTGCAAAATTATTCGCAAACAGAATTTACTTTTCGAGTATGCCCTGTATATCACTTCCTGGATCTGAAAGGTTTGTTGAAGCTATGAGAAAGCACGGGATTGCTCCCACTAGTGAAATCTTAGGTTTTTCAGATTCCTACTACAGGGTGATTTAAAAGTCCCCAAGCTCTGAATTCAAATATTTCTGCCACGGATATAGTGATGTATAACTATTTTTACATACTGTTGTTATATTGACACTCATACTTACAGGTAATGAAAAACACTTTATAATAGATGCTGGAATTGTCCACCATTCTGTTGAAGACACAAATTCACCTGACGACACATGTTGGCGGACACTCTTTTCAGCGTGTTGGCTGGTATGTCCCTCACGGCTGCAATGGTGTTGTTCCGCAGGTCCCGTACCGTCTTAGGGTTGTTGTGGTAAACTGTGTCTTTCAGATAGCCCCACAAATAAAAGTCTGGAGAACTCAAGTCTGGAGAGCGAGGCGGCCAAAGTTTTTTTCGAGATTAATCGATCGTGGAAGAACTCACGGAGCATCTCCGTTGTGTCGCTTGATGTGTGGCACGTTGCTCCATCTTGTTGAAACCAACAGATCCCGTACCGTCTTAGGGTTGTTGTGGTAAACTGTGTCTTTCAGATAGCCGCACAAATAAAAGTCTGGAGAATTCAAGTCTGGAGAGCGATGCGGCCAAAGTTTTTTTCGAGATTAATCGATCGTGGAAGAACTCGCGGAGCATCTCCATTGTGTCGTTTGATGTGTGGCAAGTTGCTCCATCTTGTTGAAACCAACAGATCCCGTACCGTCTTAGGGTTGTTGTGGTAAACTGTGTCTTTCAGATAGCCCCACAAATAAAAGTCTGGAGAATTCAAGTCTGGTGAGCGAGGCGGCCAAAGTTTTTTCGAGATTAATCGATCGTGGAAGAACTCACAGAGCATCTCCATTGTGTCGTTTGATGTGTGGCAAGTTGCTCCATCTTGTTGAAACCAACAGATCCCGTACCGTCTTAGGGTTGTTGTGGTAAACTGTGTCTTTCAGATAGCCGCACAAATAAAAGTCTGGAGAATTCAAGTCTGGAGAGCGATGCGGCCAAAGTTTTTTTCGAGATTAATCGATCGTGGAAGAACTCGCGGAGCATCTCCATTGTGTCGTTTGATGTGTGGCAAGTTGCTCCATCTTGTTGAAACCAACAGATCCCGTACCGTCTTAGGGTTGTTGTGGTAAACTGTGTCTTTCAGATAGCCCCACAAATCAAAGTCTGGAGAACTCAAGTCTGGTGAGCGAGGCGGCCAAAGTTTTTCGAGATTAATCGATCGTGGAAGAACTCACGGAGCATCTCCATTGTGTCGTTTGATGTGTGGCACGTTGCTCCATCTTGTTGAAACCAACAGATCCCGTACCGTCTTAGGGTTGTTGTGGTAAACTGTGTCTTTCAGATAGCCGCACAAATAAAAGTCTGGAGAATTCAAGTCTGGAGAGCGATGCGGCCAAAGTTTTTTTCGAGATTAATCGATCGTGGAAGAACTCGCGGAGCATCTCCATTGTGTCGTTTGATGTGTGGCAAGTTGCTCCATCTTGTTGAAACCAACAGATCCCGTACCGTCTTAGGGTTGTTGTGGTAAACTGTGTCTTTCAGATAGCCCCACAAATAAAAGTCTGGAGAATTCAAGTCTGGTGAGCGAGGCGGCCAAAGTTTTTTCGAGATTAATCGATCGTGGAAGAACTCACGGAGCATCTCCATTGTGTCGTTTGATGTGTGGCAAGTTGCTCCATCTTGTTGAAACCAACAGATCCCGTACCGTCTTAGGGTTGTTGTGGTAAACTGTGTCTTTCAGATAGCCCCACAAATAAAAGTCTGGAGAATTCAAGTCTGGTGAGCGAGGCGGCCAAAGTTTTTTCGAGATTAATCGATCGTGGAAGAACTCGCGGAGCATCTCCATTGTGTCGTTTGATGTGTGGCAAGTTGCTCCATCTTGTTGAAACCAACAGATCCCGTACCGTCTTAGGGTTGTTGTGGTAAACTGTGTCTTTCAGATAGCCCCACAAATAAAAGTCTGGAGAACTCAAGTCTGGAGAGCGAGGCGGCCAAAGTTTTTTCGAGATTAATCGATCGTGGAAGAACTCACGGAGCATCTCCGTTGTGTCGCTTGATGTGTGGCACGTTGCTCCATCTTGTTGAAACCAACAGATCCCGTACCGTCTTAGGGTTGTTGTGGTAAACTGTGTCTTTCAGATAGCCCCACAAATAAAAGTCTGGAGAATTCAAGTCTGGAGAGCGATGCGGCCAAAGTTTTTTTCGAGATTAATCGATCGTGGAAGAACTCGCGGAGCATCTCCATTGTGTCGTTTGATGTGTGGCAAGTTGCTCCATCTTGTTGAAACCAACAGATCCCGTACCGTCTTAGGGTTGTTGTGGTAAACTGTGTCTTTCCGATAGCCCCACAAATAAAAGTCTGGAGAATTCAAGTCTGGTGAGCGAGGCGGCCAAAGTTTTTTCGAGATTAATCGATCGTGGAAGAACTCACAGAGCATCTCCATTGTGTCGTTTGATGTGTGGCACGTTGCTCCATCTTGTTGAAACCAACAGATCCCGTACCGTCTTAGGGTTGTTGTGGTAAACTGTGTCTTTCAGATAGCCGCACAAATAAAAGTCTGGAGAATTCAAGTCTGGAGAGCGATGCGGCCAAAGTTTTTTTCGAGATTAATCGATCGTGGAAGAACTCATGGAGCATCTCCATTGTGTCGTTTGATGTGTGGCAAGTTGCTCCATCTTGTTGAAACCAACAGATCCCGTACCGTCTTAGGGTTGTTGTGGTAAACTGTGTCTTTCAGATAGCCCCACAAATAAAAGTCTGGAGAATTCAAGTCTGGTGAGCGAGGCGGCCAAAGTTTTTCGAGATTAATCGATCGTGGAAGAACTCACGGAGCATCTCCGTTGTGTCGCTTGATGTGTGGCACGTTGCTCCATCTTGTTGAAACCAACAGATCCCGTACCGTCTTAGGGTTGTTGTGGTAAACTGTGTCTTTCAGATAGCCCCACAAATAAAAGTCTGGAGAATTCAAGTCTGGAGAGCGATGCGGCCAAAGTTTTTTTCGAGATTAATCGATCGTGGAAGAACTCGCGGAGCATCTCCATTGTGTCGTTTGATGTGTGGCAAGTTGCTCCATCTTGTTGAAACCAACAGATCCCGTACCATCTTAGGGTTGTTGTGGTAAACTGTGTCTTTCAGATAGCCCCACAAATAAAAGTCTGGAGAATTCAAGTCTGGTGAGCGAGGCGGCCAAAGTTTTTTCGAGATTAATCGATCGTGGAAGAACTCACAGAGCATCTCCATTGTGTCGTTTGATGTGTGGCACGTTGCTCCATCTTGTTGAAACCAACAGATCCTGTACCGTCTTAGGGTTGTTGTGGTAAACTGTGTCTTTCAGATAGCCGCACAAATAAAAGTCTGGAGAATTCAAGTCTGGAGAGCGATGCGGCCAAAGTTTTTTTCGAGATTAATCGATCGTGGAAGAACTCGCGGAGCATCTCCATTGTGTCGTTTGATGTGTGGCAAGTTGCTCCATCTTGTTGAAACCAACAGATCCCGTACCGTCTTAGGGTTGTTGTGGTAAACTGTGTCTTTCAGATAGCCGCACAAATAAAAGTCTGGAGAATTCAAGTCTGGAGAGCGATGCGGCCAAAGTTTTTTTCGAGATTAATCGATCGTGGAAGAACTCGCGGAGCATCTCCATTGTGTCGTTTGATGTGTGGCAAGTTGCTCCATCTTGTTGAAACCAACAGATCCCGTACCGTCTTAGGGTTGTTGTGGTAAACTGTGTCTTTCAGATAGCTGCACAAATAAAAGTCTGGAGAATTCAAGTCTGGAGAGCGATGCGGCCAAAGTTTTTCGAGATTAATCGATCGTGGAAGAACTCACAGAGCATCTCCATTGTGTCGTTTGATGTGTGGCAAGTTGCTCCATCTTGTTGAAACCAACAGATCCCGTACCGTCTTAGGGTTGCTGTGGTAAACTGTGTCTTTCAGATAGCCCCACAAATAAAAGTCTGGAGAACTCAAGTCTGGTGAGCGAGGCGGCCAAAGTTTTTCGAGATTAATCGATCGTGGAAGAACTCACGGAGCATCTCCATTGTGTCGTTTGATGTGTGGCACGTTGCTCCATCTTGTTGAAACCAACAGATCCCGTACCGTCTTAGGGTTGTTGTGGTAAACTGTGTCTTTCAGATAGCCGCACAAAATAAAAGTCTGGAGAATTCAAGTCTGGAGAGCGATGCGGCCAAAGTTTTTTTCGAGATTAATCGATCGTGGAAGAACTCGCGGAGCATCTCCATTGTGTCGTTTGATGTGTGGCAAGTTGCTCCATCTTGTTGAAACCAACAGATCCCGTACCGTCTTAGGGTTGTTGTGGTAAACTGTGTCTTTCAGATAGCCCCACAAATAAAAGTCTGGAGAACTCAAGTCTGGAGAGCGAGGCGGCCAAAGTTTTTTTCCAGATTAATCGATCGTGGAAGAACTCACGGAGCATCTCCATTGTGTCGTTTGATGTGTGGCAAGTTGCTCCATCTTGTTGAAACCAACAGATCCCGTACCGTCTTAGGGTTGTTGTGGTAAACTGTGTCTTTCAGATAGCCCGACAAATAAAAGTCTGGAGAACTCAAGTCTGGAGAGCGAGGCGGCCAAAAGTTCTTTTGAGATTGATCGTGGAAGAACTCACGGAGCATCTCCGTTGTGTCGCTTGATGTGTGGCAAGTTGCTCCATCTTGTTGAAACCAACAGATCCCGTACCGTCTTAGGGTTGTTGTGGTAAACTGTGTCTTTCAGATAGCCCCACAAATAAAAGTCTGGAGAACTCAAGTCTGGAGAGCGAGGTGGCCAAAGTTCTTTTGAGATCAAACGATCGTGGAAGAGCTCACGGAGCATCTCCATTGTGTCGCTTGATGTGCGGCACGTTGCTCCATCTTGTTGAAACCAACAGTAACGTTCGTGTTCTTCCAGCATCGCTACAAATGGATGGATGATGTCTGCACACGCAGCGGAATTCACAGTTCTGTCGAAAAAAATATGGGCCTACAATTCGCCGTCTAGACATGGCGCATTCGTGTTCTTCCGGCATCGCTACAAATGGATGGATGATGTCTGCACACGCAGCGGAATTCACAGTTCTGTCGGAAAAAATATGGGCCTACAATTCGCCGTCTAGACATGGCGCATTCGTGTTCTTCCGGCATCGCTACAAATGGATGGATGATGTCTGCACACGCAGCGGAATTCACAGTTCTGTCGGAAAAAATATGGGCCTACAATTCGCCGTCTAGACATGGCGCATTCGTGTTCTTCCGGCATCGCTACAAATGGATGGATGATGTCTGCACACGCAGCGGAATTCACAGTTCTGTCGGAAAAAATATGGGCCTACAATTCGCCGTCTAGACATGGCGCATTCGTGTTCTTCCGGCATCGCTACAAATGGATGGATGATGTCTGCACACGCAGCGGAATTCACAGTTCTGTCGGAAAAAATATGGGCCTACAATTCGCCGTCTAGACATGGGCGCATTCGTGTTCTTCCGGCATCGCTACAAATGGATGGATGATGTCTGCACATGCAGCGGAATTCACAGTTCTGTCGGAAAAATTATGGGCCTACAATTCGCCGTCTAGACATGGCGCATTCGTGTTCTTCCGGCATCGCTACAAATGGATGGATGATGTCTGCACACGCAGCGGAATTCACAGTTCTGTCGGAAAAAATATGGGCCTACAATTCGCCGTCTAGACATGGCGCATTCGTGTTCTTCCGGCATCGCTACAAATGGATGGATGATGTCTGCACATGCAGCGGAATTCACAGTTCTGTCGGAAAAAATATGGGCCTACAATTCGCCGTCTAGACATGGCGCATTCGTGTTCTTCCGGCATCGCTACAAATGGATGGATGATGTCTGCACACGCAGCGGAATTCACAGTTCTGTCGGAAAAAATATGGGCCTACAATTCGCCGTCTAGACATGGCGCATTCGTGTTCTTCCGGCATCGCTACAAATGGATGGATGATGTCTGCACACGCAGCGGAATTCACAGTTCTGTCGGAAAAAATATGGGCCTACAATTCGCCGTCTAGACATGGCGCATTGGTGTTCTTCCGGCATCGCTACAAATGGATGGATGATGTCTGCACACGCAGCGGAATTCACAGTTCTGTCGGAAAAAATATGGGCCTACAATTCGCCGTCTAGACATGGCGCATTGGTGTTCTTCCGGCATCGCTACAAATGGATGGATGATGTCTGCACACGCAGCGGAATTCACAGTTCTGTCGGAAAAAATATGGGCCTACAATTCGCCGTCTAGACATGGCGCATTCGTGTTCTTCCGGCATCGCTACAAATGGATGGATGATGTCTGCACACGCAGCGGAATTCACAGTTCTGTCGGAAAAAATATGGGCCTACAATTCGCCGTCTAGACATGGCGCATTGGTGTTCTTCCGGCATCGCTACAAATGGATGGATGATGTCTGCACACGCAGCGGAATTCACAGTTCTGTCGGAAAAAATATGGGCCTACAATTCGCCGTCTAGACATGGCGCATTGGTGTTCTTCCGGCATCGCTACAAATGGATGGATGATGTCTGCACACGCAGCGGAATTCACAGTTCTGTCGGAAAAAATATGGGCCTACAATTCGCCGTCTAGACATGGCGCATTCGTGTTCTTCCGGCATCGCTACAAATGGATGGATGATGTCTGCACACGCAGCGGAATTCACAGTTCTGTCGGAAAAAATATGGGCCTACAATTCGCCGTCTAGACATGGCGCATTCGTGTTCTTCCGGCATCGCTACAAATGGATGGATGATGTCTGCACACGCAGCGGAATTCACAGTTCTGTCGGAAAAAATATGGGCCTACAATTCGCCGTCTAGACATGGCGCATTGGTGTTCTTCCGGCATCGCTACAAATGGATGGATGATGTCTGCACACGCAGCGGAATTCACAGTTCTGTCGGAAAAAATATGGGCCTACAATTCGCCGTCTAGACATGGCGCATTCGTGTTCTTCCGGCATCGCTACAAATGGATGGATGATGTCTGCACACGCAGCGGAATTCACAGTTCTGTCGGAAAAAATATGGGCCTACAATTCGCCGTCTAGACATGGCGCATTCGTGTTCTTCCAGCATCGCTACAAATGGATGGATGATGTCTGCACACGCAGCGGAATTCACAGTTCTGTCGGAAAAAATATGGGCCTACAATTCGCCGTCTAGACATGGCGCATTGGTGTTCTTCCGGCATCGCTACAAATGGATGGATGATGTCTGCACACGCAGCGGAATTCACAGTTCTGTCGGAAAAAATATGGGCCTACAATTCGCCGTCTAGACATGGCGCATTGGTGTTCTTCCGGCATCGCTACAAATGGATGGATGATGTCTGCACACGCAGCGGAATTCACAGTTCTGTCGGAAAAAATATGGGCCTACAATTCGCCGTCTAGACATGGCGCATTGGTGTTCTTCCGGCATCGCTACAAATGGATGGATGATGTCTGCACACGCAGCGGAATTCACAGTTCTGTCGGAAAAAATATGGGCCTACAATTCGCCGTCTAGACATGGCGCATTGGTGTTCTTCCGGCATCGCTACAAATGGATGGATGATGTCTGCACACGCAGCGGAATTCACAGTTCTGTCGGAAAAAATATGGGCCTACAATTCGCCGTCTAGACATGGCGCATTGGTGTTCTTCCGGCATCGCTACAAATGGATGGATGATGTCTGCACACGCAGCGGAATTCACAGTTCTGTCGGAAAAAATATGGGCCTACAATTCGCCGTCTAGACATGGCGCATTCGTGTTCTTCCGGCATCGCTACAAATGGATGGATGATGTCTGCACACGCAGCGGAATTCACAGTTCTGTCGGAAAAAATATGGGCCTACAATTCGCCGTCTAGACATGGCGCATTCGTGTTCTTCCGGCATCGCTATAAATGGATGGATGATGTCTGCACACGCAGCGGAATTCACAGTTCTGTCAGAAAAAATATGGGCCTACAATTCGCCGTCTAGACATGGCGCATTGGTGTTCTTCCGGCATCGCTACAAATGGATGGATGATGTCTGCACACGCAGCGGAATTCACAGTTCTGTCGGAAAAAATATGGGCCTACAATTCGCCGTCTAGACATGGCGCATTCGTGTTCTTCCAGCATCGCTACAAATGGATGGATGATGTCTGCACACGCAGCGGAATTCACAGTTCTGTCGGAAAAAATATGGGCCTACAATTCGCCGTCTAGACATGGCGCATTGGTGTTCTTCCGGCATCGCTACAAATGGATGGATGATGTCTGCACACGCAGCGGAATTCACAGTTCTGTCGGAAAAAATATGGGCCTACAATTCGCCGTCTAGACATGGCGCATTGGTGTTCTTCCGGCATCGCTACAAATGGATGGATGATGTCTGCACACGCAGCGGAATTCACAGTTCTGTCGGAAAAAATATGGGCCTACAATTCGCCGTCTAGACATGGCGCATTGGTGTTCTTCCGGCATCGCTACAAATGGATGGATGATGTCTGCACACGCAGCGGAATTCACAGTTCTGTCGGAAAAAATATGGGCCTACAATTCGCCGTCTAGACATGGCGCATTGGTGTTCTTCCGGCATCGCTACAAATGGATGGATGATGTCTGCACACGCAGCGGAATTCACAGTTCTGTCGGAAAAAATATGGGCCTACAATTCGCCGTCTAGACATGGCGCATTCGTGTTCTTCCGGCATCGCTATAAATGGATGGATGATGTCTGCACACGCAGCGGAATTCACAGTTCTGTCGGAAAAAATATGGGCCTACAATTCGCCGTCTAGACATGGCGCATTGGTGTTCTTCCGGCATCGCTACAAATGGATGGATGATGTCTGCACACGCAGCGGAATTCACAGTTCTGTCGGAAAAAATATGGGCCTACAATTCGCCGTCTAGACATGGCGCATTCGTGTTCTTCCGGCATCGCTACAAATGGATGGATGATGTCTGCACACGCAGCGGAATTCACAGTTCTGTCGGAAAAAATATGGGCCTACAATTCGCCGTCTAGACATGGCGCATTCGTGTTCTTCCGGCATCGCTACAAATGGATGGATGATGTCTGCACACGCAGCGGAATTCACAGTTCTGTCGGAAAAAATATGGGCCTACAATTCGCCGTCTAGACATGGCGCATTCGTGTTCTTCCGGCATCGCTACAAATGGATGGATGATGTCTGCACACGCAGCGGAATTCACAGTTCTGTCGGAAAAATATGGGCCTACAATTCGCCGTCTAGACATGGCGCATTGGTGTTCTTCCGGCATCGCTACAAATGGATGGATGATGTCTGCACACGCAGCGGAATTCACAGTTCTGTCGGAAAAAATATGGGCCTACAATTCGCCGTTTAGACATGGCGCATTGGTGTTCTTCCGGCATCGCTACAAATGGATGGATGATGTCTGCACACGCAGCGGAATTCACAGTTCTGTCGGAAAAAATATGGGCCTACAATTCGCCGTCTAGACATGGCGCATTGGTGTTCTTCCGGCATCGCTATAAATGGATGGATGATGTCTGCACACGCAGCGGAATTCACAGTTCTGTCGGAAAAAATATGGGCCTACAATTTGCCGTCTAGACATGGCGCATTGGTGTTCTTCCGGCATCGCTACAAATGGATGGATGATGTCTGCACACGCAGCGGAATTCACAGTTCTGTCGGAAAAAATATGGGCCTACAATTCGCCGTCTAGACATGGCGCATTCGTGTTCTTCCGGCATCGCTACAAATGGATGGATGATGTCTGCACACGCAGCGGAATTCACAGTTCTGTCGGAAAAAATATGGGCCTACAATTCGCCGTCTAGACATGGCGCATTCGTGTTCTTCCGGCATCGCTACAAATGGATGGATGATGTCTGCACACGCAGCGGAATTCACAGTTCTGTCGGAAAAAATATGGGCCTACAATTCGCCGTCTAGACATGGCGCATTCGTGTTCTTCCGGCATCGCTACAAATGGATGGATGATGTCTGCACACGCAGCGGAATTCACAGTTCTGTCGGAAAAAATATGGGCCTACAATTCGCCGTCTAGACATGGCGCATTCGTGTTCTTCCGGCATCGCTACAAATGGATGGATGATGTCTGCACACGCAGCGGAATTCACAGTTCTGTCGGAAAAAATATGGGCCTACAATTCGCCGTCTAGACATGGCGCATTGGTGTTCTTCCGGCATCGCTACAAATGGATGGATGATGTCTGCACACGCAGCGGAATTCACAGTTCTGTCGGAAAAAATATGGGCCTACAATTCGCCGTCTAGACATGGCGCATTGGTGTTCTTCCGGCATCGCTACAAATGGATGGATGATGTCTGCACACGCAGCGGAATTCACAGTTCTGTCGGAAAAATATGGGCCTACAATTCGCCGTCTAGACATGGCGCATTCGTGTTCTTCCGGCATCGCTACAAATGGATGGATGATGTCTGCACACGCAGCGGAATTCACAGTTCTGTCGGAAAAAATATGGGCCTACAATTCGCCGTCTAGACATGGCGCATTCGTGTTCTTCCGGCATCGCTATAAATGGATGGATGATGTCTGCACACGCAGCGGAATTCACAGTTCTGTCGGAAAAAATATGGGCCTACAATTCGCCGTCTAGACATGGCGCATTCGTGTTCTTCCGGCATCGCCAGAAATGGATGGATGATGTCTGCACACGCAGCGGAATTCACAGTTCTGTCGGAAAAAATATGGGCCTACAATTCGCCGTCTAGACATGGCGCATTGGTGTTCTTCCGGCATCGCTACAAATGGATGGATGATGTCTGCACACGCAGCGGAATTCACAGTTCTGTCGGAAAAAATATGGGCCTACAATTCGCCGTCTAGACATGGCGCATTCGTGTTCTTCCGGCATCGCTACAAATGGATGGATGATGTCTGCACACGCAGCGGAATTCACAGTTCTGTCGGAAAAAATATGGGCCTACAATTCGCCGTCTAGACATGGCGCATTCGTGTTCTTTCCGGCATCGCTATAAATGGATGGATGATGTCTGCACACGCAGCGGAATTCACAGTTCTGTCGGAAAAAATATGGGCCTACAATTCGCCGTCTAGACATGGCGCATTCGTGTTCTTTCGGCATCGCTACAAATGGATGGATGATGTCTGCACACGCAGCGGAATTCACAGTTCTGTCGGAAAAATATGGGCCTACAATTCGCCGTCTAGACATGGCGCATTCGTGTTCTTCCGGCATCGCTACAAATGGATGGATGATGTCTGCACACGCAGCGGAATTCACAGTTCTGTCGGAAAAAATATGGGCCTACAATTCGCCGTCTAGACATGGCGCATTCGTGTTCTTCCGGCATCGCTACAAATGAATGGATGATGTCTGCACACGCAGCGGAATTCACAGTTCTGTCGGAAAAAATATGGGCCTACAATTCGCCGTCTAGACATGGCGCATTGGTGTTCTTCCGGCATCGCTACAAATGGATGGATGATGTCTGCACACGCAGCGGAATTCACAGTTCTGTCGGAAAAAATATGGGCCTACAATTCGCCGTCTAGACATGGCGCATTCGTGTTCTTCCGGCATCGCTACAAATGGATGGATGATGTCTGCACACGCAGCGGAATTCACAGTTCTGTCGGAAAAAATATGGGCCTACAATTCGCCGTCTAGACATGGCGCATTCGTGTTCTTCCGGCATCGCTACAAATGGATGGATGATGTCTGCACACGCAGCGGAATTCACAGTTCTGTCGGAAAAATATGGGCCTACAATTCGCCGTCTAGACATGGCGCATTCGTGTTCTTCCGGCATCGCTACAAATGGATGGATGATGTCTGCACACGCAGCGGAATTCACAGTTCTGTCGGAAAAAATATGGGCCTACAATTCGCCGTCTAGACATGGCGCATTGGTGTTCTTCCGGCATCGCTACAAATGGATGGATGATGTCTGCACACGCAGCGGAATTCACAGTTCTGTCGGAAAAAATATGGGCCTACAATTCGCCGTCTAGACATGGCGCATTGGTGTTCTTCCGGCATCGCTACAAATGGATGGATGATGTCTGCACACGCAGCGGAATTCACAGTTCTGTCGGAAAAATTATGGGCCTACAATTCGCCGTCTAGACATGGCGCATTCGTGTTCTTCCGGCATCGCTACAAATGGATGGATGATGTCTGCACACGCAGCGGAATTCACAGTTCTGTCGGAAAAAATATGGGCCTACAATTCGCCGTCTAGACATGGCGCATTCGTGTTCTTCCGGCATCGCTACAAATGGATGGATGATGTCTGCACACGCAGCGGAATTCACAGTTCTGTCGGAAAAAATATGGGCCTACAATTCGCCGTCTAGACATGGCGCATTCGTGTTCTTCCGGCATCGCTATAAATGGATGGATGATGTCTGCACACGCAGCGGAATTCACAGTTCTGTCGGAAAAAATATGGGCCTACAATTCGCCGTCTAGACATGGCGCATTCGTGTTCTTCCGGCATCGCTATAAATGGATGGATGATGTCTGCACACGCAGCGGAATTCACAGTTCTGTCGGAAAAAATATGGGCCTACAATTCGCCGTCTAGACATGGCGCATTCGTGTTCTTCCGGCATCGCTATAAATGGATGGATGATGTCTGCACACGCAGCGGAATTCACAGTTCTGTCGGAAAAAATATGGGCCTACAATTCGCCGTCTAGACATGGCGCATTCGTGTTCTTCCGGCATCGCTATAAATGGATGGATGATGTCTGCACACGCAGCGGAATTCACAGTTCTGTCGGAAAAAATATGGGCCTACAATTCGCCGTCTAGACATGGCGCATTCGTGTTCTTCCGGCATCGCTACAAATGGATGGATGATGTCTGCACACGCAGCGGAATTCACAGTTCTGTCGGAAAAAATATGGGCCTACAATTCGCCGTCTAGACATGGCGCATTCGTGTTCTTCCGGCATCGCTACAAATGGATGGATGATGTCTGCACACGCAGCGGAATTCACAGTTCTGTCGGAAAAAATATGGGCCTACAATTCGCCGTCTAGACATGGCGCATTGGTGTTCTTCCGGCATCGCTACAAATGGATGGATGATGTCTGCACACGCAGCGGAATTCACAGTTCTGTCGGAAAAAATATGGGCCTACAATTCGCCGTCTAGACATGGCACATTGGTGTTCTTCCGGCATCGCTACAAATGGATGGATGATGTCTGCACACGCAGCGGAATTCACAGTTCTGTCGGAAAAAATATGGGCCTACAATTCGCCGTCTAGACATGGCGCATTCGTGTTCTTCCGGCATCGCTACAAATGGATGGATGATGTCTGCACACGCAGCGGAATTCACAGTTCTGTCGGAAAAAATATGGGCCTACAATTCGCCGTCTAGACATGGCGCATTGGTGTTCTTCCGGCATCGCTACAAATGGATGGATGATGTCTGCACACGCAGCGGAATTCACAGTTCTGTCGGAAAAAATATGGGCCTACAATTCGCCGTCTAGACATGGCGCATTGGTGTTCTTCCGGCATCGCTACAAATGGATGGATGATGTCTGCACACGCAGCGGAATTCACAGTTCTGTCGGAAAAAATATGGGCCTACAATTCGCCGTCTAGACATGGCGCATTCGTGTTCTTCCGGCATCGCTACAAATGGATGGATGATGTCTGCACACGCAGCGGAATTCACAGTTCTGTCGGAAAAAATATGGGCCTACAATTCGCCGTCTAGACATGGCGCATTCGTGTTCTTCCGGCATCGCTATAAATGGATGGATGATGTCTGCACACGCAGCGGAATTCACAGTTCTGTCGGAAAAAATATGGGCCTACAATTCGCCGTCTAGACATGGCGCATTGGTGTTCTTCCGGCATCGCTACAAATGGATGGATGATGTCTGCACACGCAGCGGAATTCACAGTTCTGTCGGAAAAAATATGGGCCTACAATTCGCCGTCTAGACATGGCGCATTCGTGTTCTTCCGGCATCGCTACAAATGGATGGATGATGTCTGCACACGCAGCGGAATTCACAGTTCTGTCGGAAAAAATATGGGCCTACAATTCGCCGTCTAGACATGGCGCATTCGTGTTCTTCCAGCATCGCTACAAATGGATGGATGATGTCTGCACACGCAGCGGAATTCACAGTTCTGTCGGAAAAAATATGGGCCTACAATTCGCCGTCTAGACATGGCGCATTGGTGTTCTTCCGGCATCGCTACAAATGGATGGATGATGTCTGCACACGCAGCGGAATTCACAGTTCTGTCGGAAAAAATATGGGCCTACAATTCGCCGTCTAGACATGGCGCATTGGTGTTCTTCCGGCATCGCTACAAATGGATGGATGATGTCTGCACACGCAGCGGAATTCACAGTTCTGTCGGAAAAAATATGGGCCTACAATTCGCCGTCTAGACATGGCGCATTGGTGTTCTTCCGGCATCGCTACAAATGGATGGATGATGTCTGCACACGCAGCGGAATTCACAGTTCTGTCGGAAAAAATATGGGCCTACAATTCGCCGTCTAGACATGGCGCATTGGTGTTCTTCCGGCATCGCTACAAATGGATGGATGATGTCTGCACACGCAGCGGAATTCACAGTTCTGTCGGAAAAAATATGGGCCTACAATTCGCCGTCTAGACATGGCGCATTGGTGTTCTTCCGGCATCGCTACAAATGGATGGATGATGTCTGCACACGCAGCGGAATTCACAGTTCTGTCGGAAAAAATATGGGCCTACAATTCGCCGTCTAGACATGGCGCATTGGTGTTCTTCCGGCATCGCTACAAATGGATGGATGATGTCTGCACACGCAGCGGAATTCACAGTTCTGTCGGAAAAAATATGGGCCTACAATTCGCCGTCTAGACATGGCGCATTCGTGTTCTTCCGGCATCGCTATAAATGGATGGATGATGTCTGCACACGCAGCGGAATTCACAGTTCTGTCAGAAAAATATGGGCCTACAATTCGCCGTCTAGACATGGCGCATTGGTGTTCTTCCGGCATCGCTACAAATGGATGGATGATGTCTGCACACGCAGCGGAATTCACAGTTCTGTCGGAAAAAATATGGGCCTACAATTCGCCGTCTAGACATGGCGCATTCGTGTTCTTCCGGCATCGCTACAAATGGATGGATGATGTCTGCACACGCAGCGGAATTCACAGTTCTGTCGGAAAAAATATGGGCCTACAATTCGCCGTCTAGACATGGCGCATTGGTGTTCTTCCGGCATCGCTACAAATGGATGGATGATGTCTGCACACGCAGCGGAATTCACAGTTCTGTCGGAAAAAATATGGGCCTACAATTCGCCGTCTAGACATGGCGCATTGGTGTTCTTCCGGCATCGCTACAAATGGATGGATGATGTCTGCACACGCAGCGGAATTCACAGTTCTGTCGGAAAAAATATGGGCCTACAATTCGCCGTCTAGACATGGCGCATTGGTGTTCTTCCGGCATCGCTACAAATGGATGGATGATGTCTGCACACGCAGCGGAATTCACAGTTCTGTCGGAAAAAATATGGGCCTACAATTCGCCGTCTAGACATGGCGCATTGGTGTTCTTCCGGCATCGCTACAAATGGATGGATGATGTCTGCACACGCAGCGGAATTCACAGTTCTGTCGGAAAAAATATGGGCCTACAATTCGCCGTCTAGACATGGCGCATTCGTGTTCTTCCGGCATCGCTATAAATGGATGGATGATGTCTGCACACGCAGCGGAATTCACAGTTCTGTCGGAAAAAATATGGGCCTACAATTCGCCGTCTAGACATGGCGCATTGGTGTTCTTCCGGCATCGCTACAAATGGATGGATGATGTCTGCACCCGCAGCGGAATTCACAGTTCTGTCGGAAAAAATATGGGCCTACAATTCGCCGTCTAGACATGGCGCATTCGTGTTCTTCCGGCATCGCTACAAATGGATGGATGATGTCTGCACACGCAGCGGAATTCACAGTTCTGTCGGAAAAAATATGGGCCTACAATTCGCCGTCTAGACATGGCGCATTCGTGTTCTTCCGGCATCGCTACAAATGGATGGATGATGTCTGCACACGCAGCGGAATTCACAGTTCTGTCGGAAAAATATGGGCCTACAATTCGCCGTCTAGACATGGCGCATTCGTGTTCTTCCGGCATCGCTATAAATGGATGGATGATGTCTGCACACGCAGCGGAATTCACAGTTCTGTCGGAAAAAATATGGGCCTACAATTCGCCGTCTAGACATGGCGCATTGGTGTTCTTCCGGCATCGCTACAAATGGATGGATGATGTCTGCACACGCAGCGGAATTCACAGTTCTGTCGGAAAAAATATGGGCCTACAATTCGCCGTCTAGACATGGCGCATTGGTGTTCTTCCGGCATCGCTACAAATGGATGGATGATGTCTGCACACGCAGCGGAATTCACAGTTCTGTCGGAAAAAATATGGGCCTACAATTCGCTCGTCTAGACATGGCGCATTGGTGTTCTTCCGGCATCGCTATAAATGGATGGATGATGTCTGCACACGCAGCGGAATTCACAGTTCTGTCGGAAAAAATATGGGCCTACAATTTGCCGTCTAGACATGGCGCATTGGTGTTCTTCCGGCATCGCTACAAATGGATGGATGATGTCTGCACACGCAGCGGAATTCACAGTTCTGTCGGAAAAAATATGGGCCTACAATTCGCCGTCTAGACATGGCGCATTCGTGTTCTTCCGGCATCGCTACAAATGGATGGATGATGTCTGCACACGCAGCGGAATTCACAGTTCTGTCGGAAAAAATATGGGCCTACAATTCGCCGTCTAGACATGGCGCATTCGTGTTCTTCCGGCATCGCTACAAATGGATGGATGATGTCTGCACACGCAGCGGAATTCACAGTTCTGTCGGAAAAAATATGGGCCTACAATTCGCCGTCTAGACATGGCGCATTCGTGTTCTTCCGGCATCGCTACAAATGGATGGATGATGTCTGCACACGCAGCGGAATTCACAGTTCTGTCGGAAAAAATATGGGCCTACAATTCGCCGTCTAGACATGGCGCATTCGTGTTCTTCCGGCATCGCTATAAATGGATGGATGATGTCTGCACACGCAGCGGAATTCACAGTTCTGTCGGAAAAAATATGGGCCTACAATTCGCCGTCTAGACATGGCGCATTGGTGTTCTTCCGGCATCGCTACAAATGGATGGATGATGTCTGCACACGCAGCGGAATTCACAGTTCTGTCGGAAAAAATATGGGCCTACAATTCGCCGTCTAGACATGGCGCATTGGTGTTCTTCCGGCATCGCTACAAATGGATGGATGATGTCTGCACACGCAGCGGAATTCACAGTTCTGTCGGAAAAAATATGGGCCTACAATTCGCCGTCTAGACATGGCGCATTCGTGTTCTTCCGGCATCGCTACAAATGGATGGATGATGTCTGCACACGCAGCGGAATTCACAGATTCTGTCGGAAAAAATATGGGCCTACAATTCGCCGTCTAGACATGGCGCATTCGTGTTCTTCCGGCATCGCTATAAATGGATGGATGATGTCTGCACACGCAGCGGAATTCACAGTTCTGTCGGAAAAAATATGGGCCTACAATTCGCCGTCTAGACATGGCGCATTCGTGTTCTTCCGGCATCGCCAGAAATGGATGGATGATGTCTGCACACGCAGCGGAATTCACAGTTCTGTCGGAAAAAATATGGGCCTACAATTCGCCGTCTAGACATGGCGCATTGGTGTTCTTCCGGCATCGCTACAAATGGATGGATGATGTCTGCACACGCAGCGGAATTCACAGTTCTGTCGGAAAAAATATGGGCCTACAATTCGCCGTCTAGACATGGCGCATTCGTGTTCTTCCGGCATCGCTACAAATGGATGGATGATGTCTGCACACGCAGCGGAATTCACAGTTCTGTCGGAAAAAATATGGGCCTACAATTCGCCGTCTAGACATGGCGCATTCGTGTTCTTCCGGCATCGCTATAAATGGATGGATGATGTCTGCACACGCAGCGGAATTCACAGTTCTGTCGGAAAAAATATGGGCCTACAATTCGCCGTCTAGACATGGCGCATTCGTGTTCTTCCGGCATCGCTACAAATGGATGGATGATGTCTGCACACGCAGCGGAATTCACAGTTCTGTCGGAAAAAATATGGGCCTACAATTCGCCGTCTAGACATGGCGCATTCGTGTTCTTCCGGCATCGCTACAAATGGATGGATGATGTCTGCACACGCAGCGGAATTCACAGTTCTGTCGGAAAAAATATGGGCCTACAATTCGCCGTCTAGACATGGCGCATTCGTGTTCTTCCGGCATCGCTACAAATGGATGGATGATGTCTGCACACGCAGCGGAATTCACAGTTCTGTCGGAAAAAATATGGGCCTACAATTCGCCGTCTAGACATGGCGCATTCGTGTTCTTCCGGCATCGCTACAAATGGATGGATGATGTCTGCACACGCAGCGGAATTCACAGTTCTGTCGGAAAAAATATGGGCCTACAATTCGCCGTCTAGACATGGCGCATTGGTGTTCTTCCGGCATCGCTACAAATGGATGGATGATGTCTGCACACGCAGCGGAATTCACAGTTCTGTCGGAAAAAATATGGGCCTACAATTCGCCGTCTAGACATGGCGCATTCGTGTTCTTCCGGCATCGCTACAAATGGATGGATGATGTCTGCACACGCAGCGGAATTCACAGTTCTGTCGGAAAAAATATGGGCCTACAATTCGCCGTCTAGACATGGCGCATTCGTGTTCTTCCGGCATCGCTACAAATGGATGGATGATGTCTGCACACGCAGCGGAATTCACAGTTCTGTCGGAAAAAATATGGGCCTACAATTCGCCGTCTAGACATGGCGCATTCGTGTTCTTCCGGCATCGCTACAAATGGATGGATGATGTCTGCACACGCAGCGGAATTCACAGTTCTGTCGGAAAAAATATGGGCCTACAATTCGCCGTCTAGACATGGCGCATTCGTGTTCTTCCGGCATCGCTACAAATGGATGGATGATGTCTGCACACGCAGCGAATTCACAGTTCTGTCGGAAAAAATATGGGCCTACAATTCGCCGTCTAGACATGGCGCATTGGTGTTCTTCCGGCATCGCTACAAATGGATGGATGATGTCTGCACACGCAGCGGAATTCACAGTTCTGTCGGAAAAAATATGGGCCTACAATTCGCCGTCTAGACATGGCGCATTCGTGTTCTTCCGGCATCGCTACAAATGGATGGATGATGTCTGCACACGCAGCGGAATTCACAGTTCTGTCGGAAAAAATATGGGCCTACAATTCGCCGTCTAGACATGGCGCATTCGTGTTCTTCCGGCATCGCTACAAATGGATGGATGATGTCTGCACACGCAGCGGAATTCACAGTTCTGTCGGAAAAAATATGGGCCTACAATTCGCCGTCTAGACATGGCGCATTCGTGTTCTTCCGGCATCGCTATAAATGGATGGATGATGTCTGCACACGCAGCGGAATTCACAGTTCTGTCGGAAAAAATATGGGCCTACAATTCGCCGTCTAGACATGGCGCATTCGTGTTCTTCCGGCATCGCTATAAATGGATGGATGATGTCTGCACACGCAGCGGAATTCACAGTTCTGTCGGAAAAAATATGGGCCTACAATTCGCCGTCTAGACATGGCGCATTCGTGTTCTTCCGGCATCGCTATAAATGGATGGATGATGTCTGCACACGCAGCGGAATTCACAGTTCTGTCGGAAAAAATATGGGCCTACAATTCGCCGTCTAGACATGGCGCATTCGTGTTCTTCCGGCATCGCTATAAATGGATGGATGATGTCTGCACACGCAGCGGAATTCACAGTTCTGTCGGAAAAAATATGGGCCTACAATTCGCCGTCTAGACATGGCGCATTCGTGTTCTTCCGGCATCGCTACAAATGGATGGATGATGTCTGCACACGCAGCGGAATTCACAGTTCTGTCGGAAAAAATATGGGCCTACAATTCGCCGTCTAGACATGGCGCATTCGTGTTCTTCCGGCATCGCTACAAATGGATGGATGATGTCTGCACACGCAGCGGAATTCACAGTTCTGTCGGAAAAAATATGGGCCTACAATTCGCCGTCTAGACATGGCGCATTCGTGTTCTTCCGGCATCGCTACAAATGGATGGATGATGTCTGCACACGCAGCGGAATTCACAGTTCTGTCGGAAAAAATATGGGCCTACAATTCGCCGTCTAGACATGGCGCATTCGTGTTCTTCCGGCATCGCTACAAATGGATGGATGATGTCTGCACACGCAGCGGAATTCACAGTTCTGTCGGAAAAAATATGGGCCTACAATTCGCCGTCTAGACATGGCGCATTCGTGTTCTTCCGGCATCGCTACAAATGGATGGATGATGTCTGCACATGCAGCGAAATTCACAGTTCTGTCGGAAAAAATATGGGCCTACAATTCGCCGTCTAGACATGGCGCATTCGTGTTCTTCCGGCATCGCTATAAATGGATGGATGATGTCTGCACACGCAGCGGAATTCACAGTTCTGTCGGAAAAAATATGGGCCTACAATTCGCCGTCTAGACATGGCGCATTGGTGTTCTTCCGGCATCGCTACAAATGGATGGATGATGTCTGCACACGCAGCGGAATTCACAGTTCTGTCGGAAAAAATATGGGCCTACAATTCGCCGTCTAGACATGGCGCATTCGTGTTCTTCCGGCATCGCTACAAATGGATGGATGATGTCTGCACACGCAGCGGAATTCACAGTTCTGTCGGAAAAAATATGGGCCTACAATTCGCCGTCTAGACATGGCGCATTCGTGTTCTTCCGGCATCGCTACAAATGGATGGATGATGTCTGCACACGCAGCGGAATTCACAGTTCTGTCGGAAAAAATATGGGCCTACAATTCGCCGTCTAGACATGGCGCATTCGTGTTCTTCCGGCATCGCTACAAATGGATGGATGATGTCTGCACACGCAGCGGAATTCACAGTTCTGTCGGAAAAAATATGGGCCTACAATTCGCCGTCTAGACATGGCGCATTGGTGTTCTTCCGGCATCGCTACAAATGGATGGATGATGTCTGCACACGCAGCGGAATTCACAGTTCTGTCGGAAAAAATATGGGCCTACAATTCGCCGTCTAGACATGGCGCATTGGTGTTCTTCCGGCATCGCTACAAATGGATGGATGATGTCTGCACACGCAGCGGAATTCACAGTTCTGTCGGAAAAAATATGGGCCTACAATTCGCCGTCTAGACATGGCGCATTCGTGTTCTTCCGGCATCGCTACAAATGGATGGATGATGTCTGCACACGCAGCGGAATTCACAGTTCTGTCGGAAAAAATATGGGCCTACAATTCGCCGTCTAGACATGGCGCATTCGTGTTCTTCCGGCATCGCTATAAATGGATGGATGATGTCTGCACACGCAGCGGAATTCACAGTTCTGTCGGAAAAAATATGGGCCTACAATTCGCCGTCTAGACATGGCGCATTCGTGTTCTTCCGGCATCGCTACAAATGGATGGATGATGTCTGCACACGCAGCGGAATTCACAGTTCTGTCGGAAAAAATATGGGCCTACAATTCGCCGTCTAGACATGGCGCATTCGTGTTCTTCCGGCATCGCTACAAATGGATGGATGATGTCTGCACACGCAGCGGAATTCACAGTTCTGTCGGAAAAAATATGGGCCTACAATTCGCCGTCTAGACATGGCGCATTCGTGTTCTTCCGGCATCGCTACAAATGGATGGATGATGTCTGCACACGCAGCGGAATTCACAGTTCTGTCGGAAAAAATATGGGCCTACAATTCGCCGTCTAGACATGGCGCATTCGTGTTCTTCCGGCATCGCTACAAATGGATGGATGATGTCTGCACACGCAGCGGAATTCACAGTTCTGTCGGAAAAAATATGGGCCTACAATTCGCCGTCTAGACATGGCGCATTCGTGTTCTTCCGGCATCGCTACAAATGGATGGATGATGTCTGCACACGCAGCGGAATTCACAGTTCTGTCGGAAAAAATATGGGCCTACAATTCGCCGTCTAGACATGGCGCATTCGTGTTCTTCCGGCATCGCTACAAATGGATGGATGATGTCTGCACACGCAGCGGAATTCACAGTTCTGTCGGAAAAAATATGGGCCTACAATTCGCCGTCTAGACATGGCGCATTCGTGTTCTTCCGGCATCGCTACAAATGGATGGATGATGTCTGCACACGCAGCGGAATTCACAGTTCTGTCGGAAAAAATATGGGCCTACAATTCGCCGTCTAGACATGGCGCATTCGTGTTCTTCCGGCATCGCTATAAATGGATGGATGATGTCTGCACACGCAGCGGAATTCACAGTTCTGTCGGAAAAAATATGGGCCTACAATTCGCCGTCTAGACATGGCGCATTCGTGTTCTTCCGGCATCGCTACAAATGGATGGATGATGTCTGCACACGCAGCGGAATTCACAGTTCTGTCGGAAAAAAATATGGGCCTACAATTCGCCGTCTAGACATGGCGCATTCGTGTTCTTCCGGCATCGCTACAAATGGATGGATGATGTCTGCACACGCAGCGGAATTCACAGTTCTGTCGGAAAAAATATGGGCCTACAATTCACCGTCTAGACATGGCGCATTCGTGTTCTTCCGGCATCGCTATAAATGGATGGATGATGTCTGCACACGCAGCGGAATTCACAGTTCTGTCGGAAAAATATGGGCCTACAATTCGCCGTCTAGACATGGCGCATTCGTGTTCTTCCGGCATCGCTACAAATGGATGGATGATGTCTGCACACGCAGCGGAATTCACAGTTCTGTCGGAAAAAATATGGGCCTACAATTCGCCGTCTAGACATGGCGCATTCGTGTTCTTCCGGCATCGCTACAAATGGATGGATGATGTCTGCACACGCAGCGGAATTCACAGTTCTGTCGGAAAAAATATGGGCCTACAATTCGCCGTCTAGACATGGCGCATTGGTGTTCTTCCGGCATCGCTACAAATGGATGGATGATGTCTGCACACGCAGCGGAATTCACAGTTCTGTCGGAAAAAATATGGGCCTACAATTCGCCGTCTAGACATGGCGCATTCGTGTTCTTCCGGCATCGCTACAAATGGATGGATGATGTCTGCACACGCAGCGGAATTCACAGTTCTGTCGGAAAAAATATGGGCCTACAATTCGCCGTCTAGACATGGCGCATTCGTGTTCTTCCGGCATCGCTACAAATGGATGGATGATGTCTGCACACGCAGCGGAATTCACAGTTCTGTCGGAAAAAATATGGGCCTACAATTCGCCGTCTAGACATGGCGCATTCGTGTTCTTCCGGCATCGCTACAAATGGATGGATGATGTCTGCACACGCAGCGGAATTCACAGTTCTGTCGGAAAAAATATGGGCCTACAATTCGCCGTCTAGACATGGCGCATTCGTGTTCTTCCGGCATCGCTACAAATGGATGGATGATGTCTGCACACGCAGCGGAATTCACAGTTCTGTCGGAAAAAATATGGGCCTACAATTCGCCGTCTAGACATGGCGCATTCGTGTTCTTCCGGCATCGCTACAAATGGATGGATGATGTCTGCACACGCAGCGGAATTCACAGTTCTGTCGGAAAAAATATGGGCCTACAATTCGCCGTCTAGACATGGCGCATTCGTGTTCTTCCGGCATCGCTACAAATGGATGGATGATGTCTGCACACGCAGCGGAATTCACAGTTCTGTCGGAAAAAATATGGGCCTACAATTCGCCGTCTAGACATGGCGCATTCGTGTTCTTCCGGCATCGCTACAAATGGATGGATGATGTCTGCACACGCAGCGGAATTCACAGTTCTGTCGGAAAAAATATGGGCCTACAATTCGCCGTCTAGACATGGCGCATTCGTGTTCTTCCGGCATCGCTACAAATGGATGGATGATGTCTGCACACGCAGCGGAATTCACAGTTCTGTCGGAAAAAATATGGGCCTACAATTCGCCGTCTAGACATGGCGCATTCGTGTTCTTCCGGCATCGCTACAAATGGATGGATGATGTCTGCACACGCAGCGGAATTCACAGTTCTGTCGGAAAAAATATGGGCCTACAATTCGCCGTCTAGACATGGCGCATTCGTGTTCTTCCGGCATCGCTACAAATGGATGGATGATGTCTGCACACGCAGCGGAATTCACAGTTCTGTCGGAAAAAATATGGGCCTACAATTCGCCGTCTAGACATGGCGCATTCGTGTTCTTCCGGCATCGCTACAAATGGATGGATGATGTCTGCACACGCAGCGGAATTCACAGTTCTGTCGGAAAAAATATGGGCCTACAATTCGCCGTCTAGACATGGCGCATTCGTGTTCTTCCGGCATCGCTATAAATGGATGGATGATGTCTGCACACGCAGCGGAATTCACAGTTCTGTCGGAAAAAAATATGGGCCTACAATTCGCCGTCTAGACATGGCGCATTCGTGTTCTTCCGGCATCGCTACAAATGGATGGATGATGTCTGCACACGCAGCGGAATTCACAGTTCTGTCGGAAAAAATATGGGCCTACAATTCGCCGTCTAGACATGGCGCATTCGTGTTCTTCCGGCATCGCTACAAATGGATGGATGATGTCTGCACACGCAGCGGAATTCACAGTTCTGTCGGAAAAAATATGGGCCTACAATTCGCCGTCTAGACATGGCGCATTCGTGTTCTTCCGGCATCGCTACAAATGGATGGATGATGTCTGCACACGCAGCGGAATTCACAGTTCTGTCGGAAAAAATATGGGCCTACAATTCGCCGTCTAGACATGGCGCATTCGTGTTCTTCCGGCATCGCTACAAATGGATGGATGATGTCTGCACACGCAGCGGAATTCACAGTTCTGTCGGAAAAAATATGGGCCTACAATTCGCCGTCTAGACATGGCGCATTCGTGTTCTTCCGGCATCGCTACAAATGGATGGATGATGTCTGCACACGCAGCGGAATTCACAGTTCTGTCGGAAAAAATATGGGCCTACAATTCGCCGTCTAGACATGGCGCATTCGTGTTCTTCCGGCATCGCTACAAATGGATGGATGATGTCTGCACACGCAGCGGAATTCACAGTTCTGTCGGAAAAAATATGGGCCTACAATTCGCCGTCTAGACATGGCGCATTCGTGTTCTTCCGGCATCGCTACAAATGGATGGATGATGTCTGCACACGCAGCGGAATTCACAGTTCTGTCGGAAAAAATATGGGCCTACAATTCGCCGTCTAGACATGGCGCATTCGTGTTCTTCCGGCATCGCTACAAATGGATGGATGATGTCTGCACACGCAGCGGAATTCACAGTTCTGTCGGAAAAAATATGGGCCTACAATTCGCCGTCTAGACATGGCGCATTCGTGTTCTTCCGGCATCGCTACAAATGGATGGATGATGTCTGCACACGCAGCGGAATTCACAGTTCTGTCGGAAAAAATATGGGCCTACAATTCGCCGTCTAGACATGGCGCATTCGTGTTCTTCCGGCATCGCTACAAATGGATGGATGATGTCTGCACACGCAGCGGAATTCACAGTTCTGTCGGAAAAAATATGGGCCTACAATTCGCCGTCTAGACATGGCGCATTCGTGTTCTTCCGGCATCGCTACAAATGGATGGATGATGTCTGCACACGCAGCGGAATTCACAGTTCTGTCGGAAAAAATATGGGCCTACAATTCGCCGTCTAGACATGGCGCATTCGTGTTCTTCCGGCATCGCTACAAATGGATGGATGATGTCTGCACACGCAGCGGAATTCACAGTTCTGTCGGAAAAAATATGGGCCTACAATTCGCCGTCTAGACATGGCGCATTCGTGTTCTTCCGGCATCGCTACAAATGGATGGATGATGTCTGCACACGCAGCGGAATTCACAGTTCTGTCGGAAAAAATATGGGCCTACAATTCGCCGTCTAGACATGGCGCATTGGTGTTCTTCCGGCATCGCTACAAATGGATGGATGATGTCTGCACACGCAGCGGAATTCACAGTTCTGTCGGAAAAATATATGGGCCTACAATTCGCCGTCTAGACATGGCGCATTCGTGTTCTTCCGGCATCGCTACAAATGGATGGATGATGTCTGCACACGCAGCGGAATTCACAGTTCTGTCGGAAAAAATATGGGCCTACAATTCGCCGTCTAGACATGGCGCATTCGTGTTCTTCCGGCATCGCTACAAATGGATGGATGATGTCTGCACACGCAGCGGAATTCACAGTTCTGTCGGAAAAATATATGGGCCTACAATTCGCCGTCTAGACATGGCGCATTCGTGTTCTTCCGGCATCGCTACAAATGGATGGATGATGTCTGCACACGCAGCGGAATTCACAGTTCTGTCGGAAAAAATATGGGCCTACAATTCGCCGTCTAGACATGGCGCATTCGTGTTCTTCCGGCATCGCTACAAATGGATGGATGATGTCTGCACACGCAGCGGAATTCACAGTTCTGTCGGAAAAAATATGGGCCTACAATTCGCCGTCTAGACATGGCGCATTCGTGTTCTTCCGGCATCGCTACAAATGGATGGATGATGTCTGCACACGCAGCGGAATTCACAGTTCTGTCGGAAAAAATATGGGCCTACAATTCGCCGTCTAGACATGGCGCATTCGTGTTCTTCCGGCATCGCTACAAATGGATGGATGATGTCTGCACACGCAGCGGAATTCACAGTTCTGTCGGAAAAAATATGGGCCTACAATTCGCCGTCTAGACATGGCGCATTCGTGTTCTTCCGGCATCGCTACAAATGGATGGATGATGTCTGCACACGCAGCGGAATTCACAGTTCTGTCGGAAAAAATATGGGCCTACAATTCGCCGTCTAGACATGGCGCATTCGTGTTCTTCCGGCATCGCTACAAATGGATGGATGATGTCTGCACACGCAGCGGAATTCACAGTTCTGTCGGAAAAAATATGGGCCTACAATTCGCCGTCTAGACATGGCGCATTCGTGTTCTTCCGGCATCGCTACAAATGGATGGATGATGTCTGCACACGCAGCGGAATTCACAGTTCTGTCGGAAAAAATATGGGCCTACAATTCGCCGTCTAGACATGGCGCATTCGTGTTCTTCCGGCATCGCTACAAATGGATGGATGATGTCTGCACACGCAGCGGAATTCACAGTTCTGTCGGAAAAAATATGGGCCTACAATTCGCCGTCTAGACATGGCGCATTCGTGTTCTTCCGGCATCGCTACAAATGGATGGATGATGTCTGCACACGCAGCGGAATTCACAGTTCTGTCGGAAAAAATATGGGCCTACAATTCGCCGTCTAGACATGGCGCATTCGTGTTCTTCCCGGCATCGCTACAAATGGATGGATGATGTCTGCACACGCAGCGGAATTCACAGTTCTGTCGGAAAAAATATGGGCCTACAATTCGCCGTCTAGACATGGCGCATTCGTGTTCTTCCGGCATCGCTACAAATGGATGGATGATGTCTGCACACGCAGCGGAATTCACAGTTCTGTCGGAAAAAATATGGGCCTACAATTCGCCGTCTAGACATGGCGCATTGGTGTTCTTCCGGCATCGCTACAAATGGATGGATGATGTCTGCACACGCAGCGGAATTCACAGTTCTGTCGGAAAAAATATGGGCCTACAATTCGCCGTCTAGACATGGCGCATTCGTGTTCTTCCGGCATCGCTACAAATGGATGGATGATGTCTGCACACGCAGCGGAATTCACAGTTCTGTCGGAAAAAATATGGGCCTACAATTCGCCGTCTAGACATGGCGCATTCGTGTTCTTCCGGCATCGCTACAAATGGATGGATGATGTCTGCACACGCAGCGGAATTCACAGTTCTGTCGGAAAAAATATGGGCCTACAATTCGCCGTCTAGACATGGCGCATTCGTGTTCTTCCGGCATCGCTACAAATGGATGGATGATGTCTGCACACGCAGCGGAATTCACAGTTCTGTCGGAAAAATATGGGCCTACAATTCGCCGTCTAGACATGGCGCATTCGTGTTCTTCCGGCATCGCTACAAATGGATGGATGATGTCTGCACACGCAGCGGAATTCACAGTTCTGTCGGAAAAAATATGGGCCTACAATTCGCCGTCTAGACATGGCGCATTGGTGTTCTTCCGGCATCGCTACAAATGGATGGATGATGTCTGCACACGCAGCGGAATTCACAGTTCTGTCGGAAAAAATATGGGCCTACAATTCGCCGTCTAGACATGGCGCATTCGTGTTCTTCCGGCATCGCTACAAATGGATGGATGATGTCTGCACACGCAGCGGAATTCACAGTTCTGTCGGAAAAAATATGGGCCTACAATTCGCCGTCTAGACATGGCGCATTCGTGTTCTTCCGGCATCGCTACAAATGGATGGATGATGTCTGCACACGCAGCGGGAATTCACAGTTCTGTCGGAAAAAAATATGGGCCTACAATTCGCCGTCTAGACATGGCGCATTCGTGTTCTTCCGGCATCGCTACAAATGGATGGATGATGTCTGCACACGCAGCGGAATTCACAGTTCTGTCGGAAAAAATATGGGCCTACAATTCGCCGTCTAGACATGGCGCATTCGTGTTCTTCCGGCATCGCTACAAATGGATGGATGATGTCTGCACACGCAGCGGAATTCACAGTTCTGTCGGAAAAAATATGGGCCTACAATTCGCCGTCTAGACATGGCGCATTCGTGTTCTTCCGGCATCGCTACAAATGGATGGATGATGTCTGCACACGCAGCGGAATTCACAGTTCTGTCGGAAAAAATATGGGCCTACAATTCGCCGTCTAGACATGGCGCATTCGTGTTCTTCCGGCATCGCTACAAATGGATGGATGATGTCTGCACACGCAGCGGAATTCACAGTTCTGTCGGAAAAAATATGGGCCTACAATTCGCCGTCTAGACATGGCGCATTCGTGTTCTTCCGGCATCGCTACAAATGGATGGATGATGTCTGCACACGCAGCGGAATTCACAGTTCTGTCGGAAAAAATATGGGCCTACAATTCGCCGTCTAGACATGGCGCATTCGTGTTCTTCCGGCATCGCTACAAATGGATGGATGATGTCTGCACACGCAGCGGAATTCACAGTTCTGTCGGAAAAAATATGGGCCTACAATTCGCCCGTCTAGACATGGCGCATTCGTGTTCTTCCGGCATCGCTACAAATGGATGGATGATGTCTGCACACGCAGCGGAATTCACAGTTCTGTCGGAAAAAATATGGGCCTACAATTCGCCGTCTAGACATGGCGCATTCGTGTTCTTCCGGCATCGCTACAAATGGATGGATGATGTCTGCACACGCAGCGGAATTCACAGTTCTGTCGGAAAAAATATGGGCCTACAATTCGCCGTCTAGACATGGCGCATTCGTGTTCTTCCGGCATCGCTACAAATGGATGGATGATGTCTGCACACGCAGCGGAATTCACAGTTCTGTCGGAAAAAATATGGGCCTACAATTCGCCGTCTAGACATGGCGCATTGGTGTTCTTCCGGCATCGCTACAAATGGATGGATGATGTCTGCACACGCAGCGGAATTCACAGTTCTGTCGGAAAAAATATGGGCCTACAATTCGCCGTCTAGACATGGCGCATTCGTGTTCTTCCGGCATTGCTACAAATGGATGGATGATGTCTGCACACGCAGCGGAATTCACAGTTCTGTCGGAAAAAATATGGGCCTACAATTCGCCGTCTAGACATGGCGCATTCGTGTTCTTCCGGCATCGCTATAAATGGATGGATGATGTCTGCACACGCAGCGGAATTCACAGTTCTGTCGGAAAAAATATGGGCCTACAATTCGCCGTCTAGACATGGCGCATTCGTGTTCTTCCGGCATCGCTACAAATGGATGGATGATGTCTGCACACGCAGCGGAATTCACAGTTCTGTCGGAAAAAATATGGGCCTACAATTCGCCGTCTAGACATGGCGCATTCGTGTTCTTCCGGCATCGCTACAAATGGATGGATGATGTCTGCACACGCAGCGGAATTCACAGTTCTGTCGGAAAAAATATGGGCCTACAATTCGCCGTCTAGACATGGCGCATTCGTGTTCTTCCGGCATCGCTATAAATGGATGGATGATGTCTGCACACGCAGCGGAATTCACAGTTCTGTCGGAAAAAATATGGGCCTACAATTCGCCGTCTAGACATGGCGCATTGGTGTTCTTCCGGCATCGCTACAAATGGATGGATGATGTCTGCACACGCAGCGGAATTCACAGTTCTGTCGGAAAAAATATGGGCCTACAATTCGCCGTCTAGACATGGCGCATTCGTGTTCTTCCGGCATCGCTACAAATGGATGGATGATGTCTGCACACGCAGCGGAATTCACAGTTCTGTCGGAAAAAATATGGGCCTACAATTCGCCGTCTAGACATGGCGCATTCGTGTTCTTCCGGCATCGCTACAAATGGATGGATGATGTCTGCACACGCAGCGGAATTCACAGTTCTGTCGGAAAAAATATGGGCCTACAATTCGCCGTCTAGACATGGCGCATTGGTGTTCTTCCGGCATCGCTACAAATGGATGGATGATGTCTGCACACGCAGCGGAATTCACAGTTCTGTCGGAAAAAATATGGGCCTACAATTCGCCGTCTAGACATGGCGCATTGGTGTTCTTCCGGCATCGCTACAAATGGATGGATGATGTCTGCACAGCGGAATTCACAGTTCTGTCGGAAAAATTATGGGCCTACAATTCGCCGTCTAGACATGGCGCATTCGTGTTCTTCCGGCATCGCTACAAATGGATGGATGATGTCTGCACACGCAGCGGAATTCACAGTTCTGTCGGAAAAAATATGGGCCTACAATTCGCCGTCTAGACATGGCGCATTCGTGTTCTTCCGGCATCGCTACAAATGGATGGATGATGTCTGCACACGCAGCGGAATTCACAGTTCTGTCGGAAAAAATATGGGCCTACAATTCGCCGTCTAGACATGGCGCATTCGTGTTCTTCCGGCATCGCTACAAATGGATGGATGATGTCTGCACACGCAGCGGAATTCACAGTTCTGTCGGAAAAAATATGGGCCTACAATTCGCCGTCTAGACATGGCGCATTCGTGTTCTTCCGGCATCGCTATAAATGGATGGATGATGTCTGCACACGCAGCGGAATTCACAGTTCTGTCGGAAAAAATATGGGCCTACAATTCGCCGTCTAGACATGGCGCATTCGTGTTCTTCCGGCATCGCTATAAATGGATGGATGATGTCTGCACACGCAGCGGAATTCACAGTTCTGTCGGAAAAAATATGGGCCTACAATTCGCCGTCTAGACATGGCGCATTCGTGTTCTTCCGGCATCGCTACAAATGGATGGATGATGTCTGCACACGCAGCGGAATTCACAGTTCTGTCGGAAAAAATATGGGCCTACAATTCGCCGTCTAGACATGGCGCATTGGTGTTCTTCCGGCATCGCTACAAATGGATGGATGATGTCTGCACACGCAGCGGAATTCACAGTTCTGTCGGAAAAAATATGGGCCTACAATTCGCCGTCTAGACATGGCGCATTCGTGTTCTTCCGGCATCGCTACAAATGGATGGATGATGTCTGCACACGCAGCGGAATTCACAGTTCTGTCGGAAAAATAGGGGCCTACAATTCGCCGTCTAGACATGGCGCATTCGTGTTCTTCCGGCATCGCTATAAATGGATGGATGATGTCTGCACACGCAGCGGAATTCACAGTTCTGTCGGAAAAAATATGGGCCTACAATTCGCCGTCTAGACATGGCGCATTCGTGTTCTTCCGGCATCGCTATAAATGGATGGATGATGTCTGCACACGCAGCGGAATTCACAGTTCTGTCGGAAAAAATATGGGCCTACAATTCGCCGTCTAGACATGGCGCATTCGTGTTCTTCCGGCATCGCTACAAATGGATGGATGATGTCTGCACACGCAGCGGAATTCACAGTTCTGTCGGAAAAAATATGGGCCTACAATTCGCCGTCTAGACATGGCGCATTCGTGTTCTTCCGGCATCGCTACAAATGGATGGATGATGTCTGCACACGCAGCGGAATTCACAGTTCTGTCGGAAAAAATATGGGCCTACAATTCGCCGTCTAGACATGGCGCATTCGTGTTCTTCCGGCATCGCTACAAATGGATGGATGATGTCTGCACACGCAGCGGAATTCACAGTTCTGTCGGAAAAAATATGGGCCTACAATTCGCCGTCTAGACATGGCGCATTCGTGTTCTTCCGGCATCGCTACAAATGGATGGATGATGTCTGCACACGCAGCGGAATTCACAGTTCTGTCGGAAAAAATATGGGCCTACAATTCGCCGTCTAGACATGGCGCATTCGTGTTCTTCCGGCATCGCTACAAATGGATGGATGATGTCTGCACACGCAGCGAAATTCACAGTTCTGTCGGAAAAAATATGGGCCTACAATTCGCCGTCTAGACATGGCGCACCACACTCCAACTTACTGACAGTGAAGTCCAACCTCACGTAATGCGTGTGAATTCTCCGCAGCCCATATGCGAGTGTTTCGGCTATTGACATATCCATTCAAATGAAACCATGCCTCGTCACTGAAATAAGTGTTGTTAAGCTGGTTAGTCACATTGTTGAGCGTGAAACTCTTAAACTATTGCCAGTATGCAATACGCTTTTCTGAGCCCAAAGGATGTAGCTCTTGCACTACTCAAATTCTGCACGGCTGTAGCTTTAGACGTTTACTAGTCCTCTGGCAGGCTGAATACGATGACCCTAACTCTTGAGACAGCCGAGCCGCCGAAGTGACTTCCGGGAAGAGTGCTGCAGGGAAACGTGAATTTTCTGCAGAAACGTGGTCGTCACCATGGCCGGCCGGCCACTTTTAGGCTTATCCTGAACACTGCCAGTCTCGCAAAACCGGTTCACAAGGTCATACACAGTTGCTTTACCTGGTATAGGAGCATCGGGAAACTTCCTTTGAAAGAGTTGGACGCAACGTTGGTAAGATTTTTCCGCAAAATAAACTTCTAACAAAGCGACTCTCTGTTCTTGCGTGAGACTCCTGGCTGACTGAACGTTACTGCTTGTGGTGCTATCATATGGCACAGCTCGTTCCCCAAGATCACACACAACAGCCACAAGCAGCAACACTCGGATATCTTTCGTGGTTTTACAGCAAATACATTTTAAAAATAGAGCTTGGGGACTGTTGAATCGCCCTGAATAATTTATTTGTCCTGGGCAGTATAACAGAACCAATGTATATCAGTTCCTGGATTTGAAAGGTTTATTGCCACTATGAGGAAGTACTGCTCAGACTAGCGAAATCTGATATTGTTCAGATTCCTAAGCTATATTCATTTGGCTTTAGTTTCTTGGAATTTCATTGTCCAGAGGGTTGTAAAGGATAGAATGTACATATGGGAATTGGGAGATGCAGGTTCGATTACTGCTCCAGGGTGATGCAATTTTCCAGTTTTCTGGAGAAGTGGCCACGTGGGAAACACTATAAATAGAGCCCATTTGAGCCTACAACATTTTCAGAATCTGCAGTTTGCATGCTGCTCAGTGACAACATTTTTCAACTACAACATTACTAAATAAATGGTGAACAAAGAAACGACTGGCACTACACACACACAGAAGAAATGGGTGCCACTTTCCCTCAGGCAACATCATGGATGCTGCCAATCTCTGGCACCGAAAAATCCCTTCTCCCCCATGAAAATTCTTCATTCCCATACTGCCAACCTCTAGCACTGAAAAACTCCCTCTCCCCCATGAAATTCTTCATTCCCATGCTGCCAACCTCTGGCACTGAAAAATTCCCTCTCCCCCATGAAAATTCTTCATTCCCATACTGCCAACCTCTGGCACAAAAAAATCCCCTCTCCCCCATGAAATTCTTCGTTCCCATACTGCCAACCTCTGGCACCAAAAATTCCTTTCTCCCCCATGAAATTCTTCATTCCCATACTGCCAACCTCTAGCACTGAAAAATTCCCTCTCCCCCATGAAATTCTTCATTCCCATGCTGCCAACCTCTGGCACTGGAAAAATCCCCTCTCCCCCATGAAATTCTTCATTCCCATACTGTCAACCTCTGGCACTGAAAAATTCCCTCTCCCCCATGAAAATTCTTCATTCCCATACTGCCAACCTCTGGCACCAAAAAATCCCCTCTTCCTCATGAAAAATCTTCATTCCCATTCTGCCAACCTCTGGCACCACAAAATCCCCTCTCCCCCATGAAATTCTTCATTCCCATACTGCCAACCTCTAGCACTGAAAAATTCCCTCTCCCCCATGAAATTCTTCATTCCCATGCTGCCAACCTCTGGCACTGGAAAAATCCCCTCTCCCCATGAAATTTTTCATTCCCATACTGCCAACCTCTAGCACTGAAAAATTCCCTCTCCCCCATGAAATTCTTCATTCCCATGCTGCCAACCTCTGGCACTGGAAAAATCCCCTCTCCCCCATGAAATTCTTCATTCCCATACTGTCAACCTCTGGCACTGAAAAATTCCCTCTCCCCCATGAAAATTCTTCATTCCCATACTGCCAACCTCTGGCACCAAAAATCCCCTCTTCCTCATGAAAAATCTTCATTCCCATTCTGCCAACCTCTGGCACCACAAAATCCCCTCTCCCCCATGAAATTCTTCATTCCCATACTGCCAACCTCTAGCACTGAAAAATTCCCTCTCCCCCATGAAATTCTTCATTCCCATGCTGCCAACCTCTGGCACTGGAAAAATCCCCTCTCAACCATGAAATTTTTCATTCCCATACTGTCAACCTCTGGCACTGAAAAATTCCCTCTCCCCCATGAAAATTCTTCATTCCCATACTGCCAACCTCTGGCACAAAAAATCCCCTCTCCCCCATGAAATTCTTCATTCCCATACTGCCAACCTCTAGCACTGAAAAATTCCCTCTCCCCCATGAAATTCTTCATTCCCATGCTGCCAACCTCTGGCACTGGAAAAATCCCCTCTCCCCCATGAAATTCTTCATTCCCACACTGTCAACCTCTGGCACTGAAAAATTCCCTCTCCCCCATGAAAATTCTTCATTCCCATACTGCCAACCTCTGGCACAAAAAATCCCCTCTCCCCCATGAAATTCTTCGTTCCCATACTGCCAACCTCTGGCACCAAAAAATCCTTTCTCCCCCATGAAATTCTTCATTCCCATACTGCCAACCTCTGGCACTGAAAAATCCCCTCTTCCTCATGAAAAATCTTCATTCCCATTCTGCCAACCTCTGGCACCACAAAATCCCCTCTCCCCCATGAAATTCTTCATTCCCATACTGCCAACCTCTAGCACTGAAAAATTCCCTCTCCCCCATGAAATTCTTCATTCCCATGCTGCCAACCTCTGGCACTGGAAAAATCCCCTCTCCCCCATGAAATTTTTCATTCCCATACTGTCAACCTCTGGCACTGAAAAATTCCCTCTCCCCCATGAAAATTCTTCATTCCCATACTGCCAACCTCTGGCACCAAAAAATCCTCTCTTCCCCATGAAAAATCTTCATTCCCATTCTGCCAACCTCTGGCACCACAAAATCCCCTCTCCCCCATGAAATTCTTCATTCCCATACTGTCAACCTCTGGCACTGAAAAATCCCCTCTTCCCCATGAAAATTCTTCATTCCCATACTGCCAATACTGGAACTGAAAAATCCCCTCTCCCCCACGAAATTCTTCATTCCCATACTTCCAACCTCTGGCACCGAAAAATCCCCTCTCCCCCATGAAATTCTTCCTTCCCATACTGCCAACCTCTGGCACCGAAAAAATCCCCCTCCCCCATGAAATTCTTCAGTCCCATACTGCCAACCTCTGGCACTGAAAAATCCCCCCTCCCCCATGAAATTCTTCATTCCCACAGTGCGAGACGATCTCTGGAATTTTTTGAACCTACCTTGTAGTAGAATTAAGAGTAAAAATGAGAGTTAAAAACTTACAGTTATTTCTTTATTTGGATGGCTCCTACTTTGGTAGTCTTCTATATTTTGACTAGTTACAATCTGAAAAAATAAATACGCTTTGGTTAGAATAACAATAAATTAATCACAGGTATGAAGATTCACTTATACCGATATACAAGCAAAGAATGTCTAACTGAGAAGAAGTTAAGGCTCAGCGAGACGTAACTAGCGCCACCATATCCTGAGATACAACATGCAGTGCACAAAAACCAAAATACGGGCTGATGCCAGAGCAGACTGCACATGTGTATTTCTCTTGACTTTAATTCTGGTAAAGAACAGTAAGCCGAGCTACTCACAGCACGTGATTGTTACCTTCTCGGTAGCATAATCGCTTCGCAAATCGGATACGTTAGTTTTGTTACACCAATCGGGTTAGTTAAGACTTTTGTTTGCTCTTGCAGTTTTTCAGAAACATTTTCAGTAATGCCAAATACTAGGGAATGTCTGCATTTTGTACGGATCCTTAGGCCTAACTGTAATATTTGCTGAAATTTAATTTAAATAGTACCGTATATGCTCGCGTATAAGTCGACCCCCCCCACTTTCAGAGGAAAAAATCGTAAGAAATCGGAAACCCGCGTATAAGTCGATCCCGGAATGAGAAAAAAAAAAAATGTCATTGAATTTATTCAAAAACATTTCAAAACGAAAAAAATTATATATATAATACTAAATTTAATTTGCATACCCAAAAACTTCATCGGAACCCTTCAAAATCCGATTCTGAGACAGACTTGCCAAACAGTTCAAATAAGTCTTTCTCCGTCATCGGCGCATCATCATAAACATCAGTATTCCCATCTATGCCTGTGTCATCAGAATCACTGTCATCATCACTCATAAAAATCTCATCATCCTCTGTGCCATCAAGTTTGTTACTAATGCAACATTTCTTGAATGATTTCACGACCATTTCCGCAGGTATCGCATCCCAAGCATCCTTGACCCATCGCGCAATCAAAACGATATCCAGCTTCTTTAGATTTCCGCCCTTGGTTTCAGTCGGCAAATCGGAACTTATCCAATCTGCCCAATACCTCCGCACATTGTCCTTGAAGGGCTTATTAAGGCAGACATCTAGTGGTTGAAGAACAGATGTCAACCCACCTGGGATGACAGCAAGAGTTGTTTTTGAATTTTCTGCAGTTTTTTTCACTTCTGCACAACGGTGTGCAACAAACATATCCCACATCAAAAGAAAAGGTTTCCTCAAAAGTGCACCTGGCCTTTTGTTCCACACATTCTTTAACCAGTCAATTGTTCCGGATTCGTTCATCCATCCTTTTTCATGGGCACGAACGAGCACACCAGACGGAAAGACAACGCTTTTCGGCAGAGTTTTGCGTTTGAAAATAATTACCGGAGGTAGCTTACTGCCGTCGGCCAAACAGGAAAGAACAACCGTGAAACTGGATTTTTCGTGGCCAGTCGTTTTGATCAAGATTTTTTTTTCGCCCTTTTGGTTCACCGTCTTATTTCCAGGAAGGTCGAAACACATGGCGGTTTCATCCGTGTTCCCTATTTGGGAAAGTTCAAAAGCAGTCTCTTTTGAATTACATACTTTTGAAATTCCATTATCTTTGCTTCGAGGTCACGAGGTAAATTTTGTGCAATTTTGGTGCGCTGGCGTAGACACAACCCATAGCGGTTCATGAACCTCGTGCACCAACCTGGTGAGGCACGAAAAGTTTTATTTGCGGCTGCAAACTTTTCATCTTTTGCGAGCTTCATTGCTCACAAACGCATACCAGTTCGCTTTACTATGTAACCATTTTGTCTGTAGCCCACAATCCAATCATTTAAGACACTTTCCAGCTCTGGGAAAGATGTCGTTCTACGGCGCAGCCCCTTTTGGGATTTTCACCAAGTCCGTTTTTTTTTTATGCCAATCTCGAATCAGTTTTTCGTTAGTTCCAAATTGACGTGAAGCAGCACAGTTGTTAGTATTTTCTGCAAAAGAAACCACTTTCAACTTGAATCCTGCGTTATAGGACATCCGTTTCTTTACACAATCCGTGTCACCCATAACAGGAGAAGCGAGACACGTGCGATTAAGAACAAGCAACACCTAACACTGGCTGTCGCATGGCTCCGTTACGTCGAAGGTCAGCGCAATCAACTGGTAGTCGGAAGGACGGAGCTTTCTATGCGCAGCTGTGACTGCGCAGTGGATATACAAAGCCAGGAGAGAGGAGACTTCTCAAAGTGCGGAGAAATTCGGAGCGTCGCGATTTCGTAATTCTACCACATCAGTGTTTTTTCTTTCTTTCTATTTCTTTCGGAGGGTTGCGATTTCGTAATTAATACCGCATCGGCAGTTTTATTTCTTTTGGAATGGATTGCCTTTTGCCTCACGGGAAGAACTTTTGGACTTACGATTTTTTTAGACCCCGCGTATAAGTCGTCCCCATTACTTTGAAGCTCTCATTTTGTCCCAAATTTCTCGACTTATACGCGAGTATGTACGGTAATACTAATGTTAATGCATATTTTTCTCACCAAAATAAGGGATGGGCAGGATATCAGAAAACAGCAATAACAGAACAAAAAACTGCTCTAAGCAAATAGTCATCGGTCGAAGGAAACCAAATTGGATCAAAGAAAAGCTTCACTGCCATAGTCTCCTAACCTGTGAAGAACGAGATGAGACGATACCACACGAAGACTAGAAGATTCGTTGTGCTGGAGAGCAGTCGTTCGTTGTGGGCACTCCTTGATAACGGCCTTGGCCGAGGCTAGTAAGTAATTGGAGAGAATGTTGTAGCTGTGTGGGAAGAGGGTTGAATTTGCTGGTGGATCATATTTTTGTTCATTTTCAGATGAGTTGGTTCATTTGGGATTTCTTCGTTAATCAATTGCTTTGATGTGTAAATAATTAGGGCTAAGGAATTTTAACAGGACGTTTTATTGTGTATTACGGAGATTACTAGGATATAAGTTTTCATTTGTCAAATTTTCGGGTTTTACCCCAACCCTTCGTCCGGACTAAGACAGAAGCTGCTGCCACTCAAGTATTAATGTCATACCGCTATGTTCGTTAATTGTGGAACCTCTTCTTCTCTCAATGTGTAGACTTTCTTCAAGTTTCCGTTTTAGGTAGTGTTGTTGGTGTGCAAGAATTTTTTAAAGATTCCCAGTCCATTGAATGTCCAGTACTTTGTACATGTTTATCAAGGCCTGGTTTGCTTGTAATGTTCCTAATTGCGGCTTTGTGTTCTGCTACTCGGGTGCGGAGTTGTCTTCCAGTTTCTCCTACATATATGTTACCACAATTGCAGTTTACACTGCAGACAACTCCTTCTTGTAGTAGCATGTTATTTTCTTTTTGTTTAAACTGTGGAAAATATTTTTTTCTCTACATCACTCTATAAAAAACCTACTAATACTCGAAGAATGCTAAACTACCAATCATACCATCCATCCTACATTAAATATAATGTAGCCGCACAGTTCCTCGGAAAAATAGAAACCTTACATTCTGAAATAACTTCCAAAGATATCCATAAAAAAGAATGACAGAAGTCGCTGACAAATAACAATTACAAATTTTGAAGATGAAAATCCGATTTTTGGCGTAAATGTGACAAGGATGGTAAGTCAGGTAATATCCGAAAACTTGAAAATTTTCATCGTCCTGGAGCTGGACCCGAACCCGCGTCTCCCAGAAAACGTCTAGGTATGCTAACCACTACACCACCCGGAACGACCAAGTTTCAAGTTTCCGATCAATTTGAATTTAACCATCACAGGATTCGCTAGTCGAAGCAACCGGCATTCATGTTTAGCGAATCTGGAGGTTAAGAATTCTATCCCGTGATTGCCCGGAGAAGCAGATAAACATGAAAGAAATACGGGATTACGCCATATAATACAAATTTTGAAGATGACAATCCGATTTTTGGCGTAAATGTGACAAGGATGGTAAGTCAGATAATATCCGAAAACTTGAAAATTTTCATCGTCCTGGAGCGGGACTTACTGCCTTAAATTCAAATTTATCGGAAACTTGAAACTTGGTCGTTCTGGGTGGTGTAGTGGTTAGCATACCTAGACGTTTTCTGGGAGACGCGGGTTCAGGTCCCGCTCCAGGACGATGAAAATTTTCAAGTTTTCAGATATTATCTGACTTACCATCCTTGTCACATTTACGCCAAAAATCGGATTGTCATCTTCAAAATTTGTATTATATGGCGTAATCCCGTATTTCTTTCATGATTTATCTGCTTCTCCGGGCAAACACGGGATAAGATTCTTAACCTCCAGATTCACTAAACATAAATGTCGGTTGCTTCGACTAGCGAATCCTGTGATGGTTATATTCAAATTGATCGGAAACTTTAAACTTGGTCGTTCTGGGTGGTGTAGTGGTTAGCATACCTAGACGTTTTCTGGGAGACGCGGGTTCGGGTCCCGCTCCAGGACGATGAAAATTTTCAAGTTTTCAGATATTATCTGACTTACCATCCTTGTCACATTTACGCCAAAAATCGGATTGTCATCTTCAAAATTTGTATTATATGGCGTAATCTCGTATTTCTTTCAAATAACAATTACCCGGAAAATTGGATAGAAAAAATTTTTAAGGAAAAAAAAAGATAAGTCAAGCCATAAAAAGTCTGAAAAAACCATTAAACTCACTAGGAAAATAACTTACCATAAAGGGTTGTTTGAAAAGCTGCAAAGAATTAGCCTTAACTTCCATATTTGTCTTGCTCCTCACTTACACAATAAAATAAAAAAATATTTTCCACAGTTTAAACAAAAGAAAATAATAAGCTACTACAAGAACAAGAAGGAGTTATCTACAAGTGTAAACTGCAATTGTGGTAACATATTTGTAGGAGAAACTGGAAGACAACTCCGCACCCGAGTAGCAGAACACAAAGCCGCAATTAGGAACATTACAAGCAAAACAGGCCTTGATAAACATGTACAAAGTACTGGACATTCAATGGACTGGGAATCTTTAAAAATTCTTGCACACCAACAACACTACCTAAAACGGAAACTTGAAGAAAGTCTACACATTGAGAGAAGAAGAGGTTCCACGATTAACGAACATAGCAGTATGACATTACCACTTGAGTGGCAGCACCTTCTTGTCTTAGTCAGTAGTGACGAAGGGTTGGGGCACAACCCGAAAAATTAGACAAGTGAAAACTTATATCCTAGTAATCCCCGTAATACACAATTTAACTACAATAATTCTGCACTAGGATTTGCCATGTCTTCATTAATTCGCAAGATTTTCTTAGTAAACATCTCATCACTCATTCTTTCAACATGGAAAAACCACTGAAGCACATTAGCCTCCACCTTGCTAACAACATTTTGCTTCACATCACACAACTGCAACACATCTTCATTCCTCACACAATCAGAACGTGTCTTATCACAAACCTCCCCGTAAGTAACGCATTTCTCCAGCACACAAACAACTTCTATGTTTCTTCTGTAGTACCCAGGTTTCACTGACATTAGTGAGAGATGGGTTTTTGCCTCCTCGGGGCACTCCGTGGTAACAATGGCACACACAACAGCAACTAGGGCCTCTGTGAATCTTGGAGAGGTGCCAGCTAGTTCTGTGTGACATTGGCGAAAAGACCCCAACTCACTGGGTTTTGTTCCAGAATCCTTAGGTTGAATAACCAACTGGAACCCTCAGCTGTGAGCTAATCCTACATACTGATATGTACTTACCTAATTAAAAAGACAAAAAGAAATGCAAATTAGAAAAACAACAACAATAAAACCCACCTTGGAGTGAGTTTTATTGTTGTTGCTTTTTAAAAACCCTTCTGTTTTTCTTTTTATGGGCAGTTAGGTTTTTTTACAAACCCTGAGGTACCAATACATTCAATGTTTAAAAGTTTATGTATTAGTGGGAATCTACTCAGTTCCTTTTGATTTAGACAGAATTGAACATACACTGGCGGAAAGTGGAAAAAGAACACCAAGAAGGAGACGTCTGATACCAGCAAAATTTATGCATAACGGAATACAGAGGATAACGTGATCAAAACATTAGGGTAAAATACAGCTGTATTTGCTGGTAAACTGAAAAATAACATTTCCATGTATTATGGTTAGTACGAGGTTGAACCGCCATGAACTGCGTCACACTGTGCAATTCTGGCATGGAGTCTGTCGTACAGATGTTGGATGTAAGTTTGGGGTATTGAGTTCCAAGCATTCTCAACCTGGACGCGTAAATCGGGGATGGTCGTGGCTGGCCGTGGAGACCGGATAAGTCGTTGTCCCAAAAAATCCCACACATGCTCAATGGGAGACAAATCCGGTGAACGTGCAGGCCATGGAAGTTGTCTCACACCCTGAAGTGCATGTTGCGTTGCACGTGACCTGTGTGGGCTTGCGTTATCTTGCTGGAAAACACCACGATGGACCGACCTTACAAATGGCACAACAACGGGCTGAATGATGTTGTTGATGTAGGAGGTGCTGTTTAACGTACCCGGTACAAACACTAGTTGTGTACGGGAGTGATGGCTGATCGCTCCCCACACCAGGAGACCAGGTGTAGGCCCTGTGTGTCGCTGGCGGATGCAAGAAGGGTGGAGATACTCCCCTGTGCGTCTGCGAACATGCATACGGCCATCGGAGGCTCCCAAGCAGAATCTGCTTTCATCGCTGAACACGACAGATCGCCATTGCGTTCTACAGTGCAGACATTGGCGACACCACTGCAGCCGTTCCTGACGGTGGGCTGGAGTCAGAGGTACACATGCCAGAGGCACACGTGCACGTAGCCCTGCATCCAGCAGATGGTTGCAGATTGTTCGCACAGTCACCTCAGGTGCCACGGCAGCTCGTATTTGCGTCACAGTGGATGTTCTGCTTGACAACGCCGCTCTTCTCATGCGTCAATCGGTCCACTCATCAGTCTGTCTGTGACTCCCGGTTCCACGTCTTCTCGTGTGGGAATGTTCCTTGGACCACCACCGATACTTCCCGTTCAATTCGCTCCGCAATACGACGATACAACCACCCGGCCTCGCGGAGTCCGACAAGACGACTTCGCTCAAAGTCCGATAACTGCTTAAATCGTACATGACTTCCACGTCCAGGCATTGCAGCTTCTTCAGGGTCTTCGCACGTGTCCGTACGTCGACGACTGATTACATTCACTTCGCCGTACTCTTTAAATACCACCGACGATAATTTGCATATTATGCCGTGCTGTGGCATAAGCGCTCACCGGTTGGTCCCGAAATTACCATCACACCTACGTAAACTCGACCCCATTAACATATGTAAATTTCATGATCGTCCGCCAATTCCTTCTTGGTGTTCTTTTTTCCACTTTCCGTCAGTGTATTTTCAAAACTGACAAACAACCACTCTCAATATCAGTTTGAGGTAGAAACACTGATTTGTACTTATCCCACTCTAACAGTAAATCATCTTCACGTAGTTTGAAGTACTAAGCCAGCTCCATTACTTCAGCAATGCCATAAAGGCTTAGAGTGGTTTCTGACCCTACTTTTCTAAGATCCAAGATACCAAGATTTGTAGTAATAGACCTAATAGTAAATCATCTTCATCTAGGTTGAAGTACTCGGTCAGCTCCATTACTTCAGCAATGCCACAAAGGCTTAGAGTGGTTTCTGACCCTACTTTTCTAAGATCCAAGATACCAAGATTTGTAGTAATAGACCTAATAGTAAATCATCTTCATCTAGGTTGAAGTACTCGGTCAGCTCCATTACTTCAGCAATGCCACAAAGGCTTAGAGTGGTTTCTGACCCTACTTTTCTAAGATCCAAGATACCAAGATTTATAGTAATAGACCTAATAGTAAATCATCTTCATCTAGGTTGAAGTACTCGGTCAGCTCCATTACTTCAGCAATGCCACAAAGGCTTAGAGTGGTTTCTGACCCTACTTTTCTAAGATCCAAGATACCAAGATTTGTAGTAATAGACCTAATAGTAAATCATCTTCATCTAGGTTGAAGTACTCAGCCAGCTCCATTACTTCAGCAATGCCATAAAGGCTTAGAGTGGTTTCTGACCCTACTTTTCTAAGATCCAAGATACCAAGATTTGTAGTAATAGACCTAATAGTAAATCATCTTCATCTAGGTTGAAGTACTCAGTCAGCTCCATTACTTCAGCAATGCCACAAAGGCTTAGAGTGGTTTCTGACCCTACTTTTCTAAGATTCAAGATACCAAGATTTATAGTAATAGACCTAATAGTAAATCCTCTTCATCTAGGTTGAAGTACTCAGCCAGCTCCATTACTTCAGTAATGCCATAAAGGCTTGGAATGGTTTCTGACCCTACTTTTCTAAGATCAAAGATTTGTAATAATAGACCTAATAGTAAATCATCTTCATCTAGGTCCATTACTTCAGTAATGCCATAAAGGCTTAGAATGGTTTCTGACCCTACTTTTCTAAGATCAAAGATTTGTAATAATAGACCTAATAGTAAATCATCTTCATCTAGGTTGAAGTACTCAGCCAGCTCCATTACTTCAGTAATGCCATAAAGCCTTAGAATGGTTTCTGACCCTACTTTTCTAAGATCAAAGATTTGTAATAATAGACCTAATAGTAAATCATCTTCATCTAGGTCCATTACTTCAGTAATGCCATAAAGGCTTAGAATGGTTTCTGACCCTACTTTTCTAAGATCAAAGATTTGTAACAATAGACCTAATAGTAAATCATCTTCATCTAGGTTGAAGTACTCAGCCAGCTCCATTACTTCAGTAATGCCATAAAGGCTTAGAATGGTTTCTGACCCTACTTTTCTAAGATTAAAGATTTGTAATAATAGACCTAATAGTAAATCATCTTCATCTAGGTTGAAGTACTCAGCCAGCTCCATTACTTCAGTAATGCCATAAAGGCTTAGAATGGTTTCTGACCCTACTTTTCTAAGATCAAAGATTTGTAATAATAGACCTAATAGTAAATCATCTTCATCTAGGTTGAAGTACTCAGCCAGCTCCATTACTTCAGTAATGCCATAAAGGCTTAGAATGGTTTCTGACCCTACTTTTCTAAGATTAAAGATTTGTAATAATAGACCTAATAGTAAATCATCTTCATCTAGGTTGAAGTACTCAGCCAGCTCCATTACTTCAGTAATGCCATAAAGGCTTAGAATGGTTTCTGACCCTACTTTTCTAAGATTAAAGATTTGTAATAATAGACCTAATAGTAAATCATCTTCATCTAGGTTGAAGTACTCAGCCAGCTCCATTACTTCAGTAATGCCATAAAGGCTTAGAATGGTTTCTGACCCTACTTTTCTAAGATCAAAGATTTGTAATAATAGACCTAATAGTAAATCATCTTCATCTAGGTTGAAGTACTCAGCCAGCTCCATTACTTCAGTAATGCCATAAAGGCTTAGAATGGTTTCTGACCCTACTTTTCTAAGATTAAAGATTTGTAATAATAGACCTAATAGTAAATCATCTTCATCTAGGTTGAAGTACTCAGCCAGCTCCATTACTTCAGTAATGCCATAAAGGCTTAGAATGGTTTCTGACCCTACTTTTCTAAGATTAAAGATTTGTAATAATAGACCTAATAGTAAATCATCTTCATCTAGGTTGAAGTACTCAGCCAGCTCCATTACTTCAGTAATGCCATAAAGGCTTAGAATGGTTTCTGACCCTACTTTTCTAAGATCAAAGATTTGTAATAATAGACCTAATAGTAAATCATCTTCATCTAGGTCCATTACTTCAGTAATGTCATAAAGGCTTAGAATGGTTTCTGACCCTACTTTTCTAAGATCAAAGATTTGTAATAATAGACCTAATAGTAAATCATCTTCATCTAGGTTGAAGTACTCAGCCAGCTCCATTACTTCAGTAATGCCATAAAGGCTTAGAATGGTTTCTGACTCTACTTTTCTAAGATTAAAGATTTGTAATAATAGACCTAATAGTAAATCATCTTCATCTAGGTTGAAGTACTCAGCCAGCTCCATTACTTCAGTAATGCCATAAAGGCTTAGAATGGTTTCTGACCCTACTTTTCTAAGATCAAAGATTTGTAATAATAGACCTAATAGTAAATCATCTTCATCTAGGTTGAAGTACTCAGCCAGCTCCATTACTTCAGTAATGCCATAAAGGCTTAGAATGGTTTCTGACTCTACTTTTCTAAGATTAAAGATTTGTAATAATAGACCTAATAGTAAATCATCTTCATCTAGGTTGAAGTACTCAGCCAGCTCCATTACTTCAGTAATGCCATAAAGGCTTAGAATGGTTTCTGACCCTACTTTTCTAAGATCAAAGATTTGTAATAATAGACCTAATAGTAAATCATCTTCATCTAGGTTGAAGTACTCAGCCAGCTCCATTACTTCAGCAATGCCACAAAGGCTTAGAGTGGTTTCTGACCCTACTTTTCTAAGATTCAAGATACCAAGATTTATAGTAATAGACCTAATAGTAAATCCTCTTCATCTAGGTTGAAGTACTCAGCCAGCTCCATTACTTCAGTAATGCCATAAAGGCTTAGAATGGTTTCTGACCCTACTTTTCTAAGATCAAAGATTTGTAATAATAGACCTAATAGTAAATCATCTTCATCTAGGTCCATTACTTCAGTAATGCCATAAAGGCTTAGAATGGTTTCTGACCCTACTTTTCTAAGATCAAAGATTTGTAATAATAGACCTAATAGTAAATCATCTTCATCTAGGTTGAAGTACTCAGCCAGCTCCATTACTTCAGTAATGCCATAAAGGCTTAGAATGGTTTCTGACCCTACTTTTCTAAGATCAAAGATTTGTAATAATAGACCTAATAGTAAATCATCTTCATCTAGGTCCATTACTTCAGTAATGCCATAAAGGCTTAGAGTGGTTTCTGACCATACTTTTCTAAGATCCAAGATACCAAGATTTGTAGTAATAGACCTAATAGTAAATCATCTTCATCTAGGTTGAAGTACTCGGTCAGCTCCATTACTTCAGCAATGCCACAAAGGCTTAGAGTGGTTTCTGACCCTACTTTTCTAAGATCCAAGATACCAAGATTTGTAGTAATAGACCTAATAGTAAATCATCTTCATTTAGGTTGAAGTACTCAGCCAGCTCCATTACTTCAGCAATCAGCAATGCCATAAAGGAATGCCATAAAGCAATGCCATAAAGGAATAGAATGGTTTCTGACTCTACTCTTTTAAGATCGAAAATACCAAAATCTGTAATAATAATCTGGTTTTTTAACAATCTAGAAATGGTTTCATGTGAATGATCAATAAATGAATGTGCATCTCTTTCAACATACACAAGACTGACGAAGAAAAATAAAGCTGAACTTTTCAACCGGGTGAAAAATCAGAACACGCAGTGAAACAATATGAATATAAGGTAGCATGAATAAGACAGAATTGTTCATGTAAATTTATTTACATAAATATTAAACTACAGCACATCCACTTGAGATAGAGGGAACACCGCGGGGGAAAAAATTAGGATGACGGCCGAATTCTTTGCTCCGTTCGACTTCCGTTTTCGGAAATTCTTCCTACATTCTTGAGGTGAAATGCTAATATTTGTGGAAAAAATGGCATTTTGCAACAACACTGGTCAGAAGAAACATCACGAGAAAAAAAAAAAGTTACGACCACGGAAGAAATCTTCCCTCCGTCTAACTTCCATTTTCGGAAATCGGAATTCCGCCCTCCGGCGGAAAACGACTCCTAACACACATACACACACCATCAATCACCCCAAGAATCCTGTTCAGTTATGCATCAATCTCGTGCGTCGCGCAAATGGAAGACTCTCCAGCCTCAATACTACTGGGAAATTTTCATGACGTCTAACTTCCGTTTTCTTAAAAAAAAAATCTCCGTTTTCAAGCTAAAATACAAATATTTATGGAATAAAATTATATTTAATAGAAATACTGAGCAAAAGGAGCATCCCAAGAAAAGAAAAAAAACAATCTTCAATCTGTTTAATTTCCATTTTCGAAAGTTTTGAAAGATGAAATAATATACTGTCCCCTGAGGGAAAATGACCCCCCCAACTAATTCCTCCAAAATTTCTTTTCAGTTTTGCATCGATCTCGAGAAGGACCCAAATGATGCCGAAAAAGCGGAATTCCGCGAATCCGCGGAAGAATCTCCTGTATGTTTCAAACGGACTGTTAGGGGTAGGGAGGTCATCAATTTAGGCTTGAGGGAAGGTAGGGTGGGATTTTTAAATTAAAGGGCAGGCAGGGTGCAGCACCTTTCTAAAAACAGCTAGGATGAATTTCAAATGGACTGTTAGGTGTAGGGTGGTCATCTTAGGCTTAAGGGCATCAGAGGTGTTTGCAAGGCAAGGCATGAAACCCTGAAATCATTGGCGTCTCCCAACGGTGCAAATGCATAAACTCGAGACATAAATGAACATGTGTGAGTACCCCCCTAGCACAACAAAAGTATTTCTGTTACTATTAGTACCTCTAATGATTATACTTATGAGCAAAGCTGTTACTGATACTTCGAAAGATAAAATGGTTTCGCTTTGGGAAGTACTTACTATACCTTTTGCTCACAACAATAAATTATTTTGGGGTTGAGCTTGCAGTATTAATTTGTTGCTAAAACAATGAATTCCTTCAGTGAAATTTAGGTAACTTTGATTTCGACAACTACATGATATTGTCTTTAACATATACCACACTAAGAATGTTAATAAAAATTTTGCATTTGTATAAAATAAACCAATTACACACATAACATACGTTTTAAAAAAGTTTTGCCTTTCTTTCCAATAGTAAAATTACCCATTTGGCAAATAAATAAAACAAGAAAATCTGCAGTCAACTTTTTATGTTACTAGAAGGGCAACTCCTCTTTTTCATAGGATATTGATCTTTTTTAACAGAAATTTTAATCGTTCAGTTTCAGTCAGGTCAAACAAAGATCTTCGCTCTTTCCACGTTTATAAGTGAGTCACGGAAAAAATTCTCATTGACCGCCACCGGGAGTCAAACCCAGGGTCTTCCAGTTACGCGCCGGATATGCTTCCGCTACACCACAGCGGCCTCGAATTTCTCCAGAATAACACACGCTAACTGCCAAGCCAATTTGGCAGGTGGCTTCTTGGAGCCCTGCACAATGCTGGGGATTCACCAAAGATGGTAAGCAGCAACTGAAGAAATAATTAGAAGGCGAATGAATAATTAATACAGACATTTAACGTGGACCAGGAACATCAAACAAGGATCTTCGCTCTTTCCACGTTTATAAGTGAGTCACGGAAAAATTCTCATTGGCCGCCACCGGGAGTCGAATCCTGGGTCTTCCAGTTACGCGCCGGATATGCTCCCGCTACACCACAGCGGCCTCGAATTCCTCCAGACTCACACACGCTAACTGCCAAGCCAAGTTGGCAGGTTACTTCTTGGAGCCCCGCGCAATGCTGGGGATTCACCAAAGATGGTAAGCAGCAACGGAAGAAATAATTAGAAGGCGAATGAATAATTAATACAGACATTTAACGTGGACCAGGAACATCAGACAAAGATCTTTGCTCTTTCCACGTTTATAAGTGAGTCACGGAAAAAATTCTCATTGACCGCCACCGGGAGTCGAACCCAGGGTCTTCCAGTTATGCGCCGGATATGCTTCCGCTACACCACAGCGGCCTCGAATTTCTCCAGAATCACACACGCTAACTGCCAAGCCAATTTGGCAGGTTGCTTCTTGGAGCCCCGCACAATGCTGGGGATTCACCAAAGATGGTAAGCAGCAACTGAAGAAATAATTAGAAGGCGAATGAATAATTAATACAGACATTTCACGTGGACCAGGAACATCAAACAAAGATCTTTGCTCTTTCCACGTTTATAAGTGAGTCACGGAAAAAATTCTCATTGGCCGCCACCGGGAGTCAAACCCAGGGTCTTCCAGTTATGCGCCGGATATGCTTCCGCTACACCACAGCGGCCTCGAATGTCTCCAGACTCACACACGCTAACTGCCAAGCCAATTTGGCAGGTGGCTTCTTGGAGCTCCGCACAATGCTGGGGATTCACCAAAGATGGTAAGCAGCTACTGAAGAAATAATTAGAAGGCGACTGAATAATTTATACTCCCGGTGGCGGCCAATGAGAATTTTTCCGTGACTCACTGATAAACGTGGAAAGAGCGAAGATCTTTTTTTGATGTTACTGGTCCACGTTAAATGTCTGTATTCAGTCAGGTGGTATTGATCTAAAGTTCTATTTACTAATTTAGCAAATTGGATATTGAATTAAAGTTCTATTTATTAATAAAAAACATATCAGTTTGGTGTGGTGTTAATCTAAAGTTATATTTACTAATAAAATAACACTATTTCTTAACAAATTGTGCAATCTTCATTTGTTTTTTAGTGCAGACGCTATCAGGCTGACGCTTACATTTACAACATCCTTCATTTGCAGTGTCTTGTTTGTGTACCGAAGAGAAAGAAGAACCTTTACTATTACAAGTAGCCGTTATAATTGCTTCAACAGGTTTTGGAGGCAGAACTGTAGCACGTACTCCATTTATATATGCAGAAACATGACCCAGCTATATCCATTTTCCGCCACCATATCCCAGCTTTCTCCTTCTGGGTGTATTTTTTGTAGCCAATCCCACCGGAATTTATTTTTGACCGAGGCCTCTAATGTCTTGAGATCGTCAGTTTTGGTTAAAAACTGCATCGTTGATGACGAACTTAACTTAAACTGAAATCGTGTAAACTTTCAAATCCCTAAAACATTCACACACACACACAAACTCCATCACTTTTACCTAAACAAAAAAGCACAAAAATTTCATCAGGGAAACAAAGACACCTCCACACTTACTGACTTACTAATACAATGAGGCAGGCTGCTCCCGCGTGTAGGTGCAGACGCGTGAGTGACATACTTCATTTGCTTTAACTCGTTACCCCGGCATCTCCAAGTTTTAATCCTACATCACTCATCAGAGCGAAAAACCGTTTTTTTCGCATCGAGGAGCAGAAAGCGCCGACGAAATGACTGAGAATTTACGCGCATGCCCTTCCCACAGAACAACGGACAACCACAGCACGAACTGCTGGCTTCATGTCGAGACTTCAGGCGTCAAACTTGAGTCGGCGAAGAAGACAATATTATTATCGCATTGATTCATTGGTGAAAAGCAATTTTTTTGGTAAATACTTTTGCCATGAATCGTTGTAAATTTTTTTTTTTTTTTTTTGCTTTGTCGCTTATTAGAACTCAAAATTTAACAGTCTTAAAAAATGTCTTCAAAGCTAAACTTCCGGAATTCCGGGTATGAAAGATCGCCCGAACCCGGAAATACGGATTAGACCCGGAACACAAACAGCCCTGGGGCATGTAGGGTGAAATTTTTAAAAATAAAGGGCAGGCAGGGTGCAGTACTTTCTAAAAACAGCTAGGATGAATTTCAAATGGACTGTTAGGTGTAGGATAGTCATTTTAGGCTTAAGGGCAGGTAGGATGGAATTTTTTAATTAAAGGGCAGGCAGGTGCAGCACTTTCTAAAAACAGCCAAGATGAATTTCAAATGGACTGTTACGTGTAGGGTGATCATTTTAGGCTTAAGGGCAGGTAGGGTGGGATTTTTTTAAATTAAAGGTCAGGCAGGTGCAGCACTTTCTAAAAACAGCCAAGATGAATTTCAAATGGACTGTTACGTGTAGGGTGATCATTTTAGGCTTAAGGGCAGGTAGGGTGGGATTTTTTAAATTAAAGGTCAGGCAGGGTGCAGCACATTTTTAAAAACAGCTAGGATGAATTTCAAATGAACTGTTATGTGTAAGATGGTCATTTTAGGCTTAAGGGCAGGTTGAGTGGGATTTTTTTTAAATTAAAGGTCAGGCAGGTGCAGCACTTTCTAAAAACAGCCAAGATGAATTTCAAATGGACTGTTACGTGTAGGGTGATCATTTTAGGCTTAAGGGCAGGTAGGGTGGGATTTTTTAAATTAAAGGTCAGGCAGGGTGCAGCACATTTTTAAAAACAGCTAGGATGAATTTCAAATGAACTGTTATGTGTAAGATGGTCATTTTAGGCTTAAGGGCAGGTTGAGTGGGATTTTTTAAATTAAAGGTCAGGCAGGTGCAGCACTTTCTAAAAACAGCCAAGATGAATTTCAAATGGACTGTTACGTGTAGGGTGATCATTTTAGGCTTAAGGGCAGGTAGGGTGGGATTTTTAAATTAAAGGTCAGGCAGGTGCAGCACTTTCTAAAAACAGCCAAGATGAATTTCAAATGGACTGTTACGTGTAGGGTGATCATTTTAGGCTTAAGGGCAGGTAGGGTGGGATTTTTTAAATTAAAGGTCAGGCAGGTGCAGCACTTTCTAAAAACAGCCAAGATGAATTTCAAATGGACTGTTACGTGTAGGGTGATCATTTTAGGCTTAAGGGCAGGTAGGGTGGGATTTTTTAAATTAAAGGTCAGGCAGGGTGCAGCACATTTTTAAAAACAGCTAGGATGAATTTCAAATGAACTGTTATGTGTAAGATGGTCATTTTAGGCTTAAGGGCAGGTTGAGTGGGATTTTTTTAAATTAAAGGTCAGGCAGGTGCAGCACTTTCTAAAAACAGCCAAGATGAATTTCAAATGGACTGTTACGTGTAGGGTGATCATTTTAGGCTTAAGGGCAGGTAGGGTGGGATTTTTTAAATTAAAGGTCAGGCAGGGTGCAGCACATTTTTAAAAACAGCTAGGATGAATTTCAAATGAACTGTTATGTGTAAGATGGTCATTTTAGGCTTAAGGAGCAGGTTGAGTGGGATTTTTTAAATTAAAGGTCAGGCAGGTGCAGCACTTTCTAAAAACAGCCAAGATGAATTTCAAATGGACTGTTACGTGTAGGGTGATCATTTTAGGCTTAAGGGCAGGTAGGGTGGGATTTTTTAAATTAAAGGTCAGGCAGGTGCAGCACTTTCTAAAAACAGCCAAGATGAATTTCAAATGGACTGTTACGTGTAGGGTGATCATTTTAGGCTTAAGGGCAGGTAGGGTGGGATTTTTTAAATTAAAGGTCAGGCAGGTGCAGCACTTTCTAAAAACAGCCAAGATGAATTTCAAATGGACTGTTACGTGTAGGGTGATCATTTTAGGCTTAAGGGCAGGTAGGGTGGGATTTTTTAAATTAAAGGTCAGGCAGGTGCAGCACTTTCTAAAAAACAGCCAAGATGAATTTCAAATGGACTGTTACGTGTAGGGTGATCATTTTAGGCTTAAGGGCAGGTAGGGTGGGATTTTTTTAAATTAAAGGTCAGGCAGGTGCAGCACTTTCTAAAAACAGCCAAGATGAATTTCAAATGGACTGTTACGTGTAGGGTGATCATTTTAGGCTTAAGGGCAGGTAGGGTGGGATTTTTTAAATTAAAGGTCAGGCAGGTGCAGCACTTTCTAAAAACAGCCAAGATGAATTTCAAATGGACTGTTACGTGTAGGGTGATCATTTTAGGCTTAAGGGCAGGTAGGGTGGGATTTTTTAAATTAAAGGTCAGGCAGGGTGCAGCACATTTTTAAAAACAGCTAGGATGAATTTCAAATGAACTGTTATGTGTAAGATGGTCATTTTAGGCTTAAGGGCAGGTTGAGTGGGATTTTTTAAATTAAAGGTCAGGCAGGTGCAGCACTTTCTAAAAACAGCCAAGATGAATTTCAAATGGACTGTTACGTGTAGAGTGGGATTTTTAAATTAAAGGTCAGGCAGGTGCAGCACTTTCTAAAAACAGCCAAGATGAATTTCAAATGGACTGTTACGTGTAGGGTGATCATTTTAGGCTTAAGGGCAGGTAGGGTGGGATTTTTTAAATTAAAGGTCAGGCAGGGTGCAGCACATTTTTAAAAACAGCTAGGATGAATTTCAAATGAACTGTTATGTGTAAGATGGTCATTTTAGGCTTAAGGGCAGGTTGAGTGGGATTTTTTAAATTAAAGGTCAGGCAGGTGCAGCACTTTCTAAAAACAGCCAAGATGAATTTCAAATGGACTGTTACGTGTAGGGTGATCATTTTAGGCTTAAGGGCAGGTAGGGTGGGATTTTTTAAATTAAAGGTCAGGCAGGGTGCAGCACATTTTTAAAAACAGCTAGGATGAATTTCAAATGAACTGTTATGTGTAAGATGGTCATTTTAGGCTTAAGGGCAGGTTGAGTGGGATTTTTAAATTAAAGGTCAGGCAGGTGCAGCACTTTCTAAAAACAGCCAAGATGAATTTCAAATGGACTGTTACGTGTAGGGTGATCATTTTAGGCTTAAGGGCAGGTAGGGTGGGATTTTTTAAATTAAAGGTCAGGCAGGGTGCAGCACATTTTTAAAAACAGCTAGGATGAATTTCAAATGAACTGTTATGTGTAAGATGGTCATTTTAGGCTTAAGGGCAGGTTGAGTGGGATTTTTTAAATTAAAGGTCAGGCAGGTGCAGCACTTTCTAAAAACAGCCAAGATGAATTTCAAATGGACTGTTACGTGTAGGGTGATCATTTTAGGCTTAAGGGCAGGTAGGGTGGGATTTTTTTAAATTAAAGGTCAGGCAGGGTGCAGCACATTTTTAAAAACAGCTAGGATGAATTTCAAATGAACTGTTATGTGTAAGATGGTCATTTTAGGCTTAAGGGCAGGTTGAGTGGGATTTTTTAAATTAAAGGTCAGGCAGGTGCAGCACTTTCTAAAAACAGCCAAGATGAATTTCAAATGGACTGTTACGTGTAGGGTGATCATTTTAGGCTTAAGGGCAGGTAGGGTGGGATTTTAAATTAAAGGTCAGGCAGGGTGCAGCACATTTTTAAAAACAGCTAGGATGAATTTCAAATGAACTGTTATGTGTAAGATGGTCATTTTAGGCTTAAGGGCAGGTTGAGTGGGATTTTTTAAATTAAAGGTCAGGCAGGTGCAGCACTTTCTAAAAACAGCCAAGATGAATTTCAAATGGACTGTTACGTGTAGGGTGATCATTTTAGGCTTAAGGGCAGGTAGGGTGGGATTTTTTAAATTAAAGGTCAGGCAGGGTGCAGCACATTTTTAAAAACAGCTAGGATGAATTTCAAATGAACTGTTATGTGTAAGATGGTCATTTTAGGCTTAAGGGCAGGTTGAGTGGGATTTTTTAAATTAAAGGTCAGGCAGGTGCAGCACTTTCTAAAAACAGCCAAGATGAATTTCAAATGGACTGTTACGTGTAGGGTGATCATTTTAGGCTTAAGGGCAGGTAGGGTGGGATTTTTTAAATTAAAGGTCAGGCAGGGTGCAGCACATTTTTAAAAACAGCTAGGATGAATTTCAAATGAACTGTTATGTGTAAGATGGTCATTTTAGGCTTAAGGGCAGGTTGAGTGGGATTTTTTAAATTAAAGGTCAGGCAGGTGCAGCACTTTCTAAAAACAGCCAAGATGAATTTCAAATGGACTGTTACGTGTAGGGTGATCATTTTAGGCTTAAGGGCAGGTAGGGTGGGATTTTTTAAATTAAAGGTCAGGCAGGGTGCAGCACATTTTTAAAAACAGCTAGGATGAATTTCAAATGAACTGTTATGTGTAAGATGGTCATTTTAGGCTTAAGGGCAGGTTGAGTGGGATTTTTTAAATTAAAGGTCAGGCAGGTGCAGCACTTTCTAAAAACAGCCAAGATGAATTTCAAATGGACTGTTACGTGTAGGGTGATCATTTTAGGCTTAAGGGCAGGTAGGGTGGGATTTTTTAAATTAAAGGTCAGGCAGGGTGCAGCACATTTTTAAAAACAGCTAGGATGAATTTCAAATGAACTGTTATGTGTAAGATGGTCATTTTAGGCTTAAGGGCAGGTTGAGTGGGATTTTTTAAATTAAAGGTCAGGCAGGTGCAGCACTTTCTAAAAACAGCCAAGATGAATTTCAAATGGACTGTTACGTGTAGGGTGATCATTTTAGGCTTAAGGGCAGGTAGGGTGGGATTTTTTAAATTAAAGGTCAGGCAGGGTGCAGCACATTTTTAAAAACAGCTAGGATGAATTTCAAATGAACTGTTATGTGTAAGATGGTCATTTTAGGCTTAAGGGCAGGTTGAGTGGGATTTTTTAAATTAAAGGTCAGGCAGGTGCAGCACTTTCTAAAAACAGCCAAGATGAATTTCAAATGGACTGTTACGTGTAGGGTGATCATTTTAGGCTTAAGGGCAGGTAGGGTGGGATTTTTTAAATTAAAGGTCAGGCAGGGTGCAGCACATTTTTAAAAACAGCTAGGATGAATTTCAAATGAACTGTTATGTGTAAGATGGTCATTTTAGGCTTAAGGGCAGGTTGAGTGGGATTTTTTAAATTAAAGGTCAGGCAGGTGCAGCACTTTCTAAAAACAGCCAAGATGAATTTCAAATGGACTGTTACGTGTAGGGTGATCATTTTAGGCTTAAGGGCAGGTAGGGTGGGATTTTTTAAATTAAAGGTCAGGCAGGGTGCAGCACATTTTTAAAAACAGCTAGGATGAATTTCAAATGAACTGTTATGTGTAAGATGGTCATTTTAGGCTTAAGGGCAGGTTGAGTGGGATTTTTAAATTAAAGGTCAGGCAGGTGCAGCACTTTCTAAAAACAGCCAAGATGAATTTCAAATGGACTGTTACGTGTAGGGTGATCATTTTAGGCTTAAGGGCAGGTAGGGTGGGATTTTTTAAATTAAAGGTCAGGCAGGGTGCAGCACATTTTTAAAAACAGCTAGGATGAATTTCAAATGAACTGTTATGTGTAAGATGGTCATTTTAGGCTTAAGGGCAGGTTGAGTGGGATTTTTTAAATTAAAGGTCAGGCAGGTGCAGCACTTTCTAAAAACAGCCAAGATGAATTTCAAATGGACTGTTACGTGTAGGGTGATCATTTTAGGCTTAAGGGCAGGTAGGGTGGGATTTTTAAATTAAAGGTCAGGCAGGGTGCAGCACATTTTTAAAAACAGCTAGGATGAATTTCAAATGAACTGTTATGTGTAAGATGGTCATTTTAGGCTTAAGGGCAGGTTGAGTGGGATTTTTTAAATTAAAGGTCAGGCAGGTGCAGCACTTTCTAAAAACAGCCAAGATGAATTTCAAATGGACTGTTACGTGTAGGGTGATCATTTTAGGCTTAAGGGCAGGTAGGGTGGGATTTTTTAAATTAAAGGTCAGGCAGGGTGCAGCACATTTTTAAAAACAGCTAGGATGAATTTCAAATGAACTGTTATGTGTAAGATGGTCATTTTAGGCTTAAGGGCAGGTTGAGTGGGATTTTTTAAATTAAAGGTCAGGCAGGTGCAGCACTTTCTAAAAACAGCCAAGATGAATTTCAAATGGACTGTTACGTGTAGGGTGATCATTTTAGGCTTAAGGGCAGGTAGGGTGGGATTTTTTAAATTAAAGGTCAGGCAGGGTGCAGCACATTTTTAAAAACAGCTAGGATGAATTTCAAATGAACTGTTATGTGTAAGATGGTCATTTTAGGCTTAAGGGCAGGTTGAGTGGGATTTTTTAAATTAAAGGTCAGGCAGGTGCAGCACTTTCTAAAAACAGCCAAGATGAATTTCAAATGGACTGTTACGTGTAGGAGTGATCATTTTAGGCTTAAGGGCAGGTAGGGTGGGATTTTTTAAATTAAAGGTCAGGCAGGGTGCAGCACATTTTTAAAAACAGCTAGGATGAATTTCAAATGAACTGTTATGTGTAAGATGGTCATTTTAGGCTTAAGGGCAGGTTGAGTGGGATTTTTTAAATTAAAGGTCAGGCAGGTGCAGCACTTTCTAAAAACAGCCAAGATGAATTTCAAATGGACTGTTACGTGTAGGGTGATCATTTTAGGCTTAAGGGCAGGTAGGGTGGGATTTTTTAAATTAAAGGTCAGGCAGGGTGCAGCACATTTTTAAAAACAGCTAGGATGAATTTCAAATGAACTGTTATGTGTAAGATGGTCATTTTAGGCTTAAGGGCAGGTTGAGTGGGATTTTTAAATTAAAGGTCAGGCAGGTGCAGCACTTTCTAAAAACAGCCAAGATGAATTTCAAATGGACTGTTACGTGTAGGGTGATCATTTTAGGCTTAAGGGCAGGTAGGGTGGGATTTTTTAAATTAAAGGTCAGGCAGGGTGCAGCACATTTTTAAAAACAGCTAGGATGAATTTCAAATGAACTGTTATGTGTAAGATGGTCATTTTAGGCTTAAGGGCAGGTTGAGTGGGATTTTTTAAATTAAAGGTCAGGCAGGTGCAGCACTTTCTAAAAACAGCCAAGATGAATTTCAAATGGACTGTTACGTGTAGGAGTGATCATTTTAGGCTTAAGGGCAGGTAGGGTGGGATTTTTTAAATTAAAGGTCAGGCAGGGTGCAGCACATTTTTAAAAACAGCTAGGATGAATTTCAAATGAACTGTTATGTGTAAGATGGTCATTTTAGGCTTAAGGGCAGGTTGAGTGGGATTTTTAAATTAAAGGTCAGGCAGGTGCAGCACTTTCTAAAAACAGCCAAGATGAATTTCAAATGGACTGTTACGTGTAGGGTGATCATTTTAGGCTTAAGGGCAGGTAGGGTGGGATTTTTTAAATTAAAGGTCAGGCAGGGTGCAGCACATTTTTAAAAACAGCTAGGATGAATTTCAAATGAACTGTTATGTGTAAGATGGTCATTTTAGGCTTAAGGGCAGGTTGAGTGGGATTTTTTAAATTACAGGTCAGGCAGGTGCAGCACTTTCTAAAAACAGCCAAGATGAATTTCAAATGGACTGTTACGTGTAGGGTGATCATTTTAGGCTTAAGGGCAGGTAGGGTGGGATTTTTTAAATTAAAGGTCAGGCAGGGTGCAGCACATTTTTAAAAACAGCTAGGATGAATTTCAAATGAACTGTTATGTGTAAGATGGTCATTTTAGGCTTAAGGGCAGGTTGAGTGGGATTTTTTTTAAATTAAAGGTCAGGCAGGTGCAGCACTTTCTAAAAACAGCCAAGATGAATTTCAAATGGACTGTTACGTGTAGGGTGATCATTTTAGGCTTAAGGGCAGGTAGGGTGGGATTTTTTAAATTAAAGGTCAGGCAGGGTGCAGCACATTTTTAAAAACAGCTAGGATGAATTTCAAATGAACTGTTATGTGTAAGATGGTCATTTTAGGCTTAAGGGCAGGTTGAGTGGGATTTTTTAAATTAAAGGTCAGGCAGGTGCAGCACTTTCTAAAAACAGCCAAGATGAATTTCAAATGGACTGTTACGTGTAGGGTGATCATTTTAGGCTTAAGGGCAGGTAGGGTGGGATTTTTAAATTAAAGGTCAGGCAGGGTGCAGCACATTTTTAAAAACAGCTAGGATGAATTTCAAATGAACTGTTATGTGTAAGATGGTCATTTTAGGCTTAAGGGCAGGTTGAGTGGGATTTTTTAAATTAAAGGTCAGGCAGGTGCAGCACTTTCTAAAAACAGCCAAGATGAATTTCAAATGGACTGTTACGTGTAGGGTGATCATTTTAGGCTTAAGGGCAGGTAGGGTGGGATTTTTAAATTAAAGGTCAGGCAGGGTGCAGCACATTTTTAAAAACAGCTAGGATGAATTTCAAATGAACTGTTATGTGTAAGATGGTCATTTTAGGCTTAAGGGCAGGTTGAGTGGGATTTTTAAATTAAAGGTCAGGCAGGTGCAGCACTTTCTAAAAACAGCCAAGATGAATTTCAAATGGACTGTTACGTGTAGGGTGATCATTTTAGGCTTAAGGGCAGGTAGGGTGGGATTTTTTAAATTAAAGGTCAGGCAGGGTGCAGCACATTTTTAAAAACAGCTAGGATGAATTTCAAATGAACTGTTATGTGTAAGATGGTCATTTTAGGCTTAAGGGCAGGTTGAGTGGGATTTTTAAATTAAAGGTCAGGCAGGTGCAGCACTTTCTAAAAACAGCCAAGATGAATTTCAAATGGACTGTTACGTGTAGGGTGATCATTTTAGGCTTAAGGGCAGGTAGGGTGGGATTTTTAAATTAAAGGTCAGGCAGGGTGCAGCACATTTTTAAAAACAGCTAGGATGAATTTCAAATGAACTGTTATGTGTAAGATGGTCATTTTAGGCTTAAGGGCAGGTTGAGTGGGATTTTTTAAATTAAAGGTCAGGCAGGTGCAGCACTTTCTAAAAACAGCCAAGATGAATTTCAAATGGACTGTTACGTGTAGGGTGATCATTTTAGGCTTAAGGGCAGGTAGGGTGGGATTTTTTTTAAATTAAAGGTCAGGCAGGGTGCAGCACATTTTTAAAAACAGCTAGGATGAATTTCAAATGAACTGTTATGTGTAAGATGGTCATTTTAGGCTTAAGGGCAGGTTGAGTGGGATTTTTTTTTTAAATTAAAGGTCAGGCAGGTGCAGCACTTTCTAAAAACAGCCAAGATGAATTTCAAATGGACTGTTACGTGTAGGGTGATCATTTTAGGCTTAAGGGCAGGTAGGGTGGGATTTTTAAATTAAAGGTCAGGCAGGGTGCAGCACATTTTTTAAAAACAGCTAGGATGAATTTCAAATGAACTGTTATGTGTAAGATGGTCATTTTAGGCTTAAGGAGCAGGTTGAGTGGGATTTTTTTTTTAAATTAAAGGTCAGGCAGGTGCAGCACTTTCTAAAAACAGCCAAGATGAATTTCAAATGGACTGTTACGTGTAGGGTGATCATTTTAGGCTTAAGGGCAGGTAGGGTGGGATTTTTTAAATTAAAGGTCAGGCAGGGTGCAGCACATTTTTAAAAACAGCTAGGATGAATTTCAAATGAACTGTTATGTGTAAGATGGTCATTTTAGGCTTAAGGGCAGGTTGAGTGGGATTTTTAAATTAAAGGTCAGGCAGGTGCAGCACTTTCTAAAAACAGCCAAGATGAATTTCAAATGGACTGTTACGTGTAGGGTGATCATTTTAGGCTTAAGGGCAGGTAGGGTGGGATTTTTTAAATTAAAGGTCAGGCAGGGTGCAGCACATTTTTAAAAACAGCTAGGATGAATTTCAAATGAACTGTTATGTGTAAGATGGTCATTTTAGGCTTAAGGGCAGGTTGAGTGGGATTTTTTAAATTAAAGGTCAGGCAGGTGCAGCACTTTCTAAAAACAGCCAAGATGAATTTCAAATGGACTGTTACGTGTAGGGTGATCATTTTAGGCTTAAGGGCAGGTAGGGTGGGATTTTTTAAATTAAAGGTCAGGCAGGGTGCAGCACATTTTTAAAAACAGCTAGGATGAATTTCAAATGAACTGTTATGTGTAAGATGGTCATTTTAGGCTTAAGGGCAGGTTGAGTGGGATTTTTTAAATTAAAGGTCAGGCAGGTGCAGCACTTTCTAAAAACAGCCAAGATGAATTTCAAATGGACTGTTACGTGTAGGGTGATCATTTTAGGCTTAAGGGCAGGTAGGGTGGGATTTTTTTAAATTAAAGGTCAGGCAGGGTGCAGCACATTTTTAAAAACAGCTAGGATGAATTTCAAATGAACTGTTATGTGTAAGATGGTCATTTTAGGCTTAAGGGCAGGTTGAGTGGGATTTTTAAATTAAAGGTCAGGCAGGTGCAGCACTTTCTAAAAACAGCCAAGATGAATTTCAAATGGACTGTTACGTGTAGGGTGATCATTTTAGGCTTAAGGGCAGGTAGGGTGGGATTTTTTAAATTAAAGGTCAGGCAGGGTGCAGCACATTTTTAAAAACAGCTAGGATGAATTTCAAATGAACTGTTATGTGTAAGATGGTCATTTTAGGCTTAAGGGCAGGTTGAGTGGGATTTTTTAAATTAAAGGTCAGGCAGGTGCAGCACTTTCTAAAAACAGCCAAGATGAATTTCAAATGGACTGTTACGTGTAGGGTGATCATTTTAGGCTTAAGGGCAGGTAGGGTGGGATTTTTTAAATTAAAGGTCAGGCAGGGTGCAGCACATTTTTAAAAACAGCTAGGATGAATTTCAAATGAACTGTTATGTGTAAGATGGTCATTTTAGGCTTAAGGGCAGGTTGAGTGGGATTTTTAAATTAAAGGTCAGGCAGGTGCAGCACTTTCTAAAAACAGCCAAGATGAATTTCAAATGGACTGTTACGTGTAGGGTGATCATTTTAGGCTTAAGGGCAGGTAGGGTGGGATTTTTTAAATTAAAGGTCAGGCAGGGTGCAGCACATTTTTAAAAACAGCTAGGATGAATTTCAAATGAACTGTTATGTGTAAGATGGTCATTTTAGGCTTAAGGGCAGGTTGAGTGGGATTTTTAAATTAAAGGTCAGGCAGGTGCAGCACTTTCTAAAAACAGCCAAGATGAATTTCAAATGGACTGTTACGTGTAGGGTGATCATTTTAGGCTTAAGGGCAGGTAGGGTGGGATTTTTAAATTAAAGGTCAGGCAGGGTGCAGCACATTTTTAAAAACAGCTAGGATGAATTTCAAATGAACTGTTATGTGTAAGATGGTCATTTTAGGCTTAAGGGCAGGTTGAGTGGGATTTTTTAAATTAAAGGTCAGGCAGGTGCAGCACTTTCTAAAAACAGCCAAGATGAATTTCAAATGGACTGTTACGTGTAGGGTGATCATTTTAGGCTTAAGGGCAGGTAGGGTGGGATTTTTAAATTAAAGGTCAGGCAGGGTGCAGCACATTTTTAAAAACAGCTAGGATGAATTTCAAATGAACTGTTATGTGTAAGATGGTCATTTTAGGCTTAAGGGCAGGTTGAGTGGGATTTTTAAATTAAAGGTCAGGCAGGTGCAGCACTTTCTAAAAACAGCCAAGATGAATTTCAAATGGACTGTTACGTGTAGGGTGATCATTTTAGGCTTAAGGGCAGGTAGGGTGGGATTTTTAAATTAAAGGTCAGGCAGGGTGCAGCACATTTTTAAAAACAGCTAGGATGAATTTCAAATGAACTGTTATGTGTAAGATGGTCATTTTAGGCTTAAGGGCAGGTTGAGTGGGATTTTTTAAATTAAAGGTCAGGCAGGTGCAGCACTTTCTAAAAACAGCCAAGATGAATTTCAAATGGACTGTTACGTGTAGGGTGATCATTTTAGGCTTAAGGGCAGGTAGGGTGGGATTTTTTTAAATTAAAGGTCAGGCAGGGTGCAGCACATTTTTAAAAACAGCTAGGATGAATTTCAAATGAACTGTTATGTGTAAGATGGTCATTTTAGGCTTAAGGGCAGGTTGAGTGGGATTTTTTTTTAAATTAAAGGTCAGGCAGGTGCAGCACTTTCTAAAAACAGCCAAGATGAATTTCAAATGGACTGTTACGTGTAGGGTGATCATTTTAGGCTTAAGGGCAGGTAGGGTGGGATTTTTTAAATTAAAGGTCAGGCAGGGTGCAGCACATTTTTAAAAACAGCTAGGATGAATTTCAAATGAACTGTTATGTGTAAGATGGTCATTTTAGGCTTAAGGGCAGGTTGAGTGGGATTTTTAAATTAAAGGTCAGGCAGGTGCAGCACTTTCTAAAAACAGCCAAGATGAATTTCAAATGGACTGTTACGTGTAGGGTGATCATTTTAGGCTTAAGGGCAGGTAGGGTGGGATTTTTTAAATTAAAGGTCAGGCAGGGTGCAGCACATTTTTAAAAACAGCTAGGATGAATTTCAAATGAACTGTTATGTGTAAGATGGTCATTTTAGGCTTAAGGGCAGGTTGAGTGGGATTTTTAAATTAAAGGTCAGGCAGGTGCAGCACTTTCTAAAAACAGCCAAGATGAATTTCAAATGGACTGTTACGTGTAGGGTGATCATTTTAGGCTTAAGGGCAGGTAGGGTGGGATTTTTTAAATTAAAGGTCAGGCAGGGTGCAGCACCTTTCCAAAAACAGCTAGGATGAATTTCAAATTGACTGTTAGGTGTAGGGTGGTCATTTTAGGTTTAAGCGCAGGTAGGGTGGGATTTTTTAAATTAAAGGTCAGGCAAGGGTGGTACAGCACCTTTCTAAAAACAGCTAGGATGAATTTTAAATGACTGCTACATGTAGGGTGATAATTTTAGGCTTAAAGGCAGATAGGGTTGGGTTTTTTAATTAAATGTCAGTCATGGTCAGCACCTTTCTAAAAAACGCTAGGATGAATTTCAAATGGACTGTTAGGTGTAGGGTAGTCATTTTAGGCTAAGGGCAGGTAGGATGGATTTTTTTAATTAAAGGGCAGGCAGGTGCAGCACTTTCTAAAAACAGCCAAGATGAATTTCAAATGACTGCTAGGTGTAGGGTGATCATTTTAGGCTTAAGGGCAGGTAGGATGGGATTTTTTAAATTAAATGGTAGGCAAGGGTGGTTACGGCACCTTTCCAAAAACAGCTAGGATGAATTTCAAACACACTGTTAGATGTAGGATGGTCATTTTAGGCTTAAGGGCAGGCAGGGTGGAATTTTTTTAATTACAGTGCAGGCAGGGTGCAGCACCCTTTTAAAAACAGTTGCGATGAACCCTGATTCACATACGCTGAGTCAGGTGTTACAGGGCTACTTTTCTTGCCTGTCAGTGGGTATCTTTGTTAACTGCCCTTAACTCCAAAGCAAGAATGTTCATTACTCCTCAGTGCAGCAAAGCAACTGGGGATTATCACTTCTCAAAAACCCACCAAAGCTGGGGAAAAGGTCAACATTTATGAAATAATAATGATACATTACATACCACCAAGCTGTTCTTCAAAATTCAGATGTTAGTTCCAAAGATAAATACAAACCACCAGATATTTGTACTTACTGTTGTCATATCAAACTTCTCAATTTACAGCGATTTTGACAAACAACTCGAGTTTCACTGATATCCATTACACGCTGTACACAAGATCTTTTATACTTCATACTCATAATCTTTTTCTCATTCAGAAACTACTGAATCTGATCCACCCATGTCTTCCTTGGTCTTCCTCTGCCTTTCCTTCCTGCCACTTGGGCTGAAAATATTTTCTTAGTAAGCATTTCATCACTCATTCTTTCAACATGGCCAAACCACCGAAGCATATTGGTCTCCACCTTGCTAACAACATTTTGCTTCACATCACACAACTGCAATACATCTTCATTCCTCACACAATCAGACCATGTCTTGCCATAACCCCCTCGTAAGTAACGCATTTCTCCAGCACAGAAACGACTTCTATGTTTCTTCTGTAGTACCCAGGTTTCACTACCATACATCACAGTAGGAACAATTACACTTTCATACACAGCCATGCTGGACTCTCTTGAGAACCCATCATTCCTGTGAAAACCTCCCAGAGCAGCTATGACTTTCAATGAATAATTCACTCGCCTACTAATTTCACCATCCAATTTGTTCTCTCTGTGAAACATGATTTCTAAATACACAAACTCACTCACCTGGTCAATCACTTTGCCATTTATATTTACATTACCTTCAGTGCTACCAGTTCCTCTCTCAAACACCATAACTTTGGTTTTTCCTTTATTTATACTCAGTTTGAATTTCATGCAAACTTCGTGCATCCGAGACAACATACTCTGCGACTCACTTTTGCTCTCTGCCAACAGGACAGTGTCATTAGCATACAGCAATCTGCACACACGGATATCACCAAGACATAAGCAGCTATTATCTATTTTGGCCTCAGGCATGCATGCGTCCATAAATATATTAAACAGCCATGGTGACATTACACAACCTTGTCTAACTCCTGCACGAATGGAAAACCATTTTGATAAAACACCATTCACTCGTACACAAGCTCTACTACCAGCATACATGACTTTTACACTATTAAGTAGATTCCCAGTAAGCACCATATTCATTCAATACCTTCCACAAAAGTGTCCTATTCACTCGGTCATAAGCTTTCTTTAAATCTATGAAGGCAGTAAAAACTTTCTTCCCAACAGCCAGATACTTTTCAATCATCATGCACCAAGACATAAACCACTTATCTATTTTGGCATCACGCATGCATGCGTCCATAAATATATTAAACAGCCATGGTGACATTACACAACCTTGTCTAACTCCTGCACCAATGGAAAACCATTTTGATAAAACACCATTCACTCGTACACAAGCTCTACTACCAGCATACATGGCTTTTACACTATTGAGTAGATTCCCAGTAATACCATATTCATTCATTACCTTCCACAAAAGTGTCCTATTCACTCGATCGTAAGCTTTCCCTAAACCTATGAAGGCAGTAAAAACTTTCTTCCCAACAGCCAGATACTTTTCAATCATCGTGCGTAATGCAAAAATCTGGTTAGTGCAGCCTTTACCAGGCATAAAACCACTCTGAACATCACACACTTTCAACGATGTAAGAACCCGTACTTTTTCAATAACAACCTTACCAAACACTTTCCCTGGCACACTCAGTAGGCTAATACCACGATAGTTCTTGCATTCAGTCTGATCACCTTTTCCCTTACACAAGGGAACAATAATAGCATCCTTCCAATCCCAAGGGACCATTCCTAACTCCCAGCACAGCTGGCTTATTTCAGTTAACCAGTCAATTATAGAGTCACCACCATATTTCAAGATCTCGGCAGTTATGCCATCGACTCCTGGAGCCTTACCATTCTGAAGAGATTTTACAGCTTTACACACTTATTCTCTTTATATCCCTCCTGTGCTTTCATCCCTCACTGTGACATCATCTGCATCTGTCTCAGAATCATCTTTGCTTTCCTGATCTAATAAACTAACAGAAGTATTCACCCTATCTGTCCCTTAACTTATTGGGCTCCCATATCATTTCCCTAACCCTATTCTTCACACAACTTACAACTTTGTTTCCCCTATTTTTTCTGAGTCTCATGTACTTCCAAACAGTTTTTCTATCTTTCCAAAAAGTCCTTCCACCTTTTCCTTGCTATCTTTTGCCTTACTCTGGCAAACTAGCTTAGCGGCTTCACGTTTCTTACAGCGATATTCATCCACAGAAATTCTACCTTGCAGCATCCCCAAATAGTTTTCCATCTATCTCTTTACTGCCTCTTCAATTTCACTATTCCACCAAGCATCACCTCTATTGTTACCCACTATTGCGGTGCCACATACCTTTTTAGCAACAGTGACAACACAGTTCTTAAAACATCCCCAATTATTTTTTTTTTTTTACCTGATTAAAAACAATAATGACACTGTGCTAAAATGAATCCTAAAACTGAAGACCTCATAAGAAATTAAATTTATTTATTTCAACTCAAAGCAGAATAAAAATAAAAATGACAGTTACCAATTTTAAAATTCACCATTTTTGATTTGGTTTTCCATTAGGGAAGAGGGAAGATGAGGATAATGTAAGGTAATGAAGAAAAAAAATTAGTCCTATTTAGTCCCTCCTCCCCTAAGTTTTCAGTCTAGTGATGCCCAAGACCCAAATTATAAAATTAAAAAAATGGTACTAAACAGCACAAACAAAATTAGAAAACAACCCAATTCCACTTTAAACTGGTACTAAAGGGCACAAACAAAATTAGAAGACAACACAAATCTAAACTGGTACTAAAGAGCACAAACAAAATTAGAAAACAACCCAATTCCACTGTAAACTGGTACTAAAAGGCACAAACAAAATTAGAAGACAACACAAATCAAAACTGGTACTAAATAGCACAAACAAAATTAGAAGGCTACACAAATCTAAACTGGTACTAAAGAGCACAAACAAAATTAGAAAACAACCCAATTCCACTCTAAACTGGTACTAAAGAGCACAGACAAAATTAGAAAACAACCCAATTCCACTCTAAACTGGTACTAAAAGGCACAAACAAAATTAGAAGACAACACAAATCTAAACTGGCACTAAAGAGCACAAACAAAATTAGAAAACAACCTAATTCCACTCTAAACTGGTACTAAAGAGCACAAACAAAATTAGAAAACAACCCAATTCCACTCTAAACTGGTACTAAAAGGCACAAACAAAATTAGAAGACAACACAAATCTAAACTGGTACTAAAGAGCACAAACAAAATTAGAAAACAACCCAATTCCACTCTAAACTGGTACTAAAGAGCACAAACAAAATTAGAAAACAACCCAATTCCACTGTAAACTGGTACTAAAAGGCACAAACAAAATTAGAAGACAACACAAATCTAAACTGGTACTAAAGAGCACAAACAAAATTAGAAAACAACCTAATTCCACTCTAAACTGGTACTAAAGAGCACAAACAAAATTAGAAAACAACCCAATTCTACTCTAAACTGGTACTAAAGGGCACAAACAAAATTAGAAGACAACACAAATTTAAACTGGTAATAAGGAGCACAAACAAAATTAGAAAACAACCCAATTCCAATCTAAACTGTGCCGCCCCGGAGGCGCAGTGGTCTAAGGCGCTGGCCTCTGATCATTTGTCCGTAAGGGGTCCGGGTTCGAATCCCGGTCAGGCATGGATGTTGTGTTTGTCTTACAGCACTGGCTCTCTCCCTTCCCTGGAACCAGTGACCCAAAATTATGGACGGGCGACTGCTTATAGCCCATTGAGTTGCTCACGGTGGTCCTTAAACCTCCAATCAAAAAAAAAAAAAAATCTAAACTGTTACTAAAGAGCACAAACAAAATTAGAAAACAACCCAATTCCACTCTAAACTGGTACTAAAGAGCACAAACAAAATTAGAAAATAACCCAATTCCACTCTAAATGGGTACTGAAGAGCACAATATCAGAAATAATCCAATTCCACAAACCAAATTAGAAAATAACCCAATTCAACTCTAAACCGGTACTAAAAAGCATAAATAAAATTAGAAAACCCAATTCCACTCTAAACTGGTACTAAAGAGCACAAACAAAATTAGAAGACAACACAAATCTAAACTGGTACTAAATAGCACAAACAAAATTAGAAAACAACCCCATTCCACTCTAAACTGGTACTAAAGAGCACAAACAAAATTAGAAAACAACCCAATTCCATTCTAAACTAGTACTAAAGAGCACAAACAAAATTAGAAAACAACCCAATTCCACTCTAAACTGGTACTAAAGAGCACAAACAAAATTAGAAAACAACCCAATTCCATTCTAAACTAGTACTAAAGAGCACAGACAAAATTAGAAAACAACCCAATTCCACTCTAAACTGGTACTAAAAGGCACAAACAAAATTAGAAGACAACACAAATCTAAACTGGTACTAAAAGGCACAAACAAAACTAGAAGGCTACACAAATCTAAACTGGTACTAAAGAGCACAAACAAAATTAGAAAACAACCCAATTCCACTCTAAACTGGTACTAAAGAGCACAAACAAAATTAGAAGACAACACAAATCTAAACTGGTACTAAAGAGCACAAACAAAATTAGAAAACAACCCAATTCCACTCTAAACGGGTACTGAAGAGCACAATATCAGAAATAATCCTATTCCACAAACCAAATTAGAAAATAACCCAATTCCACTCTAAACCCGTACTAAAAAGCATAAATAAAATTAGAAAGTAACCGAATTCCACTGTAAAACGTTACCTGGGATCCAGACATGGCACTATGATCCAAACTTTTGATCAAATTAAGTGGAAAATCTCTTTGGGAAATGCTGTTGCAAATCAAGTTAGACCTCGGAACTTCAGCTTCATTCATCACACTACACGACACAGAACGATGAAAGGACTGAAGACTCTGGTTGCCGCTGTCCACTGATAACGCCACAGTCAGAGTCTTCCTGGCAGTTTCCGTGGAAGTTGTAAATTTACCGTCCGTCTTCCAGACAGGAATTCCCTTGCCAGGATCGCTCTCTATCCGCCTGTGGCAAGCCTTCATGTCGCTCTGCACCAAACATGAAGATATGCTACATTAGTGGAGCAGTTACACTTGCATATAATACAAACAAAAGGATGTAAAGAGCATATCTGAACATATAACGAAAGAATTAATACAAATTAAGATATCATACTTGGATCACTTTCAAAACACACAAGAAACGAAATACATGGTTAGCATTCAAAAGTTAAAAAAAGAATCCCTCACTTTTCCAGGTGATTTTAAGTTTTCCCAGAGCAACAACCCATGTTATGCTGTGATAAATTGTTTATGCTTTCCAACTGTAGGTTGAAGAAGCGTATATGCTCCAGCTTTGTCTGTCTGTCCGTCCGCACGATAACTCGCAAAAAAAAAAAATGGTTCGATTTCGATGAAATTTTAGTACGTGGTAGGGAACCACCTCGGGACGAACCCTATTGAAAATGGGTGAAATGGGATCAAAGGTCGGGACATAGTAGCTGGATCCATTCCACTACCTTTATGCATCATAACATACATACAAATGCTTCGATTGCGACAAAATTTTATCATGTTGTTCCGGAGGTATACTGAACCGGTTCTGTTGAATATCATCGAAATGGAGTCAAAGGTCAGGGCACTATTTATTCTACAGCCATTATCCTCATAACTTGACTAAAAATGCTTCTATTGTGACAAAACTTTAGTATGTTGTTCCAGAGGTAAACTGAACCAATTCTGTTTAATATAATCGAAATGGAGTCAAAGGTCAGAGCACAGGAGCAAGATATATTTCACAGCCATTATCCCCATAAGTTGATAAATAAGTTGAGTAATGATTTCCGGTATGTTGGAAAGCGTATCATAATCAATGCATTGCATCATTTTACTAACTTGTTACACTGCTTTCTGTTCTTGCATTTTCTCACCAAAGCATACATTCTTAAATCCTTTAAATATCTGACCTCTATACAATTACTTGCTTTTTTATTATCAACAGCTAAACATAAGAGGCACATTATTTTCAGCACCACAATTCCATGAATTTTTGCAAACCTTGGTAGTACATACTGCCTACACATAATTAGTTCTGAATTTTCATAACTGCTGCGTTGCGCGTCATGATCTTCAGCTTGTTTGTTAAACAATTTGGTTTTAAAATTCTTAGGTGTAAATTAAGTCTTTGACTCTGCTCTTGGTATATATAAGATTGTCAATTGATTCATTTCAGAATTCCGATTAAAAACATCTATAGTGGAAGCCACAGTTGTTCTTAGATTTACGTGCATACTGATATAATATTTACAAGGTAGCTTACCTCTTTCTACACTTCCCACACGTTACATTCTTTCAGCCATCATGCTTGGCCTAGGCCCGCAGTGTGGTATTCCATTTTGGTTCACAGGTTTTCTTGAATGCTTTACCAACTCTTATGTTACACTTCATGTCACATAAGAGTTGGTAAAGCATTCAAGAAAACCTGTGAACCAAAATGGAATACCACACCGCGGGCCTAGGCCAAGCATGATGGCTGAAAGAATGTAACGTGTGGGAAGTGTAGAAAGAGGTAAGCTACCTTGTAAAGATTCATTTCAATTCTAATATAACACAGGGCAGCTAAGTTTAAATACAAAATGGGTTCCAGTTAAAAGAAACAAATTGTGCAAGAGAACCAACCATGAAAGCATTTTGATCCATTGGTGCTCTTGTGATGTGTTTCTCTAAGGAGGAGTGTATCAGGCCATTGTGGCTAATTGCTCCATGTTAAAAGACATTAAGCTTAACGACCAAATGGGCTGCTGTTCAAAGATACATGTTGCAAGAGAACCAACAAATGAAGAGCTTTAATCCACTGGTTCTCTTGTGATGTGTTTCTCTAAGGAGGAGTGTATCAGGCCATTGTGCCTAATTGCTGTATGTTAAAATACATTAAGCTTAACGACCAAACGGGCTGCTGTTCAGAGAAACATGTTGCAAGAGAACCAACCAATGAAGAGCTTTGATCCATTGGTTCTCTTGTGATGTGTTTCTCTAAGGAGGAGTGTATCAGGCCATCGTGCCTAATTGCTCCATGTTAAAAGACATTAAGCTTAACGACCAAATGGGCTGCTGTTCAGAGAAACATGTTGCAAGAGAACCAACCAATGAAGAGCTTTGATCCATTGGTTCTCTTGTGATGTGTTTCTCTAAGGAGGAGTGTATCAGACCATTGTGCCTAATTGCTCCATGTTAAAAGACATTAAGCTTAACGACCAAATGGGCTGCTGTTCAGAGAAACATGTTGCAAGAGAACCAACCAATGAAGAGCTTTGATCCATTGGTTCTCTTGTGATGTGTTTCTCGAAAGGAGACCATATATCAGGCCATTGTGTCTAATGGTCCCTGTTAAAAAAGATATTAAGCTTAATGACCAAATGGCCTCCTGTTCAGAGAAACATGTCGTAGGAGAACCAACCAACAACGGGCTTTGATCCACTGGTTCTCTTGTGATGTGTTTCTCCAAGTTGGAGTGTATCAGGCCATTGTGCCTAATTGTCCATGTTAAAAGACATTAAGCTTAATGACCAAGTGGGCTGCTGTTTAGAGAAACATGTTACAAGAGAACCAACCAATGAAGGGTTTTGATCCACTGTGTCTCTTGTAATGTGTTTCTCCAAGGAGGAGTGTATCAGGCCATTGTACCTAATTGCTGTATGTTAAAATACATTAAGCTCAATGACCAAACAGGGTCCTGTTCAGAGAAACATGTCACAAGAGAACCAACAAACAAAGGGCTCTGATTCTATTGTAGATTGGTTACCTTACACAAAGTTCATACACATTTACAAAAAATAAATTTCCAGCTGATATCAGTTCAAAAAACGTTAAATTCAACGCTAATTAATGAACGTTATTACGTGGTATATTACATTAAATTCATTAGCAGATTCGCAGAAGTCCTGTAATTTTTTCTTCTGTTCTTCACGTTTTTCAAATTCGTTGAAAACCACGGTATCCGGATTCCTTAATCTCTTAAAACATTCAGGTGGTATCGTACTGAGGGTGAATGGCTCACTTATTTAAAATACGAAATAAAACAACATGTAACTTATTTCTTGATAGAAGACAAATGATAGGGTTAAAATAATATCATTGTTACCTCATTGGTGTGCAGTCTCCTTTTGACTAGTTGCATTCCGGCATACACTCAAGCAACAACAAACCGTGCAGTCGAGGCTCCATAAAATGCACGTCTTTCGTAGGCAAACAATGAAATATTTATGATAGTTAAAACCTCTAAAAACCTCTATCGAACACATAAAAAACCCTGTTCTTAATCAAACTCGAAAGAAAATTAATCCAAAGAATAAATAAAATCCAAGTAAAAAACCTTAATTCAAACCTCAAATTCGACTGATAATGATATGTAAAACAGTCATCATCGGAGGAATCCAGATCCCGAAATCTGCGACGCTGCGTCTCATTCATGACCTCCTTGAAAATGGCCATGAATGAGTGTGCCGAAAAGCGCGTCAGAGATTTCGGGATTTCCTTCGATGATGACTGTTTTACATATCATTATCAGTCGAATTTGAGGTTTGAATGAAGGCTTTTTACTTGGATTTTATTTATTCTTTGGATTAATTTTCTTTCAAGTTCTATTAAGAACAGGGTTTTTATGTGTTCGATAGAGGTTTTTAGAGGTTTTAGCTATCATAAATATTTCATTGTTGCCTACGGAGAACATACATTTTATGGAACTTCGGCTACGTAGTTTGCTGTTGCTTGAGTGTATGCCGGAATGCAACTAGTCAAAAGGAGACTGCACACCAATGAGGTAACAATGATATTATTTTAACCCTATCATTCGTCTTCTATCAAGAAATAAGTTATATGTTGTTTTATTTCGTATTTTAAATAAGTGAGCCATTCACCCTCAGTACGATACCACCTGAACGTTTTAAGAGATTAAGGAACTGGTACCGTGGTTTTCAACGAATTTGAAAAAAATGTGAAGAACAGAAGAAAAATTACAGGACTTCTGCGAATTTCTGCTAATGAATTTAATAAATTTCCGGACTTTTCCATGAGTTCATCAAACAATTCCAAGTACTTAAATTTTTGCTATAATCATAGTGCTTTGTTTTATATTTTGAAATTTGGTGTGAAATTTACTATACAATTGGAATTCACATGAAATTGTGCACTGTTACAGAGCTGTTACATCTTCCACGCGGTGGTGAAATTTCCTCATGTAACAATTGCTCTGTATAGAACTTATATGAAGCGATCTGGAACTGAACACAATGATAATAATACAAAACAACTTTGCCATAGTATTGAAGATTTCATATTCCAGAATTATCTATTCCCATATGAAACGACTGCAGGAAGGCCAGATATCAATTTCCTTTAGTGAGGAAACTGCGCGCTAGACGGAACGGCCATCTTAGACTCGTGAGAAGGTTTCCGCGCACTGTTGAAACTACCACTGCACACAACTGATATTCTGCAACCAAGCTAGCTGGAAATGTGACACTCAAACAACTTTCACTGCGGCATCACAAGATATGAAAAAGAGGTGACATCACGGCCTCCACACTCCATGGAAGTGATGTCATTACAAGCAGACATGTAACTGATGCAATTAATCCAAGCAGTTAGACCACTTTTTTTGTTTTCTTTCTCCATTACACAAAATGATTCCAGGATCTTTCACAAAAATATGAAAAATCAAGGACTTTCCAGGGCTGGAAAAAAGGGAAATCAAATTCCAGGCCTTTTCCAGGATTCCAGGGGCCATACAAACTCTTAATATAAGAAACTGAACTGAAAAAAATATGAAAACTCAAGGACTTTACAGGCCTGGAAAAAAGGGAAATCAAATTCTAGGACTTTCCAAGGATTCCTGGAGCCATACAAACCCCGGATATAAGTAACTGAACTGAATAAAAATGTGAAAACTAAAGAATTTTACAGGCAGGGAAAAAAGGAAATCAAATTCCAGGCCTTTTCCAGGATTCCAGGGGCCATACAAACCCTTAATATAAGAAACTGAACTGAATAAAAATATGAAAACTCAAGGACTTTACAAGCCTGGAAAAAGGAAATCAAATTCCATGACTTTTCCAGACTTCCAGGGGCCATGCAAACCCTGGATATAAGTAACTGAACTGAATAAAAATATGAAAAATCAAGGACTTTACAGTATGGGAAAAAAGGGAAATCAAATTCCAGGATTCCAGGGGCCATTCAAATACCGGATATAAGTAACTGAGCTGAATAAAAAATATGAAAACTCAAGGGCTTTCCAGGCCTGGAAAAAAGGGAAAACAAATTTTAGGACTTTTCCAGGATTCTAGGGGCCATGCAAATACTGAATATAAGTAAATGAACTGAATAAAAATATGAAAACTCAAGGACTTTACAGGCCTGGAAAAAAGGTAAATCAAATTCTAGGACTTTCCAAGGATTCCTGGAGCCATACAAACCCTATAAGTAACTGAACTGAATAAAAATGTGAAAACTGAAGAATTTTACAGGCCTGGAAAAAAGGGAAATCAAATTCCAGGACTTTTTCCAGGATTCCAGGGGCCATGCAAACCCTGGATATAAGTAACTGAGCTGAATAAAAATATGAAAAATCAAGGACTTTACAGTATGGGAAAAAAAGGAAATCAAATTCCAGGATTCCAGGGGCCATTCAAATCCCGGATATAAGTAACTGAGCTGAATAAAAATATGAAAACTCAAGGGCTTTCCAGGCCTGGAAAAAGGGAAATCAAATTCCAGGGCTTTTCCAGGATTCCAGGGGCCATGCAAACCCTGAATATGAGTAACTGAACTGAATAAAAATATGAAAAATCAAGGACTTTACAGGCCTGGAAAAAAGGGAAATCAAATTCTAGGACTTTCCAAGGATTCCAGGAGCTATACAAACCCTATAAGTAACTGAACTGAATAAAAATGTGAAAACTGAAGAATTTTACAGGCCTGGAAAAAAGGGAAATCAAATTCCAGGACTTTTCCAGGATTCCAGGGGCCATGCAAACCCTGGATATAAGTAACTGAACTGAATAAAAATATGAAAAATCAAGGACTTTACAGTATGAAAAAAAAAAAGGAAATCAAATTCCAGGATTCCAGGGGCCATCCAAATCCCGGATATAAGTAACTCAGCTGAATAAAAATATGAAAACTCAAGGGCTTTCCAGGCCTGGAAAAAAGGGAAAACAAATTTCAGGACTTTTCCAGGATTCTAGGGGCCATGCAAACCCTGAATATGAGTAACTGAACTGAATAAAAATATAAAAACTCAAGGACTTTACAGTATGGGAAAAAAGGAAATCAAATTCCAGGGGCCATTCAAATCCCGGATATAAGTAACTGAACTGAATAAAAATGTGATAACTGAAGCACTTTACAGGCCTGGAAAAAAGGAAAATCAAATTCTAGGACTTTTCCAGGATTCCAGAAACCATGCAAACCTTGGATAAAACAAAAAAGGTGGTAACTTGAAAAAGGCTGATATTGGCCTTGATACTTGTTGGGTGAAAGAACTGTGGGATGCAATTTTACCTGAAATGGTTACGAGGTCTTTCAAAAATGCTGCATAAGTAATACCATTGACATTACTGGAGTTGTTTGGAAACTCCGATAGTGAATTGCACATTAAAGGTTTTTACAGAAGATAATCTCAGAAACTTGCTTAGTTCTTTTCAATAAATATATTTTTCAAAATCTTGAAATCTGAGGTCAGCTTACCTGCAAGGTCTTTCACAAAATGTTAGCCATTGAAGTAGAAGGGTTAGCTTATACATGAGATTGGCTTATATGCAAGCAAGATTCCCACTCGAAAGTAATAAAAAATTCCTGGACTTTTCCAGGTTCTCCAGGTGGTTTCTAAAGTTTTTCCAGAGCGGTGACTCCTATCATGTTGTGATGAATTGTTACATTTCATTCCATTCATTCATTCATTCATTCATTTTCTCACCAAAGTGCAAATCTGTAAACTCTTTAAGTAATTTGTCTTTATAACATTACCTGCTTTTCATTAATAACAACTAAAACAGCACATTATTTTCTGTACCATAATTCTATGAACTCTTGTTAATACTACTCACATAGAATTTGTAAAAACATTCCCATAGAAATGGGCCACACATAAGAAAAGATCTGTCAGTTGATTGGTTTCAGTTTATCTATAATATAATGCAGCAAAGCTTAATGACGGAATGCAGGGTTCGCGCTGCCAATCAAATAATTCGCAATTTGCAAAAAAAAAAAAAAAAAAAAAAAAAAATAGAAAAAATTAAAAAAATATCGCTTTGGCAATGGATAAAATTCTTTGGCAAAAACACTGATTACCTTTTCAAATAAATTTTTTTTGCTGCTTAATTGTAAAGCATATATAACTTACAGTTTTTGTACTATTTCGACACTTTGTTTTTATGGTTTTTACATTTCCAATTGAGAGCAAAAGAAATGCTGACTTCAGATTACATTTGGCGCAAAAAGAACTGAATTTGCCAAATGGGTTGGCAAAAACTTAAAAGAAGCCAGAGCAACCACTGGAATGTCTTCTGTTCAGAGAAACAAGTCGCAAGAGAACCAACAGAAAAAAGAACTTTGATCCATTGTTTGTTTGGTTCCTTTGTAAAGTGTTTCTCCAAGCGGGAGTGTGTCAAGCCAATATGCTTAATTGAACACAATGCAGCTAAGCTTAATGATGGAATGGCTCCTGTTCAGAGAAACATGATGGGATGGCTCCTGTTTAGAGAAACATGTCACAAGAAAACCAATGGACAAAGAACTTTGATCCATTGTTTGGTTGGTTCTCTTGTGAAGTGTTTCTCCAAGCAGGAGTGTGTCAAGCCATTGTGATGCCTAATTGAACAACATGCTGCTAAGCCTAATGATGGAATGGCTCCTGTTAAGAGAAACATGTAGCAAGAGAACCAATTGACAAAGGACTTCGATCCATTGTTTGGTTGATTCTCTTGTCAAGTGTTTCTCCAAGTTGGAGAGTGTCAAGCCATTGTGATGTCTAATTGAACACAATGCAGCTGAGCTTAATGATGGAATGGCTCCTGTTCAGAGAAACATGATGGTATGGCTCCTGTTCAGAGAAACATGTCACAAGAAAACCAATGGACAAAGGACTTTGATCCATTGTTTGGTTGGTTCTCTTATGAAGTGTTTCTCCAAGCAGGAGTGTGTCAAGCCATTGTGACGCCTAATTGAACACCATGCTGCTAAGCCTAATGATGGAATGGCTCCTGTTAAGAGAAACATGCAGCAAGAAAACCAACGGACAAAGGACTTTGATCCATTGTTTGGTTGATTCTCTTGTCAAGTGTTTCTCCAAGTTGGAGAGTGTCAAGCCATTGTGATGCCTAATTGAACACAATGCAGCTGAGCTTAATGATGGAATGGCTCCTGTTCAGAGAAACATGATGGTATGGCTCCTGTTCAGAGAAACATGTCACAAGAAAACCAATGGACAAAGGACTTTGATCCATTGTTTGGTTGGTTCTCTTATGAACTGTTTCTCCAAGCAGGAGTGTGTCAAGCCAATATGCTTAATTGAACACAATGCAGCTGAGCTTAATGATGAAATGGCTCCTGTTCAGAGAAACATGATGGTATGGCTCCTGTTCAGAGAAACATGTCACAAGAAAACCAATGGACAAAGGACTTTGATCCATTGTTTGGTTGGTTCTCTTATGAAGTGTTTCTCCAAGCAGGAGTGTGTCAAGCCATTGTGACGCCTAATTGAACACCATGCTGCTAAGCCTAATGATGGAATGGCTCCTGTTAAGAGAAACATGTAGCAAGAAAACCAACGGACAAAGGACTTTGATCCATTGTTTGGTTGATTCTCTTGTCAAGTGTTTCTCCAAGTTGGAGAGTGTCAAGCCATTGTGATGTCTAATTGAACACAATGCAGCTGAGCTTAATGATGGAATGGCTCCTGTTCAGAGAAACATGATGGTATGGCTCCTGTTCAGAGAAACATGTCACAAGAAAACCAATGGACAAAGGACTTTGATCCATTGTTTGGTTGGTTCTCTTATGAAGTGTTTCTCCAAGCAGGAGTGTGTCAAGCCATTGTGACGCCTAATTGAACACCATGCTGCTAAGCCTAATGATGGAATGGCTCCTGTTAAGAGAAACATGTAGCAAGAAAACCAACGGACAAAGGACTTTGATCCATTGTTTGGTTGATTCTCTTGTCAAGTGTTTCTCCAAGTTGGAGAGTGTCAAGCCATTGTGATGCCTAATTGAACACAATGCAGCTGAGCTTAATGATGGAATGGCTCCTGTTCAGATAAACATGTCACAAGAGAACCAACAGACTTTGTTCCATTGGTTGGTTCTCTTGTGAAGTGTTTCTCCAAGCAGGAGTGTGTCAAGCCAATATGCTTAATTGAACACAATGCAGCTAAGCCTAATGATGGAATGGCTCCTGTTAAGAGAAACATGTAGCAAGAAAACCAACGGACAAAGGACTTTGATCCATTGTTTGGTTGATTCTCTTGTCAAGTGTTTCTCCAAGTTGGAGAGTGTCAAGCCATTGTGATGCCTAATTGAACACAATGCAGCTAAGCATAATGATGGAATGGCTCCTATTCAGAGAAACATGTTGTAAGAGAACCAACAGACAAAGGATTTTGATCCATTGTTTGGTTGGTTCTCTTGTGAAGTGTTTCTCCAAGCAGGAGTGTGTCAAGTCATTGTGCCTAACTGAACACAATGCAGCTAAGCTTAATGATGGAATGACTCCTGTTCAGATGAACATGTCACAAGAGAACCAACAGACTTTGTTCCATTGGTTGGTTCTCTTGTGAAGTGTTTCTGCAGACAGGAATGTGTCAAGCCAGTGTACCTAGTTGTACCATGTTAAAACTATCTGCAAAATTTTAACAAAAATTTAATAACAAGGACTTTTAAAAATTCAGTTTTGCATCTTTTTTTTTTCTGGGAATAAAGGAAAAATGTAATGTAAGTAAGATCCACCAAACTCTAGGCAGGCAGTATTTGCATACATAAGTTTGAAATATGAGAAAAGAAAAGATTTTCGGCAAAATAAAGTATCCCTTGATTTAAAAAAAAAAAGAAATGGCAATTTTCTCTGAGTTTTCCCCGATTTTTACAAAAATGAGTAATTTTGCCTGAGCTTTCCCAGTTTCTTTTTAACCATTTTGAAATTCCCTGAGAATTCCAAGTTTCTCCCGTTTCCCAGGTTGCGTGGGAACTCTGGAAAATGTATATGGTATATTATTGGGTTGTCGGAAAAGTCATGACGTATTTAGGCACCCGATGGGGTTGGGCGGTTTTGGAAGTACTAGAGGCATGCGCAGCTCTGTTACTGCTATGGCATTTGACAGGTGCCAGTTCTAGCTGCAGTCTAAAAGGAATAGTGAGCGGTTTGGTTGATTTGCGGAGATTTGACATCAAGTTGAAGATGGAAGACCAAACTGTGCATTTTTGCCATATTTTACTGTTTTACTTCCGTAAAGGGAAGAACGCGCGTCAAGCTTGTGAAAAGTTGCGTGGTGATAATGCTCTACGAGAACGTCAGTGCCAGCGGTGGTTCGCAAAATTCCGTGCTGGTGTTTTTGACCTGAACGATGCTCCTCGGTCCGGGAGGCCAACCGAGGTTGATGACGACCAAATCAAGGCATTGATCGAGTCAAATCCACGTTACACGACACGAGAGCTTGCTGAAACGTTGCACATCCATCATTCAAGCGTTGACGACCACCTGAAGAAGCTGGGATACGTAAGCACACTCGATGTGTGGGTCAAAGAAGCTCAACTGACGGCGCATATAAACATCTGCGATACGCTCATTAAACGTGAGGAAAACGATCCTTTTTGAAGCGACTGATAACTGGTGACGAAAAGTGGATTGCGTACAACAATGTGCTGCGCAAACGGTCTTGGTCCTGACGTGCTGCTTCGCCTCAAACGACATCCAAAGCAGACATTCATCAGCGGCAGGTTCTGGTCTCGGTGTGGTGGGATTTTAAAGGTGTCGTGTTTCTCGAGCTCCTACCGCGGAACCAAACAATCAATTCGAATGTGTACTGTCGGCAGTTGGACAGTTTGAACGAATCCATCATCCAGAAACGTCCAGAGCTTGTTCATCGTAAAGGTGTTGTGTTCCATCACGACAACGTGAGACCACACACAAGTTTGATCACCCGCCAAAAATTATTGGAGCTTGGGTGGGATGTGTTGCCACACCCAGTATACTCGCCTGACCTTGCGCCGTCAGACTTCCACTTGTTTCGCTCTCTTCAACAGTCCTTGCGTGACATAACGTTCAATTCAGATGAGGCTGTAAATCAGCACCTTGTACAGTTTTTCCTCATGAAAGACAGGTCCTTCTATGAACGAGGCATCTCACTGAAAGATGGCAAAAGGTTGTGGAACAAAACGGGCATTATATCATTGATTGATCTTTGTTCTTTCTATCAATAAATGACAGTTGCAAAACATGGCTAAAATACGTCATGACTTTTCTGACAACCCAATGCTTATGGATCAGCTGTTGTAAGAAAAAGATAATGTTCTGTACATCTTGTAATTATAAATTATAACAGAAATTCTGGTCAAACCTTTCGGTTGAGTGTTTCAAGCACAGGACCAGAGCTCTTGATGGCAGGCCTTCCAAGAATTGGTTTCGCAATAGCTGGAGCAAGACGGAAATTGAGCCTGTTGCCTTCTTCCTTTAAAGTACTGGTACTGCCGGAGAGCTTAGTTTTCCTCAAGGGCTTCTGACCACCGGTCAAGGCTTTGTTTTCTTTACCCCGCTTGACACTCTCCGCTTCCAGGCGAGCACGGCGCAGGGCGAAGGCCCTATTCAGTCGCATCTGAGGTCCCTGTTCCAACTTCGTCCTGCCAGAGTGGGAACTGTGAGAGCTTGGCTCAGTGCTTGTGTCCGAGAGGACGCTGTTGTTTTCGGACTTGCTGTGGTCCAAATCCAGGTCTGATCCTGACAAGTTCCAAGGTACTTTATGCCACTGTGCAGCACTGTGAGGAGATTTGGATCCTTCGGACCTACTATCTGAGGACCTCGGTCGGGAGGTATCTTCTGCAAAACAAAGAAGCTCTCAAATACCTATGTGTATTAGCAAATGTCATGACAACGTAAAAAAAAAAAAATATAATTACAGTAGAACAGGCTTATAAATGAGCCCATATTTAGCGTGATCTCATATTTAAAGAGCAAAAGGAGAACTTTCATTTAATCAAAGCTTGAAAAATATGTGAAACGTTACATGTCCAGCTGGGCATGTGCAGAAGTTATTTATCTGCCCAGGTAGTAAAAGCTGGATGCCCAAGAGAATTTAGATTATGATAAACAACTAATTTTTAGATTATGATAACATAAATGAGTGGTAAGCAATGCACATAACTAACAAACTAATTAAAAAAAAGGTAGTATAGAACACGCTAAGTTACGCATAAAAGTTTAATGAAAATATATTTCTGCCATTACTATGGCCTTCATCAGTGTGACTATGATTGGTTTACGTTGCCAGATTGGAAAGGTAAGTTTTGTAATGGTAACTCCGGGTGACATAATGCAATGAGGGATTTCCAGATGTAAGGAACGAAAATGGGGAGCTCAGAGTTGCAATTTTTGGAAAATAAAATTTCCAAACTTTCTCTAAACCTCAGAGCATACCAATTTTGGAAGAGAGCCAACTTTTTAGTAACGGGCCAAAGTGGAATAGTGGAAGTGTCAGCCATGGTAAGAAGAGATGATGCAGACGAAGGTTTTCCAAATTTCACATCAGATTTGTGTTCCTGAAGTCTTCAGAGAATTTTCCGGAATGAACTTCCTATGTATGCAGTTAGTCCAACATTAGTCTTGATCGGAATTTTATACACTCCAGGCGAAGAAAGTGGAGGTCTTGGGTCTCTGTCATTACGGAGTATAACAGAAATTGAGGGGGAGAATGAATGGCAAGTCTATATCCTTCTCTTTTGAAGATACTGATGAGTTTGTAGGCAGAAGGTTCATTGAAAGCGATTGAGCCAGCAACCGTTAGTTCCTTTTTGGGTGAAACAGATGACCACCCAAAAAGGAACTAACGTTTGCTGGCTCAAGTGGAAAGGGGTCACCTGGGTGAAACAGGTGACCCCTTTCCACGAACCTTCTGCCTACAAACTCATCAGTATCTTCAAAAGAGAAAGATATAGACTTGCCATTCGTTCTTCCCCTTCAATTTCTGTTATACTCCGTAATGACAGAGACCCAAGACCTCCACTTTCTTCGCCTGGAGTGTATAAAATTTCGATCAAGACTAACATTGGATTAACTGCGTACATAGGAAGTTCATTCCGAAAAATTCTCTCAAGACTTCAGGAACACAAATACATGCATACACATATCACTAAGCTATTCTCTGAGATTCAGAGGTTAGCTCCAAAAAGAAATACAAACTACCACACATTTTTACTTACTGTTGTCGTATCAAACTTCTCCATTTACAGCGATTTTGACATACAACTCGTGCTTCACTAATATCCATTACACGCCGTACAAAAGATCTTTTATACTTCATACTCATAATCTTTTTCTCATGCAGACACTCCTGAATCTGATCCACCCATGTCTTCCTTGGCCTTCCTCTGCCTTTCCTTCCTGCCACTTGGGCTGAAAAGATTTTCTTAGTAACCATTTCATCACTCATTCTTTCAACATGGCCAAACCACCAAAGCATATTGGTCTCCACCTTGCTAACAACATTTTGCTTCACATCACACAACTGCAATACATCTTCATTTCTCACACTATCATATCGTGTCTTGCCACAAAACCCACGTAAGTAACGCATTTCTCCAGCACACAAATGACTCCTATGTTTCTTCTGCAGTACCCAGGTTTCACTGCCATACATCAGAGTAGGAATAATTACAGTTTCATACACAGCCATATGGGACTCTCTAGAGAACCCATCATTCCTGTGAAAACCTCCCAGAGCAGCTATGACTTTCAAAGAAGAATTAACTCGCCTACTGATTTCACCATCCAACTTGTTCTCTCTGTCAAACATGCTTCCTAAATACACAAACTCACTCACCTGGTCAATCATAGTGCCATTTATACTTAACATTACATTCAGTGCTACCTGTTCCTCTCTCAAACACCATGACTTTGGTTTTTCCCTTATTTATACTCAGTTTGAATTTCATGCAAACTTCGTGCATTCGAGTCAACATACTCTGCAACTCACTTTTGCTTTCTGCCAACAGGACACTGTCATCAGCATACAGCAATCTGCACACACGGATATCACCAAGACATAAACCACTATTATCTATTTTGGCATCACGCATGCATGCGTCCATAAATATATTAAACAGCCATGGTGACATTACACAACCTTGTCTAACTCCTGCACCAATGGAAAACCATTTTGATAAAACACCATTCACTCGTACACAAGCTCTACTTCCAGCATACATGGCTTTTACACTATTAAGTAGATTCCCAGTAACACCATATTCATTCAATACCTTCCACAAAAGTGTCCTATTCACTCGGTCATAAGCTTTCTCTAAATCTATGAAGGCAGTAAAAACTTTCTTCCCAACAGCCAGATACTTTACAATCATCGTGCACCAAGACATAAACCACTATAATCTATTTTGGCATCACGCATGCACGCACCCATACATATATTAAACAGCCATGGTGACATTACACAACCTTGTCTAACTCCTGCACCAATGGAAAACCATTTTGATAAAACACCATTCACTCGTACACAAGCTCTACTACCAGCATACATGGCTTTTACACTATTGAGTAGATTCCCAGTAATACCATATTCATTCAATACCTTCCACAAAAGTGTCCTATTCACTCGGTCATAAGCTTTCTGTAAATCTATGAAGGCAGTAAAAACTTTCTTCCCAACAGCCAGATACTTTTCAGTCATCATGCGTAATTCAAAAATCTGGTTAGTGCAGCCTTCACCCGGCATAAAAGCACTCTGAACATCACACACTTTCAACGATGTAAGAACCCGTACTTTTTCAATAACAACCTTACCAAACACTTTCCCTGGCACACTCAGTAGGCTAATACCACGATAGTTCTTGCATTCAGTCTGATGACCTTTTCCCTTATACAAGGGAACAATGATAGCATCCTTCCAATCCCGAAGGACCATTCCTAACTCCCAGCACAACTGGCAAATTTCAGTTAACCAGTCAATTATAGAGTCACCACCATATTTCAACATTTCTGCAGTTATGCCATCAACTCCTGGAGCCTTACCATTCTGAAGAGATTTTAGAGCTTTACACACTTCTTCTCTTAAAATCCCTCCTGTGCTTTCATCCCTCACTGTGACATCATCTGCATATGTCTCAGAATCATCTTTGCTTTCCTGATCTAATAACTCACAGAAGTATTCACGTCACGGAGCAAATACGATTAATTAATCAAGTCTTTTAAGTATATCCAGTTTTTATTGATACATACGAGGATTGTACCGAAAGTAATGTAAAAGTGGGCATAACGTTTTCATTAACTGATAGAGGTTGTTCAAATTGCACATGTTGGCAGAATAACTCTTCCTCTATAGTAACATGTCAGTAGAGTAACTCTTCCTCTATAGTAACATGTCAGTAGAGTAACTCTTCCTCTATAGTAACATGTTGGTAGAGTAACTCTTCCTCTATAGTAACATGTCGGTAGAGTAACTCTTCCTCTATAGTAACATGTTGGTAGAGTAACTCTTCCTCTATAGTAACATGTCGGTAGAGTAACTCTTTCTCTATAGTAACATGTCAGTAGAGTAACTCTTCCTCAATAGTAACATGTTGGTAGAGTGTTTCTTCCTCTATAGTAACATGTTGGTAGATTAATTCCTCTATAGTAACATGTTGGTAGAGTAACTCTTCCTCTATAGTAACATGTTGGTAGAGTAACTCTTCCTCTATAGTAACATATCAGTAGAGTAACTCTTCCTCTATAGTAACATGTCAGTAGAGTAACTCTTCCTCTATAGTAACATGTCAGTAGAGTAACTCTTCCTCTATAGTAATATGTTGGTAGAGTAACTCTTTCTCTATAGTAACCCTTCTTCATTGCAGGTGAAGAATGAATTCCAAGCAGAAGAAGCGTGCCGCCATCGAGTTCTTCACGAAGGAAGGGTGCAGTCTGTCCGACACCCACAGACGGCTACACGATGTTTACGGAGACGACACCATTGACAAAAGCAGTGTGCACAGATGGATGGAGAAGGTTAAAGAAGGGGAAACCAGCATTGAAGACAAACCACGCAGTGCAAAACCATCAGCTGTGACCGCTGACACGAATCGTCAGCGAGTGGACGAATCGATTCGCGCGGAGGGAAGAGTCGCGATCCGTGAGCTTGCTGCGCAACTGGACTGTGGTCACAATGCCATGCAGAAGATAATGGAAGACTTAGGGTACCAGAAACAGGGTTCCCACTCAAATGCAATAAAAAAAAATTCCCTGACTTTTCCAGGTTTTCCAGGTGGTTTTTAAAGTTTTCCAGAGTGGCATGTTGCAAAGAACTGCTACATTTCATTCCATTCCATTCATTTTTCTCACCAAAGCATACACTTGTAAATTCTTTACGTAATTTGTCTTTATAAAATTACCTGCTTTTCATTAATAACAACTAACTGCACATTATTTTCTGTACCAAAGTTCCGTAAACTTTTGTGAATACTACCCACACGGAATTTGTAAATGCATTCTCATAGAAACAGGTCATATGTAAGAAAAAATCTGTCAGTTGAATAGTTTCAGTTTTTCTATAACACAATGCAGCTAAGCTTAATGATGGAATGGCTCTGTTCAAAGAAACATGTTTCAAGAGAACAAACAGACAAAGGACTTTGATCCATCATTTGGTTGGTTCTCTTGTGAAGTGTTTCTTCAAGCAGGAGCCATTGTGCCTAATTGTTCCATGTTATAACTGTGAATACTACCCACACGGAATTTGTAAATACATTCCCATAGAAACAGGTCATATGTAAGAAAAAATCTGTCAGTTGAATAGTTTCAGTTTTTCTATAACACAATGCAGCTAAGCTTAATGATGGAATGGCTCTATTCAAAGAAACATGTTTCAAGAAAACCAACAAACAAAGGACTTTGATCCATCATTTGGTTGGTTCTCTTGTGAAGTGTTTCTTCAAGCGGGAGCCATTGTGCCTAATTGTTCCATGTTATAACTGTGAATACTACCCACACGGAATTTGTAAATACATTCCCATAGAAACAGGTCATATGTAAGAAAAAATCTGTCAGTTAAATAGTTTCAGTTTTTCTATAACACAATGCAGCTAAGCTTAATGATGGAATGGCTCTGTTCAAAGAAACATGTTTCAAGAGAACAAACAGACAAAGGACTTTGATCCATCATTTGGTTGGTTCTCTTGTGAAGTGTTTCTTCAAGCAGGAGCCATTGTGCCTAATTGTTCCATGTTATAACTGTGAATACTACCCACACGGAATTTGTAAATACATTCCCATAGAAACAGGTCATATGTAAGAAAAAATCTGTCAGTTGAATAGTTTCAGTTTTTCTATAACACAATGCAGCTAAGCTTAATGATGGAATGGCTCTGTTCAAAGAAACATGTTTCAAGAGAACAAACAGACAAAGGACTTTGATCCATCATTTGGTTGGTTCTCTTGTGAAGTGTTTCTTCAAGCAGGAGCCATTGTGCCTAATTGTTCCATGTTATAACTGTGAATACTACCCACACGGAATTTGTAAATACATTCCCATAGAAACAGGTCATATGTAAGAAAAAATCTGTCAGTTGAATAGTTTCAGTTTTTCTATAACACAATGCAGCTAAGCTTAATGATGGAATGGCTCTGTTCAAAGAAACATGTTTCAAGAGAACAAACAGACAAAGGACTTTGATCCATCATTTGGTTGGTTCTCTTGTGAAGTGTTTCTTCAAGCAGGAGCCATTGTGCCTAATTGTTCCATGTTATAACTGTGAATACTACCCACACGGAATTTGTAAATACATTCCCATAGAAACAGGTCATATGTAAGAAAAAATCTGTCAGTTGAATAGTTTCAGTTTTTCTATAACACCATGCAGCTAAGCTTAATGATGGAATGGCTCTGTTCAAAGAAACATGTTTCAAGAGAACCAACAGACAAAGGACTTTGATCCATCATTTGGTTGGTTCTCTTGTGAAGTGTTTCTTCAAGCAGGAGCCATTGTGCCTAATTGTTCCATGTTATAACAACTGCCTGCAGAAATTGAACAAAAGCTTAATAACTGGCAATTTTAAAAATTTAATTTTGCATCTTTTTTTAGAGAATAAAGGAAATACTTAATATAACTGAAAGTAAGGTCTACCAAATTCTAGGCAGGCAGTAATTACAAGCAAAAGTTTGAAATCTTGAAAAAAAAATTTTTTTGGCAAAATAAAGTATCATGGATTTTTACAAACAAAAAGGGAGGGGGATAATTTTCCCTGAGTTTTCCCTGATTTTTGGAACCATTTTCAAATTCCCTGAGAATTCCAGGTTTTCCCTGTTTTCCAGGTTGAGTGGGAACCCTGAGAAAGTGCGTGTACAGTGGCAGTTGATACCCAATTTGAAGGAGAGAAGGAAGGGTGGAAGTCTGCTCTGATCTGCTGGAAGCATTTGAAACCAACGAAGAAATGTTTTTTTTTCCAACAGCATGTTGTCTTTTTATTCAAACTCCAGTGCTTAACAACACCCTCTAGCAAGGAGAGTGTATTAATGGTGGGTGACCCTAATTTAAATATCCCTAATGCACTACTAAAGTTCATTTGAAGTTACTTATGCATCAGCCGATCTTCTCATTAAAAGAAATACCTGCCATTTCTAAATGCTTTCCTGTTACTTTGAAGCATACAAATGACAAACATTTTGAGTATTTTTCAGCATTACCGCAGTTAGACCTTACAGTTCTTTAGTTAGATTTCATAGTAGGAGTTCCTTAGTTAGATTTCATATTACGAGCTCCGTAGTGAGATTTCATAGTATGAGTTCCGTAGTTAGATTTCATATTATTACGAGTTCCGTAGTTAGATTTCATATTATTACGAGTTCCATAGTTAGACCTGCCAGTTCTGTAGTTCGATTCCATAGTATGAGTTCCGTAGTTGGATTCCATAGTAATCTAACTACGGAACTGGCAAGTCTAACTACGGAACTCGTAATATGAAATAACTGATTTTGGTTAGTAAAAACAACCAAAAATAAAAATACGTGGTATTATATAATAGAATAATAGCTATGTACTATATGCACTACTGTTTCACACGTTATATACGTTCCACGCGTTGTGTGCATATTTGCAGCAAAATCATCTTGCCATTTATATATCATATACGACTAGGAATATTACTACAAGTTTCAATTATTATATCATCAAGGACTCACCTTGTATCGGTATTCCAAATTAGTAAGCATCATCCTGTATCTTGAAATAAAATATGTATCTAGCGTGTCATTAGCCACGTAGAATCTTCGTATTGCAAATAGGCCTAATTGAAATTTGCGACCAGGGTTTAAACTCAAATAAAACACGACTATGGATATCATACAAAAAGAGTGTGAAAGAATTGTATACAATGCAATTAAAAAACCATTTACCATCAACAGGTGTCGTCAATCTTTAAAAGAAGGAATGGACATAATCAATGACAATCCAAACAGACCTTAAATAAAATTTCATCAATTATTGAACAATGCCAGACAACCTCTGCAGCACGCACACGACTCCGCATAAACCACCTGACATGTTTCGGCACGACTGACTTTCGGCCATTATCAACGTTATGCATCCTGGATCAATGTTCAAAGTTGTTATATATCTAGGTCACCTCGGCATCACCCCCGCTACAGTTGCTCCACGTCGACGTCTTCCGTCATCGTTACATATACGTGTATTCACGTGTGAGTCACATCCACGCCATCTATTGGGTTAATTTCGGAATTGCTGCAGCTGTTTTTATTTCGTAAGTATATGTTATTTCTTTTATTTTCCTTTTCGTTGTTATATTTCGTTTTATTTTCTTGTTGTATTAGATATTTCCACGGATATGGGATATTCTTTCGGAGTAGACGTATTGCAATTGGAGCTTTGGGTTTTCTCAATTGTTATAGCTTCAGACCACAAAATTTGATTATGTTTATTGTGGGAAGTTAAGATTTTACTATTTTCCCAATCGGGTATTAACTCATTTATCATACAATGTTGTATAAGTGATGTTTTTTCTTCCTTTTTAATCCAATTACTATAGTGCTTATTCAACCTTGTTTTAAACCTCCTTTTAGTACTACCAATGTAATATTTGTCTTGCTTATTTTCCTTTGGATCTATTGTAGGAATCATGTACACACCTGCCTTATTTAGTGGATTTTTATTGTAACCACTATTTGTCAGTAATTTAGAATTATCAGTAACTATTTCAGCAATTTCAATATTGTAATCCTGGCATTCTTTTCTTATAATATTGCTTAGTGGAGGTAAATATGGTATACTTCCGTAAAATAACTATTTGTCAGTAATTTAGAATTATCAGTAACTATTTCAGCAATTTCAATATTGTAATCCTGGCATTCTTTTCATATAATATTGCTTAGTGGAGGTAAATATGGTATACTTCCGTAAAATAACTATTTGTCAGTAATTTAGAATTATCAGTAACTATTTCAGCAATTTCAATATTGTAATCCTGGCATTCTTTTCTTATAATATTGCTTAGTGGAGGTAAATATGGTATACTTCCGTAAAATAACTATTTGTCAGTAATTTAGAATTATCAGTAACTATTTCAGCAATTTCAGTATTGTAATCCTGGCATTCTTTTCTTATAATATTGCTTAGTGGAGGTAAATATGGGATGCTTCCGTAAAATAACGTATTTCTTTTTGTTAAACTATTGTTGTGCCTCAGTATATCAGCTCTTCTTATTTTGTGATATAATGAATCTATCAAGCCAACAGGATATCCAAAACATTTAGCAGTGTCTTTAATCCATTTTATTTCCTCTATAAGTGAAATTTTAGTTGATGAATGTGTTATAGCTCTATTTATGAATGATCTGAACGCTGAAATTTTATACCTCCATGGGTGACAGGATTCTTTGGGAATTATAGAAGGAATGTAAGCAGGTTTTCGGTATACACTGAATTCAATTCTATGAAATCTAACTACGGAACTCATACTATGAAATCTAACTACGGAACTGTAAGGTCTAACTATGGAACCACGTACTATGGAACTGTAAGGTCTAACTATGGAACCACGTACTATGGAACTGTAAGGTCTAACTATGGAACCACGTACTATGGAACTGTAAGGTCTAACTATGGAACCACGTACTATGGAACTGTAAGGTCTAACTATGGAACCACGTACTATGGAACTGTAAGGTCTAACTATGGAACCACGTACATGGAACTGTAAGGTCTAACTATGGAACCACGTACTACGGAACTGTAAGGTCTAACTATGGAACCACGTACTACGGAACTGTAAGGTCTAACTATGGAACCACGTACTACGGAACTGTAAGGTCTAACTATGGAACCACGTACTACGGAACTGTAAGGTCTAACTATGGAACCACGTACTATGGAACTGTAAGGTCTAACAATGGAACCACATACTATGGAACTGTAAGGTCTAACTATGGAACTGTAAGGTCTAACCACGTACTATGGAACTGTAAGGTCTAACTATGGAACCACGTACTATGGAACTGTAAGGTCTAACTATGGAACCACGTACTATGGAACTGTAAGGTCTAACTATGGAACCACATACTATGGAACTGTAAGGTCTAACCATGGAACCACATACTATGGAACTGTAAGGTCTAACTATGGAACCACGTACTATGGAACTGTAAGGTCTAACTATGGAACCACGTACTATGGAACTGTAAGGTCTAACTGCGGTGATGCTGAAAAATACTCAAACTGTTTGCCATTTGTATGCTTGAAAGTAACAGGAAAACATTTAGAAATGGCAGGTTATACTCAGCTATCAATAACAGAAACAAGTACTGTAGTTTTCGGAATAAGAGCCGCCTCGGCGTAAGGGCTGCAGGTGAGAAATTTTGCAATCTTGGAAGCAAAAGTTGCCGTAAGGGCAGCAGGTTATACTCAGCTATCAATAACAGAAACAAGTACCGTAGTTTTCGGAATAAGAGCCGCCTCGGCGTAAGGGCTGCAGGTGAGAAATTTCGCAATCTTGGAAGCAAAAGTTGCCGTAAGGGCCGCACCTGTGAAGTTGTGGTGCTACTCAGAAAACTAAATTATCTTCCTTATTTTCATGGATTAACTCACGCCCAACATGATTATATGTATACTTCAAAGGCTAATTCTGCAACTCAGTGTCGATCTGCTTTATGCACTTATTTTTTCATACTGGCAAACATTTTTATTTATACATTTTTTTATTAATCATGCTAATGATTTTATTTGTTTGCCTTTATTAAGTGCTCAAAACCATTTATGTAATCAATATAAATCACAGTTAATCTTAAGCAGTGGCGGCGGAACCGCCCGGGCCGTAAGGGCCCGGTCAATAATTTCAATAATTTTAGCCAAGATTTTTATTTCTATTTTTTTTTATTTGGCGAATGTGCGTTTTTTTTGTTGTGATGTGCCTTAGAAAGTTTCTCTAAGTAAGGGGCCGTATATAAAGTACATCCGAGATTACAGGGGGAGGGGGGTTCCTTTCAACCGGACCAAATGTGACATGGAGGAGGAGGAGGGGGGAGGTGTAATAATACGGGTGACCAACGGCAAAAATATAGTTGTTTTCTCTTCTTTTTTTCTTTGAATAGTTAAAAAGAAAAGGTATGAAATATTTCAGGTTTCTGATTATTTTAGCTAAATCAGAAAATTAATACCGTATATATTCGCGTATAAGTCGACCCCCACTTTCAGAGGAAAAAATCGTAAGAAATCGGAAACTCGCGTATAAGTCGATCCCGGAATGAGAAAAAAAATTTCAATTAATTTATTCAAAATACATTTGAAAACGAAAAAAATTATATATATAATACTAAATTTAATTTGCAAACCCAAAAACTTCATCGGAAACCCTTCAAAATCCAATTCCGAGTCAGACTCGCAAAACAGTTCAAAAAAGTCTTTCTCCGTCATCGGCGCGTCATCATAAACATCAGTATTCCCATCTATGCCTGTGTCATCAGAATCACTGTCATCATCACTCATAAAAATCTCATCATCCTCTGTGCCATCAAGTTTGTTACTAATGCAACATTTCTTGAATGATTTCACGACCATTTCCGCAGGTATCGCATCCCGAGCATCCTTGACCCATCGCGCAATCAAAACGATATCCGGCTTCTTTAGATTTCCGCCTTCGGTTTCAGTCGGCAAATCGGAACTTATCTAATCTGCCCAATACCTCCGCACATTGTCCTTGAAGGGCTTATTAAGGCAGACATCTAGTGGTTGAAGAACAGATGTCAACCCACCTGGAATGACAGCAAGAGTTGTTCTTGAATTTTCTGCAGTTTTTTTCACTTCTGCACAACGGTGTGCAACAAACATATCCCACACCAAAAGAGGAGGTTTCCTCAAAAGTGCACCTGGCCTTTTGTTCCACACATTCTTTAACCAGTCAATTGTTCCGGATTCGTTCATCCATCCTTTTTCATGGGCACGAACGAGCACACTAGATGGAAAGACAACGCTTTTCGGCAGAGTTTTGCGTTTGAAAATAATTACCGGAGGTAGCTTACTGCCGTCGGCCAAACAGGAAAGAACAACCGTGAAACTGGATTTTTCGTGGCCAGTCGTTTTGATCAAGATTTTTTTTTCGCCCTTTTGGTTCACCGTCTTATTTCCAGGAAGGTCGAAACACATGGCGGTTTCATCCATGTTCCCTATTTGGGAAAGTTCAAAAGTAGTCTCTTTTCCCTTTTGAATTACATACTTTTGAAATTCCATTATCTTTGCTTCGAGGTCACGAGGTAACTTTTGTGCAATTTTGGTGCACTGGCGTAGACACAACCCATAGGGGTTCATGAACCTTGTGCACCAACCTGGTGAGGCACGAAAAGTGTTATTTGCGGCTGCAAACTTTTAATCTTTTGCGAGCTTCATTGCTCGCAAACGTATACCAGTTCGCATTACAATGTAACCATTTTGTCTGCAGCCCACAATCCAATCATTCAAGACACTTTCCAGCTCTGGGAAAGATGTCGTTCCACGGCGCAGCGCCTTTTGCGATTTGGGGATTTTCACCAAGTCCGTTTTTTTTTTACGCCAATCTTGAATCAGTTTTTCGTTAATGCCAAATTGACGTGAAGCAGCACAGTTGTTAGTATTTTCTGCAAAAGAAACCACTTTCAACTTGAATCCTGCGTTATAGGACATCCGTTTCTTTACACAATCCGTGTCACCCATAATAGGAGAAGCGAGACACGTGCGATTAAGAACAAGCAACACCTAACACTGGCTGTCGCATAGCTGCGTTACCAAAGAAAAACGCTTCGTGCAATATTCTTTGCCGTTACGTCGAAGGTCAGTGCAATCAACTGGTAGTCGGAAGGGCGGAGCTTTCTATGTGCGGCTGTGACTGCGCTGTGGATACGCAAAGCCAGGAGAGAGACTTCTCAAAGCGCGGAGAAATTCTTAGGTTTGCGATTTCGTAATTCTACCACATCGGCGTTTTTTCTTTCTTTCTTTTTTTTTCTTTCAGAGGGTTGCGATTTCGTAATTAATAACGCATCAGCAGTTTTATTTCTTTTGGGATGGATTAGCTCTTGCCTCACGGGAAGAACTTTTGGACTTACGATTTT